>CM059566.1:26964444-27564444 GCA_030386875.1 Morinoia aosen
GATGCCATCATCTCCTGCATAATGCCTGAAGCTAATCGGGGAAATGTGAAAGAGATTGTGAGCGGTTAAAGCCTCATGAAGGTATGCTACTGAATAATTCCATGTTTATTATGTTTTGAACATGAGTTTGACTTGAAATTTTTTTGGAATAAGAGTTATGTAATGCGTAAAGTTTCTTTGTGCCGTTTTGATTTTGTTTTCTTATAAAAATTAACGAAATTATCAGCTTAATTTAATTTAATTTCATAAAAAATATATTGAAATTTTCTAAAAATAAGTCGATCAGTTCATTGGTTTTTAGATGAGTTAACTTAAAAATAGTGTAATTTACAGGTTAGTGAAAAATTGGTGCTGCAGATTTCTTTATGGCGCTATGGTAGGTGTTCTAACTTGAGGAGGAAAGAAGGAACCGTTACCTACGAATCTTAATTTAGGCAAACGTAATCTGCACGCAAACTTATGTTCCAACACAAGGATCATTGCAAACAGATATGATAAGGCAGAAAAGACATTTATGATACATGAATAAAATTCCATGAGACAGGAGTAGGTGTTCAAAAATAGTACAGCACTGCAGCAAAAAAGACGGTCTTCACAAAAAAATGTTTTGTTTCAACAAAAGGACGGCGTACCTATCAATCGGCTCGGGGCCTCGCATTTTCCCCCAGGAAGTGCTTAATCACATATATGCAAAATTTGTATCTCACAGATAGATACACAAGAAAAAATCACGAATGGACCATCTGGCCATCAGGGCGCGAGGAAAACACCAAACCGAATCTTGCGATCACCCGGTCACCAAACAATTCTCGCGCATCCTCAATTCGGTAACCGTGTGATCTCAAGATTCGGTAACGTTCACTGGCCCTATAGATCGCCAGATTTCTCCGTTTGTGATTTTTCTTAAGACCTATCTCAAGAATAAACTGTACACCATTCGACAAAAAACTCAGGCCGAGTGAAAGCAGAGAATTCATGATGAAATTTACAGTACCCCAGCTAAGACTGTTGCGGTGAATGAGGAATCTTAACAGTACAATTCCAGAATGCATTCGTACACAAATTGACAATCTTCCGGACGGACTTTAACAAAAAGGTAAATTTTATCACTGTTTTTTAAATTGCATTTTTTAAGGCTCCAATCACTACGAAATGTTTTTCGTCCATCACTCTTTGTCTCATTGGATTGTTTAAAATTTCTCGTTTTTGTCTCACCTGCTATGAGGAGGAAAATATATCTAGCAACATTACTCATAAAACAGTATACCAGTCAGAGTTTCTGCATTTAGATTTGCATGTAAAAATGTTGACCAATTTGTTTATTTTGCTGCTCACTCATATTCATTTTTGCTGGATTCAGTAAAAGGTATGACGGACATGCACAACAAAGTTAGAACTGAATCAATCCATAATGTCAGTCCTGAACGTTGACTGCTTTGTTCGTGTGTTCCTCTCTATCTAGAAACAATGAAAAAATTCTAATAATGATATGTTATACTCACTTCCTCATGCAACCATTTAATATTACGATCATAACGTGAGCCACCGGTGGTCACGGAAGGGATTTTCATAATATTGCTGGCCGACCGGTCATCGCAAACTCAATTTTTATGAACAATTAATCAAACCCAAATACAGGCATGATTCAGTTATGTTTGCTATTTTCAAAATTGCTTACTACAAATGACTGAACTTTAGTTCAACCAATTGCGGTCAAAGTATTAACTGACTTGAGATTTTCCACCAGAAAAAACGAAAACTGCGGTACAAGTTCATATGACTAAGAATTTTTTAGGAGCTAGGGAGCTAAGGTTTGGAGTCGTATGGAAACCTAACAATTTGAATGTAATTTTCGTTCTGATGAATTCGCTGCCCACAACGAAAGGATCGTGGTCTAAAAAATGATTATCTTCAATATAATATACTTCATTTCCCAAGAGAAAAGTCTCAAGCGCATTAATTTGAACAAATTGTAAATACATGATCGTTTGGCTTGGATTCTTACTTAATTTACTACGACAAAAAAGTATGAGAGTTGAATTCTCTCCTAAACAGTGAAATTTTCGTTCGTGAGTAAAACTCTGATAAATACTTTTATCTCGATCAAATAATTACGACGGTCAGTCAACCTTATCACAAGTTAGGCAATTCTATAAGTTACTTTCACGATGTTATGTTGAGAGTGAAGACACAGAATTTCTGCACAAAAATACTTGGTAGCAGCGAAAATCAGCTTTAAAACCTATTCCCTTCAGTCGGAAATAGTAAATATATATCAATGTTGATGTTTGTCGGAAATATTTGATCCAAACCAATTGTTAACCTTTTAGAAAGGATACTTACATATCTACTGAATGTAACAAGAAGATAAAGGTTATTCTGTAATTAAGTACGTGAAATTGATAGTCAACAGAAGAAATAGATTTGTAACTATATTTACTCAATATTTCCTTGTCACGATACTATGCTGTTGTTAGAGCACGTAACGCAGGGGGACTCGAAACCCCCGACAGTAAAAGGAGGAAAAATAAAGATATGAAATACACAGTAAGAGGGTAATAGGAAAGGTAGGAAATTAACAGTGTTTACTTGGTGTGTACTCCGCGAATACCGAGTTGACAAGCATGGGGAGAATAATGAACATTGAAAAATTAAACATTTATTTTAAGATGAACACGTGGATATGGGCACAGGGGAATACATATCGCCACAATAATTGCACACCAATGCCCTCAGGCAAGATGCTCCTGATTAGCGACATAGTTTTATCCATCGCAATGAGATAACTACACCTTGGCTACATAGAATCTCTTGGTTACTATCAAACAGTGAATTTCGCACCATGAAGGAAAATTAGAAACATGAAATGAATCTCCTGGCTAGCGCACACATGAAATAAAATGGATATGCCAAAACAGGAAAACCTTGACTTACAGCAAGGTGTCATAATACAGAATGCTTCGCATTATGCACAACACAAATTAGAACCTCAGCTAAGAAAACACATGACACTAATCACATTGGACTGCGCGGCAATCTGAAAGCACCGTTCAGTGTGCTATTTTGATTTCCAATTTTCCACTTTACAGAATTGTTTCAAAGTTCTCTACACCACAAAATTTTAACTCTTCTGTGATGCACGGTCGCGAGATGTTCGGTGTAGACTCCTTCCAATTTCGCGGGATTCTCATCAGAGTTCTCAGAGTTCTATCGCGGCGGCGGTGATACTCATACTCCGTCAGGCAGGCGCTGCTGCTCTCCATTTTCCGCACATCCATGCTTCGCACGTTTGAGTTTTGGCTGCGTTGAAGGGCTGGATAACTTTAGACCTTTTCTTGTCTCTCTCCGTATTGTAGGTGAACGCGTGACTCCACATTGTAATGCTGCGGTTGTTTGTGAGCCTATCATTGGCGTAGAGATTCTCCATGGGTGTTTCTCTTCACGTTGAATTGTTGATGTGCTCAGGCCGCAATTCTTCGAGCGAGTCTCGTTGCAGGGTAACACTTCGACGATACATTCGCAGTCTCCTTGAGCGTTCGGAGAGATTATCAGCACACACTTCGAGCGGGTGTTTCTTGCACAATCTTGTCGTTATTGAAGGAGTTAAACATCGGCTTCGATTTTTCGTGTGAAGTCAATCCTGAATTAACACTAGCCCGGGAAATGTCGGCCTATCGCCGAGATTTCCCGGTTTTTGCACTCCAAATCCTGTCGTGTCTCTTTTGGCGTTACTGAGACCAGAATCCTCCACAATTCTTGTCGTGAATTCTTTTTATCCGCGTCGCTTCATTCCTTCTCGAACAATCCAGATCCTTCGCCGTGTCAGAGCAAGTTCTTCTCTTTTGATTGGTGCTTTTTGTCGTTGTCCTGACGTTTTTGATTTCCATTGGCTATGTGCTGGTGCTCGCTCACCGTCCGCCAACCCAATTGGTCTGTAAGGTGCACAGTTTTTTTCTACTATAAAAGTAGAATAGAACGATACGGTGTGCACGTGCTTCTGATCCTCCGACGAAAATTGTGGTGAATTAAAGTGAAGTTGCTGAAAAACTGGTATAGTTTGTATATTCACGTGAGAACAGTGTGTGACTTTGTATGGAGTGCTCGTGAGAGAAGTTTTTTTTGTTGCGTGAGAGTTGAGACTGAGCATTGGACTTTGGTGTGGTGACTTGCAATTTTTGACTGAGGTGATTTGACTGGTAAGCTTTCTTTGCATATAAAGAGTATAGTGTGTGACATTGTAGAGAGTGACTGTGAGAGTAGTAGGAAACGTTTTTGTTTCTTTTGGTTTGATAACTTGATTTTCAGTAGATTTGGTGAGTGAAGACTTCTTCTGCCTGTGGAATTTGTACTGAGAGAGAAGTCTGTGTTTGAGGATGGCAAGAAATAGGACTGGTCGTAGGAAGGGAGGTGCAAGTGGAATGGATGAGGAGATTGAGTGCATGACTTGTAAAGAGTGGGTAGATATAGATACATGCAAAGGTTTGAGAGAAATGAGTCGGAGAAAGTTGAGTGATCTTGTGTTTACGTGCTGGAAATGTTTGAATGATGAGAGTAAGAAGTTGAAAGAGGAGGTTGAGAGATTGACAATTTTGATAGTTGCTTTAGAGGCTGACTTGAAGGATGCAAGGAAGCTGAACAAAGGAAAGAATAAGAATGGTGCAAATGCAGTGAATGAAGAGGTAAATGGTGGTGCAAGGAGTGCAAATGAAGTGGATGATAAGGCAAATGATGGTGCAAGGATTGTGAATGAAGAAAATGATGGTGCAAATGTGACAGATGAGAGTAGAAGGATGAATGAGCATGATGAAAGAGGTACAAATGGAAAGAGAGTGAATGAGCCACCTGTTGAGGTGCCACATGAGGTGCAGGAGCCTGTAGTGGAAGCGAATGAAAGGAAGATGAATGGAAAGAATGATCTGAGTGAAAGAAGTGAGCGAAAGAGTAGCATGAAAGGGAGAGTAAGACCTATGATTAGAATATGTGGAGATAGCATGGTGAAGAATGTTGATAGGTTCGTATGTATGAGTGACAGTAGCGGATGTACGAGCATGAGAGGGAAAGGAGTGGAGGAGATTTGTAGGCATGCTGAGAGAGTGATAGATGGAATGGATGAAGGAATGGTTGTACTGCAAGGAGGTGGCAATGGATTGCTTGAATGTGGGAGTGAGCGTACGGTGAATGCAATTATGAATGTGGTTGAAAGGGCGCGGAAGAAGAATGTTAGAGTGGCGGTGACGAGCCTCATGAGAAGGCCTGCTTGTGATGAGGAGTATGAAAGGGTGCGAAAGGAGGTGAATAGAGAGATGCACAAAAGGATTATGAGTATGAGAGCTGAGAGTGTGAGAAAGCGTGAGCTGGGTTCCAGCTTCCTTGACATGGATAGCGTGATCCAGGATGGGTGTTTTCTTGGAGATGGAGTCCATCTTACAAAAGAAGGTGAGATGAAGCTCTCCAAGAAATATATCCGGTGGATCAGGGCTACTCATGTCATAATGGAAGGTGGAACTGGATGAATGAAAATCCGTCAGAGCAAAAGTGAGGAATATCTGGAATTTTCCAATTGTGTTGTAAGGTTTGGAAGTATAAATGTGCGTGGATGGAATGCAGGAAAGTTTGATGACCTCGTAGTAGAATTTGAGAATGGAAAATTGGATTGTGTTGGTGTAGTAGAGACCCAAATGCGTGATAGAGTCAGTTTAACATGTAAGGAGAATAAGTATCATATGATAGGAAAAGGGCGTGTAAATTTGCAAAAAAAAGGTGGTGGAGTTGGTTTGATTGTAAAGAATGCTCTAAATTAGAAATTAGAGGAACTTCCTGTTGGAAATGAACCTGAAAGTGAAGATTTGTTAGCAATTAAGTGTGAAAGAATGCAGGCCAGAGAATGTATTGTTGTGATTGTATGTTATATGACAACTGATGGGATTTTAGCTCATGAAGAGAATGTAAAAAAGTATGAAACATTAACAAGGATTGTACGAGAACACTGCAGGTGCCCTCTGATTGTGATGGGTGACATGAATGGCCATGTTGGTATACTTGGTGAGCCGGTGAATGCAAATGGACAAAAATTGATAGATTTTTGTGATGAGAATGAACTTGAAAACCTGAATGTCAAAACAGGAAATGGCTTGCATACATGGCAAAGCAGGGAATGGAAAACTGCAATTGACTATATGATTGTGAATAGTAGAGCAAGAGAGTGTGTCAATGAAATGTTTGTAGATGAAGATGGTTTTGATATTGATAGTGACCATAAAATGCTTGTGCTTGAATATAACTGGGGTAGAAAGAAGTCAATGCAGAAGGTCAGTAGTGTGAAAGAAAGTTGGCAGATAAAAAAGGCAAACTGGGAAGAATTTAGGAATGAATTGTGTAGGTATAACTGGAACAGGTGTGGAAATGTAAATGACCTAAATGGTGAGGTTGCAAGAACCTTGTATGATGTGGCAGAGCAAAAGATTGGTAGAATAAAATGTAGGAAAGGGACAGGGAATGCCAGAGGGTTTACAAGTGAGATAAAGGAAGAACGAATGAAAAGAAAGAATTTAAATAAGAAACAACGCAGTATGAGGAAAATGTATGAAAGAAACAGAATTACTGAGGATGAATGGCAGAGTGCACGGAATGAGTACAAGGACCAGCAGAAGAAAGTAAGGAGAATGAATAATGAGGCTAGAGTTACAGAGGAGAGACACCAAGTTGAAAATCTAAGAAAGAAAGGTTCGGATGGAATAAAAGATTGGTATAAGTTTATACAAGGTAATGATAGAAGTAGTGAAGTTCAAGTTGATGAATTAGTAGTTAATGGTTGCAGTGTGCAAGATAGGATGCAAATGGTGGAAGCAGTTGAAGAATACTGGGAGGACATTGGTGGAATGAATGAGCAGGTTACAGATGATGCACCCATAAATTTTCTGGTTGATGAACGTGAACTGCAAATGGAAGACGAAATCACTTGTAAAGAGATTGTAAGTTTTTTGGAGAAAGTGAAAAATGGAAAGGCATGTGGCCCTGATAAGATCCCATATGAGTTCAATAAATGTGGAGGAGAGAGTGTAGTCAGTATGTTGAAATGTTTATTTGATGAGATATGGAAGAGTGAAAGAGTACCAGATGACTGGAACAAGTGTAATGTAGTTCTGTTGCATAAGGGTGGACATAAGAGTATGAAAGAACTTAAAAATTACAGACCAATTGCACTGGGTGACACTGTATTTAAGATATTTTGTGGTATTTTGAATGAGAGAATGAAAAATTTAGTTGAGGAATTAGGAGTCCTAGGTGAAGAACAGAATGGTTTTAGGCAAGATAGACGTGGGGAAGATAATCTGTTTGTAGTGAGGAAGGATGATGAGGAAGGATGATAAGAAGGTGTATTTAGCATTCCTGGATATTAAATTAGCGTATGACAGAGTGGATCGGGTTAGGCTCTTTGAAGTGTTGAGAAAAGTTGGGTTTAGAAGAAAAATAGTAAAAATTGTACAAAGTCTGTATGAGAACACAAGCGCTATATACAGGTTAGGAAATTTGGAAACGGGGCAAGTGAGGAGTGTTAGAGGAGTGAGACAGGGCTGTACTCTGTCTCCCCTGTTGTTTGGATTGTACACAGAAGAATTAGCAGTTCGACTGATAAGGAGTGGCTTAGGACTGAAAGTTGGTAATGAGAGACTGAGCTGTTTGTTGTATGCTGATGATGTGATTGTGGTTAGTGAATGTGAACATGAACTGCAAAGGATGCTTGACATTGTGAACGGATATAGTACAGATTTCAAGATGAACTTCGGTGCCGACAAAAGCAAGGTTATAGTTATAAATAGTGATGAGACTGATAGAGACAGACTGTGGAATATTGGAGAAATCAGAATAGGTAGAACAAAAGAATACAAATATCTAGGTTGTATGATAAGTGAAGATGGATGCACTAGAACTAAGGGTGAGAAAGTGGCAAAAGCTATGCAGTGGAGTGGACGATTAAGTAGCGTGGCCAGATACAGAGCAAACAAGTATGAATGTGTGAGAGGAATGTGGAAGTATGTTGCTGTACTTAGTGTCATGTATGGCATGAGTGCTCTTGCCTGGAATGGAAGTGATCTTGAAAAGCTGGATGTAATACAAAATAAGGTAGGACGGTTAGCATTGGGTGCTCCGAAATGGACAGCTACAGAAGCCATTAGAGGTGACCTTGGGTGGAGCCTATTTTCAGAAAGAATGATGAAAGCGGTGCTGAATTATAAGGTGAGAATTGAAAGAATGCAGAATAGCAGATGGGTAAAGCGAATTTTCGAATGGAATCTGAGTGTAAGCTATTGGGAGAAAATGTGTTAGGGGCATGCAAGGAAGCTTAGTATGCAAAAGATTATTCATGTTAGAATTGGGAGACCTGTGGGTGACTGGAGTTTAATAAAACCTGGAGGTGTAGGGCCTGAGTGGGACTGCAAGAGGTGGAAGAAAGAGGTTGAGAGGCAAACAAAAGAGTATGGATTGAATAAGTGGAGGCTTAGCATGATGCGGAAGCCTACACTTGACTGGTATATGAAAAAAGAAGCACCTAAGTTTGAGATGTTCTATGATGGTAGTTTTGGAAGTCAACTCTTGTTTGCTGTGAGATGTAAGTCATTGAGTGTGAACAGACGAACATGGAGGTGGAATGAGAATAATAACAGATTATGTCGGCAGTGTATCAGTGGAGTGGAGGAAAAAATTGAGCATTTTGTGCTGGAATGTAGTAAGTACGAGCAAGAGAGAAAGTTTTATGAATGTGGTGATTGAGCAGTATGGAGAGAATGAGTGGTACGCCAGATGTGCTGAAGATGATTGCGGTATGAGCTGTCTTGCTGGATTGGATCAGGAGTGTAATTTGAGTATCGTTGAAGCTATGAAAATGTTTCTTGTGCGTGCCTGGAGTAAGAGACAGTGACTGGAATGAGCCAGTCAGGTAGAATGGTCAGTAATGACCCAATATGCCTGGGGATGGTGTTTTGGCACACTGGCTATCCCAGTGATGCCAACCAATGGCAGCTTGTGACAAGGATTGGTAGATCCTGAGTAGTTTAGTGGACAAGTCTGGTACCAGGCGCTGAACTCTTTGTGTGAAAATTGTGGAGGGAATTGTATGCCGTTACAAAGGCCCCGACGCTGTCGGCCCTCAATTTCAAGTTCAAGTTCAAGTTCAAAGCTTCGATGATCACGTTATTTCAAGGGTATGATTGGCTGGCGACTGAAGGCTCGCTGTGTGCCACGCCCCTTGTAGGCCGTCGCTGGTTCCCCTCTTAGACTATCGCTGGTTTGTGTTATAGAATCTTGTGTTTCTGTGCTTCTGTGTTATGTGTTGCCTGTATGTGTTTGTGTTTTTGGGATGTCTGAGCCTTAGCAAGTTTGGACGAAGAGCCGACCGCCGGGTGACACTTTGATGGATGACATCCTGTTTCAAGCACTTGAGAACGCTGCCCAACTTGCCGACCCTCGACGACACTCGATTCACAACACATTCTAATGTTTGTAGCCCAGCAGAATGTTTACCTTTCTTTAAAATGTTATAGCTTCACGTGATTTAGCCCAAAAAATAAAAATGTGATATGAAAAAATATCACCTTATGCTTTACGTGATTTAGCCAAAAATATCATGAAATATGAATGTACATATATATCGTAACACCTAATTTATTCTTCAATTTTTCTGAAATATGAATCGAATTTGGAGAATTCCATTTTTTTCTGGTTGTCCTTTCGACAGATGTTGAAGCCTGTAATTGCTGCTACCATCGCCCAAATAATTTGTTCCACCACTGACTGCTGCAAAGTAAGGAAAATGTGGTTTAATACTGATCTCTGTAATTCCTCAAAGCTTTCAGTCAATGGTTCAATTAATTCATCAACGTTACCTATGGTTGTTAAATAATAATAATAACAATAATTAATCAACGTTACGTGGTGCTTTTTATGTTGAAAAGATTGGATTGAAATGAAATGGCCGAGGGGATGAACGTGCAATCCTGCTCTTCTCTCAGAATCTGTCAAATCTTCTGTCGGTCGGTTATATGTCCACTTTCTATTAGTACTATCTTTATTTGCCATATCTTACTGGCAATTCAAGAATTTTAAACATTATTCGAAAAATGAAATAGACAAAATTATTATAACTTTTACCCTATCATTTACTAAAGGTAAAAGTTGTCTTCTACACACTGTATACGATCGTCAACTGTTCTCAAAACAGAAGTTCGTTAATGGATACTAAAATACGGAGATTTTTTACTTATGTGGCAAATATTTCCGACCCGAGGAATAATTGACATGAATTTTTGTTGGAAACGGCATTCAAACAGTGATGTTTAATTGGCCTTAAAACAGTGCGGGGACAACAAGATCCACATTTTCGTGTCGGTTCAAGGACTTCTACGTGCATGACGTAGGCTGCACACGATGTGAAAGAAAAGATATGAAGTGAATTTACAAGAGCTCTCAGAAAGCTTAGAGGTGTAAGAAAATAAGATTATAATTTTAGTGTCTGGGCGTGCTGTACTTTCACAAAACTAAATGATAAAATTAAGACTACGAAGTCATATCCAGTGCAGCACCCAGTAATCCGGAGCTCTATCTTTCAATGTTCGTTGAAACTGCAGCGGAGTTGTTTTTGTGTTATGTTGTTGCTATGAGCTGAGGGTGTGTGTGCTCAGCGAACAGAGCGACAGGTAGCCGAGGGTGATTGATAGCCCTCTCAGGCAGAAAAAGCGCATTGCTGTGGCTGCCATTGGTTGGTCACCGCCGGCCTGCTACAGGAGGCCCAGTGAAAGTTGAGACGGGGCTTGATTTGGTCTCACAATTTGAGCTCTCAGTCCTCACAGCATAAAAAGCGGAAAGAAAAACACATGAAAAGAGGGAAACAACGGATTTTCGAAAATGAAAGTCTGAAACTCTGAAAACCGGAGAAAACATCGGGAAAAAACAATGCGACCCCTAGCAAAGAGGAGTCAAATGAATACACGCTTATTCATTGGACAGTTCATCTTGTAGCTAAATTATGAAGCAACATAAGAACAATTCCAGAATGAAAAGTTAGTCCTGCGCGTAACCCCTTCGAATGTACCATGACCAATGGCTGTGAATAAGAACCTCGATTAAACCAAAGTAAGTTGGTGTATCGTGCAGTATATCAACAAAATGAATTTAGTTCAGATGAGCACGATGAGCATAAGTCAAAAGTTGGCATGAAAATTATGGAAAAATTATGGACAATCCAAGGGAACGACTTCAATGAATTAAAAATGGTCATATTGGGTCGGGGTGAATTAACGAAATAATCTCAAGTGGATATGAAATTAAATTACTCAATAAAATAGTTTGTATGATGAAATTAGATCCGTAACATCGTAATTAAAAATACAAATTGAGCTGAAATTAGTGGAAATAAGCACTAATAATATAGCAGTATTAAAAGAAGATATATATTGAATTACAGATGGTGGGAATCCTAAGGGCGAGTTGGAAAGTATCATTGTGAATGTTAGAGCATCGGAAATGAACTGATGCCTAATACGAAGAACAGTATAAGTGTCGTGACATGAAGTCTAGATATTGAGAAATGTTGCTGAGAGTGGAACGTGGTGTGCCTGGTATACAAGTGCGTCGTCTGAATAAATGTGCAGGGTAATACGTGTAGATGCGGTACTAGTTTTCCTTATCGAAATTTGATTATTGCTGTTGGAAAGAAATTAACCGTCAATTATTAACATCAATTGGTAATGTTCCATTATTAGCAGCAATCGATTGTGAAAAGTATTGAGATGAAATTATCCGTATCTCCTTTATGGTGCGTATCAATATCAGTAGTTGGTATTTCATTTTTTGTTTCATTTTTTTTTAGAAAGTCAATTATAAATTTTCAATAGCGTTATAATTTTGATGCGCGCCAGGTAGTATTGTGCATTCTCCGATTCATGATCTCGTATTAGGGTGCCTGGAATACAATTTGTAAAGGTCTGACATCGAATGGTGAACCTAACTATTTATAAAACATTCATCATATCGAGGAGATAGGAATTAAAATCGCAATAATACAGAGGAGCTGTAGGTCATTGTTATCAAATTGATGAGTGCCCGTAATAATTTGTTTTTCAAGGGTTCGGTGTAGTGTAGTGTATTGTATGTGCTTTGTATTCATGTCTTATTTCATTATTTTTCAATCATACTCCTTGGAGGATTGGCAGTCCTCAATTCCGATATTCCCTTCTTAATGCAAATTAACGAGGGGCCTAACGTCTCGTGACACCACTTCGAATGGGAAAAATCATCGTGCTTGGTACGCATAAATTTTTCATAGTTAAAAGTTCTTTCTGAGACCAAGATACAAGCTACGTGTATCAAATCTGCATGATAAAACACTTACTTGGATGAAGACCGAAGGTGTTACGCGGTAAAACCAGTGAAAGCAGACAAGGTAGGAAAATAGAGCAGCAGGAATAGCATGGTGTGCTTTACGTGTCTACCTCCAAAACAACTTTACGATCAGCATGGCATAATAACGATAAAATGGAAAGATTTACTTAACTTTATTCAATGTTGAACTCGTGAGTTAATGGGTGTGGTTGATCACACAGAAAATATTTGGACAATATGTCAAAATAGATGAAGTGCAATGAATCATCGTCATACAAATTCAATCCGACATGGTATTCCAAAATGTGAGAAATGCTCACTGCGAATCATTACTCATCAAGCGTTAGCGAACGACCACGTAATTTAATGTTACGCAAAATTTATGACATGCATAAAAAAATCATACAGCACAATAAATCGGATATAGCACTCTTTTCGAGAGGTGCCATTTCACCGGCACAACCAGAAGGTTTTAACCATATCACTCTCATAACTCACCCCAACGGTATTACGAAAGAAAAGAAAGATAAAACCTTCATTTCCAAAAAGGTTGGCACATGAGATACATGACAAACATATTGGCATTTAAAAAATTTCTTAATATAAGAGTCCTTAGACAAACGTACTATACGAGGAGTACTAATAGACAGACTATACGTGGTCTACTAATAGACAAACTATCCGAGGTGTTTAGGTAAACCATACGAGGCGTACTAATAGACAAACCATACGTGGCGTACAAATAGATTAACCCTTTCAAGGGCTAGTTAAATCAAAAACATCATTTCCTGGAGATTTTAAATCCCAAGAGATGGCTGGCAACTTATAAATAATTAAAAAACTTCTAGAGAATTCTTCGGAATTCCTAAATTATTTGTTGAATCGAAGTAAGACCTGTATATGTTCAAATGTTATAGGTTCAGCCACTAAGCGTGAATATCTTTAGGTTACTCAGTGGAAATTAGGAAGAGACGGTGGGGTGCAGGCTTTATTAGCACGTAAGTACAAAATTGAAAAAAACAAGTAAACAAGTCCGATAAGTGAGCCTGAAAAAAACAAATGAAATTTAAAGTTTCACACGATCAGCATCAAGTTTCAGAAAATACAGAAGAATTTATTATTGAAAAGATATTGCAATTTAGACAAACTAGAACTTATATAATAGATAATCGGGAATAACCTTGAAGTGTTCGGATTGGCAAGTCATTAATAATTACTGGGTGTTTTGTTACAGAGTGACAATCGGGAAAATCCTCAATGAACAACTGCGCTACATCGACTATGAAATCTTCATCAAAACAGTTCATTCCTACCTCCACTATTCCGTCCGGTGAAGCTATGGTAGCTGCACAACAAGTTTCTCGCGGGTAGCAGCATAAGGATGTAATTAAGCCCGACAAGAGGATTATAGTGAACACCTGATAAACACTGCAGGTTAACAATAGAGGCTTCCTCTGTCACCCCAACGTGCCTGTACACCACTGGAGCAGAGTCCCAGTAATACACACATTTTACAACATCAAAAAGCTTACTCGTTGCCACCAAAGCGTCCAGACAAGGTAACTGACATGGCGTTTTCATTAATTTTAACAAACGTCGCACCTCTGTGGTTAGGTCAACATTATGATCTGAAGGGTCCTGTAGAATCTCTTCTACTACAAGCTTCCTTAATTCAAATTGGTCACAAGGAAAAAGTTTGTTATTGGCCTTCGCCCTCAACGCCTGGTATAAACTATAAAACAACGAATCTCCTCCTCCTGGAGCGTATGACTCTACAATCAGCCCCGGAGGTAGGGTTTGTTGTGAGTCGCTTTTAAATTCAACCTCATTGGGGAAAGCACCAAGACGAGAAAGCTTATCAACAGCAACGTTCAGTCGACCAGGAGTGTCTCTTATCTCAAAGGAATACTCTGCCAAATCCTCCACGGTTCTACCTAAGCGGCTGCTAACCAGCTTCATATTATGTAGGTACACAAGAGCTTGATGGTCAGTATGAATTATAAAATCTACTCCGTACAAAAATGGACGCAAGCTCTTAACTGCCCATCGTAGAGCGGCCAGTTCCCTATCAATTGTTGAATAGTTTCGCTGATTTCGCAAGAACATGGTCGAAGTCCACACCATAACTTTTGATTCTACACCATACTTTGGGTCAGGCAAGCTCCGGCACCCCTCGCAGAAACGCTCTACCCAAAGTTCCAGCTTTTCAGCAGTTTCAGCATAATCGGGGTAAGCTAACTCTACATCTTTCAATATTACTGTAACTGCTTGAGAGATTCAAACGCCTCGACAATTGAACTCGTCCACTTTAGCTTAAATGATCCTCTTTTTCCAGTCCATTCAGCAAAGGTTTCATAATATCAGGACAGGAGGGTATAAACTTTCGCTGAAAATTAATCAGGCCTAAAATACCCTGAAGTTCTTTAACAGTACTAGGACGCGGGTAATCTTTCACATCGTCCATATACTGAGGAGCCTTTCGCACTCCACTCTCGCTAACAACGTGACCGAGGAATTTCAGCTCACACACAGCCCAACGACACTTGGAAGGTTTTATCGGGTGGGCCAAATGAAGTCATCCAATGTTGTTTGGCTCTAATTTTTTTTAGAAAGGAAAAACCTCGATTCTGTTTTTTGATATGTTTATTTGAACCTTTACAATTATATTGTTAAAGTCGAGAAGATGATATCGGCCAAATGGGCGCCGCCACAATTGAATGCTATACCGGCTCTTTGTATGTCATTTTTCATCACTTCGGCGAGAACTTCGGGCGACAGATTCTCGCACTCGTGTAGAATGTTGTCCTCAAGTGCTTCCAGGGTCTCGGGCTTGTTCACTACACACGGGACTTAAAAAAAAAATTCACAGAAAATAGTCTGGAACGGTCAAATCGGGCGATCTTGCGAGCCAGTCCAAATCGCCAAAACGAGAAATCAGGCGTCCCGGGAACGCCGCCTTGAGAATAACGGTTGTGGCTTGCGCACTGTGTGCGCGAGCCACAACCGATATTTACGTCTGTCCGATATTTACATCTGTCAAATTCACAAATGTCAAAACAGATTTCACATTGGCCGCAATCTGCACAAAAAGGCATATTACAATGGGGTGACTTCTTTTGGCCCACCTAGTACTTTCACCCCATGATCTTAAAAACGTTCAAAACTCTACTCACTTGATCAACGGGGCATCAAAATTTGATTCAACGATCAGGATGTCGTCTAGATAAATTTTTACCTCTTCACTCGATATCTCTCGGTAAATTATGTCTTGTAGTGCACGCTGAAAGCCTGCTGGAGCAGTTTTAATTCCAAAAGGAATTTGGGCGAACTGCCACTGGTCACGGTTGGTAGCGAAAGCAGTGTACTCTTTACAGGAATCTTCAAGAGAAATTTCACTGTTCCCTTTACCAATTTTACTGGCTCACTTATTGGACTTGTTTACTTGTTTACTGTTTTTTTCAATTTTATCCTTATATGCCAATAAAGCCTGCACCCCATCGCCTCTTCCTGATTTCCACTTAGTAACATAGTGATAACTACGCTCAGTGGCTAGATCTACTCGTTTAACATTTTACATATATGCAAATACATACCCAGCACATACGAGGCTACCTAAATACATACACGCACATAACACGCATACATATACATTCATATGCATGTACACAAACCTTAGCATGCAAGCAAATATAATGCATAGGCATACAACAAGAATGTAGTATATTGTAGAATAGCAACCCTAATTCGTAGGGATTTGCAAAATTTGATTGTCTTATTGGTTGTCCCACTCATAAGTAAAATTTTCACTAATAGATTTATTAATTAAACAAGTATTCAAACATAATTTTTCAACTCGATATAAAATACGTTTAACACAAGATCCACACTTTAAGTTGACGTACAATAATTAAGCTCATTATTTGGATTGACCTTCATGGGAGCCCGAACGAATAAAATATAAATGAAACATTGAAAGGAGAGAAATTTTCCACAAAAAACACAAATTACTTAGTTAATGAAAGAGAAATTTATTTAAGCTTCATAGTTAGTAAGAATTAGCATTTTGTCACAAGTCTCCAAAATTACAGTTTAGAAACTTTTTGTTAGGACCCTATATAACGCTTATGAGGCTTTTAATAGGATTTCTTCCATCATGAGGATCAGTGACTTTGGTTTCTCCTTTTATTATTGCTTCATCTCGAGTGCGCTAAGCAAATTTTCACTAAGCCGGATCTTCCGCAGGGGTGAGAGTTGAGATACTGT
Source organism: Morinoia aosen (assembly GCA_030386875.1). Classification (NCBI taxonomy): domain Eukaryota; kingdom Metazoa; phylum Arthropoda; class Malacostraca; order Amphipoda; family Talitridae; genus Morinoia; species Morinoia aosen. The sequence goes on from CM059566.1 coordinate 26,981,086, forward strand.
TGAGATACTGTTGAGATACTGTTGAGATACTGTTGAGATACTGTACTACCGAACTGTAACTGATGCTGTGCGGCCTACTGAACTTTCAGTTCGGTTCCTCAAATCCCTCAGGCGAAGGCTAATTCTTATCAATACAGTGTTTGCATTTTCTTGAGACGTTCTTTCGAAAAATATATAAACTTCTGTCAAATGGAAGGCTGACCCAGTAAACCTTCGTGGCTGTCGAGCGATTTTCGCCCGCAGCCCAATGTGTTTTTAAGCTATTCCGGTGCATCTACGTGTAAGCTCTTTTATTTTAAACGAACGCGTGTGTTGTAATACATGTAATATGAGACATATATATAGATACATAGAGAACCAACGCTACTGAGGCAGGCAACCGGTAGGTCGACGCTGCGCGGGCCGAGGGGCATAGGAAGGGAGGACATCAGGAGCAGGGAGGAGTACGTAAGGGGGTAGAAGCTGTATTGAAAGCTAGTGCGCTAAACTGCATACATAATAAAACGAGGGCAACTTGAATGTATAGCATAGGAAAATAGTGGGGTAAAAAAAAGATTATTATCTACGAGCATGGGAACTAAGGAGTGTTTGAATTTGAGAGGGTAGAGCGGAGTAATTTCAACTTGAGGAGGACACGTAGCACAAGGAAGTGACGCTCGAGGGGTAGCCAATAGCAGGCCTCCGATGCGCGTTCTTTGTACGAGGGAGATATATAAGGTAGGCTTGAACAAACAGCCGGTCTATTTCTGCGTACTCCTGACTAAGTGCAACATGTAGGGATCTGAGATCTTCGAGGGGAGGAGGAGGGGTCTGGTGTGTGTGTTCTGCGGCTTGGAATTCTCAACGATGTCGGCTAAGCAACTCCGGGCTGCAGCGCAGCCTTACAAAAATGGCGATCACCAAGCTGAGGTGTCATGGCCCACCGACAATCCTTCACACTGTGAGGGAAGTCACGCAAGGAACCAAACGTAGCAAGTTGGCAGGCTACAAGAAGTTTAGGAAGAACTCGGGGTTATTCCATCGTCATGCTTGGAACCGCATGGTTAAGAGGAATCATGGGAAATAGGCCATAGGTAACTCTTGCTTTTTCGCGCGCGCTGCGATCGCCTAGGATGGTGTAGGATATGTAATGATATTAAAGAAAAACTTTTTCTAAGCATATATATATACTAAATAATAAATTAAAGAGAAAATTTTCTCTATATGAATTGAGCGAGGGTGCAATTGAGGAGTGCAGTGCTCTTTATCATTGCCGCAATAATTATATTTTATTTTAACGTATGACATAAACGTGCATGTAGACGTCCAGGTCCATTCGACAAACAATATTTTCACTTAAATATACCTTCATCAATAAAGAATAATATTTCATCAGTTATTAAGACTGCATCAACTCTGAAGACTCCAGAAATTTAATTCAATTATAGTTCCTGAATTTACAACAGTGTGAAATTATAAAATCTAAGAATAAGCGGGTAAAGCTGGCTTTTTTTCTCACAAATTCACTAGCCTGGTTGACATTCGCCGACTATCCGCAAGCGCCGCCTCCAAATCTATGGGACTCGAAATTTGTCTACGCGGCACGTCGCTCCTGGACAGTAAAAATAAAATGAAGAAAAGTTTCCTTTTCTACGTTATTTCAATGATTCAAATCAGATGGATTTTAGTACCTTGAAGAACGAGAGAAAGAATGATCTTAAAAGCCTGCTTTTTCCAAGTAAATTCGATAGATAATCGTTGGTGAGTCGGAAAAACATTAAAATTCAGTTGTATGTACAGTTGTAGCGATTTTTTTGGCATCCATAATTGCAACAAAATATTACTATGCTTACATTTTCTTCTGAACTAAGTTGTCTACGAGTAAATTTAAGAAGTTTCTGTATCAAGTTACGGCAGCTGATCATGACGACGCTCGGCATGACTCTGTTTAACTTTGAAAATGAAACATATCAAATTTCATTGAATTGCTTTCAAGTTTCAGAGAAATTCTTCCACAAACAGCAAAATTTGATGTGTGTCATATTCGACCCATCATGTAGTGAAGGTACATCTTCTGGTTCGAAATGGTTGATTACTTGAATTTTGACGATTTGTTAGCATTCTTAGGAATGAGCCTATTTTTAGTGATTTTTCATATTTAAACTGTTCAACTGTTCGTGATTTTCCATGCCTTTGCAAAACAATAAATATACGGAAGGCTTTATTGGATATTATATCTTCTAGGAACACATTAAAAAGTTCGAGTTAAATAACTGAGAAATTAATAAGATGATTACTCTTTTTCAATGACAAAAAATAACAGATCGCTGTTTCTTCTTTAATATAGCTATTTGGATTTAACGGCGAACGCCTAACAAGAATGAACGAGTTATAATTTTTTTATTGCCGAGGCGCCTTATAATTTTCTCACCCATTTCATGAGTCATTATGTTCTTGCTGGGTAATTAGAGAGAGGTGGAAGTTCTTTATACCTGAGATTATAGAAGGTCATCCTCAGCGTCTCTCTATCCCTGAAACATCGTTTGTGCACGATTTTTTTATTCCCCTATGATTTTTATGATTCCCCTATGGAACCTGGAATTTGAGTTTTCTAATAAAATATCGTTGGTATATTTCATTTTTCTCAAATTTCTATTCCCCTTATGGACGTAGAATATAAGTTATCTAAGAAAATATCGTTATAGATTACAATGACAACGACCCGCGAATTGTTACTGCTTTAGAAAAGAGCTTAGGTTTTATATACCTCGCAATATATTAACGGAAAACACTCAGCTTACACCAAATATGCGGTAACATTGGTCTGCTAAATCGGTTACCCGCTCGTTATAATTTTAATTAGCCTTCATATAATTCATATGAATACCTCAATGTTAGAGCGCGCTGGAGACTAAATAAATTTTTCGATATTTCATAAGTCATAATTTCTTAACTGCTGGTTGCTGAGAACATAAAAGTGAATTGTTAGAGGTCTTTAATGCAAAAAGTTCGAGTCTCTTCATCATGACAGCTTAGGTTACCCTCAATACTTTTCTAATTCTCTAACAGTGAGTATTCATTTTCTAAGAAACGATAATTAGAGGATATGTCGTGAGTGATCAGAAAATCGCTTCTGCTTCATCACTAAGCTGAGGTTCAATGTGCCTTCAATGTTTTTGCAGACCATTAGCACAGAAAGGAAGTGGTGGTCTTGATTTGTGTAGTCAGTCTCAAGCAAGCCTAGGCATGTGTCCAATGTAGAGACCACATTGCTTCTCATGCTTCATTCGGGAGGAATAAGATTTAAATCTGTTGAGTTTGAGGGCCACATGATTTAAAAAAATTCTGATAACTAAATTTGGTCTGCTAGAGCAGGTGCTGAGTTTTTCTGAAAGACGTACTGCGTTCCATTGCATACCTCATCTATCCAGAGCATAAAAATGTTCTGAGAACATCAATGTAGTCTGATTCTGTTTGATATCATCAAACATAAAACATAAGCGTCAGAAGATATATTTGTTTATTTTTATTGATGAACCATGTTTGTAAATCATGCACAAATCACGATTTTTTCCTTAAATCTTTGATTTTATTCGCGTCAAAATGCTTCATAAAAAGCGACGAGTTAGAACACGTGTCGATATTTCAGGAGCTCTTGAGCAAGAATAATTTCATGCCCCAATATCCTCTTCATTGGTAATTAATGACGAGCGGAAGTTCATGCGTTGGAGAACATTAAACCATCACACTGCATTTCTTCTTCACTCGAATGTCATATTCTGCAAAGTTTCTTCAAATATTTCCCAAGCCTTTTCATTTCTAGACGACGTTGTCATTACAGATTATCCCGCAAGTGACTGGTAAATGGTTTTCGCTGCAGAAGGGAGCTAGGATTTAACATGCTTTTCTATATTTAGAAGGCGATATTGAAAGTGAAAGAGGGCGAGGATGCCGTGATCTGCTGTCACTTGCATGGTCACTATGGATGTGTGAGGGAAGGAGAGACCACTGCGTGAGCAAGTGTTTGCCGCTCACTATAGTCGTGTACAAAGAACAAGAACTTATGCTAAGCTTGGTGAGGGGTGAAATTAAATCGAATACTTGATAACCTATGAACTAACAACAGTTCATGCATTATACATCGGAACAGAATGCATGCGTCAATCGATGAAGTCATGAAGGTCACGATTTATTTTACTTTGTACTTAACGTAATGTTCGAAAAAATGCGAGGCATTCATCATGATCATTCTAATTGCTTGCCCAAATATGTCTCGATCGGTAATAATGCAATTTCAAAAACTAGCGAAATGCACAGAGTTACTTGAAATTATTTCATATAATTTATTACCAAGAGAAATGCGTTCATTGAAAGTAAATTTTAGATGAAGAAATACCAATTAGGAACATAAGTTAGTTTTAGCCCTTCTAACCCCGAAAAAGGTGTTTCAAAGAGGAAAAGTGTGAAATCACCATTAAGTGGTGGGTTGAGGGATCACGTAATCTGAGCTCAATGTTGTTTTCACTCGAGGTCACTTGCGCTTAGAAACAGTGAGGTAAGAAATAGGTCGATACAAGAAAATTAAATCTGAGAAGAGTCATATATGCTGATAAAACGAACGGCAATGAATCAAAAAATGATAATCCATAACAAAACCAAAACACTCTTTTTATTTCTACATCACATTTTCCCTCTAGGAATGCTTTTTCGCACAAATACAATATCTGTATCCTTTTAAAACGTTCTTACGAAGAGATAAATTAAAACTTCACTCAAATGGTAAACAGACAAAGTAATGCTAAGCAGCTGTCGAGCAATTTTCGCCCAATACCTAATGGGTTCGCAAGCTATTATGGTGTAATTATATGTTAGTTTTTTTTCGAACGAAAGTGATTGTTCCAATATTGGTCAGAACAAAGCACGAAACTATTGAACCATTTTTCAGATACTATCGAAATTTAATAGCTACTCACGTCCGTAATGATTGGAAAACTCCCAATGAAGCTTCTACTACTGCATTTGCTTGTGGCAGTTCTTGTTCCATCAGCAGCTGATTACCGCACAGTGACACCAGGCGTGACAATCTACAGCCCCATCGCCAAGGAGATCGACACCTTGACTGAGTGTAAGGTTGTAGTGCTAGTTAAATTTAAATAATTTGAATGTAACGGGATTTCACTTTTTCCAATAAAATTCAACTTTAACAGTGGAACACTGCTCGTAGGTTAAGCATTATTTAATATTACACATCGTCAAATCCATAAAACGTTTCGGAGTCCTTCTCCATCCTCAGTAAAACGAGGCATTGACGATGTGTAATATTGAATTAATGCTTAACCTACGAGCAGTGTTCCTCATTTTTATGTTCTTAATGAACATTCGATTAAAGAAAAATGATTTTCCTCAACTTCAACATCGTTACCGCTGAATTTTGTAAACATTTAATCGACGTTAAGAGCGCTAAAATCGTTTCCAAGTAGGGCATAAGTTTGAATCTTATTTTTTTTAAACTAGAACTAAGACTTGGTCTGGAGCTATATGTAGTGCAGTTGCACAATTTTTTTATAAATAACTTTTTTTCTAACTTACTAGCTTCATTCATTTCATTACCAGGTGAGTGCAAGACGAAATGCTGGTTGGACTCCGGCTGCACGGCGGCCTCCTACGACGCCGTGGCAGATATTTGCTCCATGACCGACGGCGGCCCAGACACCGTCACCAAGCGGCCTCTGCTCGACAGCGTCGCCTTCTTCAAGTTCAGTGAGTGGAAATCAGACGCTGCGTTTGTCAGCGTGAAGCTTTTTTAGTGTATAAATTAACGTCAACCAGTGCACACGGGCTGCCAGAAACGACGGGATTCAATAATTTTCTCATGTAAATCCTCCAGATGTGGATAACAAACAAATCTATCCTTCTTGATGGTACCTATGATCAAAATATTTTCGCACTTGTGCACTGGTGAAACTCTTATCGCTGATACGGTTGTTAAGCATCCTTAAAATCAAATCTGTTTCTTACGAAGCGGGCACCAAAAAAATGTGCAGGTGAGCATAAATGGAAAGCTGTATTGAACCGAAAGAATTCAAGCAATTTACATAGAATTAACATGTTTGCCAATCTTTCCCATACAGCATAATTACCACCATGTAATTTGCAGTGTAATTGAAGGATATGAGTTGTTTTTATGTTTTTGAATGGGTTGAAAGACTGAGAGGACAGTGATTGATTGTAAATACTTTGGCACTCAGGTTTAATGAAAGAATTAGGGATGCTAGTCAGCTGTTCACGGTACATTGTTCAGACTAGAGTGTGGATACGTTATGGCAAATAGGCTTTCAATTATTTATCGGGGAATTGTTCAAAAATATCGTTCGAAATGTTAAAAATGCATCATAGGAATGGGTTAGCTATGAATGTTATATAATTGTGTCCAGATGTTACGGAGGCACCCCTGGAGGTGTTCCTGTCTGCCAAAACAAATAATGGGACCCGCGCGAACCAGATGGCGCTGTGTGCTGCGCAGAATGGAATGCTCCTGATCATCAAAACCCAGCAGGAGAAAGATGAAGCTATGAGGGTATCTCAGGGTAATTATGTTTTCAATATCCTTAGTTCACGTATGCTTGTGATCTAGTTTTCAATTCCTATGAGATTACCGCATGAAATTGACGGACTGCGTAATTAGGATCATTTAGTATGTTCGCACAATGTAGTAGTCAATGTCTGTCGTATATTTTCCTAAATTTTTTGCTATATTAGCTGCATAGTGAGTCAACATTGATAAATAGATGTATAAAACTGTCCTATCTAGAATTATGAATGAAATTCACGTGTTCATTCAGTAATGCAATTTTTTCGAATTTTTCTGTACAGAAGTTGAATTACTTATGTACTGTTTTCAATTTTTAGAAGAAAGGTTTCTCACTGGATCGGAATGAAAATAAGTTCTTCAACACAACTATTCTGCAATTCAGAAATTTTTAATACATTGCAGCTAACGAAGTCATCAGAATAAAAACAGAAATACGAATTTGGTGCGTGGATTTTGGAATTTCAAATAATTTACTTCATTTTAATAAATTGACTATATTCTGAACGAACCGAATTTAGTGCAATAGAAGAAACGAAATCAGAATAAGTGATTTCGTTGCGTTAGAGAAAATCAGTAGTAGTACGGTAGGCACCATGAATACATGTCGATATTCATAGGGAATTTGAGGGTTTAATTTTTACGATAGAGGTTCTTGAAGCATAGGTAATTCACAATGGGACCACACTACTCGTATTATTCACACACCAGCAGTATTACGTTTGTGAAATTGTAACTAGCTTCACACGGGATCAATTTTGAAAGGGAATTGTTCTCAATTGTCCCAGTAAGTGTCAAGACAAAGTCTTTAATTTTTTTAACCACACGTATTATCAAACACCTAAAGCATTCATAAGTATTATACAAAATTAAAGTATCCACCAATTTCAGTAAAAATATTTGAAGTAATTATAACAGCTTTATCAAAACACTGTTACATGAAAACGAATTTACATACATTTTAGATGTTAGGAAAACTATAATCTGCATTGGAGCATTACACAGTCAGGTAACCCGTTGCAGAAGTTCTCCTGAAAGTATTGTTTCACGACGACCAATCCTTAGTGCCAATAATGTCAAAATCCCCTGGAAGCGTGACCGAGTTATTACTGAGGCGTAGCACGCTTCCAGATTCTGTAGCAATTTTTGACTATTGTTTTTTATTATTCGATAGTAGCTAGTATTTTGACCAACGAATGTACATGGAGAATTTCCCAATAAATTTCGAACTGCGAACTGCCTTTCTGGACCTAAAATTATTCCTGAACCAATAAGACTAACATCCTGATAGCAAACTGAAGCAAAGTCAATGTGTAGTTGGTTTGCTTGGGTTTTTTATTATCTTTCGATCGGAAGAAAATAGGTGAACACTTTTTATACTGATGTAAATAGTAGGGGAAAGAAGATAACCTTGTTTAACATTTTTTATTATTCATAATTTAAAACCATATCATGTAAAAATATCTCATGCAAGGAGTGCTATTGCTGAACTTCTCAGAGCCAACCTTAGTCATCACAGACTGCGTCTCCTGATTAATGTGTATGTATCACATTTCACGAATAAAATATTGTTTATACAAACGAAATTAATCAAATTTCGTAATTCCATACAGAGAATATCATTCCCTTAATTTGTATCTGAATCAAAACTCAATGCATAAATTTAATGCGAGAAATAACAAACCCAATGGAAAAAATAATTGAAACCTGGTTGATGCTTAACTGAAAACACAAATAGGGCGTCTTCTACCACTTCAATGCGCGAGATGAGTAAATGTTTTTTGAAACACTTCTGAATGAGAGGAAAAAAATCTCCAGAATTTCTGTCGTCAAAGTAAGATGCAACTGCTCTCAAAATTGCGCCGCAGCTCGTGGCTAAAGAAGTTTTGTTTTCTTATACAGACAGAGCGGCACGGATATTTAGATGATTACAATGGAATGTTGCAATCATGTCATCATGTGCAGGCAGCCTAAGACACATCATGCCTAAGGTAAAACAGGTTCATGAATCTTACCCAAAGATGATGATTAAGCTTCTTGAAGAAGGAATTTTTCACAGAAAGTTTTCTAAACAATATAAATGCATCATATTCTGCCGTTGGTTTAATGATGCTTAAATTTAGGAATGTGGCCCGATCACCAACTTGCCAAGGTCAGGTGCATCAGTGTTAGTGCAAGTGTAACCATTCTGGAAAAGGGGTAAAAAATAAGCTGATGATCATTCGAGAACAGGTAAAAATAATATTGAAGCGTCCGACATAGAAATAAATGACGAACTCGGAATGGAACATCCAAAAAACCGTCATAAATTGTAGACATCGTAAAGCTTTGTAACTGAAGGGAAAAAGTATGAGAAGTTGATTAAAATCTGTCGAATAATATTTCAAATAGTTATATGAACTTTGAAGTGTAACCAATGAAAAAATTTTCGCAAAGGAAATGAGTTTTTAGATGTTTTTTGGAAAATGGCCACGTGTGAAAGGGAACGGCATAAAAATTTTCCTGAGGGCAGCGTGAAATTTTGGGTGATAAAATATTTTTTGTCCTTCCATTGAGCACAGCAGGCACGATTTGTTTGGTGTTTATCGTGAACGCTTTGATTGCTGATAATAATTTCCAGTGCGTTCAAGTTTATCTCAACACAGATTTATTTTTATGATGAAAGTGATGCTTTCAATTTCTAATCGTTCAATTGTTGAAAATTTCATTTTGTCCCAACAGGGAGTGGAGGAAGCAAGCAGTTCGGGTGTCCGGAGTATGAATCCTGGATTTCAGCTCGCCACTGCAATGACGAGCTGAAGTTAGAGTGTCGGTGGCCTGACGGAACTAGCCTATTCGACGCAATCTTCACCGTCCAGGACGTTTCTGATGCAACCATATCACCAGGCCCAGCAACTCTGCTCCAGGGGTCCGGCAATGTTGTGGCCGTAGCCGACAGTTCAGGGCCACTCATATACCCTGTACTGTGCTCTAGAAACCTCAACTAACTTGGTCCTACTCGGAATTTGGTTTAGTTTAATTACTGTGAACTAACGCTCGAGTAGAGAAAGCTTTCAAGGGTTTTACACAAGAGTTACACCGTCACAGATTTTGAAATGTTTTCCATTGCTCGGAGGAAGAATGCAGGAAAATTACAAAGGAGCACGTTGAAATATCTAATAACTTCCTAGTGTGCCGACCACCATAAGTCATGGACCAAGGTGATAACCGTAAATACAAAAGTAAAAATAGAAAAAAGAAAACCTCTTTTAACTCTCATTTTTCGAGTCTTGGTACTGAGGCACAAAACTTTCTGAAAGTCCGAGCGTTTGACTGAACATTCGGTTCCTCATAAATCAAAAGATTATGTTTGGTTAAGGAAATTCGCTCGGTCAACACAGTAATATATGACATTTATTTCAACCCTGCAAGCAAGAGCCTTTGCGTGAGTCACATCATATATTTTATGCTTCACATGATCTGATATTCACATTTTGAGAATGTGGAGATGGTACGTACAATAAATACTAACACTAGTTAAATATTGTAACAACACCTTAATTAGGTGCCTAGGACTCCAGATGTCAGAAATGTTTAATTCTTTAATTGGGCGGATTTTTTGATGTTCAGGAATGTTTCGTCTCATATGTTTGGCCAGCAAATTTATCATTGTTCAATTTTGATAAATAATTTAAAAAAAGAGCAGCTGCATTTGAGCTCTACCATCCGAGCAGGAAAAAATTAGATTATTGAGTTGCTGAATGCGCAAAATCTTGAAAGTCGTTCTTGAAGTCGTTCAGCCCAAACTTCTGGTGCTCTGTAGATTACCAAAGTCATCGTTATAAAGGTTAAACCCAAACTCTCAAAATCGTGAAAAACACTTGCAAAAGAGACTCGTTGAACAGAATGCAACTCCCAGACTCTCAAAATAAAAATACGTATAGCAATGGAAAAAGTTCTGCTAAATGGACGAGGACGGTTCACCCACAGATAAAATCGTGCTTTCACGATATCAAAGAATGTTCTGCGTCTGAAAACACCTTAACAAATTTTTAAAAGACAAGATTGGAATTCCAGTTTCTAGTCAAAATTTTAAATGTGCTGTATTGAAATCATAATTAAACACGCAGTGTTGAAGTTATAATTTGCAAGCTGCATACTGCTGTAGTAAATATTTGAAGGCTACCTCCAACGCAAAGGCCCTTTCAGTGATCAATGATAGGGAAGAGAGAGAAGCAAAGGTGGGGAAGACCTCGAGGATTCCCCGATGACAGCAGTGGCGGTTTCTCTCGATGGTTTCGTACTTTATAGTTGATGAGTAGTTTGTACTTTGGCAGCAATTCAACTAGGTGAAAGAAATTACGGAAAACTCTAGATAGATCCCATGTTGATGAAAACTTGAAACAAGCCTTTATGTTCTCGAAATTGTGTTCCTGCAATTTTTCCTATTCAAGTCTTGAAATCTGAACAATAATTCTCTGTCTAGTGTTCTACAATTGCAGGCAAGCATTATTTATTGTATTATCACAGTTACTCTTTTTCTGTTGCTGAGTAAAACTAACCAAATAAATGTATAATCACTACCCCATTTCATTCATTCTCCTTTTCAAATGCATTTAGATCTATTAGACCTAGTGTCATCAGTGACTCCGTGCAGTGAGGACGTGCTCTGTCCTCGATCCGACACAAAGTGCCACTATTGGTTAGAAAGAATGTACTCCTAGCCTGAATGTGTACCCACTCTCGCCATGAGGATTCAAATGTGATTTAAACGTACCATAAATCAAATTATCTAACTAAAAGTTTAATATTCCTTCAAAAAAAGTGTGAAAGTGTTCAACCCTCATTTCCTCAAGGAACCGAACTCCCTCAAACTTCAAGATAGCGTCTAGAAAGCGACGCAGCAACAGCAACAGTGAGTTTCAGTCGAAGTTTGGTCGATATCCTGATGTGTCTAGCTTAACGAAAGACGGCAAGGAAGTAGTTTCTGTCCTGATAAAATACTTCGGCTCAGTGATGACAAATTTTGAAAGTGATATGGAAAAAGAGCAAAATGAAATATGCAACATTAAAACACTATTTAAAACAATAGCAGGAAAAAAGCAGAACTCAAGGAAATTCTCGAAGAACAGGATGAGAAAATAAATAGCTTACCCTCCCGTCTCGACCACTTGGAAAAAATGATCAGCGCCGAGATTTATAAGACAGAAAATGCATTCTAGTCATTTCTGAGGAGGGGGGTAACTAACGCAATCAAACACCAACGAAAATTGTAAAGAAACAGTCTGCAAAATTCTGAAGGACATTAACATCGACCTCACTGATGCTGACATCACGTTAGCTAACAGAATGGGGAGAAAACCAATAACTGGAAACGAGGATCGAAGAAACATTGCTTTCGAACTGAAGCATTATAACAAGCAAAGCGAAATTCTCACCGCCTACCGGGCAAATAAACCAAAGTTCTTCATGAATGAATATCTCATACCTACAATAGCCAAGATCATATACACCTTGTGAGTAGCCAGAAAAAAATTCCCGGAGAAAATTGGAATCCCGAGGACCCAGGACGAAAACATCTTCGCATCCACTACTGGACAACCGGATTCGAGACGTCATCAGATTAACACGCCAGAAGAGCTCGACCAATGCCTGATGATATATCATCGAAACAGGTCTTGGGTGATTAGGCTTGGGTGATCACCTCAATTAGATATAATGTCACTATCATAACATGTAAGTGTCTCTAATTACATATGTCACAGACGCCTAAAATTTTATAGCTTAACACTATAACTTCAAACTGTATAACTTCATGTCTTAAATCAATTTCAACTTTTAAAAGATTAAATATATCAATTTGACCTCAATTTTGACAATTGTATGACAGATGTATGTGAACATTTATGACAGCTGTATGTGAACTGCCGTAAGATATAAAGTAGCGCACACGTGTTAATTGTTAGGCGATATCAGATACCGTCCTAATTTTTACACGTTTGATGCGTTCAAAAGAGTTCATTTGAAATACACAATAAAAGAATGGAGCTTCCTGTACTTCATAAGCTTTCTTCGCTTAGTCGAAGACATTCCAAATTCTTCAAGAGTTTTACATTCCGGTGAAGCATTTAAAAGTTCTCTCTCTCGGAAGTTAATCACACATCATTCATGGGAGCGAGTTGTCAAGAAGTTCAGTCGAGTTGAGCTGAGTCATTACTAATTAAGAGTTTTAGAGCACAGAACGGGGAAATAGCAAAGTGCTCTTTCAACGGTCGGTGTAAATTTACCAAATTCTTCAACATGAAGTCTGTGTCTAATTAAGGGTTTTAGAGCACAGCACGGGGAATTTCTTGTCTCTGGTCTCGAGCAAAAGTAGGAGGAGAGGTACAACATGTTAATACAAGAGGAGAGAGAGAAATTGAGATGATTAGTGTATCAAATTACCGGGATGATGGTATATAGCACGTTTAATGGAAAGAATTACACCAATCTGAGATTAACACTCTTACCCGCTTAACGCTCTGCATTCGGTGCTAAATGCTTGCGCTACGTGGCAAAAAGAAGGAAGTTACAGGATCAAAAGGAAGGTGCCTCGGCAGTGAAGTGCAGTTATACTGTAAAAGAAAGTTTAATCGTAAAAATAGGATTACAAAAAGCGAGTTGAAGTAATTAAGTCAATGGGATTCAGAAACAATTTTTAATTCATGCGTTGATCGAAACTAACTCACTCAAGGAATTCATCCTCAGTGAGCTTTCTCCTTTTTTAGTGGCAAGTAAAGTGGCTCAAGTGGAGCAACAGAAGACCTTCGCATTCTTGAATCCCTGCTCATTTTAGAAGATAAACCTAACTTGAACAATACGCAATCAGCCTTCCACTACGAATCTGAATTTAGGCAAGGGTAATCTATACGCAAAATTATTGTCCCACACAAGGATCCCTGCAAACAGATATAATAAGGTAGAGAAGACATTTATGATACAGGAAAAAATTCTATGAGACAGGAATAGGTGTTCAAAAATAGTACAGCACTGCACCTAAAAAATACGGTTTATACAAAAAACACCGTTTTGTTTCAACAAATGGAAGGCGTACCTATCAATCGGTTCGGGGCCTCGCATTTTCCCCAAGGAAGTGCTCAACACACGTATACAAAATTTGTATCTCACAAGTAGATACCCAAGAAAAAATCACCAATGGACCATCTGGCCATCAGGGCGCAAGGAAAACACCGAACCGAATCTTGCGATCACACGGACGCCAAACAATTCTCGCACATCCTAAATTCGGTAACCGCGTGATCTCAAGACTCGGCAACGATCACTGGCCCTATAGATCGCCAGATTTCTCCGTTTGTGATTTTTCTTGTGACCTATCTCTTGAATAAAGTGTACACGACTCGACCAAAAACTCTGGCCGAGTCAAAGCGGAGAATTCAGTATGAAATTCACAGTACCCCAGCAAAGATGTTGTAACAGTCAATGAGGAATCTCATCAGTAGATTTGAAGAATGCATTAGTACAGAAATTGAAAATTTTCGAGACGGAATTTAATATTTTATCGCCGTTTCTTAAATTACACCTTTTAAGGTTTCAATCACTATGTAATGTTGTTTTCCTTAATGGATTGTTAAAAAATTTCTGTTTTTGTCTCACCCGCTATTTGGAGGAAAAAATTTCTAGTAATGTTGCCCACAAAACAGTATGCCAGTCAGTTTCTGCATTTAGGTTTGCAAGTAAATAAGTTTACCAATTTATTTATTTTGCTGCTCACCCAAAATCATCATTATTGGATCCAGAAGAAATTATAATGGACACGCACGACAAAGTTAGACCAGCACTTACTGAATTAATCCCTAATGTCAGTCCCGAACGTTGACCGTGTTGTTCGTGTGCTCCTCTCTTTCTAGAAACAATGAAAGAAAAGTTCAAATAATAATATGTTATTCTAACTTCCTCATGCAACAACTTAACATTTTGACCCCAACGTGAGCCACCGGTGGTCACGGAGGGGATTTTCATAATGATGCTGCCCGACCAGTCGTCGCAAACTCAATTTTTAAGAGCAATTAGTCAAACCTAAATGCAGGCACGATTCAGTTAATATTTCCTATTTTCAAAATTACTTACTACAAATTTAAATTTGAGTTGAATATTGAACTTCAGTTTAACCAATTGCGGGCAAAGTTTTAACATGACCTACTTGAAATTTTCTATCAGGGAAAACGACACAAAGGAATAAGTTCATATGATTAAGAATTCTTAGGAGCTTGGGAGCTAGAGTTTGAGTCGTATGGAAATTTAACAATTATAGTGTAATTTTCGTTCTGATGAACTCGCTGCCCAAAACTGGAGGAGCGCTGTCTAAAAGCGCGACTATTTATAATATATTATACTACGTTTCCAAAATTAATAATCACAAGTGTATTAATTTGAGGAAAAAATGGTAACTTATGATCGTTTGGCTCAGATTCTTGTTTAATTAACTACAGCCATAAACATGAAAGTTGAATTTTTGCCTGAAAAGGCTAACGCCCTATGGTCATTCAGGTTACGTATCAGAAGACACTAAATCAATACGGTGAAATTTTTGTTCGGGGGTAAAACAATTTAAACAATTTATTTAAACCACTTATTTATCACAGGAGATACAGAGGTAGAATGTTTCTTAAGTGCTATGATAAATTATTTTATCTCCATCATGTTACTGCGACGTTAGTCAGTTAACCTTAACACAAGTTGGGCAACTCTAACAGTTACTTTCACGATGGTTTGTTGAGAGTGAAGGCACAGAATAAATGCACAAAAATATACGGTAGCAGTGAAAATCACCTATTCCCTTCGGTCGGGAGCAGTAAATCTACATCAATGTTTTCGGAAATATTTGCTCCAAAGATATTAGCACAACTACTGCTGTAACAGAAAGATGAAGGTTATTTTGTAATTCAGTACATGAATTGGTAATGTACAAACATCAATGAATGATATTTTTAATATGATAAATTGTAAATAACAGAAGACAAACCCTACAAGGTAATTAAATATGTGAAATTGGCAGTGTATCAACAGAAGAAATCGATGTCACTATATCTACTCAATACTTCCTAATTTATTCTTCAAATTTGTTGAAATTTGAATTGAATTTCTAATAATTTTATTTCTCCCGAGTTTTACTTTCGACAGATGTTCAAGCCTGTAATTGTTGCCACCATCAGTCAAAATAATTTGTTCCACTGACTGCTGCAAAGCAAGGGAAATGTTGTTCAATGTTGATCTCTGTAATTCTTCGAAGCTCTCTGCCACTGCTGCAATTAATTCATCAACGTTACGTAGTGCTTTTTGATGTTGAATGGATTAAATTGTATTAAAATAGCCGAGGGGATGTGCGTGCAATCCTGCTCTTCTCTCAGAATCTGTCAAATCTTCTGTCAGTCAGTCGGTTATATGTCCACTTCCTTTTAGTATTATCTTTATTTGTCATATCCTACGGGCAATTTAAGAATTTGAAACAGTATCTGAAAAATCAAAACGACAAAATTATTATAACTTTTACCCAACCATTTATTAGAGATGAAAGTTGTGTTCAACACACTGTGCACGATCGTCTACGGTTCTCAAAACAGAAGTTCGTTAAAGGAAACTAAATTGTGGAGAGTTACTTTTTACTTGTGTGGCAAATATTTTCGACGGGAGTAATTGTCGAGAATTTCTGGTATAAGTGGAATTCAAACAGTGATGTTTAAATGTTATCTGCCATAAAGCAAAATGGGGCAAAAAAATCCTCATATCCGTGTTGGTTCAAGAACAACCACGTGCATGACGTAGGCTGCACACGATATGAAAGAAAAGATATGAAGTGAATTTACAGGAGCTCTCAGAAAGCCTAGAGGTGCAAGGAAATAAGAATATAATTTTAGTGTCTGGGCGGGCTGTACTTTCACAAAACTAAATGATAAAATTAATAGGAAATCATATCCAGTGCAGCACACAGTAATCCGGAGCTATATCTTTCAATGTTCGTTGAAACTGCTGCGGAGTCGTTCTTGTGTTATGTTGTTGCTATGAGCTGAGGGTGTGTGTGCTCAGCGAACAGAGCGACAACTAGCCGAGGGTGATTGATAGCCCTCTCAGGCAGAAAAAGCGCAGTGTTGTGGCTGGCCATTGGTTGGTCACCGCTGGCCTGCTACAGGAGGTCCAGTGAAAGTTGAGATGGGGCTTGATTTCGTCTCACAATTTGAGCTCCCAGTCCTCACAGCATAAATAGCGGAAAGAAAAACACAAGAAAAGAGGGAAGCAACGGTTTTTCGAAAATGACAGTCTGAAACTCTGAAAGGCGGAGAAAGCACCGGGAAAAGACCAATGAGACCCCTAGTATAAGCAGTCAAATGGATACACGCATATTCATTGGGCAGCTTATCGTGTACCTAAATTACGAAGCAACATGAGAACCATTTCTAAAATGAAAAGTTTGTCGTGCGCAAAGCTCTGTGGAATGTGCTGCGATGAAAGGTTGTTGAAAAGAACCTCGATGTAACCAATTTTAAGTAGATGTGCCGTGCAGTAAATCAACTATGTAGGTTTATAGAGATGAGCACAATGAGCATAAGTAAAAAGTTGACGTAAAAATTATAGAAAAAATAATGTAATTTTCCTTTGTTTTAGAAAAACATTTTACATGACAACCCAAGGGAACGACTTCAATAAATTTAAAAATGGGGTACTTATGGGTTATCTGTCATCACTTTTAATTTATGGTTTCTTTTTGATGTTAAGGTTAGGTTAGCTTAATTAAATTATTATTAATTTAATGTTTTGAATTTTTTTGTCTTCAGGCCAAAATGAATCTCCGGGACCTTCTAAAAACTGACGAGGAAGGTCTCAGAGATTCATTATATATTTATGTATGGAAAATAGATAAATTGCATTAGAAATAAATATAAATCAATAAGAATACCTTCTCGCATGAAAAATCCATGCGTACTGTCTCGAACATCAATTCAATATTCATAAATCAATTATGTTGTTCACTTTTCCCCTAACGACACTTTTTCCCCTAAACAAGTGGTGACAGATAACCCATAAGTATCAAAAAAAGTCAGATCAGGTCGGGTGAATTAGCGAAATTATCTCATGTCACTGGGAAATCCTACTAGTTTGTATGATAAGATTAGGTTCCGAACAAAGTGATTAAAAATTCCTTTTAAGTTGAAATACATGAAAATAGGCGCTAATAATAGTGCGGTAATTAAAAGTTGATGAATATTTTATTACAGATGGTGATAATCCATAGGGCGAGTTGGAGAGTAACGACGTGAATGCTAGAAATTCAGAAGTTTAACCCGGAGTAAATGGGTTCCGCGTGATAAAATTTGAAATTTGAATACGAAGACCAGTAGAAGTACTATGACGTGAAGGCTAGAAATTGAGACGCGTTGTTGGGAGTGGAACGTGGATTGCCTGTTTTACGTGTCGGTCGTTTGAATAAATGGGCAGTGTAATCCGGGTAGATCCAGTTCTGATGTTCCTTATCGAAATTTGATCACTGTTGTTGGGCAGAAATTGACCGGTCGATCTTTACAAAAAAAGGAACATAAATTGGTAGTGTTCAATTATTAGCAGCAATCGCTTGTGCCAAGTACTGAGATAAAGTTGGCAGTATCTCATTTATGGTGCGTATCAATATCAGAAGTTGAAATTTAATTTCTTGTGCGACCAATTTTTCTTGGTTTGTCATTTATGAATTTACAATGGTATTATAAATTTGTTGTGCGCCTAGGTAGTATTATGCGTTTTCCGATTCATGATCTGAGAATGGTTAGGGTGTAATTGTCTGGAATACAAATTGTAAAGGCTTGAGATCGAATGGTGAACCTAGCAAATGAGAAAACGTGCATCGAATCGAGGATATCGGAATGAAAATTGTGAAAAAATCAGAGATGTTAGTCGGTGGTCATTAAATTGGCGAGTACCCGTTATAATTGGTTTTTTAAAGGTACAGAATTGTGTATTGTATATATTGTGTATTCACGTTTTATTTCATTTTTTTATTCAGGCTCTTTGGAGGATTGGCGCTTCTCAATTATGATATTCCCTTGTTAATGCAAATTTGCGAGGGGTGTCTTGAATAAGCCGTTGCAGCCAATCAGGCTTGGCCAAGCATGAACATGATTTGAGGAGGTCTGTCGGTATACTAAAACCACACTGGTGTATAAGAGTTCTCTCCCGAAAATTGTATTTTAACTGCAACAAGAGAAAATTTCTACAGCTAACAAACTCGGTAACACTATTAGCAGCGTAGGAAACTAATTCGAATAGTTCAGGTTTTTTCTTTATAACGAACAAATATACACGACCTGATGAGCTAAAAAGCGTAGAGCTATGGTGTCCTGATCGCATCGGAATCTAAATGATCTAAAATGTCAACTCTGGAAAAAATAAATAAAACGAACATGGCATTAATTACTTATTGGCAGTGGCAGACTGCTAGTGCGTGACAGTTCGGTAAAATGTTCGTTCAGATCCCATACGCACGCTCAAACACCCAGGCACATTCTCAAACATCCAGGTGCAAACTCAAACACCCCGGCGCACGTTCAAGCACCGAAGCGCACGCTCAAACGCCTAAGCGCACGCTCAGACACCTAGGCGCACGTTCAAACACCCAGGCGAGAGCTCAAAAAAGACCGAATTGCAGGCAAATAATGCTGTCACGAATTTGGAAAGCACCGAACCTGTCTTCATGATTAACAGTATATTAGGAGCGCAGCTTCGTAAAACGGTTCACCACCCTTCTCAGGCTCGATTACTCGACAAATGCCTAATGCATATTCTCAAATTTAGCACGAACACTGTTCCTTACTAATTTTCGTATTTCTAGTTGTTTAATGAACACATTGGTAAACATTTGAGCAGCGATAACACAAAGCAATAACACAGAAAAAGCAGTAACACAGTTGCAGCGAAACCCACAAGAGGAATACGTTTATTTTAGGGCAGTGGGCTTCGGCTGCTTTCAAATGTTGCCACAGAAGAAGTTAAAATTCACGGTGGCCGTGACAAGGGGCCCAACGTCTCGGGAAAAATGACCGTACATGGTACGCTTTAAATTCTTCTTAGTTGAAAGTACTATCTGAGGCGGGCAAATCAGATGGGGAGGTGGGCAAATCAAATGCCCGAGTTCTGAAAAACGCGTGCAACGGCTGTGGTGGTGATGGTGTGATGTGTGTGGGTTCTTTGAAAATGTTATGTGACCACCAAACCCTGCCGTTTTCAGTAGCACCCATGCCTTGTACGGGTGAACATCGTGGCTTTACAGTGCGCACGTATCTCGAAAAATATCGTCCTGTCATCGCTCCCCAGCAAACCTTCCGCCTACACTTCAACATTTCACATTAGGGTCCCAACCGTGATGGCAAGGGAATCAGGCGTTGGGTTGAACCATGGGAAGATATTGGTTACACAAGAAGTCCTAGGGGTAGTGGAAGACGAAAAACGTTAGTAACATGAGAAAATGTGGCCTTAAGGCCCGTCTGCACTACCCAACTGTTCGTCAATCACAAACACACCAAAACGCGAACATAAACACAAACTTTTCTGAATCGTGTCCAGACAACGTTTTCGGCGGCGCGAAGTTGTCCGTGAGCAGTGTGTAAACAAACAAGACTGCTTCTCGAGCAAGTTTTAGATAATTGATGTCTCTTTTTGTCAAATTTAATTTTTTGGGAGTTAGTAACATAATCCATTGACTTTGGTTAAAACTTTAAAATATGTTCATGCTGTGTCCACAGAATTATTTCTTTTTATTTGAAGTATTGGAAAAGATTTGCCAAAAATAAATAATTTTTTAAACAATATGGCCAATAGTTTGTTTTAAAATTTTCAATTTGGCTCATGCATTTCACTTGTGTTGTAAATGTAGTAATAAAGTAAAAATTGCATCAATCCACAGTAATATTACATTTGCTGCACACAGTACGTATGTTTTGTGCACATTTCTTGAATTATTTCTCTGTAGAAAATAATCTCCTTATAATAGGGTAAATGAAAAGGCAAAAGGCAGTTATCTGAATGTTATCGACTACAGATTTGATTACACATCCTACAAACTTAAGAGACATGATGAATTCAAGAACATCTAGATAGATATGGAATGAGGGAGTACTCATGTTACCAACGTCACATGTGCGAACATACATGTACTTAATCTTTGCATACAAGCGATCATATTTCATATGCATTTTACAAAGATGTCTTGCTTGTGTAATTTAACGAAAGATAGGATAATTAGCGATAAAACTTCCAGACTACTTTTCCAGTACGTACTGCAGTTCAAACTTATTGTGTAGACGCAAGATAACGAGCTATTTTAGTTGTGAATTCCCTCAATGTTTGAAGGGTTTTGATGCTCTAGGGGAGTTTGTTCCACAGTAAGGCGTCTGAACGACAATAAAATTCGAAAATAGTTTTTGTACAGCCGGCAACCACTTTTTACGCTGTATTCCTCATTTGTCCCATTCAAATCCCCTTTAAGTGAAGAAAATATACATTTGAGCGAAACTTAGGAGCAAAATGGTTAGTGTTTAAATATTTCGAATAGGGGGTAGAATTATAAGGAATGTACTTGAGCGACGAGTTTCAGATACCCGACTAATTGAAAAAATTTATGGAATGTTCATCGTAAGTTCGCGAAAGTGCTAATTTCGAGAAACGAGTTGCAGCTGAATTATATGAAACGAAGTGCCCTCTTCATGTAGAGGAAGGTTTTTATCTTCTCCAGCACAGCACCTTGGTAGGCAGTCGAATCTAGCGTTGAGTTTGAAGACGTTCTCCTCAAATAATTTGTTATACAGTGACGTGGAATAGTATTGGATATCTCACAATTTTTGTCATCACTTTGGTTTGCGTTTACAATTTTACCTAATATTGGGCCAGTATTATCCTACATAATTTTTTTACTTGCTTTACGTACTTCATTGAAGACTTGAGCACCTACTTTTGATAATAATACGTTGGAATCTGCGGTTGTTGCGAGAGTATTTAAGCAGACTAAATTTTTATTTTGGGCTACTTTACTGATGATTCCCCAAGTTCGTTTTGGGTTATTTTTGGCCGTTAAGAGTTCCTGGTGAAAGTGAGTTTTTTGCTATTGGGATTGTCTTCCAAATAATCTTTTCATGCTCCTTATATCTCATATATATAGTATTGTTTGATCTATTGCTTTTATACTCTCGCAAATACGTTTGCTTTATTCTGCTCAATTCTTTCATTTCGTCAGTAATCAAAACAGCTCGTTTTGGCTTAGTTTTTTTCGGTGATGTAAGGTGCGCATTCAATGAGAGCTGCTGCAAAATTTTCGTTGATTGAAACTTGTATGTCAACATCGTCCTATTGAATCATGTTCTAAAATTCGGTGGGCCTATTTAGTAGTCTTTCATGAAATAGTTCCACTGAATAGTGACTTTTCAAACGATAAGTCATGTAACTATAATCTTCTTTCCTTTGCGATGTTGGTGTGGATATCAGAAACAGAAGGTGATATTTCTCTTCTGAGGAACCCCGTTGGATCTTTTGTGATTACCAGATCGAGGAGAGTTGTAGAGAATCAAGTTATACGAGTTGGTTCTTGGACTATTTGGGATAGGTTTAATTTGTGTGGTAGTTTGCTCAATTGATTGTTTTTATTCGTCAAGAAACATATATCATGCGCAAAAACTTTACCTGTTGAGCACCATATTGTATTTATTATTGTATTTGAAATTTCATAGCTACTCATATCCGAAGTGATTGAAAGACTCCCAATGAAGTTGCTGCTACTGCATTTGTTTGCAGCAGCTCTTGTTCCATCAGCAGCTGATTACCGCACAGTGATTGCAGGCATGACAATTCACAGCCCCTTTGCTAAGGAGATCGTCACCTTCACTGAGTGTAAGTTTCTAGTGTTAGCTAAACTCAAATAATTTGAATGTGACCTGATTTTATTTTATTCCCATAAAATTTAACTTTAGCGTCGTCAACACTAATTCGGGAAAACATTTAACCAACTTTCATTGTGCTAAAGTCGCTACCAAGTGCGAGATAATCTTGCATAATATCGGTTTTAAATTGAAGCTAAGACTTCGTCTGGAGCATGTGTTCAATATTCTGTTGTAGAATTTCACAGGAAAAAACTAAATTTTAATAATTTACTTGTTTTATTAATTAGGCGAGTGCAAGACGAAATGCTGGTTCGACTCCGGCTGCACGGTGGCCTCCTACGACGCTGTGGCCGATATTTGCTCCGTGACCGACGGCGGCCCAGACACCGTCACCACGCGGCCTCTGCTCGACAGCGTCGCCTTCTTCAAGTACAGTAAGTGGAAATCAGACGCTTCGATTGTCACCGTGAAGCATTTTCGGAGTAGAGATCATTATCAACTAGGGTATATGGCCCGTCAGAAAGGGCGGGATTCGATTGTGATCAAATTATCCTTGTACTTGTGCACTGGAGAAACTCGTATCACAAATACGTCGTTAACATCCTTCAAATTAAATCAAAGATGCTGTTTCTAAGAAACGAACATTGAACAAATATATAAATTTTTACATAAATAAACACACCAAAAGTTTTGTTAGGTATGAAGATGAGCGGAAAGTTGTATTTGAACTGAAAACCAAACTAGGTTTTATAACACTCAATATAATTTCCATGGAATGAACGTGTATATTAATTTTTCTCATACAGCATGGTTGACATCGTTTAATTTGCGATATAACTGAAGGATGTTTACAATTTACAATTTACAATTTATTTACCACAGGAGATACAGAGGTAGAATGTTTCTTAAGTCTTATACAATGGTCAGAGTTGAGTATAGCTACCTGTGGGCCAGAATAAGTTCAGCGACTTCTAGGGCATCCTACCATTACATTATTCTAGGGCGTACAATAATGTTTAACCTAATTCACTTAGCCTAGTTTCGCATTAGACTGATCAACAGGATAATGAACTCGATATTGATGTTTAATTTTACAATATAGGTCATATGGACAATATTTAACAGTATATTCGATAACGATTTGGGAGCAGACTGAAAATCGGCGATATTACTCATGGCAAATTGCATTATTAGGACCAGACATGTAGGAGGCAGGATTTGACTTGGTGATCTTACACGACTAGTATTCTGATAAGAAGTGAGACTCAAGATTTCTTTTAAATACCTTGTAAGAATTACTTTCACGGATCTCCGCAGGTATTGAGTTCCAGGTTTTAGTTCCAACGAATAGTATACTATGTTGCGAGCGGGCCTTTGAATAATAAGGAAGCATGAATTTACTTTTATTTCGTGTTAAATGGTCGTGATGACCAGTTTGCGCAGTTAATAACTGTTGAAGGCTATTGTCGCCATCATTAGCTAATGTTTTGTAGATGAAATTGCAGATGGAGATTTTGTAGAGATCCGAGAGTTTAAGTATTTGTAAATTTTTGAATGAATCATTTGTGTGAGCATTATATTCTAGGTTCTTTACCGCTCTGATGGCTCTTTTTTGCAGAGTAAAAATTATATTGGTTTTATTTTTTTATCAGTTCCATGCCATGCTTCTATTCCGTATTGCAGGTATGGTGAAATGAGCGTTCGATAAAGCATTAGTAAGGCTGTTTCAGGCAGGAAATTTTTAACTTTATTCAGGATTCCGATGGATTTTGATAATTTAGAACTAATATGAGTGATGTGCTCTTTGAAGGTCAGATGTTTATCTATTATGATGCCCAGAAATTTATATGAGTTGGTTTCTTTGATTTCACCTTCGCCAATTTTAATAGATGGTAGAGATAAATTTTTCTTGTATGAGAACGTAATATAATTTGTTTTATTGATATTGAGGCTTATTTTATTAACTTTAAGCCACAGTGAAACCTTATGGAGTTCATTATTTATACTCTCCGCAATCGTAGTGGGATTTTCGTTCGGAAGGACCGCAGAAAGCGTACTGTCATCGGCAAAAAGTATGAATTTAAAAAATGATGTAGATTTAATAATATCATTGATAAAAATCAGAAAAAGGAGAGGCCCAAGAACAGATCCTTGTGGAACTCCATGGCTAATTTTCTGTGGGTCCGATTTTGCGTCGTCAATGACAACGTATTGCTTCTGATTTGTTAGGTATGATCTGAACCAATCATGGGCAACCCCACGAATGCCATAACAATGAAGTTTCGAGAGTAATATGTTATGGTCCACACAATCGAATGCCTTTCGAAAGTCAAGAAATACAGAGAAGACAGTCTTTCCGTTATCTATATTAGAATAAAGGAATTGTAAATGATTTAATATTGCCTGTGTTGTTGATTTTTTACAGCGAAAGCCGTATTGTTTATCATAGAGAAATGATTTTTGTTCAAAATAAGAGTACACTTTTTTATACACAATTTTCTCGAATACCTTGCTAATAATTGGTAACATGGAGATAGGTCGATAATTGTTTACACAGGTTTTTTCACCATTTTTAAATATAGGGGTTACTCTAGCAACTTTGAGGGAGTTCGGGAAAGTGCCTAGTAAGAGAGACTGGTTAATAATATTGGATATCAGCGGGGCCACAATATCAGCAATTATTTTAAGTATTTTAGTTGGAAACGTTTGTAACCCACTCGATTTATTTTTCATGTTGTTTATGCACGCAATTACATCGGAGGAGTTTGTAGGCGTAAAGAAAAAGGAGTTGTGTTCTCGAATATGATCCATAAATTCCAGGTGATCAGTAGGTTCACTTGGAATACCATTGGCTATAGTTTTCCCTACGTGTACAAAGAAGTTGTTGAAGAGATTAGCAATTTCATTCTTCTCATGGTATTTTACATTATCTTGAGTGATATATCCAATTTTCTTTTTATTGGCGTTATTCGGTTTATAACAAGAGTTAAGGAGGCGCCAAGTCTTTTTAACGTCAGCTTTGAATTGAGTAAACTTGAGGGTAAAGTAGCTCTTTTTTGATGTTCTCATCTGGTTTGTCACATAGTTTCTGAATCGGTTGTATGTTTCTCTAGATATTCGCCCTTCGCAAAGGAGGGCTAGGTACGCTTGGCGTTTCTTTATATTTATCACGATGTCTCTAGTAATCCAGGGCTTTTGTTTATTTTTCGGGGTAACTGTACGAGTTACAATTGGGCAACACTGATTGTATGCATTCATTATTGTTTCAGTCAACTTTACTACTGATTCATCAATGCTCCTTGCATTATTGTTTTGTTGGGTGATGTGCAATGTTGGCATTAAATCTTCTAGAACGGTGCGCATTTCTTCTAAATTTGATTCGTTTATTTTACGATACGAGTAAGTTTCAGCCCGTGCTTTGGTGCACGCAAGATAGACATTTTTCTTAATAAGAAAAACTGGAAAATGATCTGATAAGTCAGAAGTAATTATTCCAGCAAGAAAATCACTTGCGTGATTTGTGAGTTATGTTTATGGATTTGAATGGGTTCACAGACTGGGAAGGCAGTGATCAAGGTAGAAGAAATAAGATCGCGTCAAGTCATTTTTTTCGTTGACCGTGTCACAATGCTGATGTCATGGTGTCAAACCAATATCAGCACTTATATCGCATCTGGCAACACTGCTAGCTCCGAATCTGACACTACCATTGGCCTTACGACATGTCACAATGGTGACGTCATACAGTGTGTTCAAAATGAAGTCTTTTGTGGTGGTCTCAACAAGCTGCTCGCTTCGAGCAACCAGACATACCACATAAATTAAGCACAGCCTTAACAGTCCCGAAGCGCTATCACACGCTGCCCAACCACGGCACGAGTATGATGCGGTAGTGCCGCACCAAGCCCTCACAAGCTGCCGCTCGAGCAAACAGGCGACATCTTAAGACACCCACATAAGTTTAGCGCAGCCTTAACAGCTCTGAAGCGCCACCGTACGCTGTCCAATCAGAGAGCGAGTTTGGCGCGATGATGCCGCACCAAGCACTATACAAGGAGCTACGGAGCAAGCGCAGTTCAGTTTACTTTCAGCGGCTCTGATAATCCCTACTAGTCTCGGCGCTCCACAAGCAGTAGTCTCACTGCCTCTACCGCCGCTTCGACCTTTAGCCACGTCGCAACGCCAGCCTTCGAGCCGAGCCAGTTCCCTCCTAGCAGCTCGGATATTCAGAAGCCGGAGACTCTCGGCCAGTAGTAGCAGCATCACCGCCTCTCACTCGATCGCCACTCACGCCGCGACGTCTCACGTGTCCTTGGGTACTGTGCCTGTAAACATTTCCTCGTGTGCCATTACTGTCGCCGATATTTGCAAGAATACTGCATTTATTCCAATTGTGTTTTTCTTAACCTGTCAAGTTAGTTCGTACTTCAGGCATTCGATTCGGGCATTGATATTCAAAGTCTTTAGATATTCCCAGTCTGCCCGGAGTGTAACGCAGCCTGAGGGAGAACACACTACACTTTCTATTGGTTAGTCGAACAAGAAGAGGTATATTTTTTCCCCATAGAAATGACTACCATCTTGTAAATACATTTACCTTGTAGTCTCAGTGATTGATGGAAAATAATTTGGCCCTGAGGTCAATTGAAAAAATTGGGGATGTTAGTCATCTTTTCACGGTACATTGTTCAAACTAGGGTGCGAATACGTTGTAGCAAACAGGTTTTCAATTCGTCACTGGGGGATAATTCAAAAATGTTGTTCGAAATGTTTAAAATGCATCACTAAAAATGGGTAAGCTCTAAGCGTTTCATATTTGTGACCAGATTTTTCGGAGACACCCCTGGAGGCATTCCTGACTGGCAAGACTGAGAACGGCACCCTGGCGAGCCAGAGGGCGCTGTGTGCTGCTCAGAATGGAGTGCCCCTGATCATCAAAACCCAGCAAGCGAAAGATGAAGCTATGAAGCTAACTCGGGGTAATTACGTTTCCAATGGCCTGAGTTCGTGTGTGCTGGTGATCTAGTTCTTCAATTTTTATTAGATTACCGTATAAAATTGACTGGTTGCGTAAGTGGAAAGATTCATTTTATTCACAAAAAAGGAGAAGTTATTGTTAGTTGGCGAGATTCTAAGCTTATATCTTCCTAATGTTTGGCTATATTCACAGCACAGCATCTAGAATTCTGCGTGGTATTCATGTGTTCATCTTCAGTAATGCAAAAGTTTTTCCAATTTTTCTCTGCGGAGGATGAATAATTTATTCACGATTATCAATTCTTATAAGAAAAGAGTCACTATATCCAATAAAAATAAACATATCAACATAAAAATTTTAAAATTGAAAAATTCTTGTTGCATTGCAGTTTACGAAGTCATCCGAATAAGAACACGGATGCGAGAGTGACACGGAAGAGAGTGAATTGAAAAAAATATATGTGCTAAAGGTGAAGTACGGTGTTACGACCACGTAATATTTTTTCACGTGGAATTTTTTATGTATGCATTAACATACTTGATGTGTTCAAAATATTATTTTAAATTCAAAACTAAAATCGTAAAAACTGGAATTCAGTCTAAAGAGATATAGAGGTTTAGACTGCAATGTTACTTTCTAGACCTAGAATTGTTCCGGAAGCAATTGAAATTTCTAACATCCTGAATGTGAACTTAAACAAGGTCAAAGTTTAGTTGGTGTTCTAAGCGTTGTATTACTACTATTACTACTCGATCGGGGGAAAATAGATAAACACTTTTTCGTACTGAATTAAATAGTTGTGTAAGTAAGATTACCTAATTTTAACTCTTTTATTATTCATTATGTTTAAAAATATCATGTAAAAATATCTCACGCAAGCAGTACTACAGCTGAACTTCTCAAAGCCATTGTTAGTCATCACAGACTCTGTCTCATGATTAATGTCTATTTCATTTATCACATTTCACAAATAGAATATTGTATTTTCAAACAAATGTGAAGAATAATGGCATTAAGCCCTCGCACAATCGAGTTTTAAGGAAAAACGATAAATTTCGCAAAGTTTCAATTTAGAACGTTAAGTAAACTGCAACGGCAGTGTAACAATTCAATGGCGGTCATCGCCTTCGCAGCGAGACATAATAATTTCGCAGAGTATTCGCTTAAGTTTTATTGGCGATTTACATTTAAAATCTCAAGGATACAAGTTTATTTCGTTAAAATGGGCGAAATCACCCAATTAAAATTGACAGCCAGGGTAGATAAATTCCGCTCGAGCCCTCAGGCAAGGTCGAAGGGAAAGCCAGCTCGGAAAGGCAGGTTCGGAGCTCGAGTTGAAGGATTAGGTGAAGACGGTAGTGTCAAAGTGGAAGGACACCGTCACGCAGGGAGGTAGGCCGCAGAAGGTAGACTGCCGCGACTTGAATTTCTTTTGCGCACTCTCAACACCCGAGAGCGGAACGGAAGGGCCGCCAACACTCAGCACGAACTGGAGGACAATTCAGAAAGAGATGATGAAAAGCTCCAATACCAAACTAAACGAATAAACGAACGAGATCAAGTACAAATTTCAACAGTAGCCTAATCACAATGTTTCAATTTTAATTATTCAAGTTCAATCCCTCAATGGAGCCAACTGATGACAATCAAGGGGAAGGACCGGAGCTGCGATGGCAAGAAGTACTGCAGGAAAAAATTAACGTAGTATTAGAACAATGACCAACGACCAATACCAAAAGCTGAAGGAACAAATCGACAAGTTCAAAGAATTTCACGCATTACGATGAATAAGATTCATTTAACAATAAATAAACGGAAATACACACCTGAGCTTATAAACGGCACTAAGTGTAGGAACTTTTAGGCGAAGAATTAATTATTGAGAAATTAAGTAGAAATCAGTAGTAGGAAAGTGTCCATGACGTGAAAGATAGTTAGTATAGTAAGAGGTTCAAATGCGTTAGAAATAAGGTAAATGAGTACAGGTCGATACCAGGTCGCTTGCGTAACTTAGAACCTAGCTGAACCGCACTCTTTTAAGTTAAGATTTTAAGTTAATATTTACGGTTACCGAAGTAACTAGTTGAAGGCCAACTGGCCAAGTTAATTGCCAAGGACACTTAGAAATCTTAAGCAAAAAGTAAGCAACTTAAATTAAAGAAAGAAACTATTCACACAAACAAAAATAATTAAAGAGAAAACAGACACAGGAAGAATTGCAGAAAAGTAAATTGCCCAAGTTCTAGCCAAATACAGCCTCCTCCATCACCGTCCCGCCTCAAGAGGTGGAGAATGCCGCGTAAGCCACGACGCAGCCCGACGCTCCACCGTACTCCATCCAACGAAGGCCCCGAACTAGCCTTCGCCAAGCCAACACACGATCCTTACACTGGCTGCATTAAAAAACCATGGTAACCTTCCACGGTAAGTACGTGAAGGAAGTTCAAAGTATTCTAAGGAGTTGAACAGTAAAGTATTCAAAAGGAGTTTCAAAAGGATTCTAAGGAGTTCAAAAGTATTCTCCCAAAACCTCCTGCCACATCGACCCACCTCAGCTTCGACCCGACCGGAACAGCCAAAACCTCAGACTCGCACATCAACGCTCCCGACAGACGCACACAAGACGTACAACTTTGAGGAATTATTTCCGATACAAAATTAATCAAACTTTTTAATTTCAATCTGTAAATGTCATTCCCTTAATTTGCATCTGCATCAATAAAAATGCCTTAATTTCCGACAAGAAACGAGAGAAGCAATGGAAAAAATAACGAAAAGCAAGTTGAGGCTAAACTGAAAAAGACACAAATTTGGCGTCTTCTACACTCCGATGAGCGAAAGGAATAAATGTTGTTCTAAACACTTCTGAATGCGTGAAAAAAATCCACAGCATTTTTATTGCCAAAGTAAGGAGGAACTGCTCTTAAAATTGCCCCGAAACTCATGGTTAAAGAAGTTTCGTGTAGTATCAGGAAAGGATATTTAAACTATTATTACGAAATATTACAAACAGGTTCTCGCATCCTAAAATAAATCATGCCTAAGTTATAACAGGTTCATGAGTCTTACCCAAAGAGGATGAAGCAAGTTCTTGACGAAAAAATTTTTAACAGAAAGATTTTTGACCAATTAAAATGCATCATATTCTACCGATGGTAGAACATGATGCATTATGATGACATGATGATATGATGATGCAAATGATGTATCATTAAACCGATGGTGCTTAAACATCATTAAACCGATGGTTTAATGATGCTTAAATTTATAGGTATTTGACTCAACCACCAACTTGCCAAAGTCAGGTGCGTCAGTGTTAGTGCAAGTGTAAACATTCTGAAAAAGGGCAAAAAATATGCTGACGATAACTCGAATATCGGCAAAAATTTTATCGAAGCGTCTGGCACAGAATTCAACAAAATCAGTAGAGAACATCCAAAAAATGACTTTAAAAATTGTAGAACTCGTAAAACTTTGCAGTTGAAGAGAAAGAGTATGACATGTTGACTAAAATTTGGAGAAATTTATTTCGGCATAAGATATAAATTAGGAAGAATCACCAATGGATATAATATGGCAAAGGAAATGTGTTTTTAGTTTGCTTCGGAAAATGGCCACGTGCGAAAGATATCTACATAAAAATTTCCTGAGGACAGCGTAAAATCTTAGGTGAGAAAATATTTTTTGTATTACCATGGTGCACAGCAGGCACGATTTGTTTGGTTGGTATAAATCGTGGACGCTTTGACTCCAAATCACTCCAAATTCGTTCAAGTTTATCTCAACTCAGAGTTATATTTGTGATGGAAGTGATAATTTCAATTTCTAATCCTTCAGTACTTGAAAAGTTCCTTTTGCCCCGAGCAGAGATTGAAGGAAGCAAGCAGTTCGGGACAACGGAGCATGAATCCTGGATGTCAGCTCGCCACTGCAATGACGAGCTGAAGTTAGAGTGTCGGTGGCCGGACGGAACCAGCCTTTTCGACGCAATCTTCACCGTCCAGGACGTTTCTGATGCTGGATTACCAGGCCCAGCAACCTTGCTCAAGGCGTCCGGTAGTGTTTTGACAGTGGGCGAACTCCCGTGGTCATACATATACCCTGTACTGTGCTCTAGAAACCTCAACTAACCTTGACCAACTCAGAATTTGGTTTAGTTTAAAGTGACTCAGAACTCACTTGCGAGTTGAGGAAGATTTCAAGGTTTTTACACAAGGGTTGAACCGTCACATATTAGGAAATATTTTCAGTGATTGGAAGAAGGATGCTGGAAAATTACAAAGAAATGCGATGAAATATTGAAAAACTTTCGAGTGCGCTTACCACAATACCTCACGGATGACCGTGATGCCCGTAAATAAAGCGCTAAAAATAGAAAAAAAGACAAACTTTATTTACTTTCATTCCTCGAGTCTTGCTACTCAGGTGCAAAACTCACGGTAAGTTCTAACGCTTGTGTGAATATTCAGTCCCTGATAAATCAAAATATTACGTCAGGTGAAGGATATTCGCAAGGAGCGCAGTAATATTTACGAATATTTTTCAACCCTGTCCGCCCGAGTTTTCGTCCGAGTCTCTTCGAATATTTTAGGCTTCAAAAGTTTTGACATTCAAATGTTCAGAATGTCCACAGAGTTCATGCACTGAGTACCTACACTAGTTAAACATTGTAACAATATTTTAAGAGACTAGACTCTAAAATTCATTTACCTAATTGAGCAGATTTATTGATGTTCAGGAATATTTCGTCTTATATGTTTGGTCAGCAAATTTTTCATCGTTGTTCAATTTTGACCAAATAATTTTTAAACGGGCAGCTGCTTTTGAGCTTTACCATCCGAGCAGGGCCAAATTAGAGATTATCGAGTTGCCTGAAAAAGCCAAAACCAACGAAATATTACCTTCAAGGTCTTTACAACAAATTTACAACTCCTGGTGCTCTGAAGATTACACCAGACCCTCAAAATCGTAAAGCACATTTGTAAAAAAGCCCAATTCATCGTCGCTTCACTCGTTGAACAAAACGCAACTTACAGACTCCCAAAATAGAAGTACGTATTGCAATGGAAAAAGTTCTGTTAAATGGACGAGAACTGTTCACCCACAGATAACATCGTGCTGTCACAATATCAAAGAATGTTCTGCGTCTGAAAACACCTTTACAAAATTTGTAAATGACTAGGTTTGAATTTCAGTTTCCAGTTCAACTTTTAAATGAGCTATAGTGAAATCCTAATTAAACACGCAGTATTGAAGTTATAATTTGCAAGCTGCATACTGCTGTAGTTAATATTTGAATGATACCTCCAACGCAAAGGCCCTTCAGTGATCAACGATAGGGAAGAGAGACAAGCGAAGGGGGGAAAACCTCGAGGATACCCCGATGACAGCAGTGGCGGTTTTTTTCAATGGTTTCGTACTTTATAGTTAATAAGTAGTTTGTACTCTGGCAGCAAGTAAATTGAATAAAATGATTCACGTAAAACTCTAGATAGATCACATGTTGATGAAAACTTGAAACAAGTCTTTATGTTCTCGAAATTGTGTTCCTGCAATTTTTCCTATTCAAGTTTTGAAATCTGAAAAATAATTCTCTGTCTGGTGTTCTACAATTGAAGGCAAGCATTATTTATTGTATTATCACAATCACTCTTTTTCTGTTGCTGAGCAAAACTCACCGAATAAACGTATAATCACTACTCCATTTCATTCATTCTCCTTTTCATATGCATTTAGATCTATTAAGGCACCGCCACACCTTGCATTATGTCAATGCTACTTGTCACTGTATTGGTGTCGCAGAACAACCGCTGCGGCTTAACGAGCTTGTGGATGAGCGCGTGACAACGCGCGGCAGTCAGTTGCATTGAAGCTTTGAGAGAAGGAGGACGTCAGACGACAATGTGCTCTGCAAAGCAGCTGCGCTCGGATTATCGCGGAACGCGCGCTAGCGAGACAACAGTGAGCGCTTGAGCGAGACAACCGTGCTCAATGCCTTCTTGGCTCGCACTGGCTCTGCTGTGCGCCGTCGTCCTGCTACATGAATCAAGCTGCCTCGACTTTTGCTCCTGATGCAGCCGAGCAGCTGAGAGAGCTCTGGGCAACTCGTCGGTGCGGCATGGAGCACTCGAAGTTGCAAGGTGTGGCACGGGCTTTAGACCTAGTGTTATCAGGGACTCCGTGCAGTGAGAACGTGCTCTGTCCTCGCTTCGAAACAAAGTGACACTATTGGTTAGAAAGAATGTACTCCTAACCTGAATGTGTACCAATTCTCGCCATGAGGATTAAAATGTGATTTAAACCTACCATAAATCAAATTATCTAACTAAAAGTATAATATTCACTTAAAAAAGAGTGTGAAAGTGTGCAAACCTCATCTACTCAAGGAACCGAACTCCCTCAAACTTCAAGATAGCGTCTAGAAAGCGACGCAGCAGCAACAGCAGCAGTGAGTTTCAGTCGAAGTTTGGTCGATATCCTGATGTGTCTAGCTCAACGAAAAACGGCAAGGAAGTGGTTTCTGCCCTGATAAAATACTTCGGCTCAGTAATGACAAATTTTGAAAGTGATATGGAAAAAGAGCAAAATGAAATATGCAACATTAAAACACTATTTTAAACAATAGCAGGAAAAAAAACAGAACTCAGGGAAATTTTCGAAGAACAGGATGAGAAAATAAATAGCTTAGCCTCCCGTCTCGACCGCTTGGAAAAAATGATCAGCGTCGAGATTTAAAAGACAGAAAATGCACTCTAGTCATTTCTGAGGAGGGGGGGGGGGGGGAGGGTAACTAACGCAATCAGACACCAACGGAAATTGCAAAGAAACAGTCTGCAAACTTCTGAAGGACATCAACATCTACCTCACTGATGCTGACATCACGTTAGCTAACAGAATGGTGAGAAAACTAATAACTGGAAACGAGGATGGAAGAAACGTTGCTTTCGAACTGAAGCATTATAACAAGCAAAGCGAAATTCTCACCGCCTACCGAACAAATAAACCAAAGTTCTTCATGAATGAATATCTCATACCTTCAATAGCCAAGATCATATACACCTTGAGAGTAGCCAGAAAAAAATTCCCGGAGAAAATTGGAATCCCGAGGACCCAGGACGGAAACATCTTCGCATCCACCCCTGGACAACCGAATTCGAGACGTCATCAGATTAACACGCCAGAAGAGCTCGACCAATGCCTTATGATGTATCATCGAAACAGGCCTTGGGTGATTAGGCTTGGGTGATCACCTCAGTTAGATATAATGTCACCATCATAACATGTAACTGTCTGTAATTACACATGTCACTGACGCCTAAAATTTTATAACCTAACACTATAACTTCAAACTGCATAACTTCATGTCTTAAATCAATTCCAACTTTTAAAAGATTAAATATATCAGTCTGACCTCAATTTTGACAAGTGTATGACAGATGTATGTGAACATTTATAACAGCTGTATGTCAACTGCCGTAAGAGATAAAGTTGCGCACAGGTAATAATTTTTAGGCGATATCAGATACCGTCCTAATTTTACACGTTCGATGCGTTCAAAAGAGTTCATTTGAAATACACAACAAAAAGATGGAGCTTCCTATACTTCATAAGCTTCCTTCGCTCAGTGGAAGACATTCTAAAATCTTCAAGAGTTTTACATTCTGGTGAAGCGTTTAAAAGTTCTCACTCTCCGGAAGTTAATCACACATCATTCAAGGGAGCGAGTTGTCAAGAAATTCAGTCGAGTTGAGCTGAGTCATTACTTATTAAGAGTTTTAGAGCACAGAACGGGGGAATAGAAAAGTGCTCTTTCAACGGTTGGTGTAAATTTACCAGATTCTTCAACATGAAGTCCGTGTCTAATTAAGGGTTTTAGAGCATAGCACAGGAATTTCTTGTCTCTGGTCTCGAGCCAGAGTAGGAGGAGAGGTACAACAGGTTACTGCAAGATGAGAGAGAGAAATTGAGATAATTAGTGGACCAAATTCCCGGGATGATGGTATATAGCACGTTTAATGGAAAGAATTACATCAATCTAATATTAGCACTCTTGCACGCATAACGCTCTGCATTCGGTGCTAAATGCTTGCGCTACGTGACAAAAAGAAGGAAGTTACAGGATCAAAAGAAAGGTGCCTCGGCAGTGAAGTGAACTTATACTACAAAAAAAAGTTTAATCGTAAAAATAGGATAACAAAAAGCGAGTTAAAGTAATTGAGTCAATGGGATTCAGAAACAATTTATAATTCATAGGTTGATCGAAACTCTCCTAAGGAATTCATCCTCATTGAGGTTTCTCTTCTTCTAGTGGCAAGTAAAGTGAAAGGCTCAAGTGGAGCAGCAGAAGACCTTCGCATTCTTGAATCCCTGTTCATTTTGAAAGATAAACTTAACTTGAACAATACGCAATCAGCCTTCCACTACGAATCATAATTTAGGCAAGGGTAGTCTATACGCAAAATTATTGTCCCACACAAGGATCCCTGGAAACAGATATAATAAGGTAGAAAAGACATTTATGCTACAGGAAAAAATTCCATGAGACAGGAATGGGTGTTCAAAATAGTACAGCACTGCATCAAATAATTACGGTTTATACAAAGAACACCGTTTTGTTTCAACAAATGGAAGGCGTACCTATCAATCGGCTCGGGGCCTCGCAATTTCCCCAAGGAAGTGCTTAACACACATATACAAAATTTGCTCGCAAGTGGATACCCAAGAAAAAATCACGAATGGACCATCTGGAAATCAGGGAGCAATGAAAACACCGAACCGAATTTCGCGATCACCCGGTCACCAAACAATTATCGCAAATCCTCAATTCGGTAACCGCGTGATCTCAAGACTCGGCAACGTTCACTGGCCCTATAGATCACCAGATTTCTCCGATTGTGATTTTTCTTGTGACATATCTCTAGAATAAAGTTTACACGACTCGAACAAAAACTCTGGCCGAGTCAAAGCAGAGAATTCAGTATGAAATTCACAGTATACCCCAGCAAAGATGTTGTAGCAGTCAATGAGGAATCTCAACAGTAGTTTTGAAGAATGCATTAGTACAGAAATTGATAATTTTTGGGACGGAATTTAATATTTTATCGCCGTTTCTTAAATTACACTTTTCAAGGTTTCATTCACTATGTAATGTTTTTTGTCCATCACTCTTGGTCTTATTGGATTGTTAAAAAATTCCCGTGTTTGTCTCACCCGCTATTAGGAGGAAAACATATCTAGTAACATTGACGAGAAAACAATAAACCAGAGTTTCTGCATTCAGGTTTGCATGCAAAGAAGTTGAGCAATTTATTCATTTTGATGCTCACTCAAAATCATCTTTACTGGATCCCGAAGATGCTATAATGGACACGCACGACAAAGTTAGACCAGCACTTACTGAATCAATCCCTAATGTTAGTCCCGAACGTTGACCGTGTTGTTCGTGTGCTCCTCTCTTTCTAGAAACAATGAAAGAAAAGTTCTAATTATAATAGGTTATTCTAACTTCCTCGTGCAACCACTTAACATTTTGACCATAACGTGAGCCACCGGTGGACAGGGAGGGATTTTCATAATGATGCTGCCTGACCAGTCGTCGCAAACTCAATTTTTAAGAACAATTAGTCAAACCTAAATGCAGGCACGATTGAGGTAATGTTTGCTCTTTTCAAAATTACTTACTACAAATATAAATTTGAGTTGAATATTGAAATTCAGTTTAACCAATTGCAGTCAAGGTTTTAACCGACTTGAAATTTTCTATCAGGGAAAACGAAAACTAAGGAATAAGTTCATATGAATAAAAATTCTTAGGAGCTAGGGAGCTAGTGTTTGGAGTCGTATGGAAATTCAACAATTTTCGTGAATTTTCGTTCTGATGAACTCGCTGCCCACAACTAGAGGAGCGCTGTCTAAAAGCACGACTATTTGTAATATATCATACTTCATTTCCCAAATTGGCAATCCAAGTGTATTAATTTGATGAAAAAATAGTAACTCTTGATCGTTCGGCTCAGATTTTTGTTTAATTAACTACGACCAAAAACATGAGAGTTCAATTTTTTCCTAAAAAGGCTAACGCCCTTTGGTCATTCAGGTTACGTATCACAAAATACTAAATCAGTACGGTAAAATTTTTGTTCGTGGTTAAAACTATGATAAATTATTTCAAAATAATTGCATTGGAATCTAAATGATCTAAATGGTCAACTCTGGAAAAAATAAACAGAACGAACAAGGCATTGATTACTTATTGGCAGGCTGCTAGTGCACAAAAGTTCGATAAAATATTCGTTCACATCCCATACGCACGCTCAAACACCCAGGCGCAAGCTCAGACACCCAGGCGAGAGCTCAAAAATTACCGGATTGCGGGCAAATAATACTGTCACGAATTTGGAAAGCACCGAACCCAAGTCTTCATGATTAACAGTATATTAGGAGCACAGCTTCGTAAAACGGTTCACCACCCTTCTCAGGCTCGCTTACTCGACAAATGTCTAATGCATATTTTAACCTTTAGAACGAAAACTGTTCCTTATTACTTATTGTATTTATAGTAGTTTAATAAACACATTGGTAAACATTTGAGCAGCGATAACACAGAGCATTAACACAGAAGAAGCAATAACACAGTTGCAGCGAAACCCACATGAGGAATGCTTTTATTTTAGGGCAGTGGGCTTCGGCTGCTTTCAAATGTTGCCACAGAAGAAGTTAAAATTCACGGTGGCCGTGACAAGGGGCCTAACGTCTTGGGAAAAATGACCGTACTGGGTTTGCTTTAAAATTTTCTTAGTTTAAAGTAATTCCTTAGTTGGGGCAAATCATATGGGGAGGTGGGGCAAATCAAATGGGGAGGTGGGGCAAATCAAATGCCCGAGTTTTGAAAAACGCGTGCAGCGGCTGTGGTGGTGATGGTATGATGTGTGTGGTTTCTTTGTAAATGTGACCACCAAACACCGCCGTTTTCAGTAGCAGCCATGCCTTGTTCGGGTGAACATCGCGGCTCTACAGTGCGCACGTATCTCGAAAATAATCGTTCTGACTTCGCTTCCAAGCGAACCTTCCGCCTACACTTCAACATTTCACGTCATGGTCCCATCCGCGATGGCAAAGGAATCAGGCGTTGGGTTGAACCATGGGAAGATACTGGTTCCACAAGAACTCCTAGGGGTAGTGGAAGGCCAAAAACGGTAGTAACATGAGAAAATGTGGCCTTAAGGTCCGTCTACACTATCTAACTGTTCGTCAATCACGAACAGACCAAAACGCGAACATAAACACAAACTTTTCTGAATCGTGTCCAGACAACGTTTTCGGCGTTGCGAAGTTGTCTGTGAGCAGTGTGTAAACAAACAAGACTGCTTCTCTAACAAGTTTTGGATAATTGATGTCTCTTATTGTCAAATTTTATTTCTTGGGAGTTAGTAACATTATCTATGGACTTTGGTTAAAACTTTAAATATGCTAATGCTCTGTCCACAGAACTATTTCTTTTGATTCCTTTTGTGTTGTATATTTTCTAGAAGTAAAAAATGAAGTATTAGAAAAGATTTGCCAAAGTTAATTAATTTTTTCTAAATAACAAGGCCAATAATTTCTATTAAAATTTTTAATTTGGCTCACGCATTTCACTTGTGTTTCAAATGTAGTAATAAAGTAATAATTGCATCAATCCATAGTAATATTTCATTTGCTGTATACAGTACCTATGTTTTGTGCACATTTTCTGAATTATTGTAGGAGAACTCATATAGATTGTGGAAAATTTTCTCCTACTCTGGACCTCAAAGAAATTATATCTCAAAAATTCTGATGCTAGTACACAACTATGTTTATGTGTTTCTTATGTGTCGATTATATTTTACAGGTGGCTGGCATGAGGTGGTTCATACACTTCTCTACAGTATTTGACTAGAATATCAAACCAGTCACTCTCCCTCACCATACCTGAAACTTGTGTGATCATCTATGCTGTACTTAGATATAACTTTTCCATATCATGTAATCCTGCTTTTTTCCCCTGCATCATGTAATTTATACAAGGGGATAAAACTGACAAATAATTTTACGTATTTATTATCCCAAACCTGCAGA
This sequence comes from Morinoia aosen, assembly GCA_030386875.1. Taxonomy (NCBI): domain Eukaryota; kingdom Metazoa; phylum Arthropoda; class Malacostraca; order Amphipoda; family Talitridae; genus Morinoia; species Morinoia aosen. The sequence goes on from CM059566.1 coordinate 27,020,621, forward strand.
ACATTGATCGAAGAGGCAGTGATAGTGTTCGGGATTCCTCAGAGGTAACCACTTCCAGGAATGCATGTGGATGGTCTTCAATGACTTCAATTCTTTCTTGGATGGTAATGGACTGGTCATCATCAACCTGACGTAAGAGAAGAAAACTATTTATTTATCAACTATCAATGTCTTCTAAAAATGATAAAAATCCTAATAAATGACGAAAGACTCGGTACGTTAGAATTACACACTTGAGCAAATTAAGAGCTAATTTTGTAACATTTGAAACAAACATAGATGCAAGTTCATTAAAATGGTTTTCGTGGAGAGATGTGAGAAAGCAAGGATTTAGCCAAAACTAAAGCTTTGGCAGGCTTTGGAACTGTCACCTAATATTCAAAGTTGGGAAATGTTTCTTATTTGCAACAAATAAACGTGATTAAGAAAATATATATTCAATTTACAACCTGAATTGCAAGCTTGCTCATTAAATAATCAAAATTTCAGTTCAGAAATAAATGGAAAATTACTTTTAATTCTCACTTATGCTCTCCTCATTTTTTGATCGTTATATGTCATGAAAACCAAATGCTCATGAAGTACATTTTTTCATTGTTCATTTTTTCATTTCATTTCAACCCTATTTTTCAATAGGGTTGAAATGAACCACCAGCATTGTATGAAATAACATAAAATATATATAATATAGGAGCGAAAGGGTTAAAGATTAAATATTCTAGAGAGATGTACTGAATCATATGCAAGGTACTTGAGCGACTGGTCCACCAAGATAAACGAAAGGAACTGGAGGTGGATGAGCAGAAGCTGCCGAATTTTTTTTATTACCCGTACTGAAATTCAAACTGACCTCACAGGAGATGGGATTGAAGTTAGCTAAGATGTCATCAATAGAGCTTTAAATAGCACTGGCTTGGTTTCAAGATAGGCAAGGTTAGTGCTATTACTGAAACACCGACATGACAAAGCCTGCTTTAATTCTGTTGAAACCTATGAAGGGAGAAGCAAGGAGGTTTGAGAAAAGGTTATCTAGGCAAACTAAAACGAAATCGAAACCACGGGAGAAACCACGGTAGAAGAAACAACGTAGGGTCAAACCAATCTTTTTTTGGACGACCGTGTGATCTTGCTGACGCCATGGCAATGAACCAATGGCAGCGAACATATTGCACCTGGCAACACTGTTAGCCTCAAATCTTGCATAACTATTGGCCTAACGACATGGCGCTATGGTGACGTTATCAAGTTTGTTTGAAATTAAGCCTTTCTATTGGCTAGCCCATGGGTCGAGAAAGTGGTCGATTAATTTAAGGGGGTCGGAAGGGGGTCGATTATGAAAATTAAAAAGAACCAATTAGATTTTTCAAGACCTTGGATACAAATACATTTTTTGTCGAAAAATTTGAAATTTTGTCAAATTTCAATCTAAAAAATTAAAAAAAAATGAAAAACTTCAATCTAAATATGTTGTAAATAAAATTAATTGCTATCAGTGAACAATTGCTTACAATGCAGTTACCGCAGTCGAGATAGCGTGCGCTAGTGACAGCTACTCAAAGCCTCACCTCTAGCGCATTATGTGTGTATGTCTGGGTTGTGCAGACGACGCATACACAAAACAACAGCACAGAGAACAGAGTACACTCTCACTCCTTCCACTCGATAATTTTTACAGGATACTTACTTGTATAAAATTTTAGTAATTATGAGCGATGTTTCATGTTATTGTTTTCTGTGTTTATTGGATCGATACGATATAGTAGCTCTTATCATATTTTGATCATACACTTTGTCGTTGAATGAATTCGAACGAGCTCGCAATACGTTCGAAACAGCCTCAGTTAAAAGGTTATGTACTCCTAGTTGCCCTCCATCTTTCATTTGGTTTGTGCCGGGCTCTTACTGCTTGTGTTTTTGTGTTTAAAACTTGCACTGCTTTTTGCATAAAAAGATATTTCCAATCTATACTATAATAAGAGGGGTGTCTGTCTGTCTGTCTGTCCGAAGCCAGCCGAAATGTGTGATGAGCGTATCTGTAATATAAGCTTCCTCAACTCCACAATTTCCAGTGTATTAATCCATCAAATTCGATTAGGAATGAATATCACGTTAATTCTTGAGGACCTTTTACATTGACGGTTTCTTCGCGCTCCACACACCGTCGCTGCATCCTGCCAGTCAAATAAGCTCCGCCCACAGCAATGCAAAATGACCTTTATTGCCACGCTCACGGTAAGGAGCAGCAACATTCTGCATGCGCAAATATTGGCGGTGTGCACTGCCAGTCAACAGCGTTCAGTTTCACTTGAGACTGTAGAGAGCACAAGTAGTCATGGTTTACATATTTTTGAGCAAGGAAGAAATTAAAACTTCTATCGAAAAATATAAAAAATTCCATGTTAATGGAACGTTAAGCTCGCAGAGTATAAAAACAGGGTGTCCAGAGAAGATGCTTATGAAAGTATAGCATCTCACTTCCCAAATTATGATACTGCATTGGCTAAAGTGAAAGTTAAAAAACTGACAGGTCATGATAGGAAACAACTCTCATTATTAAAAAAATCGAAGAAATATGCAGTGTGTATGTAAACGTAAAATTAATTACAGTGTAATTAAAATTGTACAATGTACATTGCTACCAGGAAAAGTACTTCAAGTAGAAGGCAATCATTCGGCGGTGTCATTAGAAGATTATTCCAATTGAAGGAAATAGTAGAAAAAAGTCCACTTTCAAATTGGTTATTGGTATTTAAATTTACATTCAATTTTCAGTGTTTTTTGAAGGTAATTTGGTAGTATTATAGTTTTTTTTTAGAATATTAGCGTTTTTCTTTTGCAAATTATTCGGTAAATATTCTGCAAATTGTTCTGCAAGAACAATTTGCGCACAACTTGGTCAGTTTTGCAAGAGCAATACTGACGATTGCTGTCTCTGGGGAAGGAGCGTCGTATTGAGTAGCAATTTAAAAGCAAGTCGGTGTGCACTGACGCTCAATCCTCTCGTGGGAGGAGCTATGGGTAGTTCACCGTCGCTCCACATCGTCGCTTCTCAACACTTGTTTAAAATGAGCTTAAGGAAATAGGAACGAACGTGTGTCATATGATTTGTCGAACATTATTGTACATTTTTGACGGCCCGTGTGCACTCGGCTTCATCAACTCTCAAGAGATTGAATTTTTCAATTTCTGACTCCCTTTCTTTCATTTCGCCTTCTTTCTTATTTCCAATAAAGGGGGGGGGGGGGTGAACTAGTACTCATATATTCTCCGATGTATTTGAAAATTGGCTTTGTTCCATCGCTTTCTAACGAAACTATGCCTATGTGTTTGTTGTGTGAAATTTTTTTAGCAATGATGCTATGAAAGCAGCTAAAATGAAAGGATCTATTCTGATAGGAAAAACAAAGATCTTGTTTATTTCAAAACGTTGAAAGAACGATTAAAAGCTCAGCCAAACTTGAATGCATTTTTAAAATCATCTGCTACCGCTGATAGTGAAGGAGGTTTGAAGGCATCATACAGCATTTCTCTTAAGATAGCAAAGAAGAGCAAACCGTACACTATTTGCGAAGAAATCATATTACCTGCTATAATAGATGCAATCGATAATGTAATGAAGAAAGACCCTGAACAAGTTCTAAAATCTATACCGACAAGTGCAAGATCTGTGCAGCGGCGCATTGAGGAAATTGACTTTGATGTTGAACAAACTGTGACCCCAGAACTCCAACATTCTAAATTTGTTATTAAACTTGACAAATCAAGTATTGGAAGTTCAAATATTCCCATGGCTTATGTGAGGTTTTATAGCCCGACTCTAAATAATACTGTTGACGAGTTTCTCTTTGCTGATTATCTTTAAACTGATTCAAAAGGTAAAGCGATTTTTTTATGCTTGGAAAATATTTGAAAAAGCACAAAATTCCGTTCGGTAATATTAGTGCGGTTTAAACCGCACACCAGCTATGGTAGGTAGTTTCAGAGGTTTTTCTGTCTTTCTTAAGGAAAAGGTTCCTACTGTACATGCTGTTCACTGTGTTTTACACAGACAGCATCTTGTAGCAAAAAAAACACAGAGTGGTGAACTGTATGAAGTTTTGAAACTGAGCATCAGATCTATTAATATGCTGCCCCAGTAAACCTTCATGGCTGTGGAGCAATTTTCGCCCATTACCCATTGGGTTTGTAAGCTATTCCGGCGTAATTACGTGTTGGCTCTTTTATTTCAAACGAACGCGGTTACGCTACTTATTTTTCTCTCGTGTGTTCAAATTAATGCTTGCCAGAACAGAATAACAGATAATTTAACCATTTATCAGATACTATCAAATTTCGCAGCCACTCTTGTCCAAAATGATTGGAAGACTCCCAATGCAGTTGCTACTACTGCATTTGCTTGCAGCAGCTCTTGTTCGATCAGCAGCGGATTACCGCACAGTGATTGCAGGCGTGACAATCCGCAGCCCTATCGCCGTGGAGATTGTCACCATGACCGAGTGTAAGATTCCAGTGCCAGCTAAAATCAAATAATTTGAATGTGACAAGATTTAAGATTTTCCCATCAAGTTTAACTTTAAAATAAGCACTAAATTCGTCCAAACATTCAATCAACTTTCACAGTGTTGAAGTCGCTTCCATGTATGGGATAATCTGGAATAATATCTGTTTTAAACTGAAGTTCAGACTTTGTCTGGAGGATGAGTTCAATATTGTGTTGTTGTCGAATTTCATAGAAATAACTAATTTTTTTGCTACTATACTTGTTTTATCGATTTCTAACCCAGGCGAGTGCAAGACGAAGTGCTGGTTGGACTCCGGCTGCACGGCGGCCTCCTACGACGCCGTGGCCGATATTTGCTCCATGACCGACGGCGGCCCAGACACCGTCACCACGCGACCTCTGCTCGACAGCGTCGCCTTCTTCAAGTATCGTGAGTGGCTATGAATATCATAAATAAACCTTCACAGCCCGCTTGTTTCGGGTTGCGTGTAGTCTAATTATATGTAGTTGCCTTTACTTGCTGAACTGCCATATTTATAACAACTTGTTATGAAGTTTTACAAAGAATGCACTAAAAATTTTTGGGAACAACCCATTGTTACGGAAATTTTTCTGCTAGCCTTTGATTTCGCAAGTTCATGTTAAAAATTCTTTTTGACAATATATTGTTGTAAATTATTTTTTCCGAACGAACGTGTTTTAAGACTTAGAAATTTCGAGTTTGAGATACCTTGTTCAGAAAATCGTTAATCTTGTTCAGTACCTTGAGGAAAAAATTTTCATGTCCTAATAGTCGAGTCTGAACTGTTAACAGTAGCACAGCAAGCCTATCTTGTATTCGCTTTGTATCATGAATTTCTTCGAAGGCATGCTTTCTTTTATTTCTACTTGGAAAATTGCAAATTTTCTCGTGAAACCGAGAGAATATACCATACTTTGATCGGTAGTTATTTATTCGGTAGAAGAAATTTTCTGCTGGTAAAAAGTCAAAAAATATTTTTACGAGATCTGGTATGTGATAGATCCCAAAAGGAAAATCTGATTGTGATAAATTCTCTTGAAAGTCAAATTGCGTTCCTTTACGAGTATAATTAATTCTGTCACCTCACCGATTCACATTCACAGAATGAGTAAAGAAAGATTAAACAAGAACAATCCAGTCCTTCTATCACTGTGATACAGAAATGATTGGGTGTTAATTTTCGATAATTAACATTTCGGAATTGCATAAATACTTATTCCAAGAATCTAAATGCTAATAATTAAACATAGAGAAAACGATGTTAGGGATGCATTGAAATTCATTAGGAGGACTGCACTGATCCTCCATGAGATTGTGTTGCATACGTCAATCTGTTTTGAATTAACGCAAAAAAAGTTTTCTAACATTTCAAGTTGAAATCTTCAGTAGTTCATTCACGTTCTCTGGGAATGAAATGAATGTTTGTGGTCACTTAGGTTGAAAAATCGTCTCACTCCTTCCAATGTTGAAAATATATAAAATGTAGGAAACTTAGAAAATATTCATGAAGAAATTAGAAAATATTTCTGAAAATCGATTTCAACGTTATGTACGTATATACATACATACATACACACATATACCAGGCTTCTCCTCCCTATGGGAGGGTAGCCGACAGCAGGCCACAATCAACACTATTAGCACTAGGAGGCGAGAGAGGCAGCACTGGCTGCACCAGACTGCCAGGATCAGCAGCAGCCCAGCACAACCACCCTCCACAGTCAGGCCCGACAGCCATAGCTGGTTTACCCCGACCGCTTCATTGAGTGCAGCCCCTCCCCCGCACAGGATAGGTCAACCTCATCACACGCGGGCAACTTCCAGTACCGCGTCAAAAATAAAATTACCTTCTTACGCACTGCCCCCGCTCACTTCTGTCCGCAGTCATCCCTCTCGCCACGTCCACAGTCAGACCCCTCTCATACAAAGCACGTTTCACCCCATCCATCCAACTTATCCATGGTCTACCTCGCGCTCTAACACCACTCACTTCCAACGTATAAATCTTTTTCACCAGCCGCTCAACATTCATTCTTTCAAAATGCCCAGACCATCAAAGCACTCTTTCATCCACTCGCCTGCTCAACTGTTTGATAACACCCGTCTGCCCCCTAACCAACTAATTCCTGATCCTATCCATTCTTGTTACGCCATACATGCTCCTCAAACACTTCATCTCAAATACATCCAACTTCTTCCTCTCAACTGCTCTCAACCCCCAGGACTCTACTCCATGCAACAAAACTGGCACGATCAAGCTTTCATACAGTCCCCTCTTAGCAATCATACTCAAACTCCTGCATTCAAACACTTTCCTCATTGCACCCAACGTCTTACAGCCTTCACTCACTCGATGCCTCACTTCTACTTCCATACTATCCTTGAAAGCCACATCCGACCCGAGGTACCTAAAATGCTCCCCCTCCTCTAACACTTCACCATTCATCCTCACACCCAAAGGTCCAAACACTCCACCTCTTGAACTTCTCATCACCTTACTTTTATTCACATTTACCCTCAATTTACACCTTTTGCACACTCTACCATACTCTGCAACCAGTCTCCTCAGTTAACCTCTGAATCAGCATCAAGCGCTGTATCATCTGAAAACAACAGCTGACACACTTCCCAATACATACCATTTTGTCCCACCAACTGTGCACCTTTTCCCAACACTCTGGCATTCACTTCTCTCACCACACCATCCATAAACAAATTAAACAACCACCGCGACATCACACAACCCTGTCTCCCACCTGTCACAACTGGGAACCACTCACTCACCTCATTCCCTACTCTCACACATGCTCTGCTATCAACGTAGAAACTCTTGATCGCATTCAACAGTCTCCCACCCACTCCATACAAGCTTTCAACTTGCCATAGAGCCTCACGGTCCACTCGGTCATACGCCTTCTCTAGATCCATAAATGCCCAATATACATCTTTACCTTTTGCTAAGTATTTCTCGTTTACCTGCCTCACAGCAAACATTTGATCCACACAACCTCTACCACTTCTAAATCCACATTGTTCTTCAGCAAGCACACGATCCGTCATCACTCTCACTCTTCCAATTAAAACTCTTCCATACAACTTTCCAACGACACTCAGTAGACTTATACCCCTAGAATTACTGCACTCATACCTGTCACCTTTCCCCTTGTACAACGGAACTGCACACGCGCTACCCCAATCCACCGGCACTTTACTAGCCTCGAAACACAAATTAAATGAACGTACCAACCATTCTACCACCACATTTTCTCCTTTCTTGAGACATTCAGCTGTGCAGCCATCCATACCTGGAGCTTTCCCATTTTTCATCACATCCAACGCACCTTTCACTTCCACACTTCTTATTCGACTACTATTCACTTCACCAAACACAGGCATTCTAACATCACTCCCAACAGCTACCACTCTCGCAACCCTATCATCCTTCACATTCAGCAGCTCCTCAAAATACTCCGCCCATCTCCTTTTCACATCACCACCCTCCACTAGCAACCTACCATTTGCATCCTTCACTCTTGCCTCACTCTCCACCTGTCCTATCCTAATTCTCTTCACTTTCTTCCAGAAAACCTTCCTTCTCTCTATGAAGTCCCCTCCCAACTTCCTCCCCCACTCCTCATCCGCCTCCCTCTTTACTCTCCTTACCATTCTTTGTACCTCCTTCTTTCTCTCCTTATACTCTTCGAAATTTTGCTGGCTGCCCCTTTGCAGCCACCTTTTGAACGCCCCCCGCTTTCTTTTCACAGCCGCTACTACTTCTCCGTTCCACCATTCACTCCCCTTTCCAATCCCCCCTCCAACCTTCCTTACCCCACACACTTCCCTCGCACATTTCTCCACCGCATCTTTAAACAACTTCCATTCTCCTTCCAATCCACCAACCTCACTTACCTTCACCCTCTCATACTCTACTTTCATCTTCTCCTGATACTCACACTCATGTTCAGAATCATGTAACTTGCTTACATTTAACACCTCCCTCCCACTACTCCTTTCACACCTCCCCACACTCCACTTATTCTCAACTTTCCTTCGACCATGTAATGGTCTGATATCCCATTCATCTCACCACGGAACACATGCACATCGAACAAACCGTGGAGGGAGTATAAATGGAGGGAGCATAGCCGTCTGTGAAGAGAACCAGTTTTTGAGATTTCTCCTGTGTCTGTGGTAACCAATAGCCGTCTCGCGAGTGTGACGTCAGCACGGAAGCCAGTTACCTACCAACTACGCTAGAGTGCGCACGCGCTTGCTGAATGCTCTTCCAGCTGTTTAGTTAATCATTCAGTCGTTAATGATTAATTTGGGATTCTAAGACTCCGAAAGATAATAAATTGTGTTTCCTCACTTGAGGACACTTAATAATATCAAAATTACTGGCAAAGATACATTAAGAGTTGAAAACTATAAAGATTACAGGCCCTTGATTATAAAAAATTAGAGCGACTTGCACGCGTACCTCACCCTTTGACTTGTGGTGAGGTACTAATCTTGCTTTGGAAAATGAGAGCCATTGAGAGGAAGGGTTGTAGGGAAGGTGGGTGGAGCAACTTCAGCCAAGCGTCTGTGGTTGGCTCAGAATCGGGCATGGACTGTGCCCGAGTGTTTCAACTTTTGCAGCCAAATTGAGCCCGATCGGAGTGCGCTATGCTCCCTCCATATATCCTAGCTCCATGGAACAAACGACCCATCACTCCCCTGCTAACCAATATATAAACCATCAATGCTCTCTCCACTATCACACCTCCATTTGTCCTCACATATGTATACTTGTTTATACTTTTTTTATCAAACATACTATTCCCAGTTACTAACTCACTCTCTACACATAACTCCACCAAGTATTCACCACTCTCATTCACCCCAGCTACTCCATAACTACCAACGACACCATCCACCACCTCATCGCCCACTCTCGCATTCAGGTCCCCCATCACCAAAACTCTACAACCATTTCCCACTCTTGCAACACACTCGGACAACTTTTCCCAAAACTCCTCTCTCTCCTCCCCGCTCCTCTCCGATCCCGGTCCGTACGCGCTCACAAACACCCATGACTCTACCCCCCATTTCACTCGCACCCAAATTATTCTTGCTCACAACTCACCCCATTCAACTACTTTCTCTCTGATTCTTTCACTCAATAATATAGCCACACCATTTCTTGCATGTCCCCCCCGCATCCCAGACACTCTCGTCCCCACACTCCCAAACATCAACTCACCACTACCTTTCAACTTTGTCTCACTCAGGGCCAACACATCCATCTTCCGGCTAATCATCAGTCTTCCGATCTCCTCCCTCTTACTCTCAGTTGCTCTACTTCCACACCCCCTTACATTCATAGATCCTAGTAATTGGGTTTGAGTGGTCTTTCGACCCCTCTCACCCCCTTCATTGGCCTGCTGCCTCTCGGGAAAATCACTACAGAGAAGGGGATTCCCAGTCCCCTCGCTCCGTCCACTTAACGTATATGGAAATGTGTTTGTATATGTACGTATATGGAGATGCTATATTTTTTATTTACATACGTGCATGATTCACTATTGTGATTGAAATATGACGAGGCTGGAAAATGGTTGGTAATGTTCTAGTGCGAGTTGATCAGCACTATCGAGTTTGAGTTCTTGATAGTCTGTTTAGAATGAGTATCAATATGTTATCACAGGTTTTCAAGGCATCAAATGAGAAAAAGTTAACGATACGTATTAAAAATGGATCGAAAATACACATTCAAAATTCAGTTTCCCTAGAGCTGTACTGAAATGGGTTGGCCATAAGTAATTTCTAAACATTTTTCAGAATTTTTGGAGACACCCCTGGAGGTATTCCTGACTAACATCACAAGCAACGGCACCGTGGTCAGCCTGAGGGCGATGTGTGCTGAGCAGAATGGAGTGCCTCTCATCATCAAGACACAGCAAGCGAAGGATGATGCTATGAAGCTAAGTAAGAGTATATATAACTCTCTATTGACACTAATTTCACGTTTTTCATAATTTTACCAGAAGTAGTTTCCAAGATAACCAAATTTTTAGATACAGCCAGCAGTTGTAAAATTCAATGTTCAGATGTTGAAGAAGACAGGGTATGACGGTAAACGACACTAGTTGTGAGAATATTACCAACATTTCATTCAATTTTTAGTTTCTTTGTCTCCTCAATAACTATTGCTCTCTATTATTGAAACACAGAAACGATTTTGAAGTATTCATTCGCTCGAATATCAAGAAAAAACGTTATCAAATCTATCTGATTTCATTTCATGTCGCAGTAAATTTAAATCATTTGTATATACAGAGTGTTATAAAATTGTTGCTATAAACTTTGGCTACTAATAGAAAATATAATATAAACCCTATTTCATCAGTGAAACATGTTCAAAAAATGCTTCGTTTATGAGATAACTTGATATGCAAAATATGAGCGCTGAATATTAACTACACTCTGTTCATTAAAACAGAAGAAGGAAATTCAAAAATAATTAACAGCAGATAATTTATTAGTAGCGAGGAACTCATTACAGTAATAGTTCAAAATATCTGCCATGAGCATCGATAGAAGTGGGACATTTTCGTCGGAGGAAGTTGCGTTCGTTGCCAAAGACTCCAGGCATCTCAGCAATATCTCCAGCAGCGACTGCAATTCTGGCGACAAGATCTTCTTTCGACTCGACAGGTGTTTCTTGAACAAGACTTTTCATTTGCCCCCACAAAAAAAAATCTAACGGATTCAGGCCAGGAGATCGTGGCGGCCAGGACGCAGTACCATTACGACCAATCCTTCGATTTGGAAATTGAAGGTCAAGAAACAGTCTCACATTCACAGCAAAGTGTGCCGGAGCTCCATAATGCTGAAACCACATTCTTCTACGAACATCCAAAGGAAAATCCACCAATAAATCCGGAAGGGGTTCTTCAAGAAAGATTCTGTAATATTCCCAGTGTGTAGAAAATTCCTTATTTATTTAATAAATAAAAATTATAGGGAAATTAAATTTTATTTATTCGTCACTGCATTCTATCGATTCCATAAATTGTGATGTTTATTGCGCTCTATCATTGCGTTCCATTCATTACAAATTCAGGAGCTACAGAATGGAACGCAAGCTGTGAACGGCGGCGATGTAAGAGGAAGGAGGGGGCTATTATTTTCTGGTTCCTGAGGAAAGCGGTGCTGATCATGCTGCTCGTACTTCACTAAGACTGTGATGAAGTCTCTACACTGCTGTAGGTTCGAAGCAATTCTCTACCAGAGGATCGGCAATCGTTCATCAGTAATTTCATCGTGGTGCTCTTCATTATAGCTGATCAGTGGTTTCACGGTGGTGATCATCGTAATTTTTTACTTTATTCTTCTTAATGAAATTTGATTGATGCAAGTAAAAGATTCATTAATTATGACTGCAAAAACCGAGTGGACTACAGCGGCCGACGCCTGTGAGACTGGGACATCATGGACAGCAGCAGACGTCTCACCCTGGGAGTTTCATTAGACCAAAGACGAAGGCCCTTCTCCGATACTAACGCCGTAAGTCACACATTTATGTCGTCGTGTGAATGTCAGTGGCGAGGTTTTTCAGAGACATTAGGTTAGCTGCACAGCCTGCAGAAAAATAAAGATGAGAAGCCTGGACAGATACAGCTTAAGTAGTTGATAATTGAGAGTAATTGATAAATGATAGAAAGGGATAATTGATAGAAAGGGATAATTGATAGAAAGGGATAATTGATAGAAAGGGATAATTGATAGAAAGGGATAATTGATAGAAAGGGATAATTGATAGAAAGGGATAATTGATAGAAAGGGATAATTGATAGAAAGGGATAATTGATAGAAAGGGATAATTGATAGAAAGGGATAATTGATCGAAAGGGATAATTGATAGAAAGGAATAATTGATGAATTGATTTCAGACAGTTCGTTCTAAATAGGTTAGGTTAAAGATAGGTATCTCCTAACCTTTTGCCTGATCGCAACATTCTTCGTAAGTTCGTAGTTAACGAGTACGGTTTCGTGTTCAACAGATGGTTACTTGCTTCTCATTGAACGAGTCCTTGGCGGGTAGACGGAAGGTGACGCGACGCTGTCCCCCTTACTCTCTATGGGTCGACAGTCCTTCCGTTTCATCGACTTTTATTATTTATTTACATGGTCGAAATTTTCAGTGTTTATTCATCTTTTGTAATTGTTTTCAATCAATTGCTGTCTCAAAATTTACGATGCAAGATAATAAACTAATTCCATTTCCTGTTTTGTCATTACCCGCCATACGTGATTTTCGTTACAGTGAGACGCTGTGGCAGAATGTATGGACCAATGATTTGATTATGAACGATACTTGCCTAATAGGGTAGAGCGTTTTCAACTTTTTTCAGAGTGAAATTGGGCTACCTCTAAAAATGTGTTACGATAGGAGAAAAAAGTTTCTTTCAAATTTGAGTGAAATAGGTCGATATCTTTTACCTCCTTAACGTACTTGAAAATTGATTTTTTAAGCTTAATTTTGCTGAAATGCTCCATACTTACATTTTTTACTTTTTTATTTGGTGTCACTTATGTAATGGTAGGAAATAACTTCAAATAATATGATTCAAACTAGAGGTTACTAACTTTGACTGAAAAGTTCTGGAAATTTCTTACGACTGGATATTTTTAAATTTGTGAATAGTAAGTTTTTAGACATTGTACAAATAAAAATAAATGGGTTTGGCATCAATACTTCCTAAATTTGACAATTCTAATTCTCCTTGCAACTCTTTTCCCTTCTTTTGCAAATTCGCAGTCGTGCTGCAAAAAATTACTCCTAAAAGTTCATAAGCATAACATCTCATCAACGAAGAGTTTTTTGAATTTTGTTCATGGACGAAATAGTGCTTGTACGAGGCGTGTCCTTAAAATAAGTTCCACGGGCTGCCGCTGGAGCTAGGATCGTTTCTATGCGCGGCCGGGCAACAGAAGCAGGTTGTTTGGTTCCCCCACTCCAATCCCTTACCAAGCCATCGTCGCTGCGACGTTTAGTCTTGGACTCTTGGCTCAGCAGCCGTCAGCGATGGAGCTTCCTCTTGCGTCTTCCGCTAGCTGCGAGTTGCGGTCTGTTATTCGTTTCCTGGCCGCTAATAAGAAATCAGCGAAGGAAATTCACGAAGAACTTTGTCAAGTGTATGGAGATGAGTGTATGAGCTCTAGGATGGTGCACAGATGGGTCAGGGACTTTAAAAATGGCCGAACAGACGTCCACGACAAAGCCCGTGCAGGGCGGCCATCGGTTTCCGACGAAACAGTTGCCAAAGTCGAAGCGGCAATGCTTGAAGATCGACGAATTACAATTCGGGAGCTGTGCGAAAAGATTCCGGAGGTCAGCAAAACCACAATTGACAAGATTTTGACTGAACATTTAGGCTATTCAAAGGTCTGCGCAAGATGGGTAACAAAAATGCTTACTGCAGACCACCAGCGACAGCGGGTTGAAGCCGCCCAAGAATTTCTCGCTTTTCACGGAACCACCGAAGAGGAATTTCTGGACTCCATTGTTACTGGTGACGAGACCTGGGTACACTACACGTTCTTCGGGAATTTCCTTCGCCGATTTCTTCTTAGCGGTCATGAAACGAATAACAGACCGTAACTCGCAGCTGGCAGGAGACGCAAGAGGAAGCTCCATCGCTGACGGCTGCTGAGCCAAGACTAAACGTCGCAGGCTCGCAGCGATGATGGCTGGGTAAGGGATTGGAGTGGGGGGGAACCAAACAACCTGCCTCTGTTGCCTGGCCGCACATAGAAACGATCCTAGCGCCAGCGGCAGCCTGTGGAACTTATTTTACGGAAACGCCTCGTATCAATATTTTCTATTAGTAACTGAGGTTTGTAACAACAATTTTGCAGCACCCTGTATATAAGGGGGGAGCGTTTTTTCAACTGTTTGGAATCCGGTTTCACAATAGTGCTGAAAAGTTCTGAAAGTTTTGTTAGTAGTTGTGGAAGTATTATTGGAGGGGCGGAAAAACGATGTGTGCAAAATTTCAGACCCCTAAGTCGAATCTTTCGCGATTCGAGGGTCGTTCAAAAATTTCGAAAATGCAAAAAAATATATATTAAAAAATTCCCCATAAATCCATTTTGCCTGCTTAGGGGCCACAAAGGGCAATAGAAATTTGCTCACGTAGATTTCTTTTCCAAGTATGTCGTTTTTTAATGACAACTTAGATTGCTATTTTTGCTCTTTTTCATCGTTTGCTATCGCACCAATTTAAACGTTGAGCAAGTCAATGGGCATCTAATGCTTGCTCATTTATATTCCTGAAATATTTCCCAAGTGAATTGAAAAATATGTAGGAACCGTATTTGTCGGTATTGAAGGTCCATGTTGTGGGTCCACAAGAAGTTACAAACAAGCTTAATTTGAAGAACGAGATACAGGGCAGGGAAACATATTTGCCAGTAAATGTTTTGACGCATTAGAAGAAGAAAAACCGCACTATATATTTTTTTCCCGCCAGATAAGAATCTCATCATTTTCCAGCGGTTATGAAGTGAAATGTTACACTAGTGTATTGAAATTTCAGATGAAGTTTTGCTAGTTGAAAAATACCCAGTTTATACAGGTGGTTAGAATAAAATAGGGGTAAGTAACTTGAATCAACTTTTGTAACATCAATAAACAATGCGAACGAAGGTTTTAAATATTTAGTTTATCAAAGCTTGGGCTGTACAAAATAATGTATGTTCTATCCATACTTGAGGTGAATGAAATTGTGTTTTACCAGATGTATATAATATACGAGTAAAATTATAGGAATGAAAGATAAATCTGTGAAGAAGATAAAAACGATTGGCCTTTAAATTAAAACCATGCTTGTAATAGAGGAATTGAATTTAACTATCGCTTTTCCTAACCAGGGCTACTGGATGAGTGTTAATTTGCAACGATATTTGAATTTTTTATTTCAAAATGATTGACGTGCGAAACTATTTACTTGTTTTTTGTTTCTTGTATAGTTGAGAACCCTGGAATGTTTCCGACTCCCATATGGCTCTCCGTCCGTCACTGCCTTGATGATGTACAGTCCGAGTGTCGGTGGCCGGACGGTACCAGGCTTATCGATGCCGTCTTCACCGAACAGGATGTCAGCAGTGGCATGGTGCCTGGTCCAGCAACTGTTTTTTACGGCTCCGGTAAACTTGAAACTGCCCCAGATCAAAGTTGGGGGTCTGATGGGTACGCGGTGCTGTGCTCCAAAAACCCCAAATAACTCTTACGTTTTCCTGAAGAAAGTGTCTTTAAGTCAAAATATTTATTTTTGAAGTGGGAAGATCTACTGAAAATATAATTTGAATTGGAGCCTTTCAGGAATTTTTGGAATTTTTCTAAATTTTGGCGCCAGTAAATAACGAAAAAAGCTAACGAGTGAAGTGATGCGAATGTTGGACGGTTGTTATTACTTTTTAGCAATATTAACACTATTTGAGGGAGGTAAGTAAACTAATGATGTTTGCAGCATGAAAAGCTAAACTTTTTTTTAATTTAGCACTTAGTCGTTCTGAAGTTCGAGTAAGTCTGAAGCGATCGAGGCCTTGAATGCGATCAAAATTTTTATGCAGTCACCTTATATAAATATTAAAGTGACCCATGAGGATTAATTTGAGGTAGAATTTTTGTTGATGAGAGTAATTTTTAGGGCAATTTCATCTCTGGATTATAACCTTCGTTTTTTCAACTTTAACATAGTTCCACACGGATATTCTTTATATCAATGGTTCTTTCTCGAAAAAATTAACTAAAATTGGTGCTAGATTTGATTCGACGTTTAGGAGAATGACTAAAGAGTTTAGTTAGATAAAACTTGTACGTGTCCGAATAAGCTGAAATTTGAAATATAATTTCTCTAAGTGGAGCAGCACGTTCATCTCCTACACAAGAGCGCTGCTCTCACTTGAACAAGACGACGTCTACAACGGTATTTTAAAACCTTGCAAAGTATTGTTTATAATGCATCTTGTTCGTGAAAACATTCTGTTATAAGTTAAAGTTTAAGATATTTTGTATAATATTTAAGACTCTAGGAGTGAATTCATCACTCAAGTTATGATGAAGTATTAGCGCTTTTCTTTATTTTGTAAGAAAAAGCGTACTTCTACTATTACAACTATGTACAGTATTGACAGCAGTAGCATTACAGAGTAGTTTTAACTATTCCTTTACAATCATGATGAACTTGTAGCTTTGCAAAGCAGTTTTTTCTTTATCGTTGATGTGATGGTGATAATGCTGCAACCTAACTGCGGAGTCATTATAGAAGTGTTTTTTTTTGTTTTAATATCAATTTCAGAGGTAAAAAGAGTTCAGAGTTAGAAAACAGTTCTAATTTAATTTTAAAACCTGCATGCAAGTTTCTACGTTTCTCAGCGGAGGAACTGCACAAGTGCAAGGCATACCGATATCAAAATGGTTTGAAGACTCAGTTAATTTTTACCCTTTGTTAGTGATGAAGCGCACAATTTGTATCATTAAATCTGCAACTACTCGAGGTGCAGACTTGGACGATGCATAGTTTTATGCGATGAAGATCGATCTGATGAATCATCGTCGCTCTGATATGCTGCTGAAATCTGACTAAGCGGTCTGAAATATTATTGGAACTCTATAATTAATGTTTTCATTGAAACAATTACTTCATCCAATGTGGTGTGTGATTGTCAATTTACTCAAAAAAAATTTTGAAGCACAGATTCAGGCTTTTCCATCAGATAAAAAAATCCTGGTATTGTCAGAAAAAAGTCGGAATTTATGTAGCAGTTGCTCAGTTATTTGGTACGTTATATATGAAATTGAATTAGACAATATCTCATTGATACTTGAGAACAAATTCACTTCAATAAATGAAATAAATTGCAATTTGAGCATATGAATCGTAGTAAAATTATCTTTCTGTCCGTATGTTGTACAAGCTATGAATTTTGATATTGAATATATGTTTGTTTACCCATTTCTACCAATATTTTGTAGATGTTTGTCAATCATGAGTGGTAACCGGCTTACACTGTATCTCTATTTTATCCCATGTACCCATGTCCGCATGATGTGGTGAATATCGAGAAGATATGAAATATGTTTTTGGTGGTGATAGGGCTTTGCATATTTTTAGGGCATATTTTTCATTTCTCATTCAACTACCCTTGACAGAGATAGACTATTGGCAAGCCACGTGTGGTTTGTCTATTAGTACGCCTCGTATGTTTTGTCTATTAATATGCCTCGTATGGTCTACCTATTTTGTACACCTCTGATAGCTTGTCTATTAGTACACCACGTATAGTTTGCCTATTATTATTATGCCTCGTATGGCTTATCTATTTGTACACCTCGGATGGTTTGTCAATTAGTACTCCTAGTATAGAACTTTTGTTAGACTACTAGCACACCACGAATGGTTTGTCTATTAGTACGCCTCGTATGTTTTGTCAATTAATATGCCTCGTATGGTCTATCTACTTGTACACCTCTGACAGTTTGTCTATTAGTACACCTCGTATAGTTTGTCTATTATTATGCCTCGTATGGCTTATCTACATGTACACCTCGGATGGTTTGTCAATTAGTACTCCTCGTATGGAACATTTGTTTTAGGATGCCCTATATTTAAGAAACTTTTAAAAGCCAATATGTTGGCATGTATATCATGTGACAACTTGGAAATGAACATTTTTTCTTTCGTTCTTTCTTTTCTTTTCCACAATGTTCAACGAGAGAACAGGAGTACTAACGCAGGATTGACAGTTTCACAGCAAATAACTTGAAGTTTTCAGTTATCAACAAGCTTAATACGGTGTCAATGATGATTTAGTGTGATCCCTGATTTTCCTCGTAAAGTGTGTTATGTCAGTGATAGATACTTCAAAGTTATTCATGGAGAAGAGGTCGTGATGGGTAGAAAGCTCGAATTCGTAATGAAATAGCAAGCACTCGCCAACACGTGCAAAGAAAATTCTGTTCAGTCGCAGGCAAAATCTGTGCGAACAATTCAGATTTAATTTGCTGACAATCGAATACGTGACTACAAAAGTCATTCATTAACAACAGCCTGAATTGTTTGACGGAATCCACTCAGTGATCAGCGAGTGATGAATAGGGCCTTGTAGCTCAAAGGTCGCTTGGTGATCAAGTTCGCACCGTAGGCTTTTCTGTTTTTTCAGAGCTTATTACATAAAAATTAAAGCACGCATCAAGATTGTGACAGCACTTTGAAACCAAGTTCTTGTTGCGCTGGTGGTAGATCTGTCGGTTAAATTTTAAAGCCTTTTTAGTATTATGTTTTTTTTCTCCTTACAACTAATGCATGTCGAATCCTTACACAGAAAAATTTTTAAATTTCGAAATCTATCACATAAGCTTAAAGTTAAAAAATTGTAAAGTTATCGCTCCAAAGCGTGGGGCCACGAGGTAGTTTACTTGGAGGAATAGGGAAACGCTTCTTCTCGTTTTACGTTTACTGCTACAAGCGGAGGTGGACATGTGGTAATGGTAAGGACGACGCGAATCGAATCGAATCGCGAATCGGTGCGAGTACCGGAGCTTTTATGCACATGGAGGGCGACACATATATGTGAAGGAGGCGTATATACCTCCCCCTTACACCAAAACGTATGGGCTATAACCCCCCAAAAATACAAATAAACTTTTGTGATTCTACGACCGCACACTAATTCAAACTAATTGATTACAAAAAGGAAAAGTTTTTAGATTCACCCAGAAAGGACACAGCCCAATCGATAACGCATCTGTGGCAATGGCGCATATAGCTGGCTAACTCTCGAAATTATTATTAAAAACATATTAAAAAACAACTAAGATAGCACTGTCCGCCTTAGTCCAAAAAACGTAAACACAACACTATAGAACTGGTTAAATATAATAAATTAACGCAAAGCAAAATGGATTAGATACTTCAACGCAAAGCGAAAATGAGTTATACACTTCAACAAAAACCGAAAATGAAAAGGGTAGCTGAGCGATAATACATAAAATCCCCTTTTCTTCAAAAATTAAAATTAAACTACTTGTTACAACCCCATTACACGATACATGGATTGTATTAGACAGCTTAAATAAGTCTTCTATCTCAAGCTTAAACACAAAAAAATTAAAGGCCACAATGACAATCAATGACTCAACAGTTGAATTCAAATATATTTATTGAACTTTTCTCAACAACTGCGATCCGATTAGAATAATGATACTGGAATGTTAGACATAACATTTTCGATGCGCCTGTAATTTTTCAAGGCTTTACACAGAATAATAAATCTCAAGGACGACTCCCAAGAAAAATCAGGAAAAATCTCCTGTTTATCAATATTGTTTCAGGAGTCATCCACGGAACAGATCTACATTTAACACATCATCAGTTCAGTGAAATAGTGCTATATATATTACATTGTAAACTTCATCACCTAGGTGATGAGATTTGAAACCACTAACACTTAACTCCTAGGGCGTAACGTGGTCACCAAGCTTTACCTCTGCAGCAACACCGCCCCTCGTACAACTCTCACACGGCCCGCTGATTCACACGGTAGACCATGCGAATAATTTCAGCCTGTCTGTGTATTTATTTGAGCCATCTCTGCTTACTTTTCATCTATGACCCATACAACTTTCTCGGTAGGAAAATAGTTAGAAGTTTTGAAAATTGCATTGGTTTCAGGAATTTTCTTCAACTTTTTTATTTGGTTCAGGAATTTTTATTAAAACTCAAAAGCAAATGTGGTAACTTGCCGACTTCTGAAGCAACACCACCAAAGTCACAGCTCATTCACGACACGCTAAAACACAGAGTAGATTATGCCGACCAATTCAAACCGTGTGCTTATTAGAGCTTTCTTTTGTAACTTTTAAAGGAGGTTTTATTCCAATCAAGCCTGATGCATATCATGCTACACATTAGTTTTTAAATGCCTTATTACTAACACCAGGACGCAATGACTGTTACCCCCGGTCAAGCCTGTGCCCAATTCCCACACCTGGGTAGAGTGGTGGATTGTGGCTGCGTTCTGAAGGGTGCGCGCTCTTAACCACTTGGTTACGGTGAACACTAAATTACCACCAATACAACTTATTCTGTATGAAATAAGTGCGAGAAGTTTGGAGACTGAATTGGTTTCAGGCATTCTAACGAAGATTGTTCAAAATTTTCTCCTTATGTTTCCGTTAGTGAGCAACCAGATTCCGACCACGAGTTTTCCACCCATGACGGCCACCCTCTTCATGTTCATCAGTGACACTCACTGCATTGTATGGGCGACATCAGGCTTCTCACCATCAATCACCGCATGAAAGTTGTCGATGAATGTAAATTGTTAAACACCCGAGCCGAATCTCTAAATCAATTACCCAGAAGTTCATTGATTCTTCTACTCGCCTTATACATGTTGGGGAATTCTGAAAAAATTGCTTTTATATCGTTAACGACGATGAACGTCAATATCTGCCGGAAAACTCATAATACCTCAAAGCACTGGTGTAAGACATAAAAAAATTAATTTTTCTTGATAATAAACAAGCTTTGAAAGGTAGCCTAGTAGTACAAGGAGAAAAACAAAGAGGAAAAAAGGTGTCGCACTCACGGCTTATATCTTTCATGATCCTACTTAATGTCTCGAGCAGTAGCAAATTATGGGTGGAAATTCGCAAGCTCATTTGAATGTAAATGCTGACAATTTAATTGACAGTCATATGATTGTGAAACATATGTCCGCGTTGTTTGGTTATCATGAGGTGAAACACAACCTTCTGCATCCCCGTCATGGCCAAGCGGCGGAAGGATTCCGTACAGCTTTAGCTGTGAAGATGTCGGGCTGTAACATTCTCGGCACTCCGGCCGCCTCGGGAATTGAAACACAAAACAACCAGGAGGCTTATTGATTACATAATGAGAAAAAAAATATCTTAACAGGATAGGGCACGCAGGACCCGTGAGCAGGATAGGGCACGCAGGACCCGTGAGCAGGATAGGGCACGCAGGACCCGTGAGCAGGATAAGGCACGCAGGACCTGTGAGCTGGATAGGGCACGCAGGACCCGTGAGCGGGATAGGGCACGTAGGACCCGTGAGCAGGATAGGACACGCAAGACCCGTGAGCAGGATAGGGCACGCAGGACCCGTGAGCAGGATAAGGCACGCAGGACCTGTGAGCAGGATAGGGCACGCAGGACCCGTGAGCAGGATAGGGCACGCAGGACCCGTGAGCAGGATAGGGCACGCAGGACCTGTGAGCAGGATAGGGCACGCAGGACCCGTGAGTAGGATAGGGCACGCAGGACCCGTGAGCAGGATAAGGCACGCAGGACCCGTGAGCGGGATAGGGCACGCAGGACCCGTGAGCAGGATAGGGTACGCAGGACCCGTGAACAGGATAGGGTACGCAGGACCCGTGAGCAGGATAGGGCACGCAAGACCCGTGAGCAGGATAGGGCACGCAGGACCCGTGAGCAGGATAGGGCACGCAGGACCCGTGAGCAGGATAGGGCACGCAGGACCCGTGAGCAGGATAGGGCACGCAGGACCCGTGAGCAGGATAGGGCACGCAGGACTCGTGAGCAGGATAGGGCACGCAGGACCCGTGAGCGGGATAGGGCACGCAGAACCCGTGAGCGGGATAGGGCAAGCAGGACCCGTGAGCAGGATAGGGCACGCAGGACCCGTGAGCGGGATAGGGCACGCAGGACCCGTGAGCAGAATAGGGCACGCAGGACCCGTGAGCGGGATAGG
This sequence comes from Morinoia aosen, assembly GCA_030386875.1. Taxonomy (NCBI): domain Eukaryota; kingdom Metazoa; phylum Arthropoda; class Malacostraca; order Amphipoda; family Talitridae; genus Morinoia; species Morinoia aosen. The sequence continues at coordinate 27,042,933 of CM059566.1, forward strand.
GCACGCAGGACCCGTGAGCAGGATAGGGCACGCTTGACCCGTGAGCGGGATAGGGCACGCAGGACCCATGAGCAGGATAGGGCACACAGGACCCGTGAGCAGGATAGGGCACGCAGGACCCGTGAGCAGGATAGGGCATGCAGGAAACGTGAGCAAGATGAGGCATGCAGGAAACGTGAGCAAGATGAGGCATGCAGGTGCACACTAGGCAACAAGCTAGCGAGTGAGTAAGTTAGACTAGACGAGAAGAGTAAAAGAATCAACTCGAGCGGGTAGGGCACAGGGTAAGTCCAGCCTACGGACAAACACACCACTTCAACACTGCCAGCGGCTAGCTATAGGTTCAACCTCTAATTTTCAGCAGGAGGAAATCTCATTAGCAGGTCTAACGGGAGCTGACTTCAAACCCGTGACAAAACTCAGTAGCCAGGAACGGTAAATAGAGTAGATAGAACATCAATTTCAGTAAATATACAATAAGCTAGACACAATGTAGTAGACAAAATGATTAGACTTGACTTAAACTACCAGCCAGTCCAAGCCTATCCCTCCGCAACAAAGGCGATCCAAAGAGAGGAAGGAAAAAGGCACCACCTAGCATGGAGTACGGTTACGCGGAACATATATAGAACGAACATAGACACAGTTAACTGAGAAAGAAGATTATGAAATAAGATAAAGTTGGCGTAGAGAGTAGTAAGTGCTGAAAACGGAACAGCAATGAACCGGAAAAAAGAGGGTACTTAACATTACAAACATTTAATTTCAACACAAGGAACGCCTACTTAACTCTCGGACCCTCACATCACAAAAAAAGACAGATGTAAACAACTTACTCTTCAGAAATGGTGGCACTATCTAGTGCTTACAACAGTCAAGTTCACCCGGGTTCTACGGTTCAAGTCTAGAATAAAAAAGAAACAAATTAAGAGACAGGGCTTAAACTACGTGAGTCACTTCAAAAAAGTAATAATAACACGTTGGAAGGAGACTACAGAAGGCTCCCTCCATGATCACAGAAAAATGTGCTAATCTCCGACACATCGCATACTAAATAGAAGAATAATCTATGTCTTACTACGTCACCGGGAAGAAGTGCGGAAGGCCGGAAGCGTCGCCCCTCCAAGCCCAAATCAAATACCGTATCGATTTCATTTGATTATATCTAAATGCTAAACACTTATAGCAAGCACGATTAAACCGGTCTTCACTGAAGATTTATTTATATTTTAATAAGCGATTCAAATGAATCTTTGAGGCTGTGGATAGGAATAGATGGTAACGCCACAACAAACTTCTTACCTACCGTAAATTCTAACCAGTTACTGCAATTATTTTGATCAAATAGTTATACGCACGAAAAAAGTTTCCCAAGACTCAACATCAAACGAATTTGATTAGTCCAAAAACACTCGAGAAAGGAAAGCAGGCAAGCTTTTTCGTGGTAAAAATCTCAATTACGAATACTCCGTAGTTTTGGGTAAACAATGGTAAATAGTCGAGATCAGTTTTGTTATATGTTCAAATATATTCGCTCGTATATTATTCTCCAAGTAAGGTTAAGTCATGTGATTTTTTTTCCAAAACTTACGAGGAGTTAATTAGGATTGTACTCGACCATTGAGTTTGGGGTTATCTGCTTGAACGTTAGTTTGAATCAATAGTTAAAAGCAGCCGAATACCGGAGAAGTTCTAGTTAGTCGAAGTTTTTAGAGCACAGCACGGGGTAAGCTTTGAGAAATGTGAATTCCACGTAAGTTGCAAGTTTTCCACTCTCTTGAAATATGGTTGCAGGACCAGAGCTGCCAACGACGTCCAGGTCGGTGAAGACGGCGTCAATTAGCCTGGTTCCGTCCGGCCACCGACAATTTGACTCCACGTCACCATCGCAGTCGCGAACAGAGACCCAGGCTTGTTTAGGTTCAAAAAAGATCTTCGCTCCACCCTCTGCACGGTGTGAAAAAGATATAATTTTCTCATTTAAAAAAATTTCACCGTATCTTTCAAAACCGAAACCAGTTAACGAAATTAAACGCAAAAATTTGAAATCATACTTTTGGTCGGAAACCAATCAACGAAGTTTAACCAATGATTTCCCTCAAGCAAAACTAGTGAGTGTAATGAACCGTTGCTGCCTACCGTATGTAATGGGCACACCCAAGTTAATTTTTATATGCAATTTCTTCTTAAGGGTATTAATCCCTGTCTGAGCTTTGCGTGAAAAATTTTCTCCAAACTTGTATTACTTAATTACACTTTTCACTTTATTTTAATGGATGATTTTAGAGAATCGTCTGAAAATTTAGTCAACCTAGTATTTCTTTTTGATCAAAACGTGTCTGAAATTTTATGAAATTGGTAACATTTCAACTTTAAGTACATTCAATAAAACAAAGACTTTCTTCTGAAGATATATCGGTTGAAAAAGTTGTCATCACAGCAGCGTCTTTTTTAGAGTTGCAAAAAAGGCTGTTGGATACAGTATCATTTTATTCTCACTCTACATCGGGATACAGAAGTCAAATTACTGTTAGATTTGAATATATTTTAACGTTTCCCTTCTTAATTGTAAAGAAAACTTTTTTTTGCAGCACCCAGCAAAAATTTTCTAGATAAATGGAAATTCGCACATGCTGGAAAGAGCATGTGTGAACCCTAATATCCAGTGCATTCTGAAGATAAAAACCTCACTCGTAGTCCAAATGCAATTTCAGTTTGAATGATCTCATAAATCTGATGAAGGAGGAACTTCACTATAGCAAAATTTTGGGCTAAATTCTACCGTGCGCTTGGCCTGAATACAAAACTTTTTGAAGCACTGCGCGTATCAATATTCACCGTCGTAAAAGAACTGTCTAAGAAATTTTCGTATGTTAAGCTCAATAATTTACAACACAGTGCATTACATTGCAGACTTTTGAGGTAGTTGCCGGTAACATGAGTATAGTTATCAATGCATGATCGTGAAATCGTGTGTCCCATGAAGTGATGTACAGTGTCCTTAGTTTAATGTTGTTTACCCACATTGACCACTCGTCATTTCGAGAGAGTGCACTGTCAGTTATTATGAAATATCGACATTTTGGGAAAAAATCACGTAAATTTTTACTAGGAATTATAGAATAATGAATAAAAGAAATAATTACGTTCAGTCATCCTCATCGCATCCGCTTTCGTTTTCTCGGTCTTGATGAGGAGGGGCACTCCATTGGCAGCGGCGCACAGCTCCCTTTGTGTCTCCACGGAGGAGTTCATGGTCCCGGTAGCTAGGAACACCTCCAAGGGAGTCTCTGTGAAAGCTGGAAGCAAAAAGGAAAAAGTTATTCCTAACCCAGATCAAGATGTCCTTTCTTTCCATTCCCAACGACATTTTGATACACCTTTTTAAGTAATCTATAGTGAACACCCCGTCAATATCTTCAAATTTTTTGCTTAACCTTTTTACAAATCGATGTCCAGCCCTGCGTCGTCATTCCTTTATATTTAACATCCGGGGATTTATTCACATAGATGTATTAACTCCTCATATTTTAATTTGTAGCTAATTATGCGATCGTCACTGCACTGTATGGTAGATCTAAGATGATACACTCATTATAACCAAATGCAGATGTTATGTGTTCAAGCACCAGAAGAAGTAAAGAAAGTTCTAGTGGTCATGAATGATTGTTGTTGGGACAGTTATAACAGCACTGAAAAATAATTGCACAGTAATCAAGTTAAAAAAGTACATGTTTCGTAAGGCCTGTTTCAGGGTAAAAAATCCCCTGAGTGTGAATCTGACATTTATTCTTACTCCTCCAGCTTAGGCACCATTACCCTGTACCATGAATCATATGTTATTATGTTATTGTTATTGATTTTGAATGAAAAACACACGCCTATCAGTTTAAACATGTGTCGTGAGTTTCTTGAGTGGAGTGTGATCTTTTCTTTTTACATTCCAGCAGAAGTCTGTCAACAGACCAGGGTTCCATTTCCTTTCGAATCGTGGCTCCATCACTGAAATATCCTGATGGAATCTTCCGCCATATTCATCACTCATATCACCAAGATTCTCCGTGAAAAATCCGAATGCAAATGGATTACGGAAATTTTAGAGACATTTTAAATGAAATTTCATGATGATGACTCAGTAGATCGTTCACAACAAGCACATAGTCTTCTGAACGATGTTTCTCTAGGAGGTTATAACAGAATATCTTGAATGGCTCCAAAGCAATTCTCTTTTCTCTTGAAATATGTGACGAAAGTTTCAAGGACAGGTTTTCGAGTTTCAAGGCCTATGAAGGAACCTTCTTTAATTTTAGCTTTACTTAGCGAAGGGAGTTTCTTTGCAATATATTTAAATGCAGAAGAATCAATCTCCTGAGCTTTCATTAATTGTTTAACCAAACCAAGTTTTCTATACAAAGGTGGTAAAAGAACTCTATCTCTTTCCTAAGTTTTTTTTGCATAATGTTATGTTTTCCTTGCTTTTCTCAACTCGGATCGACTAATCCTAGGGTACATAGTGTTCTGTTCTTGTTCTTCAGTTCTATAAGTACAGGGAACAGTAAAATTTAGTATAGCCAAGCTGAAGAGACAACCTTAATAAATGCACAAATATACCAGTTATGTTCATTATACCGAGTGCTTTTTAGAAATGTTTTCAGATTTCCAAATGATCCGGTCGTGGTTGCGCTATACGTTAAGGCAAAACATGTTACCGTTGTGTAGCAGAACAGCTATGATGCTGTCCTTGGATGAATTTGTGAAAAATCGCTCGTAGATGTTATCATATGGTATTTCCAATTACTCAAAAAAGTTCAGAGCTGAGATTACAACAGCATAAATCATCGTTCATGGAGAACAATGCAACCAGCTTCTCTGTTTATTTTCTGTACAGTGTTATCTTTACTCCTTTTGGTGTGAAGATTACGTTCTTGAAGCCTTGGCGACAAAAACTCACTTTCGCCTTCGATTACATATAGAGATCCGTGCACAAGTCATTAAGAGCCTCTGAAGAAAATGGCATTGGTTTATTCTTACTTTTTAGACCAATAAGCTCCACATGTTCATCAGTGGAATGTTCATCTGCACTTCTGGAACTCCGCATTTCTTGATCTGGGGGCTTGGGCGCGGATGAATTTTTTGAGTGCTTTTCTGAGCGCATTGCTGAATGCAAATACGAGTAAAGAATGTGTTTCTTTTTCTTTGCTGTGGTAAAACCTGTGAAGTCTTGCTGACAGAAATAGCAGTCAATAAAGTGATCTTGCTGTTCACGCCAAATCCTTGCCACATCGAACTTTTTCATGTGAGCATTTTCTTCTGCATCTCAGACGCTCAGCGTTTTCTCACATGTAGGGCAACATGCATGGTGAGCCCATGACTTGTCTCGGTCATTGTGTCACAAATCAAATTACGTCTTGTTCTATTTCTTAATTTGGAGTGTGATGCTGCGCAAATGTTCATTCCCTGCATACACAGTAGTATCTGATTGGAACATTTTTGCCATGTCTCGCACTCATTGATGAAAATATATAGGATCTGAATGAAAATAATTATAAACACAAGCTTTGAAGTTTAAGATTTTAAGTGTTAAATTATATTAAACATAAGCCCACTATAATAAATATGTGTAACACTCAGAAAAGTACACGAGATCTGGGGCCATTTTTATGTCCTGAGTTGCCAAGGGAACTACATTTTCACTCTTTTTGCTGAAATTTTCACCAGTGATAATTTTGCAAAAAACCATGCTTAATTCAACAAAAAACATTGTAAATTGAAAATACAAAAAAGTTAGGAACAAACACTGGTTTTGATTTAACTTTGATTGCGATTTCGACTTCAACGATGGTTTTGGATGACTTCCTCAGTATCTGATTTCCACTCACGGAACTTGAAGAAGGCGACGCTGTCGAGCAGAGGCCGCGTGGTGACGGTGTCTGGGCCGCCGTCGGTCATGGAGCAAATATCGGGCACGGCGTCGTAGGAGGCCGCCGTGCAGCCGGAGTCCAACCAACACTTCATTTTGCACTCGCCTGGTCAGAAAATGAAATAAATTAGCTAATATTACGTTTGCTCACGACAAGCCTGCACAAGAGCAGCCCATTTGCTGAACAGATTAATTCTTGCTTTTTTCCCTTTTGTCTCTAGGCACGTTCAGGATAATTATTTATATTTCTATACCATTGACTTATATAATAACGTAAATACAACTCGAGGTAGACAGTTGAAATTTGAAACTATTTGAGTCCTAGAATTGGTGATCTTTTATTTCAAAAATTGTTAACCAACAAGCTAAAGCAAGTCTAACTAATCAATTTAGATTCACTAGAATTTCCCAGCTTCCAACAATTAGCAAGGAAACATTCATCAAAATCCTGTCTAATTTTGCACTGTACTGTATAATATCGGTATGTTTTTGAATGTGTAAGAAAATGAACAAACGAATGTTAACAGGGTGGAATACACAAGTTTAGAATTTTCAATTTATGCAGCGATTTTCACAAATAGTTTTAAGAAATCACCACGAAAAAAAGGTTTTTGAAGTATGATGTCGCTAGGATTTTTTTGAAGATGGGTACGCCATATAAAGTTACAATATCGTTGAAATAATGTAAGGATCAGAACCTTGAGAACATTGTTCCTGCACTGTAAATTTATGGGCGGATTTTTTTCATTTCATGGCCAATGGCGAATTTTAAAACGAACAAATGCCATAAAACAACTGAAATTTTGAGACTGACGGCCATGACAAGTTTGTTCAGTTTCATGAAAGTCAGCATTACATACAGTAAAGTAACATACAAGTATTTTTAATCAAAAGACCACAATACTCAGCAACAGCTAATGGATAGCTTAGCGGACAAACTCACACTCATCCTCGACGTCTGCCACCAGGCTGATGGGGCTGTGGATCGCCACGTTTGCAATTACCGTGCGGTACTCAGCTGCTGATGGAGCTGTGGTGAACAGCTGCAGCAGCAGCAGTTTAGGTAAGAGGCTGCAGTTCAGTTTCTTCATGAATGTTAACGTAGAATAAAATAAAAAGTTTTACAACTTTTATAATGAAAACCTGAATTTTAGAAAGGTAACACTCGTTCTTCACGAGCAAGCTACGGTATGCTAAAAATCTGCAGTCGATGTCGCTAGTTTATTCTGCTACATTGGACGAGTATTAAAAGTACGAGTATGAAAATACCCGGAGAAAATTGGAATCTCAAAAAGCCTGGCTGGAAATATAAGTGTCTTCGCTTCTAATAACCATGAAAAACTGGCTTCAAGACGTCATGCAACCAACACACCTGAAGAGCTCGATCAATGTGTGCTGCAGCTATAAGCAAGTCCTCGAATCAGGTTTTGGGTGATTAGTATTCTACTTATTGTTAGCCAAATTTCATATCACTTGAATTACTACGGCATGATCTTTCTTCCATTCGACCAGAATTCCCTCTCTGTAATTTCCAAGGAATCTACGTCAGATATCCCTTCGATTTCCCCCTTGTTCGTTATCCCACTTTGTTTATTAATGAATTCGCCAATTAGGTTATTATTTGCGTATAACCAATATTACTAAGCATTAAAACTCATTTCGACTTTAGAGATCGTCGTGTTAGATATCATGTTACTGTCGCCTGAAATTTATACTATTTCATTTTTAGTTTAAATTTTGTGTAATATGCGGATACTACCTGATGTATGCGAGCTTTTGTAACAATGTTATCAGGAATCATTACTTTCCAAAGTTCTTGCTCATGGACTGAGTGAGCGTACTCGATGAGAAATTAGACTGGATAGAAGACTGATCATCTTTGTGGGATTTCTCTTTCTTTTTTACTCCTAACTTAATATAGTTTAGTTTTCCATTTTTCCTCTTTAGTAGGGTTATTTTTATTTCTTTCTTATTATATAATATTTCCTCGCATTTTTAATTTTTGTGATGTATTGTACATTACTTACTGTTCATCCAGTTAACGTCTGATCATGCTGATACATTTGATTATATTGACCCATATCTTAATCATTTACATCCCTATTAAAAATTATAGGAGTGGCATCGGTGATTCTTGGGAGCGCTCCCAAATATGCATGGTTGTTTCATCCATACGTCTCCTATGAGGCAACTTCGAAGTGTCCACTTTATAGGCGCGCCTGCGCCTCTGTCCCAACCGGTGGCCACGCATGGCTCAGCATGGAGCACTACCGTCGCGCTCCCAAGGCGCGACCAGTTTCTCCTATTTACCATCGGAGAATCATGAGAGGCCCAGGATGGCCACCTCTTAATTTGATTTTAAAAAAACGGCTGCGCACAGCTGATTTCCCATTAGTCACTCTTTCCAACCGTCACACTGCTCAAACCGATTATAACCAGTTTGCCCTTGAATTACCTTAGTTCTTGCGCGATTAATCAATTCAACATAAGCAAACACGGTTTATAGCACAATAAAAATGTACCAGAGTATGTAAATTAAATAAATTCTTACTAATGTGCAGAAAATTTTATGGGTGCGTGTTCATTATTAAGCTGACATTATAGGGACATGTTTGTGACGTATAACTTATGCTTGAAGTTTTCGCAACGCAATAACTAAGGTAATTAATGGGCAACTGGCTATATTTGGTTGAGAAGCGTCAACGGTTGAATGTGCAATAGTGGGAAATCAGCTGTACGCAGCCTTGGAGGCGAAAGCCTGCAGGGAACAATATAAATGTACCTTGAAAAGAATATAGCAACAATACCCTAGGGTCGTTGAAAGAATATACTCGTAGCTATATATATAACAAAAACAATTATCGTCCAGCAGATTTTTCATCTTTCATTCCTAAAATTAGAAAGGAAAATAAAATGACTTTACCTTGCCCGAGCTTAATTACACCGGCTATTCATATTCACACACTCCCCCACCTATCCCCACACACAAACCCTCCCCACACCCCCCTCCCACACACCTACCCCCATACCCACACACAACCCCCCCCCCCTACACACACAAATATGTATCTGAACACATAGTTGATCACCTTCAAGAACGTCCTTCAATTCAAAGGTTGCTGAAGACTGACGAGGGAAAATTCAGGTTTGGTTTCCACATTTTGTTGTTTTTACATTGCTCGCAGTGAGGTTTTGCCTTCACTACCAGCTCCACCACAACGATGAATCGTCTAAAATATCAATTGACCGAGGTGGTGAAGCTAGCAGTGGGGTCCTTGCTCCGTTCATGCTCTTGAAACAATGCCTCTACAGACCAGCATTATACGTCTCTTCCATCTCTTGTTTCTTCTGACACCCTCACGTACTATACACCCTCACGTAATACACACTCGCACTGATAAACACTCTAACACTACTGGAAACGTTTTAAATAATAGAGACACGATCCAGACATCTGTCACGCACAACACCAACTTCAAAACTGAGGCGAAAGATGGCAACCGTCATTTCTCTCGAGAAAGATGGCAGGCGTTTCACCAAGAGGCCATCTGCACAAGTGGCCTCTGGTAGCAACATGGGAGAACTTGCTCGCATCGCGCTTATGAGTCGCGCCCTGGAAGTGTCAGAAGAGAAGAGGCCTCGGTTCGCTTAATACTCCTTTAATTCTCCGCTGTCTCCTTTAATCAACCATGCTACTCCCTTAATTTTTAATAGGGATACTTTGAATCCAAAGCTAAACGAAACCGGAAATTGGGAACAAACTAAAATTTCAAAATTCAATGAATCAATGGGAACAAGTCACAATGGTTTTTCACTGCTGTGTTGAAACTGTAGATCACTCTTTTCAAAAATTGACAAAATACAATATATTATCACTGAGCTTAATTGTAACTTTGGTGTTCTTTGCTTCACGGAATGCTAGCTAGATGTAGTATCTCAATATAAGCCTCGGAGCCGGATGTCCTTATCACACTTGGTTTGGGATATCGCGGTCACCGGCGGAAGTGTCATAAACGCAACCGACGGATGCCGCCGTGTTGTGCATTTACCGGAAGGGCTTTGTTTAACTTTCGGGGGCGTTCTAGTCTTAAGGCATGTGTGTCATTTTTTGAGACGAGTACAATACTAGAAGTCCTGCTGTGTGTTTCCTTTGCTCCTGCCTGGTATTCAGCTAGACGAATTAAAGTTAAAGCTTCCTTTTATACAAACCTAATGTCGTACTGAAAATAGCGATATTACAATTGGCGACGAGAATTTCGAATCTCCAAAGTAAATTTGAACGTTACAAGTGCTCTGAAATTAAGATGGCGTATTCTACAGTCAGCTGTCCTCCGTTTGACGTTGAAGTGGAAACAGTGAGTGAATTCTTAGAGCGCTGGAAAGTCCAGTGTGCAGACGCTCTTCAGAAAGCAGGAAATAATTGCGGTAAAAAGCTTGTATTTTAATTAAAGCATTGCCTGTAAACTTAATTACTGATCTACAACGAAGAATTAAACCTACATTACTCACTTATGCTACATATGAGGAACTTGAAGAAAAGTCAATTCAGCAATTTGAAATCAAGAAATCCATTGTCGGCGCTTCTGTTACATTTTTAAATAGAAAGCAAGGTGTTAATGAGTCCATAGAAAGTTATGCTAAAACGTTAAATGACTTAGCATCTGCGTGCCACTACGAAAATTGCTGTCGCGATCGTCTCTTGAGAGATGCTTTCGTGGCTGGTCTGCATTCATCGCAAATTCTCATTGCAGTTCTACAGAAGTGTGATCGCAAAACATTCAACGAATGCGTTGAACATGCAAAACTCATCGAACAGTTGAGCTCCGATGCTCAAGATATTATTCGTGAGGATTCATCTTCATCATTTTTCACTACAGAAAAACTCCCGCCGAACTACATATGCATTCGCTGCGGAACCAGGCGGAAACACCTTGCAAAGAATTGCTATGCTCTGAAACTAAAATGCCAAAAGTGTGGAAAAATAGGCCACATTTCTAAAGTTTGCAAATATAAGACGGCAGCACGACCGTCAAAAATCTGAAGCCATTCGCTCCTACGCGGTGCAGCCGGAGATGAGCGGTTGCCGTTGCAACGTCGGAAGAGAAGTCGTGTTAATGAAGAGTTCACGGGTGCCTCTACAGAAGAAGAACGAAGTTGTTCTACAAAAACCTAGGAACGAAAGTGGTGACGGTAATTCTGTACATTAATTTTCTGATTATCCCTTAAATGATTCTAATTTTTTAGAGTAAACACCACTGTAATTCCCGTTACTAAAGAGCCTACTATGATTACATGCAACTTAAATGGTAAACATGTTGAATTTCTCCTGGATAACGGCAGTGCCGTGTCAACTATACGTAAAAGAGATGCACTTGAAGTTGGTGCTGTTGTAAATCCTACGTGCAGCAAAATTCTCGGGTACAGTGGTGTCTCTGTAAACTTGCTTGGTCAATCTTCAGTAACTATGCCTTATAAAGATGTTAGTTTTGATCATAAGTTTCTCATTGTGGAACATGATAGAATCAACCTGCTTGGCAGAGATATTTGTTCTAAACTCAACGTAAACGTTGTCATTCCGGATAAATACGACTCCATAAATAAAACGGATTGTCTTAATTTGCCGAGAAGTTTGCTGTTGAAAAATGATTCATATTTATCATCTGATTCACAGTCTAACGTTAGAGAAACAGTTCATCTTGATGTGTTGCCTAATGCAGTTCCTGTATTTTGTAAAGCACGCCCGGTTCCTGTAAGACTAAGAGACTCTGTCAAAACCGAACTGGAGCGCTTGCAGAGTATGGGCAAAATTTCCTAAGTGTATGATAGCCAATGGGCATCTCCTACCGTTAATGTTCTAAAGTCTGAGGGCAGTGTGAGAATCTGTGGAGATTTTTCAGCCTCCATTAATAATTTTCTGATTCCAGTTCAATCTGTATTACCTGTTATTGATGATGTCATTTCTCAAGTCGGAGACGCTAAGTTTTTCTCAAAAATTGATTTGTCTAACGCGTTTTTGCAAATTCCGTTGGACGAAGAATCAAAGAAGGTTACGACCATTAACACCTCTGAAGGTCTATTTATGTAAAATTACTTACCCTATGGTTTACGTGCAAGCCCCGGAATTTTTCAAGCATTCATGAATAGGACTCTTTCTGGCATCGATAACATCATTGTGTACCAGGATGACCTACTCATTTTGACCTCTTCATATGATGCTCATTTGAAAGTTCTTGACAAAGTCCTGTCTGTCCTTAAAAATGCAGGAATTCGCTTAAATCTGTCTAAATGTGCCTTTCTAACTGATCGTGTGTCTTATCTAGGGTACGTTTTCGATAACAAGGGTGTTCACCCTAGCCCTGAGAAAGTAGACGCTATTCTCAATGCTCCTGTTCCTAAAAACCTCAGACAGAATTGCAAGCTTTCATCGTATTGTGTAATTTCTATAGTCGTTTTGTACCCAACTTTTCTAATGTCATGTATCCTCTGTATTCGCTGCTTAAGAAAAATGTACTGTTCTGGTGGACTCCAGAACAGGATAAAAGTGTCCAGGTCTAAGCCTATGTATGTAACTCGATTTGATGTCGGTGATCATGTTCTTGTGAAAACTAAACTATGTATGTAACTAGATTTGATGTCGGTGATCATGTTCTTGCTCTGAATTTAAGAAACGGTCCCAAGGGGCTGAAGGGAATCATTGTTAGTAAAGTTGCTGTTAATATCTTTCATGTTCAAATATTAGCATTAAATGTAATCTGGTAATTACATTAAATGTAATCAAATCAGCTGTTGCAAAATAGTTTGGGATCTACCGGGAGTGGGGCAGCAGAGACTCCTGCTTTGCAGCCTGTTAGCAGTTCACTTGCGCAAAATAAGCCTCGTAGATCAGGTAGAATAACTAAACCTGTTATGCGAATAGGTTGCTGAGTTCTTCCTTCCTTGTGTCATATATTCATCTTAAGGGAGGGAAATTGTAGTATCTCAATATAGGCCTTGGAGCCGGATGTCCATATCACACTTGGTTTGGGATATCGCGGTCACCGGCGGAAGTGTCATAAACGCAACCGACGGATGCCGCCGTGTTGTGCATTTACCGGAAGGGCTTTGTTTAACTTCCGGGGGCGCTCTAGTCTTAAGGCATGTGTGTCCCTTTTTGAGACGAGTACAATACTAGAAGTCCTGCTGTGTGTTTCCTTTGCTCCTGCCTGGTATTCAGCTAGGCGAATTGAAGTTAAAGCTTCCTCTTATACAAACCTAATGTCGCACTGAAAGTAGCGATATTACACAAGATGACCCAACTAAAGACATGATTCAAATTCAGAATTATCATAGCCCCACTTACCATGCAAAAATAATTAGTTTTGCGGAGGTGTCAGTACAATAATAGAGATGACGAAAAATGGTGAACGGATTATGCTTGGAACGGTGCATAGGCTTTCAATAGCCAGTCCGATATCTTTCCTGAATGAGCTCATCATATTATGTCCCAGTCTAACACGACTTTGTACAAAGGCATAATAATCTGAGGTGACTTCAATTATGATCTTTTGAAACATGAAAGCTGCTGACAAATCTCAAATTTCATAAATGCATTTGAGTCTAAATCTTTCCTTACAAATATCACGAAGCCAACACGTATCTCATCAGGATCTGCAACTCTTCTCGATAATAATCTTATGATAGATCCAACCGATTTTCTTAATGAAATAATTACTTCTGGCGTAACAGATCACCCTCCAGTTTTTCTCATTACGAAAAATGTCGATGCCACTTGCATTGAGTCACAGCCTGAAATTTTCTCATATCGTTACGCAAATGAATCTAATTTGGGAACAATACGCACTGTTCTAGAAAAACAAATGCCAACATTGGAAAGACCTCAACAGTACAATAATGCAACGAAAATTGGTGAAGCAATACTAAACTAAAAGAAAATATTACGACTGCATATCATCAATGATTTCCGATCATCACTAGTATATTTACAGTTACAATTAGGTTATTATACAACTACCGATAATCACTTACAATTATATTTAGGCGCGCCTAGCTTCTCTCTACTATATGCTCATATCTATGGAAATGTATAACAGATTCAGGAACAATGTGGCAAATCAGATATGGATGTCGAGAAGAACTACTTTACGCTCAAATTCACTCAATTTAAAAGTGATGTTTAATATCCTGGCACCTCCTTAATTCATGCTATAAAGCGAATAACGCTGCTAAGAAAACAATTGAGCTTATTTTACAAAATAATGTAAAATACCACGAGGAGAAAGCTTTGCTAATCTTTTTAACGATTTCTTTGTAAGCGTAATAAAAATATAGCAAATAGTATTCCTAGTGAAGCTATCGATCACTTGGAATATATGGATTATGTCCGTGAGCGCAGCACGTTTTTTTCCGCCTACTAACTCTTCCGATGTAATTGCGTGCATCAACAACTTGAAAAATAAATCAAGTGAATGAAAAACGTTCCTAGAGTCCTTAAAGTTATAGCTGAAATTAGAGCCCCGTTCATTTCCCAAATTATTAACCAGTCACTTTTCCTATGCATTTTTCCGACCTCTCTCATAGTTGCTAGATTAACCCCTATTTTTAAAAGTGTTAAAAAAACTTGCGTAAAAAATTATAAACCTATCCTTGTGCTACCAATTATTAGCAAAATATTCGATAAAATTTTCTACAAAAAAGTGTATTCTTATTTTGAACAAAAATCATTTCTCTTGATAAAACACTTGTTTTTCGCTCCAAAAAAACCAACAACACATATGAATTAAATCATACTCATGCCTTTATTCCAACACAAATGAGGGAAAACTTGCTTTTTCCTTATTTATTGATTTTCGAAAAGCATTCGATTGTGTGGAGAATAACATATTACTCTCGATCTCCATTGTTATGGTATTAGAAAAGCTGCTCATGAATAATTCAGATCATACCTAACGAATCGGACGTTTTCGCGTTGTCATTGACGATGCACAATCAGAACTACAGGCAATTAGCCAAGTAGTTCCACAATGATTTGTCCTTGGGCCTCTCCTATTTCAAATCTTTATGATCGAAATCGATTAATCTACATCATTTTTCAAATTCATTCTTTTTGCGGATGACAGCACGCTTTCTACTACACTCCTTCCTAATCAAAATCCCGCTCTAATTGTGAAAAGTGTAAATAACGAGCTTTGAAAGGTTACAATGTGGCTTTAAAGCTAATGAAATAAACCTTAGCATCGATAAGTAAAATATGTTATATTCTTATACAAGAGAAAAATATCTCTTCCACGCATTATAGAAGAGGCGACGGTGAAATCGAAGAAACCAATTCATGTAAGTTCCGGGATATTATAATAGATAAACATCTGACCAAAAAGGATATCGTTATATTACCACTAGGTTATCAAAATCCGTTGGAATCCTCCATAAAATGAAACTTGTATTGCCTGAAGAAGCTTTACAAATACATTACTGAACGCTCATTTCACAATACGTACAACACGGAATTGAAGCATGGCACGGAACTGATAAAAATATAACCAATTCTTAAACTTCTAGATCTCTACAAATTCTCTATATATAATTTCATGAATAAAACATTGACCAATAATGGCGACAAAGACCTCAAACAATTATTAACTGCAAAAACTGGTCATCACGACCATTTAACCAGAAATAGAAGTCTCTTCATTTTTTCTTATTATTTATATGCTCGGTCACAAAATAGTCTCCTATTTATTGGTACAAAGACTTAGAACTCAATCCCTGCGGAGATCCGTGAAAGAAATTCTTATAACGCTTTCAAAATGAATCTTGATCCACTTTTCCCATCGGGATATTAATCATGTAGGATAACCAAGTCAAATCTTTTCTCCTAAATTATTCATCCTCATAAGGTAGTTTTTTCATGGTCAATGTAAATGATCTTCAGTCTGTACTCAAGTTGTTTCTAGAATATACTGTCAAAATCTAGCCCATATAAACTACTTTTTAAAATTAAGCATCAAATCTTGAGTGAACTAAATCTTTGATCAGTCTAGTGCGTAACTAGGTTAAGTGAATATGGTCAAACATAATTGTACACCTTACAGAATAGCGTTGGTGGTAGGATGCCGTAGAAGTCATTGAACTTATTCGGACCCACATGGAGCTATACTAAAATTTGACCATTGTACAAGACTTAAAAAACAATTTACTTCTTTATGGCTTGTAGTAAATAAATTGTTCTAATTGTGTTTAAATTGCGCTTGAATGGGAACTTTTAATTTTAATGGAAATGTCGCATTAGGGATCCCTAGCAAATATGTTTTGGTTCACTTATAAGACTTCATTCGTATTTAGGATAAGGTTTGTGCTCTCTTACTGTGATGAAAAGGGTTTGAATAGTATGACAAGTTCTTGTTTTCTTATTTGAGTAATTTTTCTGATAAAAAGAATTTCGTTAGCCACGTTTATGAGCTGTTCAAGTGTCTCCAGATTTTATTTCTGAAGTTCCATTCAGCAACCAGAAAAAAGAAATTTTTTAAGATTTCTGAAATTAACATTGGTTAGTGTGAGGGAATAACATATTTTTACATTCAACGCATACTTCACTAACACATTGGTGATTCGTTTAAATTTGAGACCAATTTTATTATTTAAAAATTTATAAGCGGTTTTTTGCAACTCTGAGTTGCGTGAAAGCTGTTTATGAAATTTTCCGTAGGTTGAGAATTGCAGTCGAAAAAATTAATGTGGACGACGAACATCGTGATTCATCTGAGAAGCAGTCAAAATAAAGCACAAAATCTATAAATTCTTGAAAATCAGATACAAGTTTACGCGTTAAATGGAACACAAGTTTAGAGATAGTTTGTTGATTCCAATGTATAATTTCGTGTCCGTATTTGAATACCTAGTACAAAACTGAAGCATTTTCACACGTTTCACTTTAGTTTAAAGACTTATGCTAACAAGGAATGTAGTTGATTGATGTCGCAGTTTTTGCTGACAGTAGTGAACAATACAAGGGGAATAAAGTGAAACTGTCTATCTTTTCCATACTTCCTATGTATCCTAGGGAATTAAAATGAAATAACGATCCGCTTTATGTATAAATTACGTATAAGACATACATAAAACTCACATGCCTTACTCTCACAATGTGAAAAATTGACTACTGGCATTCTAATGGTTCGGAATCAATGATATCAAATACAATGTCACGTTTCCCGTAAAATGACGTTAAGTGCTCTACATGCTGATGAACAAAGGCATATTAATTAACCATACACATTTCTATAAAGTTTCTTGAGTTGAATATTATTCAACTTTAATTATCCGGCCCAGGAAATAAAACTCTGAAGTGTGCCTGGATATGGTGCCGGCACGATCCGCACTCGCCAGGAACCGTAGCGACCTCACTGACAGAGTCCACTCTGCCGAGGTCCCCCGCCTCATTTAATGAATTATTTCCTTCTCAAGCTCAGTGATTCATTATTTGCTCAGTTGTTTATTAGTCAAAAATTGCACAAATTGAGAGCTGAAAGAACACTGGATTTGATTTATCATCAAGTTATAAACAACTCTAGAAGTTAAGAATACGAGTACTGTAGAATAATATCGAGAACAACTAAGGAACCACCTGCGTTTGGCATTAAATGCACTGGTGAGGCATTTAATATTAGATTAACTGAAATGTTTTTACACTTCATAAAGAAAGTTTATTCCAAGATAAGCTCTATTCAATACGAGCGTAACTTCTTCCAAATTGTCATTCCTGTACTTATTTATCTACTGCAATGAAGGGAATGGATTGTGTTGAATAAAGTTTATGTTTTTGAGTGTTTATGCTCACAAGTGCTTATGTTTTTGAGAGAATGAAAAGTGAATGTTTTCGAGGGAAGTATAAATTAGCGCACAGACAGTTGAAAAATTAAATGACATTTAGGGACCACTCTTTCTGAATATAAACTTTTCTGAAAAACTAGGCGTGTGCGCAATTAAGGAGCGCATTGCTCTCTGTCATGGACAGAATGAATATTTATATTTTATTTTACAATATGACATAAACTTGCATTGAGACGCCCTGGTCCACTAGATAACTAATATTTTGACTTAAATATACCTTCAATAATAAAGAGTCATGTCTCTTCAATGATTAAGACTGCATAAACTCTGAAAATTTCATGAATTCAATTCAATTATAGTTCTTGAATTCACACCAATGAGAAATAATAGAATCTAAACTAGAATAGGCGCGTAAGGCTGGCCCCTTCTCACAATTTCGCCAGCATGGTTGACATTCGCGGACAGTTACTGTCCATGAGCATCGCCCCCGAAAGATTTAGATCCAAAATTTTTCTTGGAAATTAAAATGTTACAAATTAAATGATTAGGAATTCAGTTTTTTACGATATTTCAATGATGAAATAAGGAAGAATTTTAGCAGCTTGAAGATCGAAAGTACGATAAATTTGAAAGCTACCTCCTTATCGTTCCAAATAAATTCGTAAGATAATTCTCAGCCTAACTTTTTGTCTTTGGTAAATGGCATCGATGTTTGCGGGACTAATACTATGCTTACTTTGCTTCTGAACTACGTCGAACAAATAGTAGCCTATATAAATAGTAGCCTATGATTTAAGCCTATATCTTTATTTACCAAACTACGAACAAATTTAATGAATTCCTACATCAAGTTCAAGCAGCCGATCTTGACAACGCTCAGATTGAATCTGTTTAGCCATTGCAAATGAAACATATGAGATTTCATTGAAACATTGTCAAATGTCAGAGAAATTCTTCTATATAGAGAGAAATTTGGTATTTGTCATATTCGACACATCAGGAAGTGAAAGGATGTTCTCTGGTTCGAAAGGGTTGATTACTTGAATTTTACTATTTGTTGCCATTCACACGATGAGCACATTTTTATTGATTTGCCAGAACTGTTCGCTTGTTCGTGATTTTACATGTTTTTACAAGAAAATAAATGTTCGTAAAGCTATGTTGAAAATTACGCCTTCAAAAAATACATTGAAAAGTTCTAGTTGATGGTCACCGTGGCCGAGAGGTTAAGAGCGCGCGCCCTTCACGGGAAGGTGTCGGCAGTTTGAATCCCGGCGCCGCGCGGTGATTTCTCCCCATTGGGAAAGGAGAGAATTCAGGCACAATTCCCCACTCTACCCAGGTGTCGGAAATGGGTACCGGCTTAACCGGGGGTAACCGTCATTGCGTCCTGATGTCGGTCCTAATGCATTTGAAAAAATAATCTACAAGATGACATGTATCAGGCTTGATTGACTGGCACAACGCATCTTTTACTGTTGGGTTAAAATTTGAAAAATTCGAGTTGAAAATAATTAGTTGACTACTCTTTTTCAATGATAAAAAGTAAGAGATTGAGTTTCTTCTCTAATATCGTCTTTCTGATTCACCGGCGAACGCCTCACAAGAATGTGCGAGTTATAGTCTTTCATATTGTAGGAGCGCCCTATAATTTTCTTACCCATTTCATTTCATGCACCATTATCTTCGTGCTTAGTAATTAGGGAGAGCTGGAAGTTTTTATTGCTGAGAACATCAAAAGTTCAGCTTCTGCGTCTCTCTATTTCTGAAACATAGTTCGTGCAGAAATTTTTTATTGGCCTTTGGACCTTGAAAATAAGTTTTTTAATTAAATTTCGTTAGTACACCTCTTTATCTATGAATAAATATTTTTCTCAATTTGCTATTCGCATTTGGACCTGGAATATTAGTTCTCTAAGTAAATATCGTCAGAGATTACGATGAAAATGACAAGCGAATTGTTTTTGCCTCAGAAAAGAGCTTGGTTTTATATGCCTTGCAATATTTCAACGGAAAATGTTCAGCATAAACCAAATGCGGTAGCCTTCGTCTGTTATATCAGTTACCTGCTCGCCTAATATCATTTTAATTAGCCTTTATATTACTCATATGAATACCTCAATATTGGAGTGCGCTGGAGACCAAATAATTTCTTCGATATATCATGAGTCATAATTTTCTTCAGTGCTAATGATTGAGAATCGAAAATTGAGGTATTAGGAATGATTAGACCATAAAGTTTGAGTCTCTTCATCACGAAAATTTAGTTTTTCTCATCACTCTTCCAATTCTCCAACAGTGAGTATCCGTTCTCTTAAAATGCAATAATTAAAGATTAGATCGTGAGTGACCGGTAAATTGCCTTTGCTCAATAACCTATCTGAGGTTCATGCGCCTTCGATGTTTTCGCAGAAAATCTGCACGGAGAGTACGCGGGGCCTCTTGATTTGTTCAGTCAGTCACACGCAATCTTAAGGCATGTATGTCTAACGGGGACCACCTCTTTAACGAGCGCTTGTTTTTCTGTTTTGATACCTAAGGAATAAGAATTCACTGTCCCCCATGAGAATTCATGCTTGGTGAACTGAAATAAAACAAATATCACGTCAGTTCATTTGCAAGAAGTGTACTTATAGTTCATACGCAGTGCTTACAGTCCATTCCCCAGTTTTGTTATATTTTAATATTTAAATATTAAAATCTTTCGATTACAAAAGTAAATATGCCTTATTCCACTCAATGATATCCCATAATGTCTTATGTGTTTCATATCATCCTTGGGTGCTTGATAGGCGTCTACATATCAGCGGAAACATGCTCGCCTCTTTCATATCATAGGTTGAGCAGCGTTATGTGAGATTGGCGTCGATGAAGCACGGCTACATTATAGGCGAACGAGCGAACATATCCCGAAAATGATGTGACGAAAAGGCACCCATACACATTTATTTATGCCTTACTGATCTTATACTACAGACTCCATGGCTAATTGTCTGTAGCTCCGATTGTGCATAGTCAGTGATAATGTATAAATATTTGTTTCGATTTGTTAGGTATGATCTGAACTAGTCATGAGCAACTCCCCTAATGCAATAACAGTGGAATTTCGAGAGCTATTTTTTAATGTCCTTACAATCGAATGCTTTTCGGAAGTCAAGAAATACGAAAAAACAAGCTTTTTATCGTCTATATTGGAATATAGGTATTTTAAATGATTTAATACAGCCTGTGTTGTTGATTTTTTAAGTGAAAACCAGATTGTTTATCATAGAGGAATGATTTTTGTTCAAAATAGGAACTGACCTGTTTTTAGTCAATATGCTCGAATATTTTACTAATTATTGGTTGAACAGAGATAGGTCTATAATTGTTCAAGCAAGTTTTTTCACCACTTTCAAATGTAGGAGTTACTCGAGGAACTTTGAGAGCGTAAGGGAAAATGCCTAGGAAGAGCGACTGGTTAAATAATGTTGGATTTGAACGGGGCTCTAATATCAGCTATAACATTAAGGACGTAAGTAGAGACTTTTTAATTTGTTTGAACTATTTTTGAAGTTGTTTATGCACTTAATTATTTTAGGAGAGTTGGTAGGCGAAAAGAAAAATAAGTTGTGTTCACGGATATGACCCGTACCTTCAAAATGATGAGAGATTCACTTGGGATACTCTCAGATATATTTTTTCTTACGTTTAAGAAGAAACCGTTAAAGAGATTTGCAGTATCTTTCCTCTCGTGATATTTTACATTAATTTGAACTATAGGCTCAATCGTTTTCTTAGCAGCATTATTTGGTTTATAGCAAGAATTAAGTAGGCATCACATTTTTTTTTAACATCAGTTTTAAAAGTTTTTTATCTCGATTTTCGTATCTGATTTGTAACATAGTTTTTGAATCTGATATACATTTTCCCTGATATTCGCCCTTCGTGGAGAAGAGTTAGCTAGGTACGCTTAACTTTGTTCTATATTAATAACGATTTATTGAGCAATCTATGGTGTTTTTGCTGATTTTTAGGGGCAATTGTACGTGTGATGATCTGACAAAATTGATAATATGCAGTCGTTATGATTTCATTCAGGCTTAGTGTTGCTGCATCAAAATTCATTGCATTATTTCTCTGTTGAAAAATGCCCAATGTTGGCCTTAGTTCTTCTAGAACTGTCCACATTGCTCCTAAATTAAATTTATTTACGCAGCAATATGAGTAAGTTTCAGTCAGTGGTTTGGAGTGAGTGACGTAAACATTTTGATGATAAGAAAAACCGGACAATGGTCCGATAAGTCGAAAGTAAATAATCCAGTAAGAAAATCAGTTGGATCTATCATGAATATATTATCGAGCAGCGTAACATATTAATGTTAAAACTTTATTACTGTAGCAAATTCGTTGGCTCCTAAACATTTTTTCTCGTTCGATATTGAATTCAAAACTCCGTTGATTAAATGGTTTTCCTTAAATTCGTTCTAGGAAAGGATATCTAATTTCTAATAGCATGAAATGTGATAACAGAAAAACTACACAAGTATTTAATCTTAATAATATTTCCATTTAAAATAGAATAAACAAAATGTCTACAGTTGGGGTGAATAAACTCAAATATCACGATCATAACAGCGTAAAGTTTGGTATCCATTTTGGTCTCAATTTGGGATAGTGGAAATATTCCTTTCGGAAAGTCCGATAACGAAGTAAACGAATGACAAATCGAAAATGATGAGTCTAAAGTTTGTTCGAATCTGATTAGGTAAAAGTTAATTCGACGTTCTGCGCAACCAAAGAACGTTAAATTTTCCCAGGAGGTTGTATTTCTGGTCCTAATTATTTCGGTGCTTTTATTTTTCGAATGGGGAATGGACGCCTCTCAGGCAGAGCTGTGAAATTCCTTCTATGCTAATGAGCATCATACACGGTGAATCAATCATTGGGACAATAGGCTTTTGTAACGATTTCCATTTTACATCGCATTCTTCACATTTTAACAGAAAACATAAGCGTGCTGCTCGAAATATTTTTTCTTTTATTTATCCCCAATCATACGTGTAAATCACGTAAAAACGTCGATAATTTTCTTAAATTTTTGTTTTATCCGCGCCGATATGCTCGATGAAAAGCGACGAGAAAAGCGACACGTGTCGATATTTCGTGACCTCTTGAGCAAGAATCATTTCATCGGCTATTTCAACAGTCATTATCTGCTTCGTTGATAATTAGTGAAGAGTGAAAGTTCACGCGTTACAGAACATTGAAGCGCTGCGTCTCTCCTCCACCCTAGTGTCATTTTCTGCTGATTACCATCGTTTCATTTCTCGACGACGTTGTCAATACAGATTATGTCGCAAACGACTTGTAAATGATTTTCACTGCAGGTGGGGAACTAATATTTTGCAATATTTTGACGACGATATTGAACGTTTAAGTAAAGGTCACGATTCGTTTTGCCATCTATACTTACAGAATAATTCTGAAAAATCACGAGGCTTTCAACATGATCAGCCCAGGTGCGTACCCAATCGTGTCTCGGTCGAAAATAATAACTGTTCAAGTAAAGTACCAGCAACATTCTCAGAATAATCTGAAATAAATTCATACAATATGTTGCCAAGAGGAACGAGTTTGTTAAAATAACTTATTTGATCAAAAATATCAGGTAAGAATATAAGTAGGTTTCAGCCTTTCTAACCCCAAAAAAGGTGTTCCAAAGAGAAAAGTGTGAAGGCATCATTCATTATTGGGCTAAGGGATCACGTTATTTATTTAAAAAGTTTTTTAACTCTCAAGATCCCGTACGAAAAGAAACAGTAAGGTAAGAAATGAGTTCATGAAACAAGAAAAAATTTGAAGAAAGTCAGAGATGCGGAAAAATAGAACAGCAGTGAGTTGAAAAAAAAGATTGTCTGAACTCTCAGCTCGGTACCTTTAATTTTTCCCTCACGAAGGCTAATTTTTGAAGAATGTTTTTATCCTCCTGAGACGTAATTTCGAAAAAATGAACTGGAGCTTCGGTCAAATAACAAACTGACCCAGTACACGCATCTCAGTGGATGTCGAACGATTTTTGAAATTACCCAACGAGTTGATGAGCTATTCTGGTGCAACTACGCTCTAATTTATTTATTTCAAACGAAAGTGGTTGTCAACATTTTTCCCTCTGGTGTGTTGAATTGTTTGCCAGAACAAAATAACAAATTAATAAACTCTTTTTCAGATCCTATCGAAATTTCAAAGCTACTCATGCCCAGGATGATTGGATTACTGCCAATGAAGTTGCTGCTACTGCATTTGTTTGCAGCAGTTCTTGTTCCATCAGCAGCTGATTACCGCACAGTGATTGCAGGCGTGACAATCCGCAGCCCCATCGCCAAGGAGATCGACATATTGAATGAGTGTAAGGTTCTAGAGTTAGCTAAAATTGAGTAATTTAAATGTGACTAGATTTTAGTTTTCCAAATTTAACTTTGACTTCGTCATCCCTAAATTCGGGAAAACCTTTTATCAACTATCACAGTGGTAAAGTCGCTACCATAAGCGGAATAATCTCGAATCATATTGGTTTTAAACTGAATTTAAGATTTTGTCAGGAGCATGTGTTCGAAATAGAGTTGTCGCAAAAATTTTTCGAAATTATTAATTTTTACTAATTTACTTGATTCATTGATTTCCGGACCAGGTGAGTGCAAGACGAAGTGCTGGTTAGACTCCGGCTGTACGGCGGCCTCCTACGACGCCGTGGCTGATATATGCTCCATGACCGACGGCGGCCCAGACACCGTCACCACGCGGCCTCTGCTCGACAGCGTCGCCTTCTTCAAGTTCCGTGAGTGGAAACCAGGCAGTGCGATTGTCAGCGTGAATTAATTTTGTAGTAGAAATTATGATGAACTAGTGTACACGGCCCGTCAGAATCGATGGGATTTTATAAGGCCTCCAGATGTGGATGAAAAGCAAATTCATCCTTCCTGATAGTACTTGTGATCAAAATATTCTTATACTTGTGCACTCGTGAAACTTGTGTCACAGATACGGTCGTTAAATATCCTTCAAATCAAAAAAGCGGTTTCTTAAGAAGCGAACATTTAACAAATATTTCTATGATGATAAACCGAAAGCTGTAATAGAACCAGACTTGTGCTTGGCTTTATAACAATCAAACTTATTTACAATGAATGAACATGTATCCTAATCTCTCTCATACAGTGAAGTTGCCATTATGTAATTTGCAATGTAATTGAAGGATATGATTTTTTTTGGTTTTGAATGGGTTGACAGACTGAGAGGAGAATGATTGATTGGAAATACTTTAGCCCTGAGTTTAAGTAAAAGAATTGGGGATGCCAGTCAGCTGTTCAATGTACATTGTTCAGTCTGGGTTGTGAATTCGTTAGAGCAAATAGGTTTTCAATTCGTCACTGAGGGATTCTCCAAAAAGGTCGTTCGAAATGTTGAAAATGCATCATTATGAACTAGTTAACTGTTAGTGTTTCAAAATTGTGTCCAGGGTTTTCGGAGACACCCCTGGAGGTGTTCCTGACTGGTCAGACTAAGAACGGCTCCTTGGCAAACCAGAGGGCGCTGTGTGCTGCTCAGAATGGAGTGCCCCTCATCATCAAAACCCAGCAGGCGATGGATGAAGCTATGAAGCTAACTCGGGGTAATTATATTGTTTATATCCTGAGTTTATGCATGCTTGTGGTCTAGTTCTTCAATTTTCACGAGATTACCGTATAAAGTTGACCGACCGCGTTATTAGGAACAAACAATCAAACAAACAAACAAACAAACAACGGCATCTACGGATGCTTTATTTCCAATTCAAGCCTGATCCATATCACCTTGTACATAAAGTTTTCAAATACCTTGTAACTAACACCAGGACGCCATGACGCTTTCCCCAGTCAAGATCGGGACCAATTTCTGACATCTGGGTAGAGTGGGGTACTGTACTTGGAATTTTTCCCCTATACCCAACAGAAAAAATATCGCCATCTAGCGCCGAGATTCGAACCCTCGCTGCCCGCACGGAGGCAGGTCCTGAAACCACACCGCTATGACTATATAGAAATCGATGGGAACCATTCGTTATATTCACACAAAGTAGTAGTCATTGTCTGTCGGCGATATTTTAATTTCATATATTCCTAAATGCTTTGTTGCATTCACGGCATAGCGCGTCAACATTGGTAAATAGATGTATACAAATGTCCCATCTTTAATTCTGCATGGTATTCAGGCGTTCATCTGCAGTAATGCAAAAGCTTTTCAATTTTTCTCTGCGGAAGATGAATAATTTATAAACGATTACCTCTTCTTAGATTAATAGTTTCTCACTAAATCCAATAAAAATAAACACTTCAACACAACAATTTTAGTATTGAGAACTTTTTGTTGCGTTATAGTTTACGAAGTCATCCCAATAAGAACACGGATGCTAATTTAGTGAGTGAATTGAAAAAATTATATGTGTTAAAGATAAATTACAGTGCAACGACCACGTAATATTTTTTTCACGTGGAATTTTGATGTATGCTTAACATACATGATTAATTTGAAATATTATTCAAACTTCAAAATTAAAATTGTAAAAACTGGAATTCAATCTAAAGAGAAAGAGAGATTAAGAAAACATTTCGGCTACAATTTGAAGACGTAGAAAACCATGTTTCCAAAATAGGAGTTTCACTTCTTAGATTTTTTCTGGAAAAATTTCAAGCATATTGGTGGACCGTTGAAAATTGGGTTGCTGTGTAGGCAATAAAAAACACTTTAAGCTTTGTTGGCCTACTAGAACGGGCTAAATAATTTTCAAATTAATAACAACTTATCCTGTTAGAACAAACCGAATTTTGGGCAATAGTAAAAAGGCATTATGAATAGCTATCAACCATTGGGGTATCAGAATTTGAAAGCTATAAATATTACGATAGAGTTTACTGAAGCGTAATTAATTTACAACCCAGCCTAACTTTTTCGGCTCCTGCATGCCTGTTTTTCACCGCCCAAGTAATTAAACCGCTTAGGTGGCAAAAAACAAGCATGCTCCGCGGCGCACAAGTTAGACTTGGAATGGGAGGGCGCTATTATTTACTATCAAGTTCGTAGTATTTACTATTAAGTTTAAGTAGTGTAACGTTTGCGAAATTGTAACTAGTTTTACACGCAATTTGTTAAAAGAAATAAATGATCGTAATTGTCCCACCAAGTGGGAAAAATAAGTTATTAAATTTGTCAACCAGACGTATTCATAAGCAACAACAATAAAAGAAAGTATCCTACGATTTCAGCAAAAATGTTTGATATAATAATAACTATTTTATCAAAACACTACTACACATTAATGAATTCACATCCATTTTAGATCTTAGGAGAACTGTAATCTGCATTTTAACATCACACTGTCACGTACACCGTTGCAAAAGTTCTCCTAAAGGCATTGATTGTCTCATGATGACCAATCCGTAGTGCCAACTTTGTCAAATTCATCTGGAAGTGTGACAGAATTTTTAAGGAAACATTTTACGCTTCCCGATTTTGAAGAGATTAAAGACCATTGGGTCTCTTTTATAATTCGAAAAAAACTAGTTTTTTGAACTATCAGAGTACATGGAAAATCTTTCAAGAAATTTCAAACTTTAATGTTACTTTTTGGATCTGGAATCATTTCTGAAGCAATTAGCATATCTATCCTGATAGTAAACTGAAGCAAAGTCAATGTTTCGTTGGTTTGCTTAGCGTTGTGTTACTACTCGATCGGGAGAAAATAGATAAACACTACTTTTTCATATCGAAATAAATAGTTTTGAAAGGGAGATTACCTTATTTAACTCTTTTTAAAATCCATGTTGTATAACAATACTATTTAAAAATATCTCCCGCAAGCAGTACTATTGCTGAAATTATCAGAGCCTACCTTAGTCATCACAGACTACGTCTCACGAGTAGAGTGTATTTATCACATGTCACAAATAGAATGTTGCGTTTCTAACGACGAAATGAATTAAACTTTGTAATTTATATCTGAAAATGTCTTTCCCTTAATTTGCACTTGCAATAATAAAAAATGCACTAATTTCGGACAAGAAATGACAGAAGCAGTGGAAAAAATAACGAAAACAAAGTTGAGGTTATACTGAAAACAAAAATTTGGCATCTTCTACACTCCGATGAGCCAGAGGAATAAATTTTGTGCTAAACACTTCTCAATGCGTGAAAAAATCCAAAGTATTTTTATTGCCGAAGTAAGGAGGAATTGCTCACAAAATTACCTCGAAGCTCAAGGCTAAAGAAGTATCGTGTTGTATTCGGAACGGGTATTTAAACTGTTGTTACAAAATATTACAATCAGGTTCCCATGTGTAGGCATCCTAAAACAAATCATCCCAAAGTTAAAACAGGTTCATGAGTCTTACCCAAAGATGATGGTGCAGTTTCTTAAAAAAAAAATTTTAAAAGAAAGATTTTTGACCAAATAATCTGCATCATACTCTACCGTTGTTTTAATGACGCTGAAATTCAGGAATTTAGCCCAACCACCAACTTGCCAAAGTCAGCTGCGTCAATGTTTGTGCAAGTGTAAAGTGTATAAATATTGGGGAAAGGGCAAAAATATGCTGATGATAACTCGAAAATAGCAAGAATTATATCGAAGCGTCCGGCACAGAAATAAATGACAAAATCGGTAGAGAACATCCAAAAAAGGACGTCAAAAATTGTAAATCTCGTAAAATTTTGCAGTTGAAGAGAAAAATTATGACAAGATGATTAAGTTTCGCGGAAAAATATTTCGACGAAGGATATAAATTAAGAAGAGTCACCAATGAATATTTTGGTAAAGGAAATGAGTTTTTTAGTTGGTTTCGGAAAATGGCCGCGTGTGAAAGAAAACTACTTGAATTTTTTATGGCAGCGTAAAATTTTATGTGAAAAAATACCTTTTGGTATCTCCGTGGTGCACAGCAGACAGGATTTGTTTGGTGCTGATCGTGATCGCTTTGATTGCGGATAATCACTTCAAATTCGTTCAAGTTTATCTCAACTTAGAGTTATATTTGAGATGAAAATGATACTTTCAATTTCTATTCCATCATTGCTTTAAAAGTTCATTTTGCCCCGTGCAGAGATGGGAGGAAACAAGCAGTTGATGGCATCGGAGTATGAATCCTGGATGTCAGCTCGCCACTGCAATGACGAGCTGAAGTTAGGGTGTCGGTGGCCGGACGGAACCAGCCTTTTCGACGCAATCTTCACCGTCCAGGACGTTTCTGATGCTCTATTCCCAGGCCCAGCAACCTTGCTCAAGGAGTTCGGTAGTGTTATGGCCGTGGTGGAACGCTCGCGGCCGTATATATACCCTGTACTCTGCTCCCGAAACCTCAACTAACTTGGACCAACTCCGAATTTTGCTTAGTTTAAAATGAGTCAGAACTCACTTCCGAGTTGAGAGAGATATCAAGGTTTTTACCCAAGGGATGAACCATTGCAGCTTATGAAATGTCAATGATCGGAGGAAGGATGCAGGAAAATCACAAATAAATGCGTTAAAATATTGAAAATTTCCTAATACGCTTACTACCATAAGTCACGGATGACGGTGATACCCGTAAATACAGCGCTAAAAATAGAAAAAACGACAAACTTTATTTACTTTCATTTCTCGAGTCGTGCATGCCCAGGTGCAAAACTCAAGGAAAGTCCTAACGCTTGAGTGAATGTTCCTGGTGAATCAAAATACTATGTCTGTTGAAGGATATTAGCACGGTCAGCGCAGTAATATATGCGATTATTTTCAACCCTGCACGCCCGAGTTTTCATCTGAGTCTCTTCGCATATTTTAAGCTTCACAAATTTTGACATTCATATGTTCAAAATGTGCACAGAGTTCATCCACTAAGTACCTTCATTAGTTGAATATTGTAACAATATTATAAGAGACTAGACTCCATAAGTCAGGAATGTTTATTTTCCTAGTTGGGCACATTTATTGAAAGTCAGATATGTTTCGTCTTATGCGTTTGAGTCAGCAAATTTTTCATCTATGTTCAATTATGATTAATTATTGAAAAATGAGCAGCTGCTTATGAGCTTTACCATCCGAGCAGGGCCAAATTAGAGATTATCGAGTTGCCTTAGGAGCCAAAATCTACGAAATGTCACATTCAAGGTCTTCACAACAAATTTCCAACTACTGAAATTCATTTTTGAAGTCGTTTGGCTCAAACTCCGGGTGCTGGGTATATCACCAAAGTTGTCGTATTGAAGGTTACACCAAACCCTGATAATCGTCTGGGATATTTTCAGAAAAGTTTAATTCATCACCGTTCCACACTGTAAAAAAATGCAACTCACAGACTCCCAAAACAAAAATGCGTGTAACAAGGGAAGAAGTTCTATTGAATATGGGAAGGGATGGTTCACTTACGTATAACATCGGGCTTTAACGATATCAAAGAAAGTTCAACACCCGGAGAAACGTTCACAAAATTTCTAAAAGACAGGATTTAAATTTCTGTTACCAGTTTATCTCTGAAACATATTGTTGTAAAATCATAATTAGACACGCAGTATTGAAATCATAACTTGCGTGCTGCATGCAGCCGTAGTTAAGGATATTTGAATAATACCTCCAACGCAAAAGCCTTCTCAGTGATCAGGGATGAAGAAGTAAGAGAGGGAAAGGTGGGGAAGGCCTCGAGAATTCTATGGACAGAATTATGAAATGAGGCGTGACACACTTGTATATTTTGAATCGATTCGTGATAACTTTTTTATCAAAAAATAGGAAGTCTTTTGAACAAAAGCGGTTTCTTTCAACGGTATCGTACTTAACAGCTAATAATTAGTGTGTACGATGTCACGTACACACACATAAAATTCAATCAGAAGTTCACATTGAACTCTACATAGATTCATTGTTGATGAATACTTGAAACAAGTCTTTTATATTCGTTCAATTATGCTCCTGCAACTCTTACCCATTCAAGACTTGAAGTCAGAACAATAATTCTGTGTTCAGTGTTCAACAGCAGGCAAACATTAGTTATTGTATTACCGCATTCATTCTATACATGTTGTAGGGTTGAACTCATCTAATAAATATAAGCTCACTGCACCCGTTCCGTTTATTTTCCATGTGAATTTCAGTTAGATTTATTAAACAGGTGAAGAATGAAATTATTATTATGATGGAAATACCTAAAGCGTCTGTGGTTTCATATAACTTATGTTCAAAAATATAGGGGCTAAAAAACTATTATATAGGGGCTAACTAAAAAAAGGGGCTAAATATAGGGGCTAAAAAACTGGCTAAAAATTTTAAATTTTCCTTGCAGATTTTTATCGTTTGAGGCTTAGGCATGAAGTCAACGAACGAAACGTAAGTCAAATTGAACAAATATAGTGAAAGAATCGCAGCGTTTGGAGAACGATAAACGGGACCGGTAAAAAATGAAATTTTCTATCACGCCTGGCAGGTGAGCTGATACCTCATTTTTTTAACTTTCTTTCCTAGTGGTGTGTAGAAAACGAAATAAAAAGTACCATAGCACCAACGAAGTAAGGACATACATCGCCATAATGTACAAAATTGTGCCTGGGTAATATATGTTGAAAATACTCTGAATACTTTATTGAGGCTTTTAAATGCTTGCTTTTCATTACTGAAGATCTTTACCTTCATAGTCACTGAACGGAAGTGCAACTTGATCACAAATAGTAGACACCCAAAATAAGCCCCATGTTGAACGGCTACTTATGGAGGACAACCCAGGGATTTTCGACCCAATTGGCCATTTCATTATTTTTTGTTGAAAAAGGATCGTTAGGCGGTAGGCGAATGCGACATAAATTTTTATGAGGGTACGGACACTAAAACCTCTACCAAGGGAGGGAACCAAAAATCATGACTATTTGACCCCATATAAAAAAATAAATAGGAAAATTAAAAATATAGCTTCTTTAGTTTGTTAGCAATGTTTCAAGAATTCCAAAACTGTTTCTGGTTTTGTTGTATCATAAAAACTCATTGACTTTTATTCATTTGAAATATCAGATAAACTGACATAAAAAAACAGTATATCTCATTTTCTGAAAAACTTAGGCCAAAATCTAAAAAAGGATCAAACAAAACGTATTTCTTTTAAAAATTACATATAAAGGCTTAATTCCGAAGAATCAGTCCATAAATAA
Organism: Morinoia aosen; assembly: GCA_030386875.1. Lineage (NCBI taxonomy): Eukaryota > Metazoa > Arthropoda > Malacostraca > Amphipoda > Talitridae > Morinoia > Morinoia aosen. The sequence goes on from CM059566.1 coordinate 27,074,860, forward strand.
AAAATTTACCATTCCTCAAGAAATGAAAAATAACTATATTTTCATATGATTTATGCATGTAATTTAAAATTCAGTGTAAATATGAAATGGTGCATCCATATTATTTGTAGATGATAATACAACATGAATACAGCATTCAAGTGCAAAAATTGTCCATTATATTACACTTCACCGAAAAAAATATGGTTTTCGCCTCTTACGCAAAACTTCATTTTCAGCATTCAAAAGAATAGAAGTTAGTGAATTTTTACGCTAGGATAATGAAAGAAAAACATTTTATTCTAATAGTGATGTTACAAAGATAACATCATTGGCTTTTTAAATATCTTAAAGTTAATACACTTAGATGATACACTCACACGAGTATTGTAATACCCATGTCACTAGTCGAAAAGAAATGATTGAGAGCAATGTACTCCTAATGTTGCTTAATCTACATATGATGATACATGTGATGATGTAATGATAATTATGTTTATAAGAGATAACACAATTTCATGGACGATATATTTTCATTGTGGGTTGAGAACACGTTTGACAGTTTACATATACATGACATAAAACTTCGCAATTCTTTAAGCCCGGAAATAACATTAGAATTGCTTGTTTCGGCAGATGTTCAAAAATGTCATTTCAAGGAAGAACGAAAAAAATAAATATACATATATATAAGCATGAGGACCACCAATTACAAGTTCTGTATTCGTAATTAAACAATTTTAACATAACGGTCATTAGCTGACAAGCATTTTATTTAAATAAAAATGGATAATCACGCGACAAATGTACAGTTTTTTTACATGAATATTTTACAATAACAAAGAGATGACGAGTTAGGTAATGTTACAAGTTGAAAGTGAACAGGAAAAGACCATTATCTCAAGTTAAAACGCTAGTTGTCAGTTTAGTACCTACTTTTGTGCATGTATAAATGTAAATATTTACACATGCACATGCACATACATACCTACGCACATACATACACCTAAAACGTAAACATACACAAATACATTTTTAAGCATCAAGGCAATCCCAATACATACGCATTCTATAAAAATGCTGTGCGATGTTCTGAAATGAATGATTATGAGCAAAGGAAATTCGTAACAACTTTTTCAGATTGTGTTGCTGCTTGCAATTTCTAATGAAATATTGTAACAATGTTTTATTAAATATTGTATCAAAAAGATCATTGGTTGATAAGCGTCTTATTGATCATATGTTGGTGATCGCGTAGATATATATATATATATATATATATATATATATTATATTTAATACATATATATATTATAAATGCTTTACATAAAGTGAAATGAAGTATTACGTAGTGACACATTCACCAATCTACGTACGTATAGCGTGCACACGTACACATATGCAGTAAAGTATGTGCACAAATATTAGCGTAAACTAGTCAGTATAAACCAGCAATCTAATCGAGAAAAACGGAAAAAATATCTTTTATTATGGCATGAATTTTATAACATTTCCGTACTAAAAATAGTGGCACAAAACAGTCTACCTGAGTCAGAGCGTAAGAGATGATATGATAACTTGCACTTCACTAGCCTTCTAAGAGCATTTTTGGATGTGAAGAAGAAAGAAAATATGAATGTTCAATAAGGGTTTCAAATTAGGAACAAAATCTCATTATCTTTGAAATATGGCGTAAAATGTCTGCAATTGATAAACATACATAGGTACCACATTTTACATGCACAAGACATTTAGGCTTTGAATTGCTTTACAATAATAAAATGAAATCATGTGTTGGGTAGTGTTAGAAGTTGGGAGTGAGAAAAAAGGCTGGTATTTATAGTTTCTATACCAGTTGCTAGTCCAGTGCACACAGATGTATGTGCACATATATACACCCATATGCGCGCATACACCCATATACGTACACACATAAACACGTAAGCATTTTTGCAAATCCCAGCGTATAGGCGATCAAATGATAATACCTACGCATACTTCAAGACTGTTGTGTGATGTCTTGAATTATAAAGAAAATGATCAGGGGAGATTGTTCAGCAATGGAGATACCAGGCAAATGAGATGAGATGGCAAATGAGTATGTTCTGTTACTGAGAATTATTTTTGAGACACAAGATGACGAGTTATTTTGGCTTTAAATTCTCTCGGTCTTTGAGGGATTTTAATACTCAGTGGAAGTTTGTTCCACAGTAAAGCGCCTGATATGGACAGAGCTTTCTGCCCTAAGTGAGATGAACGATAGTTGACTAAGACATTATTGTTTCTGTTCGGTTTTTGATTGGTTACAGTGGGTGGATGGAAACTCACTATCTCAGCATTGCTCTGAGGAAGATATAACGAGGAGAATACGTATTGGGCCCTCTGCATGAGGAGCCTTTCTTGAATAGGAATCCAGCCGAGTTTATTAAGGAGAGGGGTTACGTGATCACTCCTTTTGAAATTACCGTTGCATGCCACCTTGACAAAGACAACAAACAAATACAGTTTTTAAATTCTTGAAATATTTCAAACCAACTGAAAGATCTCGATTTCCCAATTTGTACATTTAATTTTTATTATCAGAGTTCATAACAAAAAATTTGGTATATTTTAGTTAGTAATCGAAAATCGGATATTGAAGAAAACGAAAAGGAGAGTAGATTCGAATCCTTTAGTTTGTTTGAATTGTTACATGGATTTCAAAGTGATTTTTGAATTTGTTCTAAAAACTCATTGACTTATATTCTTCTGAAATATCCCTAAAAATGAACTAAAAACCTGATATTTTTTTCTGAAAAACTAAGGCTAAAATCAAAAATATTACACAAGTGAAATATATTTATTTTCAAAAAATACACATCCTGACAAAATTTTAGATTAATCGGATGAAAGGTTTAAAAATCTCTGGGTTTTCCCCCTTATATAATCATGAATACTTTATTTGTATTTTTACTGAAGATTAAGTAACTACTATTAGTACAGGAAATACTCCTGCTGATTGGTCAGACTGTGTGTGTCATAAGATATTATTTAGGGTGTCAATTGTTCAAGACTTTACACTGTTAGTTAAAACACTTTCTTCCACCATTGAAAATATTTAGAGAAAACTTTTTGTTCTGAAAATTGTATTTATGGAAAGTGTAGTTTAAATGTTCTATCTGCTCAGAAAATATCGCCTGCACTATTACTCTACTCTATATTAGCCTACCTACTCAAAAAGAGTTAAGTAGTGAGTCTAACCAACCATGTTAGTCAAACTGTGAATAGCCATAACTAGTTGCTATCAACCAAATTATATTCATATTTTCAATAATTTCAACCAATATTTTCAATTATTTCACAAATATTTTCAATAATTTTAGCACATATTTTCAATAATTTTAGCACATATTTTTAATAATTTTAAAGTAATGATTCCTCTAACTCTGCAAGGCTTCCACTGGGATGTGAGGGAATATGAAGTATAATGTGCAGGTGTGCGGTGTCGCAGGGCAGATTTCAGGCTCATTAATTATATAATTATGAGACGGAGCTGTTGAACTGTTGGCGAATGTCAGCCGGAGTGGCTTTTTATTCAAGTATGATAGCTAAGCTCGTAAATTTAGGATTCTTGCACCTCTGGTTATCAAGAGATTATTATTATCAAATCTTATTTACTACATCACTGGTTATCACGAGATTATTATTATGAAATCTTATTTACTACATCACTGGTTATCAAAAGATTATTATTATCAAATCTTATTTACTACATTTACTACTACAATTCGACAGGCAGATCTTCAGTAATCAACGCTGTGCAAGATTCCAAAACTTTTCCCGGGAACGAAGCAAATGTGCGAAGAACTAGACGCAGCGACGCCGTCAACACGAAGCATAATAAGAACCATCGCAGCAGCAGTACGGAATACTGCATATCTTACGCACTACCAACATCAGATGGAGCCGGCATTGCGGCAACAGCGATATAACCTCTCAGAAGAATGTGTGGGCTGGGGAACTGCAGAAAATTGCGAACTCATTTTTAGAGGTAATTAATAAAGCACCACGTTGAGGAATTCAACCAGTGAAATTGAGAAATTCGGTCCCCGATGAGTTTGTGTAGAAATAATTCTGTGTTTCAATAAGGGTGCCTGGAAAAGCACCCCAGAGTTGTCAGCAATCAATGTGCATTAATATGTGAGATCTGAAATGTGTTATTTGGTTGTGCTTAATTTTTTTAGTAGGAGTGTTGCTGATCGTTGGTAGCGTGCGAAGCGTTCTCCTTTTTTTGCACATCTTGCGGTGAGCTAAGATCTACTGAATTGTGCTATCCTCAGATTTTTGTGCTTTAATGTGGTTTAGAGTTGCTTGAAATTTTGTGCAACCGTAAATCGTTTGCTAACGCTTGATAATTGATAATTTCGATTCTCGGTGAGCATCACATTTTTTAGCCCCATGTCGTATTGAATTTTTATGTCGGTAATGCCATGCATACGTTTTATTATTGCACCATTGCTCCTTTAATCATTTCGTACAGATGTCATTGTGTGCTTCAACATTAAGTAAAATTTAATTTAATCTTTCAAATTTGCATGTCATTATCGAATGCTGATCAAACTGAGGTAGACTCGTGGCACTCTTAAGTAAGTCCTGCTGTCCTAACTTCTTACATTTTCTGTCCATCCTCTTCCTGTGTATTTCATCTCTGTAAATTTTCTTTTCCTTCTCTAACTATAGAGGTTTAAATTCCTCAATCGTAACGTGACGGGCGGCGTCAGCCGACCCCACAAACGTATCGTGATATTAGCTTAGTTAAATTATTATCAATTTTTATTATTTTTAACTTTTGTTTTGTGTCAGGCCTAAATCAATCTCTTGGACCTTCCAAGAACTGCAGAGGAATGTCCCAGACATTTATTATATATATATGAAAAGTATATAAATTGCATTAGAAATAAATATAAATCAACAAAGATACCTTCTCACATGAAAAATTCATTCATTCTGTCCAGAACATCAATTCAATGTACACAAAACAATTACATTTTTCACTTTTTCCCGTAAAAAACCTTTTTCCCCTAAACCAGCGGTAACAGATAACTCACTAGTACTAATATAAATATACTAATGAATATTTGTACTTCCTTATCGCTGAATGAAAATTTTGATTAGTTTTTGTTCGGAACGGCATAACAAATCCTCTTCATCAATATTCGATCAATGCCGGAAACTAATCGGGGAAATGTCAAAGAGATTGCAAGCAGTTAAACCCCCAAGAAGTTATGCTGCTGACTAATTACATGTTGATATGTTCATTGTGTTTTGAAGATGAGTTTGACCTAAAAAAAAATTTGAAATAAGAGTTATGCAATGCGTAAAGTTTCGTTTTGCCGTTTTGATTTTGTTTTCTTATAAAAATTAACGAGATTATCAGCTTTATTTAATTTAATAAAAACATATTAAAATATTCTGAAAATGAGTCGAACTGTTCATTGGTTTTTAAATGAGTTAAATTAAAACTAGTGTAATTTACAGGTTAGTGAAAAATTAGTGCTGTAGTGTTTTTTATGGCACTAAGGTAGGTGTTCTACTTGAAGAAAGAAGGAACCGTTTACTCCCAATTTTAATTTAGGAAAGGGTAATCTATGCATGAATTATGTTCCCACACAAGAATCTCTACAAACAGATATAATCAGGTAGAAAAGACATTTATGATACATGAATAAAATTCCATGAGACAGTAATAGGCGTTCAAAAATAGTAAAGCACTGCACCAAAAAAATACGGTTTTTACAAAAAAAACACGGTTTTATTTCAACATATGGAAGGCCTACCTATCCATCGGCTCGGGACCTCGCATTTTCCCCCAGGAAGTGCTTAATAATCACACATACACAAAATTTGTATCTCCCAGACAGATACTCAAGAAAAAATCCCAAATGGTCATATCTGACTATCAGGGAGCATGGAAAACACCGAACCGAACCTTGCAATCACCCGGTCACCAAACAATTCTCGCACATCCTCAATTCGGTGACCGAGTGATCTCAAGATTCGTTACCGTTCACCGGTTTTCTAGATCGCCAAATTTCTTCGTTTGTGATTTTTCTTGTGACCTATCTCGAGAATAAAGTGTACACGACTCGACCAAAAACTCTGGCTGAGTCAAAGCAGGGAATTTATGATGCAATTCACAGTACCCCAGCTAAGACTGTTAATGAGGAATCTCAACAGTACAATTCAAGAATGCATTCGTACAGAAATTGATAACCTTTGAGAAGGAATTTAGCAAAAGGAAAGTTTTATCACTGTTTCTTAAATTACATTTTTTAAGGCTTCAATCACGACGAAATATTTTTCATCCATCACTCTTTTTCTCATTGGATTGTTAAAAAATTCCCGTTTTTGTCTCACCCGCTATTAGGGAGAAAATATTTCCAGTAATTTTGCCCATAAAACAATATACGAGTCAGAGTTTCTGCATTTACGTTTGCATGCAAAAAAGTTGGATAACTTATTTATTTTTTTATTTTGCTGCTCACTCATATTCATCTTTGCTGGATTCAGTAAAAAGTATGATGGACATGCACAAAAAAGTTAGAACTGAATCAATCCATAACGTCAGTCCTGAACGTTGACCGTGTTGTTCGTGTGTTCCTTTCTATCTAGAAACAATGAAAAAATTCTAATAATGATATGTTATCCTAACTTCCTCATGCAACCATTTAATATTACGATCATAACGTGAGCCACCGGTGGTAACGGAGGGGATTTTCATAATGCTGCTGGCCGACCGGTCGTCGCAAACTCAATTTTTATGAACAATTAATCAAACCCAAATGCAGGCATGATTCAGTTAATGTTTGCTATTTTCAAAATTGCTAACTACAAATGACTGAACTTCAGTTCAACCAATTGCGGTCAAAGTTTTAACTGACTTGAGATGTTCCACCAGAAAAAACGAAAACTGCGGTACAAGTTCATGTGACTAAGAACTTTTTAGGAGCTAGGGAGCTAGGGTTTGGAGTCGTATGGAAACCTAACAATTTGAATGTTATTTTTTTCTGTTGAATTCGCTTCCCACAACGAGAGGAGCTTGGTCTAAAAAATGATCAACTTCAATATAATATACTTCATTTTCCAAGTGAAAAGTCTCAAGCGTATTAATATGAACAAATAGTAAATACATGATCGTTTGGCTTGGATTCTTGCTTAATTTACTACCACAGAAAAGTATGAGAGTTGAATTCTCTCCAAAACAGTGAAATTTTCGTTAGTGAGTAAAACTCTGATAAATAATTTTATTTCGATCAAATAATTACGACAGTCAGTCAACCTTATCACAAGTTAGGCAATTCTATAAGTTACTTTCACGATGTTTCGTTGAGAGTGAAGACACATAATTTATGCACAAAAATACTTGGTAGCAGTGAAAATCAGCTTGAAAACCTATTCCCTTCAGTCCGAAATAGTAAATCAATATCAATGTTGATGTTTGTCGGAAATATTTAATCCAAACCAATTATTAACCGTTTAGAAAGAATACTTATACATCTACTGAATGTAACAAGAAGATAAAGGTTATTCTGTAATTAAGTACGTGAAATTGATAATGTATCAACAGAAGAAATAGCTTTGTAACTATATTTACGCAGTATTTCCTAATTTATTCTTCAATTTTTCTGAAATTTGAATCGAATTTGGAAAATTCAATTTTTTCTAGTTGTACTTTCGACAGATGTTTAAGCCTGTAATTGCTGCTACCATCGCCCAAATAATATGTTCCTCTGACTGCTGCAAAGTAAGGAAAATGTGGTTTAATGCTGATCTCTGTAATTCCTCAAAGCTTTCAGTCAATGTTTCAATTAATTCATCAACGTTACCTATGGTTGTTAAATAATAATAATAACAATAATTAATCAACGTTACGTGGTGCTTTTTATGTTGAATAGATTGGATTGAATTGAAATGGCCGAGGGGATGTGCGTGCAATCCTGCTCTTCTCTCAGAATCTGTCAAATCTTCTGTCGGTCGGTTATATGTCCACTTTCTATTAGTATTATCTTTATTTGCCATATCTTACTGGCAATTCAAGAATTTTAAACATTATTCGAAAAATGAAATAGACAAAATTATTATAACTTTTACCCTATCGCTTATTAAAGATAAAAGTTGTATTCAACACACTGTGCACGATCGTCTTCGGTTCTCAAAAAAGAAGCTTGTTAAAGGATACTAAAATGCGGAGAGTTTTTACTTGTGCGGCAAATATTTCCGACCCGAGAAAGTAATTGACATGAATTTTTGGTTGAAACGGCATTCAAACAGTGATATTTAATTGGCCTTAAAACAGTGCAGGGACAACAAGATCCTCATTTTCGTGTCGGTTCAAGGACTTCTACGTGCATGACGTAGACTGCAAACGATATGAAGGAAAAAACGGTATGAAGGGAATTTTCAGGAGCTTTCAAAGAGCTTAGAGGTGCAAGAACATAAGATTATAATTTTAGTGTCTAGGCGTGCTTTACTTTCACAAAACTAAACGATAAAATTAAGAATACGAATCATATCCAGTGCAGCACCCAGTAATCCGGAGCTCTATCTTTCAATGTTCGTTGAAACTGATGCGAAGTCGTTCTTGTGTTTGTTGTTGCTATGAGCTGAGGGTGTGTGTGCTCAGCGAACAGAGCGACAACTAGCCGAGGGTGATTGATAGCCCTCTCAGGCAGAAAAAGCGCATTGTTGTGGCTGTCATTGGTTGGTCACCACTGGCCTGCTACAGGAGGCCCAGTGAAATTTGAGACGGGGCTTGATTTGGTCTCACAATTTGAGCTCTCAGTCCCCACAGCATAAAAAGCGGGAAGAAAAGCACATGAAAAGAGGGAAATAACGGTTTTCCGAAAATGACAGTGTCGTGGTTCTTCTGGGACAGACTTTCGTCGTGTTCAAAGAAACGTTAAGAAAGGGTTGTTTTGGCCAAGCAACTATCTTCTAAAAGACCCGACATTGAATAAAATGCTCTCGACAATAAAGCACAGCATCTCTGAGCTCTTCAACCTACGCTTCGAGCAAAGCTTCACTAACCGCCGAGCATCATTTGAAACAACCAGCGAACCTCAAACCCCTCTACGAACCCCCCCCCAGTGGACTTCGGACTCTCTGCCACGTAGACGACGCCTGAGCCCGAGATCATTTCAAGACACTTCTATATTTCTTCGTGTATTTAAACTTCTTCCTGCGAGACCTAAAATGTTGTTCATTCTACATAAATTACTTGCTTATTAATTATAAAGCTTAATCCATTTGAATCATCTCCCAACACTTGATATTTTCTGTAATATCTTGATGTAAAGCTTCAAGATAGGTAACGCGTTTGTTCTAACTCGAGACAGCGTCACACGGCCTCTTTCTGGCGGACTTACACGAGTGGCATTAGGTCCTGGGCCGTCAATTGGGCGAGACGTGTGTACCTCCGCTTACACCCTTGCGGGTGGAGTGGGGGAAGTGTTAACTTAAATTGTATTGAATTGCCAACCGCTATTCGGGAATACTACAGCTAAGTATTTCCATACTCATCCATGTGCTCGTAAACACTCTAGAGTAGCTTCATGTATTAGGTATAGATTAACCTTGTTCGATGTAACTTCTAGACGTTCTTTACTTCTCTGTTGATTACCCAGCGCCGAGACCTCATCTCACAACTAAGATGTGCTTCTCATAATTATCAATATGTTTCTCTATTAAATGATTCAGCTCTGAGGTTCCACCTCATTTAAGACGTTCTTGTCGGACTTCTCAATGCGTTAATATTATCTACGTCTCGTCCGCTGTTCACATTAAAAGGCTTCACCGACTTATCTCAATGTCATAGCGCGAATTCTTATGATTTGTGTCATCTAACAGTTAAGAATTAACTCAATCAACGAGATCTGATAGCATTGTAATTATTTAGAGCCTCTAATATGCTGTATACTTCGTTAGTCGCTTCTTATTTCCACATGTATCATCCTATGTTAGTTGAGTTTGAAGACGTCGTCAATATAACGTAAGCTTGAGTTGCAGCCATCTCGTCATTCACCTTCTACATAACTTGTTATAATATCATGATTATTTACAACTATTAGTGACATTGAAAGGTCAGAATCTTGATTGAATCTTTATTGAAATAACGAAAATATAATAAATGAGGCCTTCCGTCTCGATCATCAACCTTGAGATTCCTGAAGTAAAGAGGAAAATGACGATAAATGATACGATCAAAGAATTGCCTCCTGGAATCGGCCAACGAATAAATGCGACATTAATGAAAATTACGATTACGGCCTTCGATGAGAAACCAAGTTCACAACATATGGTGCCAAGCGGTGGCGGATCTTTATCTTCAATCGTCTCCGAAAGAGACCGCTCGAAATAATTGTCACGCTACCAAAATTGCCGAAATTTATCAAAAATAACAAAATAACAAAACCATTCAAATTAAATCAAAGACGCCTCAAATACTTCATAAAAATTGCATTTGATCTGCCAGACGCAAACTCAACTAGTGATGGATGACTGTTCATAACACTCAATATTGTATCAAGGTGTTTAGTAATCTATGTCGTTGTATCCCGCTTACATTTAAATTGTTTCTATTTCGTGTGCCCATTTACCCATTTACTAATATTCTGCCGTTTTATTTCAATTGCAAGCCTATTCGCTTTTCATTTCATTGTGTTTGTTTACTCTAAAATTATTAGGATGTCTAATCATGCTTTCTATTTTTGATTTATTACTTTTGTGAATCTATTTACCTTTCATTATCGTGTTTGTTTACTGTGAAATTATTCATATGTCTAATAATCATGTTTTCTGTTCCATTTACTGATTTCCCTCAATAATCATGCTTCAAGGTTAACCGTTCCTAATCAAAAATTTTAATCCCAATTAAGAATCTATTCTGAGTTTCTTATATCATTACGTCGTTTTGTGTTGATTGTTCGTGTATTGAAATACCCAATATATGAAGCCGTTAATTCCAAATGATTTAAAATTTAGAAATCAAGCGTCATTCGATTGAATATTGCACAGTTTCTCTATGAGAATAATTAATTTGAGTTAGACGCTGTGGAAATCCATCTAGCCACCGTGAACCTTTCGGCGCCATTTTCTTTTCGACAAAGGCGTTGGAAGCCGCGCAGCTCCGAGCACACTCTCTATAGCGGCAGCCTGAGTCATATTCTAAAATTTACGTGGAGCATCCATTCTTTGTCATCTTAGCTTCCCATTTGGAATCTTAAAGTTCAAGAACTTAACTTCTGAAATTAACATCAACGAAATTTTATTTAAGAATCTCCTAGACATAAAAAAAAAAATTTTATTAAAAACTTTCAATTAAAGTGCTTATTAAAAATTTCTTCGTACACTCATACATCCGCAGAAGCTTATCTAAAATGAGTATTCCATTCCATTGTAAATCTTCTCTACGGAATGACGATATTACATGCATTACGTACACTCAAAAATTGATATTACATATGAATTTTGTGGATAGAGATATTATGCTCTATTGATAATTTATTCTAATGTTTTATTCTGGATTTCGACGCGATGTTTTGTGTAATTTGACATGTTGAGGAGAAGTTTGAGGGTGGATGTTCGTTTTTGGAGAGTGTAATGTGTGTGAGATGTGACCTTGGGGAGATGTGAGGCTGCGAGGTGTGGTAGCAGCTGCCTAGCCCGCACGTTGTTTATAAATTCAGCCCAGTCCTCAGACTCCTTATCGACTTCCTGCCCTTGAAGCACTGCCACGCGTGGCTGACTCACTCTCGAGCCTCATAGAACATGTAACGACATGGCAGCATTTGATAATCAAATAAGATGCTCGATGTTTAGGATATTTTAGTATGATGTTTGAATGTATTTTGCGAGATAGCGTAATGATGAATTTTGTTTGTTATTCCTACTTACATATAATTCTTTGTCAACAAATTACTGATTACGACCACGAACTTGATGCCGAGGTGTAATTCATTCCTGTCTGGATTATTGTTTCTTTGTAAAGTAAATGTCACGAAAATTATGAATTAATTATTAATCTTTCGATGCGAGCAAATTGATATTTCGTAACGATGAATGTAATAATGACTATAAATATAAGTGAATTCGATTCTAACCCGGTTAATGTATGATCAGAAAATATTGTGTCCTCTCCTTCCGAGAATCATCATTATTATTGCGTCATAGCATATCGAATAAGAATGGAATAAAATTTAGGGTAGACTAGAAGTATGTCCTTTCTGTAAACATGAAGTTACTTATGAGTGAGATGAGTGTGGACGCATGTTGTGAACGCCTGCGGAGGGAGAAGGAATAAAATTTGGATTTATATAGCCAGTAAATAACCGTCATGGAACTTTCAGTCTTTCGCTGTGCTGTGGACGTGGGAGTCGTCTTCAGTCTCCACGAGAGCCGCACTGCGCAGAGAGCCTCTGCCTATGCTGAGCGACTTCGTGAACGCAGACTTCGCATACATCTGTGTGCGTGACTGGACGTACACTGCGGCCCGAGCAGCGGCAGCGAGCATCACACATTCACACGGAGGCAGCGACAGCAGCGAGCGTCTCACTGAGGCGGTGGCGCGTACATACATCTGTGTGCTCACGCGCAGAACTACGTCGCAGACCAGCAACAGCGGCGGCAGCAGCAGCAGCGGGCGTCTCGACTGAGACGCGGGAGGCAACACAACAGTGCCTGCACACACTCGCTTCACATACGCGTGCACTGCGTACATCTTGGCATGACGACGGTCGGCGGCGACATGGATGCACTCTGCTACATACATGTGCGAAGCACAACACAGGCTGATGCAGCGAGCATCAGGCATGCGAGGAAACAGCGGCAGAAGCGGCAGCGGAGCAGCGGCAGCGAGCGTCCCGGCTGGAACACTCGCGTACAACAACGCGTGACTCAGAGGCTTGTCCTGTCTCCATGACAACTCGAGGTAACCAAGCACGCTTGCGTCTGCTCTCTCACACACACACACTTGGCGCGCGAGGCACAGCTGGTTGGCGCATGACGTGATGCAATCCCGGCGAGCATCAAGGACAGAGGATACGACGATGAAGAAAACAGAGCGACGATGTGCTGCGTTAATGGAGAGACAACCAATGATACGGCAACGTTTACATCATTTTTTATGGTGAAGAAAAGATGACGGTTCCAGCCATTAAAGGAACACGTCCACTTCTATCTTAGATCCCGTGGAGTTCTTTAACTCGGAGTTTTTTCTGCAAGAGAGATGAAGAACAGGAGCACCCTCGGTCTCTACGCGACTGTAGGGCAAAAAAGGATTTTCCATGAAGTTTTTCAACTTCACGACTGCTGCATGTGGTAGTCATGACGGCGTGGGAGATCACCGACATCTATTGTTAGGAAAAGATCCTGCCAAAGGATGACTGCAATGGTGTCATCTCAAGGTGTCTCGATTCAACGCTTCCTAGTGAATGCAAACCACTCCCGTCCAGCTCCGTATTTGTCTTCTCGGAACTACTTTTCTTCTGATCAGTAGTCGCACGCGCACAGATCAAGAAGAAGGATAACAACGAGCGGGAGCTCGATACTTAAATGACGTCGGCGAGGATTTGTCGTGGTTCTTCTGGGACAGACTTTCGTCGTGTTCAAAGAAACGTTAAGAAAGGGTTGTTTTGGCCAAGCAACTATCTTCTAAAAGACCCGAAATTGAATAAAATGCTCTCGACAATAAAGCACAGCATCTCTGAGCTCTTCAACCTACGCTTCGAGCAAAGCTTCACTAACCGCCGAGCATCATTTGAAACAACCAGCGAACCTCACACCCCTCTACGAACCCCCCCCCAGTGGACTTCGGACTCTCTGCCACGTAGACGACGCCTGAGCCCGAGATCATTTCAAGACACTTCTATATTTCTTCGTGTATTTAAACTTCTTCCTGCGAGACCTAAAATGTTGTTCATTCTACATAAATTACTTGCTTATTAATTATAAAGCTTAATCCATTTGAATCATCTCCCAACACTTGATATTTTCTGTAATATCTTGATGTAAAGCTTCAAGATAGGTAACGCGTTTGTTCTAACTCGAGACAGCGTCACACGGCCTCTTTCTGGCGGACTTACAAGAGTGGCATTAGGTCCTGGGCCGTCAATTGGGCGAGACGTGTGTACCTCCGCTTACACCCTTGCGGGTGGAGTGGGGGAAGTGTTAACTTAAATTGTATTGAATTGCCAACCGCTATTCGGGAATACCACAGCTAAGTATTTCCATACTCATCCATGTGCTCGTAAACACTCTAGAGTAGCTTCATGTATTAGGTATAGATTAACCTTGTTCGATGTAACTTCTAGACGTTCTTTACTTCTCTGTTGATTACCCAGCGCCGAGACCTCATCTCACAACTAAGATGTGCTTCTCATAATTATCAATATGTTTCTCTATTAAATGATTCAGCTCTGAGGTTCCACCTCATTTAAGACGTTCTTGTCGGACTTCTCAATGCGTTAATATTATCTACGTCTCGTCCGCTGTTCACATTAAAAGGCTTCACCGACTTATCTCAATGTCATAGCGCGAATTCTTATGATTTGTGTCATCTAACAGTTAAGAATTAACTCAATCAACGAGATCTGATAGCATTGTAATTATTTAGAGCCTCTAATATGCTGTATACTTCGTTAGTCGCTTCTTATTTCCACATGTATCATCCTATGTTAGTTGAGTTTGAAGACGTCGTCAATATAACGTAAGCTTGAGTTGCAGCCATCTCATCATTCACCTTCTACTTAACTTGTTATAATATCATGATTATTTACAACTATTAGTGACATTGAAAGGTCAGAATCTTGATTGAATCTTTATTGAAATAACGAAAATATAATAAATGAGGCCTTCCGTCTCGATCATCAACCTTGAGATTCCTGAAGTAAAGAGGAAAATGACGATAAATGATACGATCAAAGAATTGCCTCCTGGAATCGGCCAACGAATAAATGCGACATTAATGAAAATTACGATTACGGCCTTCGATGAGAAACCAAGTTCACAACAACAGTCCGAAATTCTGAAGGTGGAGAAAACATCGAGAAAAAACAATGCGACCCCAAGCAAAGAGGAGTCAAATGAACACACGCATATTCATTGGACAGATTATCTTATAGCTAAATTATGAAGCAACTTAAGAACAATTACAAAATGAAAAGTTAGTCCTGCGCGTACCTCCTTTAAATGTACTATGATCAATGGTTGTGTGCTCGTCATAGCCGTGTCTTTAGGACCTGCTTTCGTGCGGGCAAACGAAGGTTCGAGTCCCGGCGCTGGATGGCGATTTTCTCTGTTGGGTATAGGGGAAAAATTCCGAGCACAATACCCCACTCCACTCAGGTGTCTGAAATGGGTACCGGTCTTGACCGGGGAAAGCGTCATGGCGTTCTAGTGTTAGTTATAAGGCTTTTGAAAATACAATGTACAAGGTGATATGTATCAGGTTTGAAATTGGAAATAATGCATCCGTAGATGCCTTTGTTAAAAAAAAAACCTCGATTAAACCAAAGTAAGTTGGTGTGTCGTGCAGTATATCAACAAAATGAGTTTGAACAGATGCGCACAATGAGCATACGTCAAAAGTTGCCATGAAAATTGTTGAAAATTAGTGATGTAATTTTCCTTTATTTTGCAAAAATATTTTGCATTGCAATCCAAGGGAACGACTTCAATGAATTAAAAAATGGTCAGATTGGGTCAGGGTGAATTAACGAAATAATCTCAAGTCGCTAGGAAATTAAATTACTTGAAAAAATAGTTTGTAAGATAAAATTAGATCCTAACATCGTGATAAAAAATTCACATGGAGTTGAAATAAATGGAGATAAGCACTAATAATTTTGCGGTTATTAAAAGTAGATTAATATTGAATTACAGATGGTGGGAATCCTAAGGGCGAGCTGGAAAGTATCATTGTAAATGTTAGAACTTCGGACATGACCTGATGCTTAATACGAAGAACAGCATAAGTGTCGTGACATGAAGTCTAGAAATTGAGTCATGTTGCTGAGAGTGGAAAGAAAGAAAGAAAGAAAGGAAAGAAAAAAACTTTATTTCCAATAGAGATTGTACAATATTACAATCATTGGTTTTTAAATATCTTAAAATTAATACACTTAGATGATACACACACACGAGTATTGAAAAACTCGTGTCACTAGTCGAAAATAAATGATTGAGGGCAATGTACTCCTAATCTTGCTTAATCTACATTTGACAATACATGTAATGATAATTATAAGAGATAACGCAAATTCATGGACGATGCATTGGAAACGTGGTATGCCTGGTTTACATGAGCGTCGTCTGAATAAATGTGCAATGTAAGTGCGCATTTATTATTATTATGTAATTGCGCAACAACGGAAATCACCCAAAAATATTAGCGAAATCGTAGAAGTAAATACTTTAGACTTTAAGTAGTGTGTTCTGAAAATTTACCGAATTTAGCAACATACATCTACGTTGACATAAAGATGAAAACACCTCTCGTACAAGTGCAAATCTCCAGAACGTTAACGCAAGGGATTGCTATGAACAATAAAAATGCTTTCAGTTCTTCGTCCGAATCCTCATGAGGCGCTGCTTGCTACCTTCCTAAACAAATATAAAGTTCAAAAAATGAAAATATGAATTGTTGTGGTTTCGATTTCGGTTGGTGAGGGAAATTTTGTGTTACGACCGAGAAATTCATTTTCAGAATATTAAAGTTTTTATCAAAAATCATATCTGATTATTATTTGTTTTTACTTGTTCACACATTCATCTTCAATCTAAGAATTAAAGAAACCTCGTGGGCAACATGCTAAAGAAAGGTACAGCACTTTTTTCAACAAATTCCCAAATTGAAACCGAGGTGACTATTGGGTTAGGTCTACCATGTTGAATGTAATTGTTTACCAAATAATTAACGTACTGTTACAGTGCCTCATCTGGAAGTCAATAAGGTTATATGGTCCTAGAAATGGTTACATTCAAATGAGCCCGTTGTGATAATTTCCAGTCATAACTTTCTAAATACGTAACTCAAGGGAACTAAAATGTTAAAGTTGTTTCAATTTGACCAACATTTTGGGCGGCAAGACAAAGAGAAAGGCCAGAAAAATTGCTGCGTCGCTCTATGTTGGACCACCGTGATCTGTAGCCAACGATTTAAGAAAATTGAGTTTTTTATTTTCTCGTTAAACTAAGGCGTCGGGTTACGTGGTTTTTAATGGTTGCTATCAGAAAATATAAAATATAAATAAAAACATAAATTGCCCACCAACAATTTTTAATTACCTGCAAAACTAAAGAGTAATTATTCTCATTATTTGCGACGTTGATCACGCTTCTTCAAAATTGTTTGGATGCGCTTTGGCACGCTGTTTACTGATTTTTCCATGGTATGTGCAAAGGACCTACACTCTTTTTCAATTAAGGCTCAAAGTTGCGCTAAATTAGTTCTTATTCACTCGACTTTTGATGATCGACGATAAACCTTCGATTGAATTCAAATCAGCCGAATTTCCAGGCCAAGGACCCAAAATCTCCACTCCATTGTCATCAAAGAACCTCGGATTATGACAGTAAGCGCCATGTTGGTAAACCATTTCTTTCTCGGACTGACCAGCTATCGTTGGACGGGGATGATTTTTAAGACTTTCAGGTACCAAGGAGAATTAATTGCTGTGTTTGTGGGTAAAATCGTAGGTGCTCCAGTTTCCTTACCTGAAAAGCAGCCCCAGAGGTGAAGAGTGGCTGGATGCTTGAGCGTTGGAACGACACACTCCTTTTTGAATTTCTCGACTTTTCTTCATCGCACGAGGCTTTTCCCGAAGGTGAAAAAATAGGGAACGGAAATTCATAGAAGAAAATGACGTTGCCACCTTGTTCAGCAGTCCAATGCTGGTACTTCTTGCAAAAAATTGAGCTGTTCTTTGATGTTATTCGCCGTCAAAAGAGGTTTTTCAAAAACGGGATGTTTTTTTCGGAAAATTTCGTATAAGAAAAAGTATTTACTTGGCTATTTTCGACTTGGTGTGCAATTTTGTACCTCGTGTATTGAAACACTTTGTATGTTTTTTATCACATCATGAATTAACGATATTTTCATGCTAATAATAGTGGCACAAAAGAGTCAACCAGAGTCAGAAGCATGAAAACGATTGTTCTACAACATCAACCAAGACATGTACAACACAATTGGAGTAATACGTGAAATTAACCACCAAGAAAAGGCTGTCATAATACTGTATACTCACAAACGTGAGGAAAGATAAATTGGACCACACAAGGTTAACAATAACATATTAGGACGTAAAACAGAGGAGAAAACATTAATGTCCTATAACGTTAACACATTAGATAAAGTTACATTATTGCTTAAAATGAATCGGGCACTTTTATTTAATTGTTAAACTTACATAGGTGTCTTTTCCGATTTTTTGACCTTGCGAAGCTCATCAAGTTCAACACGTGCTAAAATACGAAGATAATCACTTATCATCGAAGAAAATCATTATAAAATACGAAGATAATCACTAAAAGAACACTCAATTGTTAAATCTGTGGGTCTCTATAGGCAACGCTTCGATCTTACTAACATCATCTCAGGTGTCATGACGGTCCAAGTCAATGCTCGTGCAATAACTGAGAGGAAAAACGTAAAAATGTATCCCGTTGCTAGTGAATTGAAGTTGAATAGTGTTTATTTATTTATGAATGCAATAAAGATAAAAATAATGAACCCAGTGGGGTGAAAAAAACTTATAAAATTTCCACGTACATTGACATTTAAACTTTGAATTTCAAGGGGGAAAATCAAAGAATGATAGTGAATGTGTTTGTTACTGCAGATGTTAAAAAATCTTTTTTTCGAGCGAGCATGCTGAAATAATAGTGAGTTAACTGCCTAGAAGAGGATGCTTTAAATTACACAACAAATTAATGAGATTTCTCATTGAAATGCTTGATAATAATATTGGGAAAACTAAAAATAATAATAATAATATATATATATATATGTACATCCTATATATATATATCCTAGATAACCTATATATATATATATAAGACAAATGCAAGTCACTGGTTCGAAATTTTTCAGAAGCTGCTGTGTGTAAATGTATGAATAAATATATACACATGTAAATAGATACAAGGACACCAGAAGGAACTTTCAAGATTTTTTACTTAAATATTTTAACATAAAGGTACTTAGTTAAAAAATATCTCAATAAATATACTATATAGGTGCTATGATAGCCCATGGTAATGCTTGTGCAAGAAAATGAGAGGAAAGCCCACACATGTATCCTTTTGCAAGTTATTTCAAGTTTGACGATGTTCAATAATTAATTTAAGAAGAGAAATATAAAGAAGAACTCACTGGGGGAAACGCTTTTGACGGTCTCCATGTGAATAAACATGCGAGCCTTGGTTTTTGTAACATCAGGGAACAATGTTGATAGTGTTTGTAGATAATTCATATTCAGAAAGTATGAGTCATAATGGGAAAAAATCAAAAAAATATCTTCTCGTGCGAACTTAACAAATTAAGTTGAGTGCCTCAAAGAACTGCTTTAAAACACAACAAATTTGTATTTATTTAATAAATGCTTTACAATGATGAAAAGAGATGATGTGTTTGACAACGTTAATAGTGGAGAATGAATATAAAAAACGGTATATATTATTCAAATGCAAGTCGCTAGTTTACAACATATATTTGTGCATCTATATATTTACGTGTATGTACACACATACCCAGCACATATACCTACGTACACACACACATAACACTCACACATATACATACATGTGGATGTACGCCAACCTTCAAATATAAGCAATTATAATGCACAACCATACTACAAAAATATAGTATATTGCATTATAGTAACCCTAATTCGTAGGGTTTGTACATTTTGATCGTCTTATTAGTTGTTCCACTCATAGGTAAAGTTTTCATAAATTAATTTTTTCCATGAAACATTTATCCGAAAAGAATTTTCCAACTCGATATACAAAACGTTTAACCAAAAATCCATAGTTTTAATTGAAGTACAATAATTAGGCTCATTATTTAGATTGAGCTTCATGGGAGCCCGAACGAATTAAATATAAATGAAAATTCGTTGAAAAGAGAGAAACTTCCTACACAAACAACAACATATTTATTCTTTAAATGAAAGAGAAATTTATTTAAGCTTCAGAGTTAGTAAGAATTAGCATTTTTCGCCAGTCTCAAAAATTACAGTTTAGAAACTTTCTTGTTAGGACCCTATGTAGGGCTTATGAGGCTTTTAATAGCATTTCTTCCACCATCAGGATAATTACCTTAGATTTTTCCCTTTTTTATTGCTCTATCTCGAGTGCGCTAAGCAAATTTTCACTTAGCCGGATCTTCCGCAGGGGTGAGAGTTGAGATACTGTACAACCGAGCTGAAATTGTGTGGCCTACCGACCTTTCAGTTCGGAACCTCACATCCCACATGCGAAGGCTAATTATTATAAGTAGAGCATTTGCATTCTCCTGAGACGTTCTTTAGAAAAAATATATAAACTTCTGTAAAATGGACGGCTGCCTCAGTAAACTTTCATGGCTGTCGAGCGATTTTTACCCATAACCCAATGGGTTTGTAAGCTATTCCAGCGTATCTACGTGTTAGCTCTTTTATTTTAAACGAACGTGGTTACGCTACTTATTTTTCTCACGTGTGTTCAAATGCTTGGCAGAACAGAATAGCAAACAAGTAATTCATTTTTAAATACTATCTAAATTTCACTCACGTCCGTAATGATTGGAAGACCACCAATAAATTTGCTACTACTGCATTTATTTGCAGCAGCGCTTGCTCCAACAGCAGCTGATTACCGCACAGTGATTGCAGGCGTGACAATCCGCAGCCCCATCGCCAAGGAGATCGATGTCTTGAATGAGTGTAAGGTTCTAGTGTTTACTAAATTCAAATAATTCAAATACATTAAGATTTTACTTTTTCCCCATAAAATTTAACTTTAACATAGTGGACACTAAATTCGGCCAAGTGTTTAAACCCTTAAATCATATTGGTTTTAAACTAAACCTTTAAGACATTGTCTGGAGCATCTGTTCGATGTTTTGTTGGTGTTGAAGTTCTAAAAAAACTAAATTTTTACTAATTTACTTGTTTTATTAATTTCCTACCTAGGCGATTGCAAGACGAAATGCTGGTTGGACTCCGGCTGCACGGCGGCCTCCTACGACGCCGTGGCAGATTTTTGCTCCATGACCGATGGCGGCCCAGGCACCGTCACCACGCGGCCTCTGCTCGACAGCGTCGCCTTCTTCAAGTACAGTGAGTGGAAATCAGACGCTGCGGTTGTCAGCGCCAAGTATTTTTGGTGTAGAAATTAAGGTCAACTAGTAAACACAGGCTGTCAGAAATGACGGGATTCGATAATTTTCTTATGTAAATCCTCCAGATGTGGATGACAAACAAATATATCATTCTTGATAGTACCTATGATAAAAATATTCTCGTACATGTGCACTGGTGAAATTCGTATCGCAGATACGGTTGTTAAGCATCCTTGAAATCAAATCTGTTTCTTAAGAAGCGGACACCAAACAAATGGACAGACCATCACTTTTATATAAGGAGCCGCGTCCGTCCGTCCGTCTGTGTGACCCTCTCTTCTAATCGATTGCTTTGATAGAAACAAGGATAAAGCTTAAGAAATGCAAGAAATTATTCTATTGCATTATTTTTCTGTGGCGATTCAATTCCCTTTCACTTGCATTATGGTATCCAGAATACGCAATCTGCTTGTTGTTTCAAATATAAATTTATTTTTGAGCTTTCTCTGTTGAAATTCATCATGTTGCTTCGATATTTTTAATTGATAATGCGAACAGAAATGTTTTGAATTTGTTTGACCCGTAACCTGGCTACCACTGAGTATAAGGCCCAAGATTTTGGGGTTTGACTTATTGTTTTCGATATTATGATTTTCTTGAAAAGCTTCGAAGAGATAATAGAGGACATTTCAAAATAAAATTACAGCAAAAGAGGCCACCGTGGATAGAAATTTGTCCAACCGCAAGAGAGAAGTAGCAAGACTTCGACAGCAAGAAAAACGCCGAAGACGATCGGATGAACAACGCGAAATGGCAAGACGAAGCAATGCTGCTCGCCAACGAGAAGCTAGAGCTAAATTTACCCTTGAACGGCGTTGGGAAATTCTACAGAATAATGCAAAGCAACACCGAGTAGCTAGAGATAGCTTAAGGAGTTCAACCCGATTTTTCAACTTTTTTCATCCGATTCGTTTGAAATTTGGCCAGTATATGTATTTGTTGAAAGTAAACTTATTTTACTCATGTAAATTTTTCGATTTAGGCCTTATTTTTTATATAATACGAAAAATTAGCTTTTTGGTACATTTTTATGGATATTTCAAAAGAAGACTAGTGATTGAGGTTTTATGAAAGAACAAAACCAAAAACAGTTTTACAATCCTTGAAGCATTGCAAAGAAAGTTATGCGAACTAATTTCCCATTTGAAACTTTTCAGTTTTTTATATATGCGATATATGATGACTAATAACATATACATTTTTCAACTTATTTATGCATATAAAAAAGTTTCAAATGGATAATTTGTTCGCGTAACTTTGTTTGCAATGCTTCAAGGGTTGTAAAACTGTCTTTGGATTTGTTCTAGCATAAAAACTCAATGACTAGTCTTTTGAATGTTGAAAATTAGACATTTTGGGTATAAGCCATAAACAAAATTTTTGAATCAAGTGTAATATAATGAACAATTCATGTAATTGAATGCTGTTTTCATTTTTGTTTCGATAATCTCCATGCATAACTCTATATTCACAGTGTGAATTGTACTTTTTAAAAAAAATATTTTTTTACATAAATTAGGAAATTTTATATATGTAGTCTGATTCTTATGAAATTCGAATATTATATGTAACTTTTGAGAAGAAACAAAATTACTTCTTTTCATTTTTTCGATTCACGCCTTAGTTTTTTGAAATAATTGGACATATTAGTTTTTTGTTCATTTTTATTGATGATTCAAATGAATAGAACTAATTGAGTTTTAATGCTAGAACAAAACCAAAGACAGTTTTAGAATCCTTGGTTTTGTTCTAGCATAAAAACTCAATGAGTCTATTCATTTGAAATATCAATAAATATGAACTAAAAAACCAATTTGTCCAATTTAATATAAAAACTATGGCCTGAATCGAAAAAATGAATGTAGGTAATTGTGTTTCTTTTCAAAAGTTACGTATAATAGACAAATTTCATAAGAATCAGACTACAAATATAAAATTTATGAATTTGTATAAAAAAGAATTTTTTTAAGCACATTTCATAGTGTGAATATGAAGTTATGCATGGAGATTATTGAAATGAAAATGAAAACAGCATTCAATTACATAAATTGTCCATTTTATTACACTTGACCAAAAAAAATTGCTTTTGGCTTATACCCAAAACCTGTAACTTTCAACACTCAAAAGAAGACTAGTCATTGAGTTTTTATGCTAGAACAAAAATACGGGAACAAATTTTCCATTTCCCGTTTTGATTCCTTTTTATATGTAGTCGAAATGGGGTCGAAAATTCATGATTTTTGGTCCCCTTACTCCCCCCTGGAGGGGGGGAGTAAGTCCGTAGCCTAGTGTCCGTAGCGCCATAAAATTTTAGGACCGAATAGTCCACCACCTAAGGGTCCTTTTTCAACAACAACAACATGAAAATGGCTCATCAACATGAAAATGACCTGGGTTGATCTCCTTTAACACATGAAAGAAGTGAGGAAATTGTTCGGCACAATGCTGGACAAAATCGAGTGGCACGAGAGAATTTAACTAAAAAAAAGGAATGAAATTCTTCAGATTAATGCCGACCAGCAACGAGTTGCACGAGAGAATTTAATTCACGAAAGAAGTTATGAAATTCTTCAGCAGAATACATTCGCTCACAAATTACGTAGACAAAATCGCTTAGGAGGAAATTTAAATATAGCCTGACAGTACAATATTGACTCTCTTCTTGAAATTGACATCAATATATCACGACACAGTTGTGGCACTATGGAGGTGAAATGTCGATTCTGTAATTCTCTCATGTTTATGGGGGAAAAGTCGGGCGGGACTCCGGCGAATCCCAATTTTGGCAAGTGTTGTTAGTCTGGTCTGATTGAAATGCCTGGTATACCAGAATTACCTGAAAATTTGAACAACCTTTATTAGGGAGACACCGCTATTGCAAGGTATTTCATTGGAAATCAATAGCCAACTTATAACATGTTGGTAAATTGTAGCGGTAAAAACTAGAAAAACGTTTTCTCCCAGTACTAGCGAAACTTCCTTAATTATCTATCATAATATTATTAACCGTATATTACCAGGCAATGAATAATTGAAAACCTATTTGCAATAACGTATTCGCACTCTAGGCTGAACAATGTACCGTGAATAGCTGACTAGCATCCCCAATTCTTTCATTTAACCTCAGGGCCAAAGTATTTCCAATCAATCGCTGTCTTCTCAGTCTGTGAACGCATTCAAAACCATAAAAAATATTCATATCACTCAAATACACTGCAAATTACCAGATGGTAATTACGCTGTATGGGAAAGATTAGCAAACATGTTCATTCCTCGTAAATTGTTTTATTTTTTATAAAACCTAGCATGAGTTCGGTTCAATTCAGCTTTCCATTTATCATCACTAGTGCTGAATCATCACTAGTCCAGACTAGTGATGATAAATGGAAAGCTGAATTGAACCGAACTCATGCTAGGTTTTATAAAAAATAAAACAATTTACGAGGAATGAACATGTTTGCTAATCTTTCCCATACAGCGTAATTACCATCTGGTAATTTGCAGTGTATTTGAGTGATATGAATATTTTTTATGGTTTTGAATGCGTTCACAGACTGAGAAGACAGCGATTGATTGGAAATACTTTGGCCCTGAGGTTAAATGAAAGAATTGGGGATGCTATAGTCAGCTATTCACGGTACATTGTTCAGCCTAGAGTGCGAATACGTTATTGCAAATAGGTTTTCAATTATTCATAGGGGGATTGTTCAAAAATGTCGTTCGAAATGTTAAAAATGCATCAAAGAAAATGGGTTATTTATAAATGTTTAATAATTTTGTCCAGATTTTACGGAGACGCCCCTTGATGTGTTCCTGTCTGCCAAAACAAATGACGGCACCCTGGCGAGCCAGAAGGCGATGTGTGCTGAGCAGAATGGAGTGCCCCTAATCATCAAAACCCAGCAGGCGAAAGAAGATGCCATGAGGCTAACTTGGGGTAATAATGTTTTCAATATCCTAAGTTCACGTATGCTTGTCATCTAGTTTTTCAATTTCTATGAGATTACCGTATACAATTGACAGACTGCGTAATTGGGATCATTCTGGATGTTCACACAATGTAGTAGTCAATGTCTGTCGTATGTTTTCCTAAATATTTTGCTATATTAGCTGCATAGTGAGTCAACATTGATAAATAGATGTATAAAACTGTCCTATCTAGAATTATGAATGAAATTCATGTGTTCATTCGGTAATGCAATTTTTTCCAATTTTTCTGTGCAGAAGTTGAATTATTTATGAACTGTTATCAATTTTTAGAAGAAAGGTTTCTCACTGGATCGGAATGAAAAAAGTACTTCAACACAACTATTCTGCAATTTAGAAATTTCTGTTACATTGCAGCTTATAAAATCATCCGAAAAAGAACAGAGATACGAATTTGGTGAGTGGATTAAGGAATTTCAAATAATTTACTTCATTTTCTGGAATTAACTAAATTCTAAACGAAACGAATTTAGTGCAATAGTAGAAACGGCATCATGAATACTTGTCGATATTAATAGGGAATTTGAGGGTTAAATTATTACGATAGAGTTTCTTCAAGCATAGGTAATTCACAATGGGAGGACACTATTTCTCCTACACCTGCATTTTACGCTTGTGAAATTGTAACTAGCTTCACACGAAATCAATTTTGAAAGGGAATTGTTCTCAATTGTCCTACAAAGTGTCATGACAAAGTCATTGTATTTTTCAACCACACGTATTAATAAAGAACCAAAGCATTCATAAGTACTATACAAATCTAAAGTATCCATCTATTTCAGTAAGAATATTTGAAGTAATAATAACTGCTCAATCAAACACTGTTACATAAAAACGAATTCGCATACTTTTTAGATGTCAGGAGAACTATAATCTGCATTGGAACATTACACAGTCAGGTAAACCGTTACAGAAGTTCCCCTTTTTCTGATTTTACCAAAGATAATCTACCAAAGAATTTTACCCAAAGATGATGATTCAGTTTCTTAAAGAAGGAGTTTTTCACAGAAAGTTTTCTATACAATTAAAATATATCACATTCTGCCGTTGGTTTAATGATGCTTAAATTTAGGAATTTTTCCCAACCACCAACTTGCCAAGGTCAGGTGCATCAGTGTTTGTGCAAGTGTAACCATTGTGGAAAAGGGTAAAAATAAGCTGATGATCACTCGAAAACCGGTAAAAATTATATTGAAGCATCCGGCACAGAAATAAATGACAAAATCAGCATAGAACATCAAAAAAACCGACGTCGAAAGTTGTAGACCTCGTAAAATTTAACAGCTGAAAAAAATATCACGAGTTAATTAAAATCTGTAGAAGAAAATTTCAACAAATTGTTTAAATTAGGAAATGTTACCAATGAAAATATTTTAAAAAGGAAATGAGTTCTTTAGATGGTTCTAGGAAAATAACCACGTGTGAAAGGAAACTACATAAAAATTTAACCATCGAGAGATGGAAAAAGATGACAGATGAAGATGAAAGATAAAAGAATTTAACCATCGAAAGGCAGCGTAAAATTTTGGGTGATAAAAATACTTTTTGTCCTTCCATTGGGCTCAGTAGGCACGATTTGTTTGATGCTTATCGTGAACGCTTTGGTTGCTGCTAATAATATCCAATGCGTTCAAGTTTATCTCAACACAGAGTCATGTTTATGATGGAAGTGATACTTTCAATTTTTAATCCTTCAGTGGTTAAAAATTTCCTTTGGTCCCCCGCAGAAAAGGGAGGAACCAAGCAGTTCGGGGCAACGGAGTATGAATCTTGGGTAACAGCTCGTCACTGCAATGATGAACTGAAGTCAGACTGTCGGTGGCCGGACGGAACCAGCCTTTTCGACGCAATCTTCACCGTCCAGGACGTTTCTGATACTAACTACCCAGGCCCAGCAACCTTCCTCCAGGAGTCCGGTAATGTTGTGACCCTGATCGAATATACAGGGCCCTTCATATACCCTGTGCTGTGCACTAGAAACCTCAACTAACTTGGACCTACTCGGAATTTGGCTTAGTTTAATTACTGAGAACTCACGCTCGAGTAGAGAAAGCGTTGAAGGGTTTTACACAGGAGTTGCACCGTCACAGGTTTTGAAATGTTTTCCAGTGATCGAAGGAAGAATGCGGGAAAATTACAAAGAACCACGTTGAAATAGTGAAAAATTTCCCGGTGTGCCGACCACCATAAGGGTTCCTGCTCACCAAAAGACTTGAAGTGAGAAAACAAGCAAGCTTGAATTGATTAACATTGATTCTATTGGAGTGCACACACTGAAAGCGAGCAAGCGAGCGAGAAAGACTGAAGATTGGCTGAAGCGAGAAAGCGACTCAAAGATGGTTTCATGCTTGAGAATTACAGCGGCCAGCGGGAAGCCTCTGGCACTTGCACTGCAAGATGTCGACTTGGAAGGTGCGCTGCTCAATTCCTCTAGCATAGACTGAACCCCTTATATCGGAAGTTTATGCTGTATTGTGCCTTTGGAACTCAAAAGATCTAAAACACAGTGACAGATTACATGTTTCAAAACAATGGGATGAAGTAGGAATGAAAATGAACGTTACAAACACATGCTTGTACCGCTGGCCTCTGTTACAGACCGCTCTCCTTGACATTCAGGCGCGAACTGGCTGTCTTTTGGTGTGTGATAGATCTCGCCTGACAGCTTTCTCTCTCGCTTGCTTTCTTGCTTTCAGTCTTTTGGCGTATAAGCACTATAAGCAATGGATCAAGGCGATACCCGTAAATACAGCAGTAAAAATAGAAAAAAAAGGAAAAAGTTTTTAAGCTCTCATTTTTCGAGTCTTGCCCCTCAGGTGCGAAACTTAAGAAAAGTCCTTACACTTGCCTGAACATTCGATCTCTGATAAATCAAAAGATTATGTTAGGTTGAGGATATTTGCTCGGTCAACACAATAATATCTGAAATTTATTTCAACCTTGTAAGCACGGGCCTTTGCGTGAGTCACATCATATATTTTAGGCTTCACATGATCTGACATCCACATATTCAGGATGTGGACACAGTTCATACAATAAATACAAACATTGGTTAAATATTCTAACAATATCTTAATTAAGTGCCTAGGACTCCAGATGTCAGGAATGTTTGTTTCTTTAATTGGGCAGATTTATTGATGTTCAGGAATGTTTCGTCTTATATGTTTGGTCAGTAAATTATTCATCTTAATTCAATTTTGACAAATAATTTTAAAACAAGCAGCTGCTTTTGAGCTTTACCATACGAGCAGGGCCAAATCAGAGATTATCGAGTTGTCGAATGCGTAAAAATCTACGAAATATCACCTTCTATGCCTTAACAACAAATTACCAACTACTGAAAGTCATTCTTGAAGTCGTTTGGCTCAAACTCCCGGTGCTGTGCATATTTCTAAAGTCGTCGTAATAAAAGTTACACCAGACCCTCAAAATCATCGAGGACATGTTCAACAGAGACCAATCCATCACCGTTCCACTCGTTAAACAGAATGCAACTCACAGACTCCCAAAATAAAAGTACGTATAGCAATGGAAAAAGTTCTATTAAATAGACGAGGACGGTTCACCCACAGATAACATCGTGCTTTCATGATATCAAAGAACGTCCTGCGTCCGAAAATATCTTTACAAAATTTCTAAAAGACAAGGTTGGAATTCCAGTTTCTAGTTAAACTTTTGAATGTGCTATATTGAAATCATAATCAAACACGCAGTGTTGATGTTATAATTTGCGAGCTGCATACTGCTGTAGTTAATATTTGAAGCTACCTCCAACGCAAAGGCCCTTTCAGTGATCAACGATAGGGAAGAGAGAGAAGCAAAGGTGGGAAAGACCTCGAGGATTCCCCGATGACAGCAGTGGCGGTTTCTTTCAATGGTTTCGTACTTTATAGCTAATAAGTAGTTTGTGCTTTGGCTACAATTCATCTAAATAAAAAAATTCACGCAATACTCTCGATAGATTCCATGCTGAATAAAACTTGAAACAAGTCTTTATGTTCGCGAAATCGTGCTCCTGTAACTTTTGCCTATTCAAGTCTTGAAATCTGAACAATAATTCTCTGTCTAGTGCTCTACAATTGAAGGCAAACATTATTTATTGTTTTATCATCACTATCACTCTATATCTGTTGCTGAGTAAACCTCACCGAATAAATGTATAATCACTCCCCTATTTCATTCATTTTCCTTTTCAATTTCAATTAAACCTTTAAAAAAAGAAAACAATGAACGTGAAATATTTATGGAAATATCTAGAGCGTTTGTGGATTCATTTAACTTCTTATTCAAAATCTTATGGGCTAAATAAACTGGCCAAACGTTTCATTCTTTAATTTTCCGTGCAGCTTTTTATTACATGGCGCTTAGGTATGAAGTCTACTTACGAAACGTTAGACAGATTAAAGAAATACAGTAAAAGAACCAGTGCGTTTGCAGAACAATAAACCGGATCGGAAAAAGAGAAAATTTTCAATTACGCCTGGCAGGCGAGTCAAATTTTTTTTAACTTTCTTTTCGAGTGTTGCGTAGAAAATGAAGTAAAAGATACCATAAGTCCACCGAAGTAAGGAAATATATCTCCATAATATACAATGTGATGCGTGAGTGATATATGTTGAAAATGCTCTGAATATTTTAGTGAGGCTTTTAAATTGGTCATCTGAGCTATATTGGTGAAAACTATCAATTTTTTATTTTTTGGCTGTATTAGTTTTTGTTCCAGCGTATAAACTCATAGACTCCTATTCTTTTAAAATGTCCGAGAGAAAAAAATTATTTCACATTTTCTCAAAAACTAAGACCAAATCGAAAAAGTTACACGAGAAAAAATGTATTTTTTTTTAAAAATTACATATATTAGAAGAATTTCTGAAAAATCGATCCACAAATAAAAAGTATACTGTCTCTGCATAAAAATATTGATGAGAAATAAAAGTAATTCTTTTATGAAATTTATAGGTGTAATTCGTAGTTCCCAGTTGAAAAAAGGAATTATGCATCCATATTATTTGTAGATAATAATACTACATGAAAAAAGGATTCAAGCAATAAATATGAATTATATCACGTTTCACCACTTAATTTAGGTTTTTCGTCTGTTTCGTGAAAATCAATTGTTCCACCTAAAAATGAAAAGAAGTCAATGAGTTTTCATGCTAGAAAAAAGCCCAAGACTGTTTTGCAATCTTTGTAAAGTTTCTAACAAACTAATAAGTCGCGTTTTCTAATTTTTTCATTCAAATTTTTTTCACCACTCCTCAAAACGGAAAATTTTGTATATTTTAGTTAGTAATCGAAAATCGCAAATGAAAAGAAAACGAAAAAATGATAAAATGCGGTTCTAATACTTTGTCAAAAATGTTTCAAGAATTCTAAAGCCGTCATTGGTTTTATTCCAGCAAGAAAATTCATCGACTTATATTCTTTTGAAATGGCAGAGAAAATTGCATAAAATATATAAAACATATATTATTTCCCATTTTCTCAAAAACTAAGGCCAAAATCGAAAAAGTTACGTGAGTAAAATGTTTTTATAAAAAACATATAGTGCGCAAATTTCAGAATATTCTATTCATAAACCAAAAATAGCTTAGATGACCCCCTTAAATGCAAGCTTCGCAGAGTTACTGAAGATCTTCACCTCCATAGTCACTGAACGGAAGTGCTGCTCGGTCACCGGTAAATGCACCCGAAATAAGCGCCATGTAGAGCGGCATCCTACATAATTGTGAATTATTTATTTGTATTTATATTGTACATTTAGTACCTTCCATTAGTTCAGGAAATATTCTGGCTGATTAGTCAGGCTGTGTGTATGAAGATTTTAATTTTGGTGACGATTGTTCTTCGAAACTTTATACTGTCAACTTGCACCGTATGAAATGTTGAGAGAAAATATTCTCTTTTGAAAATTTCACAAATGTTAAGCGTAGTATATTAGCAATATTCAATCTGAAGTCAAAAAATTAACTCTGCGACTTCTACACTCTATTACTCTATCTACTCGGAAAGAGTTAAATGGAGAGTCTAACAATGGAGGTTAGTCTAAATGAGAATAATAATAGCTCGTCTGCTTACAAGCAAATAATATTTATATTTTGAGTAATTTAAAGAAATATTTTTAATAATTTCAATCAGAACAAAGGTTCCTTTAACTTTACAGGGCTGTCACTCTGATGTGAGGGAATAGGATGTATACATTGCAGGGGCGCGGTGACACCAGGGCAGATTTCAGGCCTCATTGATTTGGAGACGGCGCTGTTGAACTGATGGAGAATGTCAGCCAGAGTGACATTGCTTAATTGCGTGTGATAGCTAAACTCGCAAATTTTGGATTTTGTACCTCTGGTAATCAAGAGACTATTATTATCAAATGATATTTACTGCACCGTCTGAGTTGCCTCAGTGTTAAAAATGAATAATAATCATTTATTACCGAGAGCAAATTATAGTACGAAAGCATATTTTTGAGGGAATTGGAATGTTGGACTGTTCACAGAGGTATAGTTCTGGGAAATTGAAGACGCCCAACTCGATTACCTCTTCCGATAGCAATTCCGAGAGCATAGCGCTAAAAAATTTACAATCTTGCTCAGTACTTGAGACACGTTATGAGTCAAAACATGAGTGTTTCTTTATTTTCCCCAGCATCCTATTATACTCGCAGGAAAAAATGGGTATCGTTATTCAAATACTATTCGTCGAAACAAATGATTTGGAAAAAGTACGGAAAAATGCGATCTCTTCGTTGCGTTGGTCTAATTTTGACATGCATTTAAATACAAGTGACTAAGAAAAAATAATCCATGTGATGCATTGTTAAAAATACTCTCGTTAGTGCACACTCATATTTAAATTTGTGCATGCGAACCAAGGAACTAGTGATATCAAGGATTTAGGATAAACTAAATGGGTAGATTTAAATTATTTTGCGTCTAAGACTATGAGGTCGACATTATAGGCAATTTTCCATTGTTACGTATCAACTAGTATGCTAAGTATTTTATCGAGGCATTTTGCCATTTATGATTCAGAGTAATCTTAAGTTCACTACCTTCGTGTTCACCTCCGGTCAATAAACGTAACTTGTCTCGGACACAAGTAACGCATACTCGTAAAGAGTGGTACATGCTGTGACTTTTTAATCTACCAATTACTACAACTAGGAATGAAATTTTGTCGTTGTCATAGCAATATCCATACAGAGTTATCGACCTGCAAGTTAGAAGATGATAAACGAGAAGGCAAATAATAATGGACTTCTAATTCAGTCAATTTGATGTAAGAGATTTCATCAGCTCACGTTGAAAGGGGAAATCAATGGAACAAAATACCTTGAAAATAAAAACTTTGATATTTCTTATTAAAAAGCTTTGATCACTACTCATACACGACCCGCTAAACCCCAGAGCAGGCAATACCAACCAATTCAGACTGTGTGTTTAGTAAATCCGTCTCACATAGCTTTTTAACTGTGATCAATACAACATGTTCTGAAGGAGATACGTTAGAAATGTTTGAAACCTGAATTTTTCCGAGGAATTATAACGGAAATTAAATAAAATTTTCTTCTCATGTTTCCGATAGTGAATGCTACTACATTCTGACTACGGGTTTTCCGCCCATCACGGCCTCCTTCTCCGTGTGTACTATATAGTAGCTCTCACTTCAATGCACGGGTGAACTCAGGATTGATTATGCGTAAGTTTCAGCCTCCCTTACCACAACAAAGATGTTCAAAGAGAGGAAGGATGACAGCATCCTTTAGTATGGAGTTCAGTGAACGTGGAATCTACGCACAAAGTGTGTTCCCGCACAGGATCCCATGAGCATAAAACCAGTAAGTCATGAAGAAAGGTTAGAAAACAAGATAGAAGTTGAATAAGAAAGTAGTTAGACCTGAAAAATAGGACAGCAGTGAACCGAAAAAAGATGATTCTCAGCAAAACAAAAAAGTTTTATTGCAACAAAATGAAGGCCTACCAAATTCTCGACTCGGGACTTCAAATTTTCACTTCGGGGGAGTTAATTCCCTTAAATACAATAGTTGTATCTCCCTAGAGTGAGTGACCTCAAGCGTCGCACTATCATTCACCGCATGAAAGTGATCGATGAAGGGAAATTTCTGGACACTTGAGTTGATTCTTTTATTTGCCTTACGGATGGTCTGTTGAGAATACAAAAAAATTCAGGAAAATCATAATTCTTCAGACGGATGTTAATCAGGAACTTGAAAACGAAGAACACAGCACGTAGTGAAATCATTTTAATTTTACTTCTTTCTTTACACACCTAATCTATAAAAGTGAAGAAACTAAAAACTAGTAGTCCTATTTTCTTAAACGTTTCGGAGTCCAGCTCCATCATCAGTAAGTCATATCTGAAATTTACAATGAGAATGGTTAAAAATGCAATGATATTTACAAGTTTTTTTATCTCATACCCTACAAGTAATTAAACTAAATATAAATTTGCAAAGGGAATGAACTGGTGGCATTATTAAGGACCGGTTTGTCTTTTGCTATGTACAAAGATTCTAAAATTCTCAAATCCAAATCATTAGAAGCAGAAAATAAAATTTTGAAATCATCTTCAGACACACGGGCACTGCACTGCTCCGCATGAAGGCGGACAGAAGAATGACCGGGCTGCGTAAGTCGATTCCCCGTTCTAAAGCTCACACCACGATGCTGGGCAATCCTCACGTAAAATGGCAATGTCGTCATTCCGACATAGCCCGATGTACATTGTACACAACTAAACTTGTACACAAGGGACGCCCGCATTCGCTTAGGTATAACATCTTTGTAACGAAAAAACGAACCAATTTTATGAGAATTAACAAATATAAGGCGAAGATGTGCTGCCGAAAAATAGCTGGGAGGAGATATGGCTCAGAGATTGCCCTTTGCATTTTAAACCTCACTTTTATCGACGGTATGTAGATGACACTTTTCTTTTGTTCCGTGACCCTAGCCATGTTCCTTTATTTCTTAAGTACTTGAATTCTAAACATCCCGCTATTAAATTTACCAGTGAAGTGGAGAGATGTAATAGTTTGGCTTTTTTGGATTCTAAGATCACTAAAATGGATAATAGTTTCAAGTCATCAGTTTATCGTAAAGAAACATTTACTGGTCTGGGCTTGAGTTTTTTTAGCTTCTGTAGTTAAAAATTCAAAATTAATGCAATTAAAACCTTATTACACCGCGCATACAATATCTGTTCAAATTTTAATGACCTGCATGTCGAATTTACTAAGCTGCAGTCTTTCTTCTCAAATAATGGTTATCCCTCGGCTATTGTCAACAGTCATATCAGAAGATTTTTAGACAAGAAATATTTAGATTCCATTTCCACCGCTGATCCATTAGAACCTCTTTATTGCGTTTTTCCTTACTTGGGTTGCTTTTGTGATAAAATGTCACGAGAACTGGAAGTGCTCTTCAAACGCTATTTTTCGGCAGCACGTCTTCGCCTTATATTTGTTAATTCTCATAAAATTGGTTCGTTTTTTCGTTACAAAGATGTTATACCTAAGCGAATGCGGGCGTCCCTTGTGTACAAGTTTAGTTGTGTACAATGTACATCGGGCTATGGCGGAATGACGACATTGCCATTTTACGTGAGGATTGCCCAGCATCGTGGTGTTAGCTTTAGAACGGGGAATCGACTTACGCAGCCCGGTCATTCTTCTGTCCGCCTTCATGCGGAGCAGTGCAGTGCCCGTGTGTCTGAAGATGATTTCAAAATTTTATGTTCTGCTTCTAATGATTTGGATTTGAGAATTTTAGAATCTTTGTACATAGCAAAAGACAAATCGGTCCTTAATAATGCCACCAGTTCATTCCCTTTGCAAATTTATATTTAGTTCAATTACTTGTAGGGTATGAGAGAAAAATACTTGTAAATATCATTGCATTTTTAACCATTCTCATTGTAAATTTCAGATATGACTTACTGATGATGGAGCTGGACTCCGAAACGTTTAAGAAAATAGGACTACTAGTTTTTAGTTTCTTCACTTTTATAGATTAGGTGTGTAAAGAAAGAAGTAAAATTAAAATGATTTCACTACGTGCTGTGTTCTTCGTTTTCAAGTTCCTACAGAAAAATTGCTTTGAAATTGTAACCGACGATGAACGTGAATATCTCGCAAAAAATTCATAATTCCTCGACGAAGTGATGTACCACATAACAAATTAAATTCATTTCAACAATAATTAGGCTTTAAAAGGCAGCCTAGTAATGCACTAAGCAAAACACGGAAAAAATCACAGTAGCGGATTTTACATCATGAAATTGGTTCAATTCATTTTTATTTGAGACCCAAGAAATGACCGAGTGCCTGGCTTACTCATTCTGGCTTTATCGTCTACTTTTCGATGTTTCATTTGCAAATATAAGTATGTATAAAATTGCGCTAGTGAAATTTTGTCAAAATAATTAAACATGATACTCCACATTTAGGTTTTCATTTACACAGACGCTTGTGGATTGTAAAACTCCGAGTACCTATCACTGCCACGCAAGTGCTCATTCGTGCACAACTAGGTATCATCCTACTTAATGTCTCGAGCTGTTACAAATTATGCGTGGGAATCAACAAGCTTCATTGGATGCAAATGCTGAAAATTTAATTGAGAGTCATATGATTATGAAACATATGTCCGCGTTGTTTAGTTATCAGTAGGTGAGACTTTTACAGCGTAAAGAATGAAGTTAACACCGAGTTCCAACTCCACACCTATTGTTGCAACTGCTTTACAATCATGAGGATCAGTGTAGAGCAAGCGTGTAAAGTTTGCAGTGCAATATAATACAAGAGATACAGTTAAAGATTTATAACGCTATTGATAGATAAGACTTTAAAATCTTAGGCGCTGTTTGTCTTTAAAGCTCATTAAAGCTCATAGCTTTCGGTCCATTGAAGAAGATGGTTATGACTTCCTTGGATAGCAATTGTCTAGCTCGGTTAACACCTCTATAGACAAAGTTTCGAGCCCTAGGTAATTTCTCATATTACTGATGATTTCGAAGATCAGGTAGTTAAAATAGAGGATGAAGAGCATCAGGTGTGAAACATTTCAATTGGGAACTCCTTAAGTCATTTGTGTCCACTCATGAAAATTCTCTTGAATAGCTACCCTCTGAGTACCAGCGATTCAGTTTCGCGTCGATTGAGAATAGTTCCTCTGAATGCCATGGGCTTCCACTTCCGTAACAACTTCATCGAAGGCTTTCCGAAAGTCGAGTCATAAAAGGTCTACGGCTTTCGTACTGCCGATAATTCGGTTAATTCACCAAGTAAAAGTTAAGTAGGCTTGTTAGACAGCTACGGTTTTCCTGAAACCCTCTCTGAGAGTCTGCAATCAAAGTTCATGTTTGTAAATGAGTTGTTATTAGAACTTGAGCAATCCTTAATTTTGTTCATAACTGATGCCAGAGGAATAATTATAAAATATTTAATTGTTCCCTCTTTAGAAATTGAAGTGGTATTCGCATGTTCTCAGTCTAGCATTACTAGTTTAGTTACGGGCGACTAAATCTTCGCTGTTGATTGAGCATTTGAAGATCTTCGCAAAGGGCACGCTGAATACTTCGTTTTTATGTCTATGGAAGAATAGACTGTGAGTTTCAATTGAATTGTATGGGTTCCATAATATGAACCCATTTTTCGGCCCCCTACCACCGAGACTATTTGGTTCCTAAGAGACAGCTGGTTGTTTCAGACTTGACTTTGTCGGATATCTATTAAATCTTCCCTGTGACTGAGATAAAATTACGTACCTAAGTTTCCAGCTTTCCTTTGGTCCATTTTTTAGGCCTTAGAGTCACTGTAGTTTAATGAAAAGTACAGCAGTTTGAAGTGCAGCATTAGAACTGCTGTGTGACGTTAAGAACGAAGTCATCAGAAGTCCAACGTTGGCAACGTTTAAAATATTAATTTACCAGAGGAGATTCTTCAGGATCATGACTCACGTAATCACAGAGACTAGCTCGCCAATGGAAACGCATTTCATATGACGGCCTTAACAAAGTAAGCAAAATGAACAAGTGTATGTGTTCGACATAATGCACGGCTTGGTTGCGTTCCATTAGAAACGAGGTTTCTGTTACGAATTTGTAAAGGCGCAACTGTAAACGCTAAACACAACTTCTTCATCCCAGATCAAATACCGCATCGCTTTCGTTTCTTTATATCTAAATGCTAAACACTTATAGCCAGCACGACTAAACCGGTTTTCCCTGAATATTTATTTAGATTTTAACAAGCAATTGAAATGAATCTATGAAGTTGTAAATGGGAATAGATGGTAAAGCCTCAATAAACTTCTTACATAATGTAAATTCTAACCAGTTACTGCACTTATACGCTCACAAAAAGTTTTCCAAGTTTCCAAGTTTTCGTTCCCATCAAACTTGGATCATCAGTTTCATCGGTCAAAAAAAAAAACCTTGAGAAAGGGGAACAGGCAAGCTTTTTCGTGGCAAAAATCTCATTTACGAATACTCCGTAGCTTTGGGTAATCAATGGTACATAGTCGAGATCAGTTTTCTTCTATGTTCGAATAAGTTCGCTCGTATATTATTCTCCAAGTCAGGTTTAAGTCATTTACATTTTTGTTTTCACTTACAAGGAGTTAAAATTCCATTCGAGTATTGAGTTGAGGGTTATTTTCTCGAACGTCAGTTTTGAATCATTAATTAAAAGCAGGCGAATCCTGAAGTAGTTCCAGTTAATTGAAGTTTTTAGAGCACAGCACGGGGTAAGCTTTGGCAGATGTGAATTTCTGGTAAGCCACAAGTTTTCCACTCTCCTGAAATATGGTTGCAGGACCAGTGCTACCAGAGATGTCCTGGTTGGTGAAGACGGCGTCAATTAGCCTGGTTCCGTCCGGCCACCGACACTTAGACTCCACGTCACCATGGCGGCACTCCCGAACGGAGACCCAGGCTTGTTTAGGTAGCATAAAGAAGATGGTCGCTCCACCCTCTGCACGGGACCAAAAAGCGATAATTTTCGTATTTAAAAAATTCCACAGTATCTTTTCATTTCGATTCCAATTAACGAAATTAAACCCAAAAATTTCAAATCATACTTTTGGTCGGAAACCAATCAACAAAGTTGAACCAATAATTTTCCTCGAACAAAACTAGTGAGTGTAATGTTAAACCGTTGTTGCCAACCGTATAGAATGTGTATAACTAAGGTTGTTTTTCTATTTAATTTCTTCTCATGGGTATTACTCCCTGTCTCAACCTTGCGTGAAAATTTTTCTCTAAACTGGCATCACACATTTCACTTTATTTTAATGGAGGATTTTAGTGCATCATATGAAAATTTAGTCAACCTAGTATTTCTTTTTGATCGAAACTTGTCTGAAATTAGGAACATTTCAACTTGAAATAAATTCAATATAAAAAAGACTTTCTTCTGAAGATATATCGGTTGAAAAAGTTGTCCCTCTCAGCAGCGTCTTTTTTACAGTTGCAAAAATGGCTGTTGGATACAGTAACATTTTATTTTCACTCTACATCAGGATAGAGAAGTCAAATTCCTGCTAGATTTTAATATATTTTCAACGTTTCCCTTTTCAACTGTAAAGAATTAACTCTCTTTTTTGACGCACCCGGCAAAAATTTTCTAGAAAAATGAAAATTCGCACATGCTGGAAACCCCCTAATATCCAGTGCGTTCTGATGCATAAAAACCTCACTCGTAGTCCAAACGAAATTTTCCTTAGAGTGATCTCATAAATCTGATGAAAGAGGAACTTTTCTATATTAGAATATTGGGCTAAAATTTACCTTTCGCTTGGCCTGAATACGAAAATTTTCCTAAGCACTGCGCGTATCAATACTCATCGTCGAAAAAGAACAGTCTAAGCCATTCTCGTATGTTAAGCTCAATAATTTACAACACAGTATCATACATTGCAGACTTCTGAGGCAGTTGCCGGTAACATGAACATTGTTTTCAACGCATGCTCATGAAATTGTGTGTCCCATGAAAATAATGATGTACAGTGTCCTCAGTTTAATGTTGTTCACTCCACATTGACCACTCGTCATTTCAAGAGAGTGAGCTGTTATCAGTTATTATGAAATATCGACATTATGGAAAAAATTCACGTAAATTTTTGTTAGGAATTACGGAATAATGATGATAGGAAATAATTACGTTCAGTCATCCTCATCGCATCCGCTTTCGTTTTCTCGGTCTTGATGAGGAGGGGCACTCCATTGGCAGCGGCGCACAGTTCCCTTTGTGTCTCCACGGAGGAGTTCATGGTTTCGGTAGCGAGGAACACCTCCAAGGGAGTCTCTGTGAAAACTGAAAGCAAGAAGGAAAAATTTATTGCTAAGCCAGATCAAGAAGTCCTTTTTTTACATTCCCAACGACTTGCGGCTGACCCACCCGTAGTAAAGTGCTTAAAACCAATTTCTTATTACGTTTTGATTCACCATTTTAAACAATATATTTTGAACACCCCGTCAATAACCCCAATTTTTTGCTCTAACTTTTAACAAACCGATATACCAACCCTGCATTGCCATTCCGTTTTTATTAAACATCCGGGGATCCATTCATAAAGATGCATTTACTCCACACATTTCAATATGTAGCTAATTATGCGATCGTAACTGCACTGTATGGTAGATCTAAGATGATACACTCATTATTTTCAAATGCAGATATGTGTTCAAGCACCAGAAAAAATAAAGAAAGTTCTAGTGGTCCAGAATGGTTGTTGTTGGGACATTAATAACAGCACTGAAAAATAAAAGCACAGTAATCAGGTTAAAAAAGCACATGTTTCGTAAGGCACGTTTCAATGTAGGAAAAGTCCTCATTCTGAATCTGATATTTACTCTTATTCCGCTGGCTTAGGCACCATTTCCCTGTGCCATGATCCATATGTTATTGTTATTGATTATGAATAAAAAATACACGCCTATCAGTTTAAGCAACATGTGTCGTGAGTTTCTTGTGTAGAGTGTGATCTCTTCTCACATTCCAGCAGAAGTCTGTCAACAGACCAGGGTTCCATTTTCTTTCGAATCGTGGCTCCATCACTGAAATATCCTAATGAATCTTTCGCCATATTCATCACCCATTTCACCAAGATTCTCCGCAAAATCCGAATGCAAATGAATCACGGATAATTTAGAGACATGTTAAATCAAATTTCATGATGATGACTCAGTAGATCGTTCACAACAAGCGTATAGCCTTCTGAACGATGTTTTTCTAGGAAGTTATAACAAAATTTCTTGAATGACTAAAAAGCAAGCTTTTATTTTCTCTTGAAATGTGCGACGAAAGTTAGTTCTATAAGTACAGGGAACAGTAAAATTTGGTGTAGCCAAGCTGAAAAGGCAACCTTGACTTATGCACAAATATACCAGTTATGTTCATCATACCGTATGCTTTTAAGAAATCTTTTCAGATTTTCAAATGATCCGTTCGTGGTTGCGCTACACGTTAAGGGAAAACATGTTACCGTTGTGTAGCAAAACAGCTATGATGCTGTCTGTGGATCTTTTTCGAAAACTCGCCTGTTGGTGTTATCATATGGTATTTCCAGTTACTCAAAAAAAGTTCAGAGCTGAGATTACAACAGCATAAATCATTGTTCATGGTGAACAATGCAAGCAGCTTCTCTGTTCGTTTTCTGTACAGTGTTATTTTCACTCTTTTTGGTATGAGATTACGTTCTTGAAGCCTTGATGGCAGAAACTCACTTACTTTTTCGATTACATACAGATCTCAACACAAGTCATTAAGAGCCTTTTCAAAAAATGGCAATGGTTTACTCTCGCTTTTTGGACCAATGAGCTCCACATATTCACCCGTGGAGTGTTCATCTGCACCACTGGAACTCCGCATTTTTCGATCTGGGGGCTTGGGCACAGATGAATATTTTGAGTGCTTTACTGAACGCATTGCTGATTGCAAATACCGGTAAACAATGTGTTTCTTTTTCTTTGCTGTAGTAAAACCTGTAAAGTCTTGCTGACAGAAATAGCAGTCAATTGAGTGATCTTTATCGAATGCTCATACCGAACTTGCTGCGCAGACTTAACTCATGTATTACTACACATGTTTCTAAATCTGGAAACAATTTAGATAGTCATGATTTTTAAATTCCATAAATAACTTCGCTGTCACTTCGTTTTAAATCCATTTCGTCCTTGCTACATCTTATGTGTTATATGCGGATACCACTGGTATGACAGCCTTGTAACTACATTATTTGCCATTTATGATCCCTAATGTTCATGCTCATGGACTGAGTTTGCGCACTCCTTATGAAATCAGACTGAGTTTTAGATAATTTAGACTAATAATCTCTGTGTTTTAGTTTCTCTTTTTTAAAATTTAATTATAAGTAAGAATGTCCTTATTTTTACCTTGATCCTGTAGTTTGTATCATTTTTTATTTTTACGTCACATTTTACTTACTGTTTCTTAATTCTAATGACTGACCATGTTGAAATATTCGACAATATTGATCCAGATCTCAATCATTTGAATAGACTGCACCCAAACCTAAATGAAACTGGAAACTGTAAATACCTAAATATTAAAAAATTCAATGAATCGATGAGAAAGGCCTGTAACGATTTTTCACTATTATGTTGGAACTGTAGATCCATTTATCCGAAAATAGATGAAATATCTTGTACTATCACTGACCTGAACAGCAATTTTAATGTTCTCAGTTTCACCGAAAGTTGGCTAAATGACTCATCTAAAGACCTGTTTCAAATTCAAAACTATTATGGCCATCATTCACTCCGTAGTAACAAACGTGCTGGTGGCATCAGTACGTACATATCTAAACACATACTTCGAAAGTCATTTTAATTGCAACTATGAATCGTGAACATATTGAGACTTTATTCATAGAACTAACGAAAAATGATAAACGGATTATACTTGGGACAGTATATAGGCCCCCAACAGCTTGTAACGTCCCTATCCTGAACGAGCTTCAAAGCATAATATCTCAGTTTAACAAGTCTCTATTTAATGACATGATAATCTGCGGGGATTTCAACTACGATCTTCTACAAAATGATAGCTGTGAGCAAATCTCAAACTTCATAAATGTTTTTCAGTCAAGCTCCTTCCTTCCAATCATCACAAAACCTACACGTGTTGCTTCTGAATCGGCTACGTTACTCGATAATATTTTTATGTTAGATCCGACTGATTTTCTTACCGGAATAATAATTTCTGACTTATCTGACCATTTCCCGGTGTTTCTCATCAAGAAAAATGTCTCTAGTCCTTGTACCAGCCCACAGGCTGATACTTATTCATTTCGTTGTGTAAACGAATATAACTTAGGAACAATGCGAACTGTTCTGGAAGAATTAATGCCATCATTAGACATCTATGAACGGGACAA
Organism: Morinoia aosen; assembly: GCA_030386875.1. Taxonomy (NCBI): domain Eukaryota; kingdom Metazoa; phylum Arthropoda; class Malacostraca; order Amphipoda; family Talitridae; genus Morinoia; species Morinoia aosen. The sequence goes on from CM059566.1 coordinate 27,117,670, forward strand.
TAATGCGAATAACATTGATGAAGCAATACTAAATTTAACTGAAATTATAACGACCGCATATAGCCAGTGTTGTCCAATAATCACCCGCACAATTACGCCGAAAAATAGACAAAAGCCCTGGATTACTGAAGATATCGTGATCAATATAAAGAAACGTCAAGCGTACCTAACCTTACTATACGAAGGGCGAATATCTAACGTAACGTATAACAGTTTCAGGAATCATGTGACAAATCAAATACGAACCTCAAAACAAAACTACTTCACACGCAAATTTACTGAATACAAAGCTAATATTAAAAATACTTGGCGCCTGCTTAATTAATTCATGCTATAAGCCGAATAATAATACTACGAAAACAATTGAGTCCATCGTTCATGAAAATGTAAAATACAACGAGAAAAAAGATATTGCAACTGTGTTTAACAACTTTTTTGTAAACATAGGAAAAAATATAGCCGATAGTGTATTCAGTGAACCCAGAGACCACTTGCAATACATGGACCATGTCCGTGAACCCAACTCTTTCTTTTTCACGCCAACTAATCCCTCCGATGTAAGTACGTGCATAAACAACTTGAAAAATAAATCAAGTGGATTGAAAAAAATTTCGGCTAAAGTTCTAAAGGCTATAGCTGATATAATAGCACCGTGCTTATCTTATATTATCAACCAATCCCTTTCTCAAGGTATCTTCCCCAACTCTTTCAAAATTGCGAGAGTGACCCCTATTTTTAAAAATGGTGATAAAAAACTGCATTAATAATTATAGACCTATCTCTATACTAACAATTATTAGCAAAATATTCGAGAAAATTGTGTATAAAGAAGTGTATTCGTATTTTAAACAAAAATCTTTCCTCTACGATAAACAATACGGTTTTCGTTCTAAGAAATCTACGACACAAGCTGTATTAAATCATTTGCAATACCTTTATTCTAATATAGATGAAGGAAAGCTTGTTTTCTCCGTATTTCTTGACTTTCGAAAAGCATTCGATTGTGTGGACCATAACGTATTACTCTCGAAACTACACTGTTATGGCATTCGAGGGGCTGCCCATGATTGGTTCAGATCATACTTAGCAAATCGGAAACAATACGTTGTCATTGACGACGCAAAATCAGACCCACAGACAATTAGCCATGGAGTTCCACAAGGATCTGTCCTTGGGCCTCTGGGAGCGCACTCTCATGTCTCGATGACAATTAATATGCTGAATTCCCATTTTAAATACAGATTGGAAAATTCTAGCGACATCGGGTCGCTATTCATGCCGAGATTTTAATGTGGAGAGAATGTTTTCGATCTCTCAACAAATTAAATGCCTATTCGGAATTGAGCTGATCTTTATTGAGTCAGCATTCATTCTCTGAGAAAATTTAAATGATAATGAGAGACTTGTTCTTGTTGGACATTTAAATCATCGACTCAAAGTTTTAAAAATGTTTACTTGTCATTAATTAAATTGTAAGATTCGGTAAAGGATCACTCTGACACTAAAGGTGTTTCTCAATTTACTTTATTCAATCATTCATGTACAAAATTTTGCGCTTTAACCATTCTAATCTTCTCGTATTTTTTCTAATTTCAGGTCGCACGGGTGCGAGCAGTAACACAACATCTTGTAACACGGTAACGCGCAGTCAACAACTTAAGCGCGCAGTCAACAACGCGCGCAGTTTTCCCATACTAACTAGGGTTAATTCACCTTCGTGAAAGGGAAGGAGAACAACGGTGAACCATTGATACGGTGAACCATTGACTTTAAACGGTGAACCATTGATACGGTGAACCATTGACTTTAAATACAAATACGATGTTACTTTACCATGTTCGTAGTGCTGCCAACGCGGTTTAAGTATATTTAGAAACTTGAAAGTAGGTAATTATAAATTCAGTCATTCAAAATTATGTACTTTGTTTACATTTTATTACTATTGGATTACGATAATTTGAAACGGTTTACCCAATTTCCATATTCATACTTGATGTTTTAAACTAGCGTGTGTTTGATTTTACTTCATGTTTTCTTATATCTTAGTCCACATTCTATATCATTATGTTACAGTTTGAATTAAGTTTTACGAGTTTTACGGCACTCGTTTTATTCTGATTGGTTGTTTTACTAATAGTGGAAAAGTTCTGTTCTAATTGGAGCGATGAGTGGCTTTAATATTATAAAAATCAATAACAATAACATACGCGCATGATAACAATAACATTATCTAACTTCTATTTTTAAGTCTACGGTAACGCAGACGATGTTTTGAATTTTTCTTTTTGGTGAAAACTTTAATGATTCTTTAATTTGATGTCCAGCTAATTTAATTATCCTTTCTGAATTATTTTCCATTACCTACGAGGTAATAGTTTTGATTCTTGTAAAATTTTCCGAAATTGCCTTGCCGGTGAACTCGTGTTTCACGTTGCAGTTAATCTATAACCCCTATAATCCCTAGGTTTATTTTGTTTTTTTAATAATAATATTTGTGTTTATGCGCGACTTTATTAACGTCAAGTGGCGATGGTCAATTAATTTGGTGATGATTTCCGTGGAGGAATTTTGTTTTTCACGGTTCTGCAATTATGCATGTGATTACCTGATGTCAAAATTGCTTGTCATTTACATAATTGTTGCGGCATTAAAAAAATTGTGCGACATTACACCTTTAATTGCGAGGTATCTTTTACTGAGTTTGATCAAATTTAATTGTTTAGTTAATAGAATTACCTTTACGCATGTGAGGCGGATTTTGTGTTTGAAATTTAAATTTTTTGTTTGTTTTTATCCGCCCGAATATAATTTTTTTTATTTATAATTGAATATCTATCCGGGTAAAGGGGGGAGGTATGTGCGCCAAGCGCCATCCATGCCCCTCTTCCCCCGTGCACCTCAGAGGTCTTATAAGCGGTGAGCTCTTTAGGGCCCGCGCATTTGGTTCGCATCCCCACCTGTTAACGTCGCACCAGTAAACATCGCACGTAACCAGCGTATCTCTAACCTCTGTCAGCCTGCATACTCCTATTTCTAATTTTTATCAATGATATCATTAAATCTACATCATTCTTCAAATTCATAATTTTTGCGGAAGACAGTACCCTTTCTGCGGTCCTTCCAAACCAAAATCCCGCTAGGATGGCGGAGCGTATAAATAATGAACTTCGTAAGGTTTCATTGTGGCTTAAAGCCAAAAAAATAAGCCTTAATATCGATAAAACAAAATATATTACATTCTCATACGAGAAAAATATATCTCTCCCAAGCATTAAAATTAGCGAAGGTGAAATCGAAGAAACCAACTCAAGTAAATTCCTGGGCATCATAATAGACAAACATCTAACCTTCAAAGAGCACATCGCTCATATTAGTTCTAAATTATCAAAATCTATCGGAATCCTAAATAAAGTTAAAAATTTCCTGCTTGAAACAGCCTTACAAATGCTCTACCGAACGCTCATTTCACCATACTTGCAATACGGAATAGAAGCATGGCACGGAACTGATAAAAATAAAACCAAAAAAATGTTTACCCTGCAAAAAAGAGCCATCAGAGCGGTAAAGAATCTAGAATATAATGCTCACACAAATGATTCATTGAAAAATTTACGAATACTTAAGCTTTCGGATCTCTAAAAAATCTCCATTTGCGGTTTCATTTACAAAACATTAACAAATGATGGCGACAATAGCCTAAAATAATTATTAACTGCGCAAACTGGTCATCACGACCATTTAACCCGAAATAGAAGTAAATTCATGCTTCCTTATTACTCAAAGGCTCGGTCACAACACAGTATCCTCTTCGTTGGAACTAAAACTTGGAACTCAATACCTGCGGAGATCCGTGAAAGTAATTCTTATAAGGTATTCAAAAGAAATCTTGAGTCTCACTTCCTATCAGATTACTAGTCGTGTAAGATCACAAAGTCAAACCTTGTCCCCTACATAACTGGTCCTAATAATGTTATTTGCCATGGTTAATTTCGCCGACCTTCAGTCTGTTCGTGAATCGTTTGTCGAATATACTGAAATCTAGTCCATATGAACTATATTGTAAAATGAAGCATCTAATTTCGAGTTAATTATCTCATTGATCATTCTAATGCGTCTCTAGTTTAAGTGAATTAGGTTAAACATTATTGTACTCCTTAGACTAACGTTGATGGTAGGATGCCCTAGAAGTCACTGAACTTATTCGAGCCCACAGGTAGCTATACTCAAATTTGACCATTGTACTAGACTTAAGAAACATTCTATCTCTGTATCACCTGTGGTAAAGAAATTTTTTAAATTGTTTAAATTGTTAAATCTTGCTGTTCACTCTAAATCATTGCCACACCGAACTCCTTCATGTGAACGTTTTCTTCTGCATCTCAGACGCTCAGTGTTTTCTCATACGTAGGGCAACATACATTGTGTGCCCATGACTTGTCTCGGTCATTGTGTCACAAATCAAATTATGTATTCCTCTACTTCTTGATATGGAGTGTGATGCTGAGCAAATGTTCATTCCCCGCATATATAGCAGCATCTGATTGGAACATTTTTTCCTTGTCTTGCATCCATTGTTGAAAATATATAGGATCTGAAGGAACATAGTAATAAACACAAGCATTGAAATTTAAGGTTTTAAGTGTTAAATTAGATTAAACATAAACCCACAATAATATATATGTGCAACACTCAGAAAAGAATACGAGATCTGTGGCCATTTTTATGTCCTGAATTGCATGAGAAATACATTTTCACTATTTTTCAGAAATTTTCATCAGTGATAACTTTGCAAAAACCATGCTAAATTCAACGAAAAGAAGGCCCCATTGTAGGTTGAAAATGATGAAAAAAAAATGGGAACAAACACAGGTTTGTATTTAACTTTGATTACGATTTCTACTTCAACGATGGTTTTTAATGACTTTCTCAGCGTTTGATTCCCACTCACGGAACTTGAAGAAGGCGACGCTGTCGAGCAGAGGCCTCGTGGTGACGGTGTCTGGGCCGCCGTCGGTCATGGAGCAAATATCGGCCACGGCGTCGTAGGAGGCCGCCGTGCAGCCGGAGTCCAACCAGCACTTCGTCTTGCACTCGCCTGGTTAGGAAATGAAACAAATTAGCTAATATATACGTTCGCTCACGACACATCATTAGCATGAGTAGCCCATTCGCTGGACAGATTCATTCTTGCTTCTTTCCCTTTTGTCTCTAGGCACGTGAGGGATAATTATATATTCTCCTACACCATTAACTCATATAATTACGTAATTACAACTCGAGGAAGATAATTAAAACGTGAAACTTTTTGAATACGTGGAATTTGTGATCTATTTGTTTTAAAAATTATTAACCAACAAACCAAAGCATGTCTGACCAATCAATTTAGATTCACTAGAATTTTCTGCCTTCCAACAATGAGGGACTTTAAAAATCCCTACGCATTTTTTACTGAATCATTTCGGTATCTTTTTGAAAGTATTTGAAAATGAACAGACGAATGTTAATAGGGCAGAATACACAAGTTTCGAATTTTCAATTTATGTAGCGATTTTCACAAATAGTTCTAAGAAATCGCCGCGAAAAAAGGTTTTTGAAGTATGACGTCGCTAGAACATTTTTGAGGATGGGTATGCTATTTTTGGTTACAACGTCATTGAAATAATCTAGGATCAGAACCTTCAGAACATTGTTCCTGTGCTGTAAATTTGCGGGCGCAAAAACGATTTTTTATTTTATTGGCCAATGGCGAATTGTTGAACGAACAAATGCCATGAAAAAACTGAAATTTCGAGACCGACGGTCACGACAAGTTTGTTCAATTTCATGAAAATCAGCGTTACATACCATAGAGGAACATATAAGTATTTTTAATCGAAAGATCACAATGCTCAGCAACAGCTCAAAGACAGCTAAGCGGACAAACTCACACTCATCCTCGACGTCTGTGATCAGGCTGATGGGGCTGTGGATCGCCACGTTTGCAATCACCGTGCGGTACTCAGCTGCTGATGGAGCGGTGGTGAACAGCTGCAGCAGCAGAAGTTTAGGTAGGAGGCTGCAGTTCAGTTTCTCCATGAATGTTAATGTAGATTAAAATTAAACGTTTTCACAACATTTACAATGAAAACCTGAATTTTAAAAAGGTAACACTCGTTTTCCACGAGAAAGCTACGGTGTGCTAAAAATCTGCAATCAATTTTGCTAGTTCACTGTTCTGCATTGGAAGAGTATGAAAAGCACGAGTAGGAAAATTTCCAGAAAAAATTGGAATCGCAAAAAGCCAGACTGGAAATACTACCGTCTTCGTTTCTAATAACCATGGAAAACTGGTTTCAAGACGTCATGCAACCAAAACGCCTGAAGATATATATCGATAAATGTCTGCTGCAGCCATTTAGTATGTCCTCGAATCAGGTTTTGGGTGATTAGTATTCTACTGATTGTTAGCCAGATTTCATATCACTTAAATTACTACCGACATGATCTTTCTTCTGTTCGGCCAGAATCGCCTTTCTGCATTTTCCAAGGCATCCACGTCAAATATCCCTTCAATTCCGACCTTGTTATGAATAAATTATGAATAAATTTGCCTATTAGGTTATTATTTGTGTGTAACCAAAATTTCAAAGCCCCAAAATTCATTTCGACCTGAGAGATCTTTGTGTTAGACATCATGTCACTATCGCCTCAAATTTATACTATTTCTTTTTTTGTTTTCATTTTGTGTAATACGTGGATACTACCTGATGGATGCGAGCTTCTGTAACAATGCTATCAGCAATCTGAAATTTCCAAAGTTCTTGCTCATGGACTGAGTGAGCGTATCTCTTCAAGAAAAACACTGGAGTGTAGGCTGATCATATCTGTGTGATTTCTCTTTTTTATTACTCTTAACCTAATATAGTTTGGTTTTTCATTTTTCTGTTTTAGTAGTGTAATATTTCTTTTTTCTTTACTCTATAATTTTTCCTCACATTTTTAATTTTTGTGATGCATTGTACATTACTTACTGTTCGTCCAGTTAACGACTGATCATGCTGATACATTTGATTATATTGACCAACATCTCAAGCATTTACAAACTTTGTATCCAAACCTAAACGGAACTAGAAATTGTTATCAAACTAATATTACAAAATTCAATGAATCGATGAGAACAAGTCACATTGATTTTTCGCTGCTGTGTTGGAACTGTAGATCACTCTTTCCAAAAATGAATGAAATAATAATCTGCGGTGACTTCATATATGAACTTTTGAAACGTGAAAGCTGCCAACAAATCTCAAGTTTCATAAGTGTGTTTTAGCCTAAATATTTCCTTACAATTATCACGAAGCCAACACGTATCTCATCAGAATCTGCAACGCTTCTGGATAATGTCCTAATGATAGATCCAACTGATTTTCTTAATGAAATAATTGCTCCCCCACGTATCAGATCATTTTACAATTTTTCTCGTTAGGAAAAATGTCTGTCACTTGCACCAAGTCACAGGTTGAAAATTACTCATATCGTTATGCAAATGAATCCAAATTGGGAGCAATACGCACTGTTCTAAAAGAACAAATGCCGACATTGGAAAGCTCTCAACACAACAATAATGCAACGAAAATTGGTGAAGCAATACTAAACTGAAAAAGTATGACGACTGCATATAAACAATGATATCCGATCATCACTCATACAATTACAGTTGCAATTAGGTTATTATACAACTATACCGATCATCACTTACAATTATTTTTAGGCGCACCTAGCTCCTCTCTACAATTGGCTAATATCTACGGAAATGTATTAGAGATTCGTTAACTATGAGACAAATCAGATGAAGATATCGAGAAAAACTACTTTACGTTCAAATTCACTCAATTTAAAACTGTTGTTAAAAAACCTGGGACCTCCTTAATTCTAGCTATAAACCAAATAATGATGTTAAGAAAACAATTGAGCCTGTTTTGAAAAATAATGTAAAACACCATGAGGAGAAAGCTTTGCTAATCTTTTTAACGATTTCTTTGTAAGCGTAAGAAAAATATAGCAAATGGTATTTCTAGTGAAGCTACTGATCACTTGGAATATATTGATAATGTCCGTGAGCGCAGCACGTTTTCTTTCCGTCTACCAACTCTTCCGATGTAATTGAGTGCATCAACAACTTGAAAAATATATCAAGTGAATGAAAAACGTTCCTAGAGTCCTTAAAGTTATAGCTGAAATTAGGGCCCCGTTCATTTCCCAAATTATTAACCAGTCACTTTTCCTATGCATTTTTCCGAACTCTCTCAAAGTTGCAAGATTAACCCCTATTTTTAAAAGTGGTAAAATAACTTGCGCAAAAAATTATAAACCTATCCCTGTGCTACCAATTATTAGCAAAATATTCGATAAAATTTTGTATAAAAACGTGTATCCTTATTTTGAACAAAAATCATTTCTCTTGATAAACAACTTGTTTTTCGCTCCAAAAAACCAACAACACATATTAAATCACATTCATGCCTTTATTCCAACACAAATGAAGGAAAACTTGCTTTCTCCTTATTTATTGATTTTCGAAAAGCATTCGATAGCGTGGAGAGTAACAGATTACTCTCAATCTCCATTGTTATGGTATTAGAAAAGTTGCTCATGGTTAGTTCAGACCATACCTAACGAATCGGAAGTAATGCGTTGTCATTGACGCTGCATAATCAGAACTACAGGCAAATAGCCAAGTAGTTCCACAATGATTTGTCCTTCGGCCTCTCCTATTTCAAATCTTTATGAACGAAATCGGTAAATCTACATCATTTTTCAAATTCATTCTTTTTGCGGATGACAGCACGCTTTCTATACTCCTTCCTAATCAAAATCCCGCTCTAATTGTGAAGAGTATAAATAACGAGCTTTGAAAGGTTACAATGTGGCTTTAAAGCTAATGAAATAAGCCTTAGCCTCGATAAGTAAAATATGTTATATTCTTATACAAGAGAAAAATATCTCTTCCACGCATTATAAAAGAGGCGACGGTGAAATCGAAGAAACCAATTCATGTAAGTTCCGGGTTATTATAATAGATAAACATCTGACCCAAAAGGATATCGTTATATTACTACTAGGTTATCAAAATCCGTTGGAATCATCCATAAAATGAAACTTGGATTGGCTGAAGAAGCTTTGCAAATACATCACCGCGTTGTACGTATTTTACAATACGTACAACACGGAATTGAAGCATGGTACGGAACTGATGAAAATATAACCAATGTAAACTTTAAAAAGAGAAAACAGAGGTGTATTAAAGAATCTAGAATATAATGGGGACACAGATGATTCATTCAAAAGCTTACAAATACTTAAACTTCTGGATCTTTACAAATTCTCTATATATATAATTTCATGAATAAAACATTGACCAATAATGGCGAAAAAGACCTCAAACAAATATTAACTGCAAAAACTGGTCATCACGATCATTTAACCAGAAATAGAAGTCTCTCCATTTTTTCATATTATTTAAAAGCTTGGTCGCAACACAGTATCCTCTTCATTAGAACTATGACTTCGAACTCAATCCCTGCGGAGTATCGTGAAAGAAATTCTTATAACGCTTTCAAAATGAATCTTGAATCATTTTTCCTATCGGGATATTAATCATGTGGGATAGCCAAGTCAAATCTTTTCTCCTAAATTATTCATCCACATAAGGTAGTTTTGTCATGGTCAATGTAAATGATCTTCAGTCTGTACTCAAGTCGTTTCTAGAATATACTGTCAAAATCTAGCCCATATAAACTACTTTTTAAAATTAAGCATCAAATCTTGAGTGAACTAAATCTTTGATCAGTCTAGTGCGTAACTAGGTTAAGTGAATATGGTCAAACATAATTGTACACCTTACAGAATAGCGTTGGTGGTAGGATGCCGTAGAAGTCATTGAACTTATTCGGACCCACGGGGAGCTATACTAAAATTTGACCATTGTACAAGACTTAAGAAACAATGTATTTCTTTATGGCATGTAGTAAATAAATTTTTCTAATTGTGTTTCAATTGCGCTTGAATAGGAACTTTTAATTTTAATGGAAATGTCGCATTAGGGATCCCTGGAAAATATGTTTTGGTTCACTTATAAGACTTCATTCGTATTTAGGATAAGGTTTGTGCTCTCTTGCTGTGATGAAAAGGGTTTGAATAGTATGACAAGTTCTTGATTTCTTATTTGAGTAATTTTTTCTGATAAAAAGAATTACGTTAGCGATGTTTATGAGCTGTTCAAGTGTCTCCAGATTTTATTTCTGAAGTTCCATTCAGCAACCAGAAAAAAGATATTTTTTAAGATTTCTGAAATTAACATTGGTTAGTGTGAGGGAATAACATATTTTTACATTCAATTAATACTTCACTAACACCTTGGCGATTTGTTTAAATTTGAGACCATTCTTATTATTTAAAAATTTATAAGCGGTTTTTTGAAACTCTGATTTGCATGAAAGCTGTTTAAGTAATTTTCCGTAAATTGAGAATTGCAGTAGAAAAAAGTGATGTGGACGACGAACATCGTGATTCATCTGAGAAGCAGTCAAAATGAAGCACAAAATCTATAAATTCTTGAAAATCAGAGACAAGTTTTCGCGTTAAATGGAACACAAGTTTAGGGATAGTTTGTTAATTCCAGTGTATAATTTCGTGTCCGTATTTGAATACCTCGTACAAAACTGAAGCATTTTCACTGTTTCACTTTAGTTTAAAGACTTATGCTAACAGGGAATGTAGTTCATTGATGTCGTAGTTTTTGCTGGCAGTAGTGAACAATACAAGAGATATAAAGTGAAACTGTCTATCTTTTCCATACTTCCTATGTATCCTAGGGAATTAAAATGAAATTACGATCCGCTTTATGTATAAATTACGTATAAGATATACATAATACTCATATGCCTTACTCTCACTATGTATGTGGAAAATTGACTACTGGCATTCTAATGGTTCGGAATCAATGATATCAAATACAATGTCACGCTTCCCGCAAAATGACGCTATGCACTTTTCAAGCTGGTGAACAAAAGCATATTAATTAACCATACATAAATTTCTCTAAAGTTTCTTGAGTTGAATATTCTTCAGCTTGAATTATCCGGGACAGGTTATAAAACCTTGAAGTGTGCCAGGATGTGGTGCCGCACGACCCGCCCTCGCCAGGGACCGTAGCGACCTCACTGACCGAGTCCGCTCTGCCGAGGTCTCCCGCCTCATTTATTGAATCCCGCCTAGCGAGCTCAGTGATTCATTATTAATCTCCGTTGTTTATTAGTTAAAAACTGCACAAATTGAGAGCTGAAAGAACGCGGGATTGGATTTATCATCAAGTTATGAACAATTATACTTCCAATAGTACGATTCGTAGAGAATTTTACTCGTGAACAAGAACAATTTTCGAAGTTAAGAGTACTGTAGAAAAAAACATCGAGAGCAACTAAGGAACCACCTGCGTTTGACATTAAATGAAGTGGGCAGACATTTAAAATTGGATTAGCTGAAATGTTTTTACTCTTCAAGAAAAAAGTTTATTCCAAGTTAAGCTCTATTCAATACGAGCTCACTTCTTCCAAATTGTCTTTCAGTACTTATTTATCTATTGTAATGAAGGGAATTGAATGTGTTGAATAAAGTTTATATGCTTGAGTGTTTATGATCGTAAGCTTTTTAATTTTTTGAGACAATGAAAAGTGAATGTTTTTGAGGAAAGTATAAATTAGCTCGCATACAGTTAAAAACTTGAATGAAATTAAGGGACCATTCTTTCTGAATATAAACTTTTCTTAAAAATTGAGCGTGCTCGCAATGAAGGAGAGCACTACTCTCTGTCATGGACAGAATGAATATTTTATTTCATCTTACAATATTACATAAACTTGCATTGAGACGCCCAGGTCGACTAGATAACTAACATTTTGACTTAAATATACCTTCAATAATAAAGACTCATGTCTCTTCAATGATTAATTTTGCATACACTCTGAAAACTCCATAAATTCAATTCAATTATAGTTCTTGAATTCACACCAATGAGAAATAATAAAACCTAAACTAGAACAAGCGGGTAAGGCTGGCTCTTCCTCACAATTTCATGAGCATGGTTGAATTTCGCCACTGTCCATAAGGGCCACCCCGAATCATTGAGATCCGAAGTTTGTCTTGGATATTAAAATATTAAAAATGAAGTGACTTAGCATTCAGTTTTTTACATTTCAATTACTGAATAAGGATGGATTTTAGCAGCTTGAAGATCGACAGTACGATAAATTTGAATGCTATATTCTTATCATTCCAAATAAATTCGAAAGACAATTCTCGGGCAAACTTTTTCGTCATTGGTAAATGGCATCGATATTTTCGAGACTAATACCATGCTTTCCTTTGCTTCTGAACTACGTCGCTTAAGAACAAATTTAATGAATTCCTATATCAAATTGAAGCAGTCGATCTTGACAACGCTCAGAATGAATCTGTTTAGCCATTGAAAATGAAACATATGAGATTTCATTGAATTGTTTTCAAGTTTCTGAGAAATTCTCCTATGTATAAAGAGAAATTTGGTATGTGTCATATTCGACATACCAGGTAGTGAAGGTATATTCTCTGGTTCGAAAGAGTTGATTACTTGAATTTTACCATTTGTTGTCATTCATACGATGAGCATATTTTTATTAATTTGCCAAAACCGTTCAATTGTTCGTGATCTTCCATGCTTTTACAAGACAATAAATGTACGTAAAGCTTTGTTGAAAATTACGCCTTCAAGAAATGCGTTGAAAAGTTCGTGTTAATGATAACCGTGGCCGAGTGGTTAAAGCGCGCGTCATTCACGGGAAGGTGTTGGCAGTTTGAACTCCGGCGCCGCGCGGTGATTTCTCCCCATTGGGAAAGGGAAGAATTCAGGCACAATTACCCACTCTACCCAGGTGTCGGAAGTGGGTACAGGCTTAACCGGGGGTAACAGTCTTTGCGTCCTGATGTTAGTTGTAATGCATTTGAAAAACTAATCTACAAGATGACATGTATCAGGCTTGATTGATTGGCAAAAAGCATCTTTTATCGTTGGGTTAAAATATATAAAGTTTGAGTTGAAGAAAATTGGTTGATAACTGTTTTTTAATGATAAAAAGTAAGAAATCGAGTTTCTTCTCTAATATCGTCTTTCTGATTTACCGGCGAACGCCTCACAAAAATGTACGAGTAATAATCTATTATACTGTAGGATATAATTTTCTATAATTTTCTTACCCGTTTCTTTTCATGCGCCATTATCTTCGTGCCTAGTAATTAGAGAGAGCTGGAAGTTTTTATTGCTGAGAACATCAAAAGTTCAGCTTCTGCGTCTCTCTATTTCTGAAACATAGTTCGTGCAGAAATTTTTTATTGGCCTTTGGACCTTGAAAATGAGTTTTTTTATTAAATTTTCGTTAGTACACCTCTTTATCTATGAATAAACATTTTTCTCAATTTGCTATTCGCCTTTGGACCTGGAATATTAGTTCTCTAAGTAAATATCGTCAGAGATTACGATGAAAACGACAAGCGAATTGTTTTTGCCTCAGAAAAGAGCTTGGTTTTATATGCCTTGCAATATTTCAACGGAAAATGTTCAGCATAAACCAAATGCGGTAGCCTTCGTCTGTTGAACCAGTTACCTGCTCGCCTAATATCATTTTAATTAGCCTTTATATTACTCATATGAATACCTCAATATTGGAGTGCGCTGGAGACCAAATAACTTCTTCGATATTTCATGAGTCATAATTTTCTTCAGTGCTAATGATAGAGAATCGAAAATTGAGGTACTAGGAATGATTAGACCATAAAGTTTGAGTCTCTTCATCACGAAAATTTAGTTTTTCTCATCACTCTTCCAATTCTCCAACAGTGAGTATCCGTTCTCTTAAAATGCAATAATTAAAGATTAGATCGTGAGTGACCGGTAAATTGCCTTTGCTCAATAACCTATCTGAGGTTCATGCGCCTTTGATGTTTTCGCAGAAAAATTGCACGGAGAGTACGTGGGGCCTCTTGATTTGTTCAGTCAGTCACACGCAATCTTAAGGCATGTATGTGAAACGGGGACCACCTCTTTAACGAGCGCTTGCTTTTCTGTCTTGATACCTAAGGAATAAGAATTCACTGTCCCCCATGAGAATTCATGCTTGGTGAACTGAAATAAAACAAATATCACGTCAGTTCATTTGCAAGAAGTGTACTTATAGTTCATACGCAGTGCTTACAGTCAATTCCCCAGTTTTGTTATATTTTAATATTCAAATATTAAAATCTTTCGATTACAAAAGTAAATATGCCTTATTCCACTGAATGATATCCCATAATGTCTTATGTGTTTCATATCATCCTTGGGTGCTTGATAGGCGTCTACATATCAGCGGAAACATGCTCGCCTCTTACATATCATAGATTGAGCAGCGTTATGTGAGATGGGCGTCGATGAAGCACGGCTACATTATAGGCGAACGAGCGAACATATCCCGAAAATGATGTTACGAAAAGGCACCCATACACATTTATTTATTTATGCCTTACTGATCTTATACTACCATAAGGTGGTGCCATGGTTGTAGAGATCCAGAAGTTTAATCATTTCTAAACTTTTGAGTGAAATAACTGTGTCAGTATTATATTCTAGTTCTTTACCTCTCTAATGGCTATTTTTTGTAGAGTAATAACTACAATGGTTTTATTTTAATCAGTTCCGCGCCATGCTTCTATTCCGGATTGTAGGTATGGTGAAATGAGCGTTCGGTAAAGTATTTGCCAGGTTTTTTCAGGTAACATATTTTTCATTTCAAGGAGGATTCCAATGGATTTCGATTACTTAGTACAAATATGAGCAATGTGTTTTTTTTAAATTATTTTAAGGTCAAATGTATATTTGTTATTATGCCCATGAACTTATATGATTCAGTTTCTTTAATTTCATAATCGCCAATTTTAATGGGAGGAAGAGATACATGTCTCTTTTATATATATATGACATATTTTGTCTTATCGATATTAAAACTAATTTTATAAGTTTTAAGCCATATTGAAACTTTTTGGAGCTCGTTATTAATACTCTCCATAATTAGAGCGGGATTTTTTCATTTTCACGCATGAATTTGAAAAATAAGGTATATTTAATGATATCGTTGATAACGATTAAAATAGGAGAGGCCCAGGGACAGCCCCTTGCGGAACTCCATGGCTAATTGTCTGTAGCTCCGATTGTGCATAGTCAGTGATAATGTATATTTGTTTCGATTTGTTAGGTATGATCTGAACTAGTCATGAGCAACTCCCCTAATGCAATAACAGTGGAATTTCGAGCGCTATTTTTTATTGTCCTTACAATCGAATGCTTTTCGGAAGTCAAGAAATACGAAAAAACAAGCTTTTTATCGTCTATATTGGAACATAGGTATTTTAAATGATTTAATACAGCCTGTGTTGTTGATTTTTTAAGTGAAAACCAGATTGTTTATCATAGAGGAATGATTTTTGTTCAAAATAGGAACTGACCTGTTTTTAGTCAATATGCTCGAATATTTACTAATTATTGGTTGAACAGAGATAGGTCTATAATTGTTCAAGCAAGTTATTTCACCACTTTCAAATGTAGGAGTTACTCGAGGAACTTTGAGAGCGTAAGGGAAAATGCCTAGGAAGAGCGACTGGTTAATAATGTTGGATTTGAACGGGGCTCTAATATCAGCTATAACATTAAGGACTTTAGTAGAGACTTTTTAATTTGTTTGAACTATTTTTGAAGTTGTTTATGCACTTAATTATTTTAGGAGAGTTGGTAGGCGAAAATAAAAATAAGTTGTGTTCACGGATATGACCCGTACCTTCAAAATGATGAGAGATTCACTTGGGATACTCTCAGATATATTTTTTATTACGTTTAAGAGAAACCGTTAAAGAGATTTGCAGTATCTTTCCTCTCGTGATATTTTACATTAATTTGAACTATAGGCTCAATCGTTTTATTAGCAGCATTATTTGGTTTATAGCAAGAATTAAGTAGGCATCACATTATTTTTAACATCAGTTTTAAAAGTTTTTTATCTCGATTTTCGTATCTGATTTGTAACATAGTTTTTGAATCTGATATACATTTTGAATCTGATATACAATCTATGGTGTTTTTGCTGATTTTTAGGGGCAATTGTACGTGTGATGATCTGACAAAATTGATAATATGCAGTCGTTATGATTTCATTCAGGCTTAGTGTTGCTGCATCAAAATTCATTGCATTATTTCTCTGTTGAGAAATGCCCAATGTTGGCCTTAGTTCTTCTAGAACTGTCCACATTGCTCCTAAATTAAATTTATTTACGCAGCAATATGAGTAAGTTTCAGTCAGTAGTTTGGAGTGAGTGACGTAGACATTTTGATGATAAGAAAAATCGGACAATGGTCCGATAAGTCGAAAGTAAATAATCCAGTAGGAAAATCAGTTGGATCTATCATGAAGGTATTATCGAGCAGCGTAACATATTAATGTTAAAACTTTATTACTGTAGCAAATGCGTTGGCTCCTGAACATTTTTTCTCGTTCGATATTGAATTCAAAACTCCGTTGATCAAATGGTTTTCCTTAAATTCGTTCTAGAAAAGGATATCTAATATCTAATAACATGAAATGTGATAACAGAAAAACTACACAAGTATTTAATCTTAATAATATTTACATTTAAAATAGAATAAACAAAATGTCTACAGTTGGGGTGAATAAACTCAAATATCACGATCATAACAGCGTAAAGTTTGGTATCCATTTTGGTCTCAATTTAGGATAGTGGAAATATTCCTTCCGGAAAGTCCGATAACGAAGTAAACGAATGACAAATCGAAAATGATGAGTCTAAAGTTTGTTCGAATCTGATTAGGTAAAAGTAAATTCGACGTTCTGCGCTACCAAAGAACGTTAAATTTTCCCAGGAGGTTGTATTTTTGGTCCTAATTATTCCGGTGCTTTTATTTTTCGAATGGGGAATGGACGCCTCTCAGGCAGAGCTGTGAAATTCCTTCTATGCTAATGAGCATCATACACGGTGAATCAATCATTGGGACAATAGGCTTTTGTAACGATTTCCATTTTACATCGCATTCTTCACATTTTAACAGAAAACATAAGCGTGCTGCTCGACATATTTTTTCTTTTATTTATCCCCAATCATTCGTGTAAATCAAGTAAAAACGTCGATAATTTTCTTAAATTTTTGTTTTATCCGCGCCGATATGCTCGATGAAAAGCGACGAGAAAAGCGACACGTGTCGATATTTCGTGACCTCTTGAGCAGGAATCATTTCATCGGCTATTTCAACAGTCATTATCTGCTTCGTTGAGAATTAGTGAAGAGTGAAAGTTCACGCTTTACAGAACATTGAAGCGCTGCGTCTCTCCTCCACCCTAGTGTCATTTTCTGCTGATTAACATCGTTTCATTTCTCGACGACGTTGTCAATACAGATTATGTCGCAAACGACTTGTAAATGATTTTCACTGCAGGTGGGGAACTAATAATTTGCAATATTTTGACGACAATATTGAACGTTTAAGTAAAGGTCACGATTCGTTTTACCATCTATACTTGCAGAATAATTCTGAAAAATCACGAGGCTTTCAACATGATCAGCCCAGGTGCGTACCCAATCGTGTCTCGATCGATAATAATAACTGTTCAAGTAAAGTACCAGCAACATTCTCAGAATAATCTGAAATAAATTCATACAATATGTTGCCAAGAGGAACGAGTTTGTTAAAATAACTTATTTGATCAAAAATATCAGGTAAGAATATAAGTAGGTTTCAGCCTTTCTAACCCCAAAAAAGGTGTTCCAAAGAGAAAAGTGTGAAGGCATCATTCATTATTGGGCTAAGGGATCACGTTATTTATTTAAAAAGTTTTTTAACTCTCAAGATCTTGTACGAAAAGAAACAGTAAGGTAAGAAATGAGTTCATGAAACAAGAAAAAATTTGAAGAAAGTCAGAGATGCGGAAAAATAGAACAGCAGTGAGTTGAAAAAAAAAGATTGTCTGAACTCTCAGCTCGGTACCTTTAATTTTTCCCTCACGAAGGCTAATTTTTGAAGAATGTTTTTATCCTCCTGAGACGTAATTTCGAAAAAATGAACTGGAGCTTCGGTCAAATAACAAACTGACCCAGTACACGCATCTCAGTGGATGTCGAACGATTTTTGAAATTACCCAACGAGTTGATGAGCTATTCTGGTGCAACTACGCTCTAATTTATTTATTTCAAACGAAAGTGGTTGTCAACATTTTTCCCTCTGGTGTGTTGAATTGTTTGCCAGAACAAAATAACAAATTAATAAACTCTTTTTCAGATCCTATCGAAATTTCAAAGCTACTCATGCCAGGATGATTGGATTACTGCCAATGAAGTTGCTGCTACTGCATTTGTTTGCAGCAGTTCTTGTTCCATCAGCAGCTGATTACCGCACAGTGATTGCAGGCGTGACAATCCGCAGCCCCATCGCCAAGGAGATCGATGTCTTGAATGAGTGTAAGGTTCTAGTGTTTACTAAATTCAAATAATTCAAATATAGTAAGATTTTCCTTTTTCCCCATAAAATTTAACTTTAACATAGTGGATACTAAATTCGGCCAAGTGTTTAAACCCTTGAATCATATTGGTTTTAAACTAAACCTTTAAGACATTGTCTGGAGCATCTGTTCAATGTTTTGTTGGTGTAGATGTTCTGAAAAAAACTAAATTTTTACTAATTTAATTGTTTTATTAATTTCCTACCTAGGCGATTGCAAGACGAAATGCTGGTTGGACTCCAGCTGCACGGCGGCCTCCTACGACGCCGTGGCCGATATTTGCTCCATGACCGACGGCGGCCCAGGCACCGTCGCCACGCGGCCTCTGCTCGACAGCGTCGCCTTCTTCAAGAACCGTGAGGGGAAATCAGACGCTGCGATTGTCATCGCGAAGTATTTTTGGTGTAGAAATTAAGGTCAACTAGTGAACACAGGCTGTCAGAAATGACGGGATTCGATAATTTTCTTATGTTAATCCTCCAGGTGTGGATGACAAACAAATATATCATTCTTGATAGTACCTATGATCAAAAAATTCTCGTACATGTGCACTGGTGACATTCGTATCGCAGATACGGTTGTTAAGCATCCTTGAAACCAAATCTGTTTCTTAAGAAGCGGACACCAAACAAATGTAAAGATCATCACCATTATATAAGGATTATATATCCGTCTGTGTGACCCTCTCTTCTAATCGATAGCTTTGATAGCAACAGGGATAACGCTTATGAAATACAAGAAATTATTCTATTGCATTATTTTTCTGTGGCGATTCAATTCCCTTTCACTTGCATTATGGTATCCAGAATACGCAATCTGCTTATTTTTTCAAATACAAATTTTCTTTTGAGCTTTCTCTGTTGAAATTCATCATGTTGCTTTGATATTTATAATTGATAATGCGAATAGAAATGTTTTGAATTTGGTTGACCCGTAACCTGGCTACCACTAAGTATAATTGGCCCAAGATTTTGGAGTTTGAGTTATTGTTTTCGATACTATGATTTTCTTGAAAAGCTTCGAAAAGATAATAGACGACATTTCAAAATAAAATTACAACAAAAGAGGCCACCGTTGATAGAAATATGTCCAACCGCAAGAGAGAAGTAGCAAGACTTCGACAGCAAGAAAAACGCCGAAGACGATTGGATGAACAACGCGAAATGGCAAGACGAAGCAATGCTGCTTGCCAACGAGAAGCTAGAGCTAAATTGACCCTTGAACGGCGTTTGGAAATTCTATGCAGAGCAACACCGAGTTCAACCCTATTTTTCCCATTTTTTCCTCCGATTCGTTTGAAATTTGGCCAGTCTTTGTATTTGTTGAAAGTAAACTTATATTACTCATGTATATTTTTCGATTTAGGCCTTATTTTTATATAATACGAAAAATTAGTTTTATAAGCCATAAACGAAATTTTTGGTTCAAGTGTAATATAATGAACAATTCATATAAATGAATACGGTTTTCATTTTTATTTCGATAATCTCTATGCATAACTCTATATTCACACTGTGAATCGTACTTTAAAAAAAATCTTCATTTACATATATTAGGAAATTTTATATATGTTGTCTGATTCTTATGAAAGTTGAATATTATATATAACTTTTGAAAAGAAACAATATTGCTTCTATTCATTTTTTCGATTCACGCCTTAGTTTTTGGAAAAATTGGACATATTAGTTTTTTAGTTCATTTTTATTGATGTTTCAAATGAATAGAACTCATTGTGTTTTAATGCTAGAAAAAAACCAGACAGTTTTAGAATCCTTGATTTTGTTCTAGCATAAAAACTCAATGAGTCTATTCATTTGAAATATCAATAAATATGAACTAAAAAATCAATTTGTCCAATTTAAAAAAAACTAAGCCTGAATCGAAAAAATGAATGTAGGTAGTTGTGTTTCTTTTCAAAAGTTACGTATAATAGTCAAATTTCATAAGAATCAGACTACAAATATAAAATTTATTAATTTGTATAAAAAGAATTTTTTAAGCACAATTCATTGTGTGAATATGAAGTTATGCATGGAGATTATTGAAATGAAAATGAAAACAGCATTCAAAAACATAAATTATCCATTGTATTACACATGAACAAAAAAAAATGTTTTTGGCTTATGCCCAAAACCTGCAACTTTCAACACTCAAAAGAAGACTAGTCATTGAGTTTTTATGCTAGAACAAAAATACGGGAACAAATTTTCCATTTCCCGTTTTGATTCCTTTTTATATGGGGTCGAAATGGGGTCGAAAATTCATGATTTTTGGTCCCCTTAGAGTGGGATAATTTTGGTCCCCTGGTCCGTAGTCTAGTGTCCGTAGCGCCATAAAATTTTAGGACCGAATAGTCCACCACCTAAGGGTCCTTCTTCAACAACAACATGAAAATGGATCATCAACATGAAAATGGCCTGGGTTGATCTCCTTAACACATGAAAGAAGTGAGGAAATTCTTCGGCACAATGCTGGACAAAATCGAGTGGCACGAGAGAATTTAATTCAAGAAAGAAGGGATGAAATTTTTCAGACTAATGCCGAACAGCATCAACTTGCACAAGCGAATTTAACTCAAAAAAGAAGGAATGAAATTATTCAGATTAATGCCGACCAGCAACGAGCTGCACGTGAGAATTTAATTCACGAAAGAAGTTATGAAATTCCTCAGCAGAATGCATTCGCTCACAGATTACGTAGACAAAATCGCTTAGGAGGAAATTTGAATATAGCCTGACAGTACAATATTGACTCTCTTCTTGAAATTGACATCAATATATCACGACACAGTTGTGGCACTATGGAGGTGAAATGTCGATTCTGTAATTCTCTCATGTTTATGGGGGAAAAGTCGGGCGGGACTCCGGCGAATCCCAATTTTGGCACGTGTTGTAAGTCTGGTCTGATTGAAATGCCTGGTATACCAGAATTACCTGAAAATTTGAACAACCTTTATTAGGGAGACACCGCTATTGCAAGTATTTCATTGGAAATCAATAGCCAACTTATAACTTGTTGGTAAATTGTAGCGGTAAAAAGTAGAAAAACGTTTTCTCCCAGTACTAGCGAAACTTCCTTAATTATCTATCATAATATTATTAACCGCATATTAACAGGCATTGCACTAGTGATGATAAATGGAAAGCTGAATTGAACCGAACTCATGCTAGGTTTTATAAAAAATAAAACACTATCATTTACCAGGAATGAACATGTTTGCTTATCTTTCCCATACAACGTAATTACCAACTGGTAATTTGCAGTGTATTTGAATGATATGAATATTTTTTATGGTTTTGAATGCATTCCCAGACTGAGAAGACAGCGATTGATTGGAAATACTTTGGCCCTGAGGTTTAATGAAAGAATTGGGGATGCTAGCCAGCTGTTCACGGTACATTGTTCAGCCTAGAGTGCGAATACGTTACTGCAAATAGGTTTTCAATTATTCATTGGGGGGATTGTTCAAAAATGTCGTTCGGAATGTTAAAAATGCATCAATGAAAATGGGTTATTTATAAATGTTTAATAATTTTGTCCAGATTTTACGGAGACGCCCCTTGAGGTGTTCCTGTCTGCCAAAACAAAAGACGGCACCCTGGCGAGCCAGAAGGCGATGTGTGCTGAGCAGAATGGAGTGCCTCTAATCATCAAAACCCAGCAGGCGAAAGAAGATGCCATGAGGCTAACTTGGGGTAATAATGTTTTCAATATCCTAAGTTCACGTATGCTTGTCATCTAGTTTTTCAATTTCTATGAGATTACCGTACACAATTGACAGACTGCGTAATTGGGATCATTCTGGATGTTCACACAATGTAGTAGTCAATGTCTGTCGTATATTTTCCTAAATACTTTGCTATATTAGCTGCATAGTGAGTCAACATTGATAAATAGATGTATAAAACTGTCCTATCTAGAATTATGAATGAAATTCACGTGTTCATTCGGTAATGCAATTTTTTCCAATTTTTCTGTGCAGAAGTTGAATTATTTATGAACTGTTATCAATTTTTAGAAGAAAGGTTTCTCAGTGGATCGGAATGAAAAAAGTACTTCAACACAACTATTCTGCAATTTAGAAATTTCTGTTACATTGCAGCTTATAAAATCATCCGAATAAGAACAGAGATACGAATTTGGTGAGTGGATTAAGGAATTCCAAATAATTTACTTCATTTTCTGGAATTAACTAAATTCTAAACGAAACGAATTTAGTGCAATAGTAGAAACGGCATCATGAATACATGTCGATATTTATAGGGAATTTGAGGGTTAAATTATTTCGATAGAGTTTCTTCAAGCATAGGTAATTCACAATGGGAGGACACTATTTCTCCTACACCTGCATATTACGCTTGTGAAATTGTAACTAGCTTCACACGAAATCAATTTTGAAAGGTAGTTGTTCTCAATTGTCCCATTAAGTGTTATGACAAAGTCATTGCATTTTTCAACCACACGTATTAATAAACAACCAAAGCATTCATAAGTACTATACAAATCTAAAGTATCCATCTATTTCAGTAAGAATATTTGAAGTAATAATGACTGATTTATCAAAACACTGTTACATAAAAACGAATTCGCATACATTTTAGATGTTAGGAAAACTATAATATGCATTGGAACATTACACAGTCAGGTAAACCGTTACAGAAGTTCTCCTTTTTTCTGATTTTACCAAAGATAATTTACCAAAGAATTTCACCCAAAGATGATGATTCAGTTTCTTAAAGAAGGAGTATTTCACAAAAAGTTTTCTATAAAATTAAAATATATCACATTCTGCCGTTGGTTTAATGATGCTTAAATTTAGGAATTTTTCCCAACCACTAACTTGCCAAGGTCAGGTGCATCAGTGTTTGTGCAAGTGTAACCATTGTGGAAAAGGGTAAAAATAAGCTGATGATCACTTGAAAACCGGTAAAAATTATATTGAAGCATCCGGCACATAAATAAATGACAAAATCAGCATAGAACATCGAAAAAACCGACGTCGAAAATTGTAGACCTCGTAAAATTTAACAGCTGAAAAAAATATCACGAGTTAATTAAAATCTGTAGAAGAAAATTTCAACAAATTGTTTAAATTAGGAAATGTTACCAATGAAAATATTTTAGAAAGGAAATGAGTTCTTTAGATGGTTCTAGGAAAATAGCCACGTGTGAAAGGAAACTACATAAAAATTTAACCATCGAGAGATGAAAAAAGATGAAAGATGAAGATGAAAGATAAAAGAATTTAACCATCGAAAGGCAGCGTAAAATTTTGGGTGATAAAAATACTTTTTGTCCTTCCATTGGGCTCAGTAGGCGCGATTTGTTTGGTGCTTATCGTGAACGCTTTGGCTGCTGCTAATAATATCCAATGCGTTCAAGTTTATCTCAACACAGAGTCATATTTATGATGGAAGTGATACTTTCAATTTTTAATCCTTCAGTGGTTAAAAATTTCCTTTTGTCCCAACAGGGAGTGGAGGAAGCAAGCAGTTCGGGTCATCGGAGTATGAATCCTGGATTTCAGCTCGCCACTGCAATGACGAGCTGAAGTTAGAGTGTCGGTGGCCTGACGGAACTAGCCTATTCGACGCAATCTTCACCGTCCAGGACGTTTCTGATGCAACCATATCACCAGGCCCAGCAACCATGCTCCAGGGGTCCGGTAATGTTGTGGCCGTAGCCGACGGTACAGGGCCCTTCATATACCCTGTACTGTGCACTAGAAACCTCAACTAACTTGGACCTACTCGGAATTTGGCTTAGTTTAATTACTGAGAACTCACGCTCGAGTAGAGAAAGCGTTGAAGGGTTTTACACAGGAGTTGCACCGTCACAGGTTTTGAAATGTTTTCCAGTGATCGAAGGAAGAATGCGGGAAAATTACAAAGAACCACGTTGAAATAGTGAAAAATTTCCCGGTGTGCCGACCACCATAAGGGTTCCTGCTCACCAAAAGACTTGAAGTGAGAAAACAAGCAAGCTTGAATTGATTAACATTGATTCTATTGGAGTGCACACACTGAAAGCGAGCAAGCGAGCGAGAAAGACTGAAGATTGGCTGAAGCGAGAAAGCGACTCAAAGATGGTTTCATGCTTGAGAATTACAGCGGCCAGCGGGAAGCCTCTGGCACTTGCACTGCAAGATGTCGACTTGGAAGGTGCGCTGCTCAATTCCTCTAGCATAGACTGAACCCCTTATATCGGAAGTTTATGCTGTATTGTGCCTTTGGAACTCAAAAGATCTAAAACACAGTGACAGATTACATGTTTCAAAACAATGGGATGAAGTAGGAATGAAAATGAACGTTACAAACACATGCTTGTACCGCTGGCCTCTGTTACAGACCGCTCTCCTTGACATTCAGGCGCGAACTGGCTGTCTTTTGGTGTGTGATAGATCTCGCCTGACAGCTTTCTCTCTCGCTTGCTTTCTTGCTTTCAGTCTTTTGGCGTATAAGCACTATAAGCAATGGATCAAGGCGATACCCGTAAATACAGCAGTAAAAATAGAAAAAAAAGGAAAAAGTTTTTAAGCTCTCATTTTTCGAGTCTTGCCCCTCAGGTGCGAAACTTAAGGAAAGTCCTTACACTTGCCTGAAGATTCGATCTCTGATAAATCAAAAGATTATGTTAGGTTGAGGATATTTGCTCGGTCAACACAATAATATCTGAAATTTATTTCAACCTTGTAAGCACGGGCCTTTGCGTGAGTCACATCATATATTTTAGGCTTCACATGATCTGACATCCACATATTCAGGATGTGGACACAGTTCATACAATATATACAAACATTGGTTAAATATTCTAACAATATCTTAAATAAGTGCTTAGGACTCCGGATGTCAGGAATGTATATTTCGTTAATTGGGCGGATTTATTGATGTTCAGGAATGTTTCGTCTTATATGTTTGGTCAGTAAATTATTCATCTTAGTTCAATTTTGACAAATAATTTTAAAACAAGCAGCTGCTTTTGAGCTTTACCATACGAGCAGGGCCAAATCAGAGATTATCGAGTTGTCGAATGCGTAAAAATCTACGAAATATCACTTTCAATGCCATAACAACAAATTACCAACTACTGAAAGTCATTCTTGAAGTCGTTTGGCTCAAACTCCCGGTGCTGTGCATATTTCTAAAGTCGTCGTAATAAAAGTTACACCAGACCCTCAAAATCATCGAGGACATGTTCAACAGAGACCAATCCATCACCGTTCCACTCGTTAAACAGAATGCAACTCACAGACTCCCAAAATAAAAGTACGTATAGCAATGGAAAAAGTTATATTAAATAGACGAGGACGGTTCACCCACAGATAACATCGTGCTTTCATGATATCAATGAACGTTCTGCGTCCGAAAACTTCTTTACAAAATTTCTAAAAGACAAGGTTGGAATTCCAGTTTCTAGTTAAACTTTTGAATGTGCTATATTGAAATCATAATTAAACACGCAGTGTTGAAGTTATAATTTGCGAGCTGCATACTGCTGTAGTTAATATTTGAAGGATACCTCCAACGCAAAGGCCCTTTCAGTGATCAACGATAGGGAAGAGAGAGAAGCAAAGGTGGGAAAGACCTCGAGGATTCCCCGATGACAGCAGTGGCGGTTTCTTTCAATGGTTTCGTACTTTATAGCTAATAAGTAGTTTGTGCTTTGGCTACAATTCATCTAAATAAAAAAATTCACGCAATACTCTCGATAGATTCCATGCTGAATAAAACTTGAAACAAGTCTTCATGTTCGCGAAATCGTGCTCCTGTAACTTTTGCCTATTCAAGTCTTGAAATCTGAACAATAATTCTCTGTCTAGTGCTCTACAATTGAAGGCAAACATTATTTATTGTTTTATCATCACTATCACTCTATATCTGTTGCTGAGTAAACCTCACCGAATAAATGTATAATCACTCCCCTATTTCATTCATTTTCCTTTTCAATTTCAATTAAACCTTTAAAAAAAGAAAACAATGAAGGTACAATATTTATGGAAATATCTAGAGCGTTTGTGGATTCATTCAACTTCTTATTCAAAATCTTATGGGCTTAATAAACTGGCCAAACATTTCATTCTTTAATTTTCCGTGCAGCTTTTTTATTACATGGCGCTTAGGTATGAAGTCTACTTACGAAACGTTAGACAGATTAAAGAAACACAGTAAAAGAACCAGTGCGTTTGCAGAACGATAAACCGGATCGGAAAAAGAGAAAATTTTCAATTACGCCTGGCAGGCGAGTCAAATTTTTTTTAACTTTCTTTTCGAGTATCGCGTAGAAAATGAAATATAAGATACCATAAGTCCACCGAAGTAAGGAAATATATCTCCATAATATACAATGTGATGCGTGAGTGATATATGTTGAAAATGCTCTGAATATTTTAGCGAGGCTTTTAAATTGGTCATCTGAGCGATACTGGTGAATATTATAAATTTTTTATTTTTTGTCTATATTAGTTTTTGTTCCAGCGTATAAACTCATAGACTCCTATTCTTTTAAAATGTCCGAGAAAAAAAAAATTATTTCACATTTTCTCAAAAACTAAGACCAAATCGAAAAAGTTACACGAGAAAAAATGTATATCTTTCAAAAAATTACATATATTAGAAGAATTTCTGAAAAATCGATCCACAAATAAAAACTATACTGTCTCTGCATGAAAATATTGATGAGAAATAAAAGTATTTCTTTTATGAAATATATAAGTGTAATGCGTAATTCCCAGTAGAAATAAGGAATTATGCATCCATAATATTTGTAGATAATAATACTACATGAAAAAAGGATTCAAGCAATAAAAATGCATTATATCACGTTTCACCACTTAATTTATGTTTTTCGTCTGTATCGTGAAAATCAATTGTTCCTCCTAAAAATGAAAAGAAGTCAATGAGTTTTCAAGCTAGAAAAAAGCCCAAGACAGTTTTGTAATCTTCGTAAAGTTTCTAACAAGCTAATAAGTCGTGTTTTCTAATTTTTTCATTCAAATTTTTTTACCACTCGTCAAAACGGAAAATTTTGTATATTTTAGTTAGTAATCGAAAATCGCAAATGAAAAGAAAACGAAAAAATGATAAAATACGGTTCTAATACTTTGTCAAAAATGTTTCAAGAATTCTAAAGCTGTCATTGGTTTGATTCCAGCATGAAAATTCATCGACTTCTATTCTTTGGAAATGGCAGAGAAAATTGCATAAACTATATACAAAATTATAATATTTCCTATTTTCTCAAAAACTAAGGCCAAAATCGAAAAAGTTACGTGAGTAAAATGTTTTTATAAAAAACATATAGTGCGCAAATTTCAGAATAATCTGTTCATAAGCCCAAAATAGCTTAGATGACCCCCTTAAATGCAAGCTTCGCAGAGTTACTGAAGATCTTCACCTCCATAGTCACTGAACGGAAGTGCTGCTCGGTCACCGGTAAATGCACCCGAAATAAGCGCCATGTAGAGCGGCATCCTATATAATTGTGAATTATTTATTTGTATTTATCTTGTACATTTAGTACCTTCCATTAGTTCAGGAAATATTCTGGCTGATTAGTCAGGCTGTCACGAGACGACTTCGGTCCTGTCCCTCATTAGTTTGCACTAACAAGGAACCGAACGCTCGTTTTGAGGAATTGGCTCACCTCCATGTAATAAAACACAAGAAAACTCATCTGCAAGCCCAAAAGCAAAAACAATTTACATTGCAGTATATACTAAAAAAACAAAACGTTACTCACCGATGAAAGATGACCCACTTACTTAGCGCATTTTCTGAGCGCCCTCGGGCTGCTGCGAGCTGTTGCTTCTAATATTGGGTATGATACACAGGGTAAGATTCGCTTAACATTTATGATTTCGGCCATACGTTATGCAAGCATCAACAAGTGTACGCACAATGAATGTTATTAGGAATTATACAAATTAAGTAATGGAATCTAGAAACTGCATATGACAAATGTTTACATCACAGAATTATCCTGAATGGTTCGCTTCGGCTGGCCAGCCTTCCTAAATTACACGAGCTACACATGAGACATGGTCTATTCTGGTCTATTCTACCTCAGATATTCCAGCAGCACAGTGGGCGATGGTCACTTCAACCCACAAATCATTTGTCCGCGACTCGCTTCAGTTCAAATGCCTGTCTTATATATGCACTGTTCAGAAACTGTCTATTGATGACGTTATACTGTTCATTCCGCTTCAGTATATTCACACGTCGATCTCCTCTCTCATCCGAGCAGATCAATTCTTCAGATACATAAATCCGTCCCGCCTGTTAAAAAAAATTTAACTTGTTACTTTTAATCGCGCCAATGACGTTTCCTCAAAATATCTCAATTTTTACTTCACTGAATGACATTAAATTTTCGCAATATTTATTTCAAAAATATCTTTTCAAAGGAAACTACATCTCTCTTACCCTCCCCTCTAATGTGGTATCTCCATGTTCCATTAATGCCTCCTACGATTTGGTAGGTTTGGTAAATTCCCCTCAGTGAACGTGGTAAAGGGAACACGTAAAATTTCCTCTCTGCACAGAAAAACGGAGAGTATTTACTCTATTGCACCAGAAGAGAAATTTTGATAAGTTCAACTATCTTCATTTTGAATACACTGTCACATTATTTCAGATTGGTATTTTCTTTATTTTCACCACCTCCTATTTATAACACGTACTTTCTCTGACGATGCTCGGCGCTAGACTGAACTCATTTCGTTAGCTTCTACCAAAGTGTCTGGGAAAGAGCGACCTTACTACTTTTCAGACAGCCTATTAACTGTCTCGAAGTCCGTACGTACCGTTCGAAGCTCCACCTGTGTGTTCCTTTTGCTGTGCTATTCGTGGCTCCAGCCCTTTGACTTTTTTTTTTCTTGGCATCGCTGTTTCCCACGCCCAAGCTCCTTCGAAACCGTTGGTCTGCCACCCTCTAGGCTTAAGTGTCGCGATCTATGCCCGTCAACAAGGCGGCGTTGTTTGCGGCTGAGTAGGCATTTTCGAACGTCTCAAGTGTCCAAGGGTTCGCCCAAGGCCTCTCGAAGATTGCTTACACCCCACAAAAATTCCTTGCTAATATAAACAGACATTGCTTGAACCACCACAGCTTATCGCTACACATAACATTTCTTGAGCCCAAACATACAGGCATGTAACATTATGTTGAAGCGACCCATCTGTACTGCTGGAATTTACTAAGATATTTCAAGGAACAAATTTTTAAGTAAGCACAAAATTTGTTACACACAATTAAAAGATTTATCACACATAATTAAAATTTTTCCTAAATTCTCATTTTTAATTCGCAAAATTAATCATTCTTAACAAGGCTGTGTGTAAGAAGATTATAATTTTGGTGACGATTGTTCAAGACTTTATACTGTCAACTTACACCGTATGAAATGTTGAGAGAAAATATTTTCTTTTGAAAATTTCACAAGTGTTAAGCGTAGTATGTTAGCAATATTCAATCTGAAGTCAAAAAATCAACTCTACGACTTCTACACTCTATTACTCTATCTACTCGGAATGAGTTAAATGGGGAGTCTAACCATGGAGGTTAGTCAAAATGAGAATAATAATAGCTCGTCTGCTTACAAGCAAATAACATTTATATTTTGAGTAATTTCAAGAAATACTTTTAATAATTTCAATCAGAACAAAGGTTCCTCTAACTTTACAGGGCTGTCACTCTGATGTGAGGGAATAGGAGGTATAATGTGCAGGGGCGCGGTGACACCAGGGCAGATTTTAGGCCTCATTGATTTGGAGACGGCGACGTTGAACTGATGGAGAATGTCAGCCAGAGTGACATTGCTTAATTGCGTGTGATAGCTAAACTCGCAAATTTTGGATTTTGTACCTCTGGTAATACAGAGGCTATTATTATCAAATGATATTTACTGCACCGTCTAAGTTGCCGCAGTGTTACAAAAAATGAAAAATAATCATTTATTGCCGAGGGTAAATTGTAGTAAAAAAGCATATTTTTGAGGGAATTTGAATGTTGGCCTGTTCACAGAGGTATAGTTCGGGATTCTGGGAAATTGAAGACGCTCAACTCGATTACCTCTTCCGATAACAATTCCAAGAGCATAGCGCTGACAAATTTACAATCTTGCTCAGTACTTGAGACACGTTATGAGTCAAAACATGAGTGTTTCTTTATTTTCCCCAGCACCCTATTATATTCGCAGGAAAAAAGTGGGTATCGTAATTCAAATACTAATCGTCGAAACAATTGATTGGGAAAAAGCACGTAAAAATGCGATCTCTTCGTTGCGTTGGTCTAATTTTGACATGCATTTAAATACAAGTGACTAAGAAAAAATAATCCATGTGATGCATTGTTAAAAATACTCTCGTTAGTGCACACCCATACTGTAATTTGTGCATACGAACCAAGGAATTAGTGAAATCAATGACAGGATAAACTAAATGGGTAAATTTAAATTATTTTGCGTCTAAGACTATGAGGTCGACATTATATGCAATTTTCCATTGTTACGTATCAGCTAGTGTGCTCAAAATTTTACCGAGGTATTTTGCCACTTATGTTTCAGAGTAATTTAATGCGTTCACTATCTTGGTGTTCACCTCCGGTCAATAAAAGTAACTTGTCTCGGACACAGGTAACGCATACTCGTAAAGAGTGTTACATGCTGTGAGTTATTTAATCTACAAATTGCTACAACTAGGAATGAAATTTTGTCGTTGTCATAGCAATATCCATACAGGGTTACCGACCTGCAAGTTAGGAGATGATAAACGAGAAGGCAAATAATAACGAACTTCAAATTCAGCCAATTTGATGTAAGAGATTTCATCAGCTCATGTTGAAAGTCGAAATCAAAGGAACAAAATACATTGAAAATAAAAACTTTGATAGCTGTACCTAAAAACTTTCAACACTACCCATACACGACCCGCTAAATAACAGATTAGACTATACCAACCGATTCAGACTGTGTTTAGTAAACTATCTCTCATAGCTTTTTAATTAACTGTGACCAATACAACATGTTCTGAAGGAAATACGTTCGAAATGTTTGGAAACTGAATTTATCTCAGGAATTACAACGAAAATTCTCTAACATTTTCTGCTCATACTTCCGTTAGTGAATGATACTACACTCTGACCACGGGTTTTCCGACCATCACGGCCTCCATCTCCGTGTGTACTATATAGAAGCTTTTCATTGCACGGGCGGCTTCAGGATTGATTATACGTAAGTTTTTGTCTCCCTTACCACAACAAGGATGTTCAAAGAGAGGATAGATGAAGGCATCATTTAGTATGGAGTTAGGGGAAAGCGGAATTTACGCACAAGGTGTGTTCCCGCACACGATCCCATGTGCATAGAAGTAGTAAGTCATGAAGGAAGGTTAGAAAACAAGATAAAAGTTGAATAAGAAAGTAGTTAGACCTGAAAAATAGGACAGCAGTGAACCGAAAACAGATGATTCTCAACAAACCAAAAAAAGTTTTATTGCAACAAAAAGAAGGCCTACCTAACTCTCGACTCGGGACTTCATATTTTCCTTTCATGAGCGCTAATTCCTTTGAATACAATAGTCGTATCTCCCTGAAGGGAGGGCGACCTCAGGCATCTCACTATCATTCACCGTATGAAAGTGATCGGTGAAGGAAAATTTCTAGACACTCGAGTTGATTCTATTATTTGCCATACACAGTTTAGAAAACAGAAAACTTGCTTTGGAATTGTAACCGACGATGAACGTGAATATCTCGTAAAAGATTCATAATTCTTTGAGGCAGTGATGTACCACATAACAAATTTAATTCATTTCAACAATAATTAGTCTTTAAAAGGCAGCCTAGTAATGCGAGAAGCAAAACACAGAAAAAAGTCACAGTAACGGATTTTACGTCATGATATTGGTTCTATTCATTTTAATTTGAGACCCAAGAAATGACTGAGTGCCTGGTTTACTCATTCTGGCTTTATCGTCTACTTCACGATGTTTCATTTGCAAATATAAGTATGTATAAGATTGCACTAGAAAAATTTTGTCAAAATAATCTAATCTAATAATACCCGTTGTGTGTTTATTTATATATCTGTTTGGAGTCCGCTTCTTAAGAAACATAGGATGTCTGAGTTTGCGGTATCATGGATACCGAACTCCTCAGTGTATTGAAAGATGGCCATTGGCCATACATGCATTGATATGTTTGACTTTTTATCTGGATAGATTCGGTTAGGACATGATAAGTTAGGATAGGTAAGTTATTTTGACGGAATTTTTTCACGGGTCCACTTAGCTTAACGAGGACATTGTTAGTGTAATTTCCACGGGTCTACTACCTAATAATACCCTTGGTTTGTTTGTTTGGAGTCCGCTTCTTCCATTTCTCTGTCACGCTCATACGGATAGTTATAATGACCGTATCTGTGATACGATTTTTCTGAAATACCCTGCACAGTTATCAGGAGGTGAAACTTAGCAGCGAAGATGGAGTTAATAAAGAGTTCAACCAAAACACCTATTGTCGCAACTGCTTTACAATAATGAGGAGCTGTGTAAAACAGGTGTGCAAAGTTTGGAGACTAGGTAATGCTAGATATACACTTGAAAATGCTTTAAAACGCCGGTGATAGTGCACAAGTAAGAGAATATTTTTTACCACGGGTACTGTTAGGATGGATATTTGTTTGTCATCTACACCTGAAAAATTTCTACAAGAAAGGTATGAAATCCCGTCACTTTTGACGGGCCGTGCACACTAGTTAAACATAATACTCTACATTTAGGTATTCAATTACGCAGACGCTTGTGGATTGTAAAACCACGAGTACGTATCACTGCTACGCAAGTGTTTGTTCTTACAAAATTAGGCTTCAACCCTTTTAATATTTCAAGCAGTTGTGAATTTATACGAGGAAATGAAAACACTTTATTGGAAGCAAGCGTTGAAGGTTTTATTGACGGTCAAATGATTCGGATGCATGTCTTTGCTATTGTTGTGTCGTTACTTTCAGCACAACATGAGGTTAACGTAACTGTAGCTGCAAACTACAGTATAGGTAGCTTTAACTACCGTATCAGAAGCCTTAACTTCAAGGAGTAGGAGAAGGAAACCCTCAGCTAGGTTCCTATTCTTGTACTGCCTCATCGATACACCGACTCTGCTTATAAGCTATAGCGCTCGGAAGTTAAACAAGGCTCTTCCGGTGCATACCAATGCGATGCGCCCCAAGGCACGGTTCCGGCGCCTGCGGTCGGGGCGCTTTCGACCCAACCGTACCCAAGTACGATAAGGATATAGGGCAATGCGCAACAAGCGCTTCCGTCGGCTTCGTCCTGCGGTTAAGACGCTTCCCCCGGTGCCGCGATATCCCAAACCAAATGTGATAAGGACATCTGGCTGCGAGGCCTATATTGAGATACTACAGCTATACAGGATGTTTCTGAACATGAGGTATCAAATTCCACACGAAGTAGAAAATGGCCAAATAAACGCTTTTTATTTAATGAAATTTTCCGAAAAATTTCGGGTCTTTGAAATATTAGCTGTTTATTGTTTTAGTATCATCGTCCGAAATTACTGAATGGTTAATATCCTTATTGGTGGATCGGACGAAATGGTACTGTTGCATGGCATGATTTTTTTGGAGGGGCACGTGAAGAGCCTTGTTGATGCTACACCCATTGAATCTGAGGAAGATCTAGTGGTCAGAATTGCAGCGGTTGCTGGTGAGATTTCTGAAATGCCAGATGTTTTTCCTAGTATCCGCCAGTCGTTAAAGGCTAAGATTTGAAAAGTGCAATGATGTAGGTGGAACACATTTTGAACAATTTTTGTTAAGTAAATTCAAAATGAATTAGGCGAGTAATTGTGTCATGAAATTTCATCCTTGGGAACAATAAACGGTCAATATGCAGTTTAGGGGATCCACCAAAATTAAGAATTTTATTCCAAAGAATCACTATAGTAACCCATTTAAGAACGATTTACACGAATGACATTCTGCTCGCGATGCGTTATTTTCGAGTTATTCAACTTTGAAGTTATAGGAGTGTCGTTCATGAACTGTCTTTCGCGCGCCCAAGGACAGGATGTTTCAACAACGCAGCGAGCTCGCCAAGCATAATTTAATTAATAACGGAAGCTAACCCAATATTACAAACGTAAACAGGTTGGGTCGTGAGGGGGAGCAGCAGTTCTTCTAGCGAAAATTATAAGTAAAGGTTAAAATGGCGGGCACCCGGTACGCTGTTTGGCACGCTGGCTCCGGAAGTGAGCGTCCATGACAGTGTTGCCATACGGGTGCTCCCGCTTCAAAGACTTGAGTTTCGGTAACTAATTTACCGCGGACGTCACCCTAATGGATGGGTTAGAACCTTTATTTATAATTTTCACCCGAAGAACTGTGCTCTTCTTCACGACCCAACCTGTTTACGTTTGTAATAGGGGGTTAGCTTCCGTTATTAATTGAATTGCGCTTGGCACGCTTGCCTCCTTTGGCGCGCGAAAGCCAACTTCAAAGTTGAATAATTCGAAAATAACGCATCAGCGAGCAGAATGTCATTCATGTAAAACGTTCTCACATGGGTTTCTTTAGTGATTCTTTGGAATAAAATTCTTAATTTCGGTGGATCCCCTAAACTGCATATTAACCCAATAAACAGCTAATATCTCGAGAAACGGAATTTTTTAGGAAAATTTCATGGAAGAAAAAGTTTTTATTTGGCCATTTTCTACTTGGTGTGCAATTTTGTATCTGTTGTTCTGAAATACCCTGCACAGTTATCAGGAGGTGAAACTTAGCAGCGAAGATGGAGTTAATAAAGAGTTCAACCAAAACACCTATTGTCGCAACTGCTTTACAATAATGAGGAGCTGTGTAAAACAGGTGTGCAAAGTTTGGAGACTAGGTAATGCTAGATATACACTTGAAAATGCTTTAAAACGCCGGTGATAGTTACAACTGAAAAATATTGAGCATTGTTCGACTCAGAAACTCATTAGATAGCTTTCGGTTCATTGAAGATGGTTAAGATTTCCTTGGATAATAATTCTGTTTCGCTTGGTTAACACCTAGAGACAAAATTTAGAGTCATCCGATAATTTCTTATATGTACATATTACTGATGATTTCGAAGACCAGGTAGTTGATATAGAGAATGAAGAGTAGCAGGTCTGAAGCACTTTCGTGGGGAACTTTGGAAGTTATTTGTTTCTAGTCACAAAATTAAATAGCTGCTCTCTAAGAAGCAGTGATGTAGTTTCGCGTCCATTGAGAACAGTTCCCCTAAAGCCATGGGTTTTCACTTTTGCCGCAAGCCTTTTATAGAGAAATTTACCGAAGGCGTTCTGAAATTCGAATTATAAGAATTATAACTACGGCTTTCGCAGTGCCGAAAATTTGGTTAACTTCTCTAGTACAAATTAAATAAGCTTGTGAGACAGCTACGGTTTTTCAGGAACAGGTCTGAGAATCTGCGATTTAAAGTTCGGGCTCGGGAATGAGTTGTTATTCGAACTTGAGCAATTTCCTACAGTTTTGCTGATGCAAAATGACACAGCAAAAATTATTAAGTACTTATTAGTTACCTCTTTTAGAAATTAGCGAGATATTCACATGCTCTCGTTCTAGCAGCATTAACTCAATTTATCCTAAAGAAAATTCTGACCAGTTACTGCAGTTATTTTGATCAGATAACTACACACGCACACGAAATTTTCCAAAACCCAACACCAAATGAATTTAGTTGCCCAAAACACTAGGGAAGAGAACAAGCAATTTTTTTTTGTGTCAAAAATCTCATTTACGTATACTCCATAGTTTTGAGCAAACAACAGTAAATAGCGGTGATTAGTTTTCTATGTTCTAATAAGTTCGTTCGTATATTATATTCAAAATCAGGTCAACTCATAAGATCATTTTTCCAAAAACTTATAAAGAGTTGACATTCTTCTCGAGCATTGAGCTTAGGGTTACCTTCTTGAAGGTTAGTCTTGAATCATTATTCAAAAGCAGCCGAATTCCGGAAAAGTTCTAGTTAGTCGAAGTTTTTAGAGCACAGCACGGGGTAAGGTCGCATCGATGTGTATTCCATGTAAGCCGTAAGTTTTCCAGTGTCCAGAAACATGGTTGCAGGACCATTTATGATCCAAGTAGAGACATCCTGGTCGGTGAAAATGGCGTCAATCAACCTGGTTCCGTCTGGCCACCGACACTTTGACTCCACGTCACCACCACGGCAGTCGCGAACAGAGACCCAGGCTTGTTTAGGTGGTCCGAATAATCCGTCCTCTCCACCCTCTGAACGGGACCAAAGAGACAATTTAGAAAATTTATTTGCCCCCAAGCGATACAAAAATTAGATTGTTTCTTAAGTCTGGTACGATGGTCAAGTTTGAGTATAGCTACTTGTGAATCCGGAGAAGTTCAATGAATTGTTGCGAGCATTCTGATATGAGCTTCAGAACAGGTTCAAATTTGTCAGAGCCCCCATTTTCCGCTGTTCAAAAACATTCTGTCCAGTGCAATAACGTAGTTTCCATTAATCGATTCTCGGTCACAGTTTCATAAACCACAGTTTCATAAATATGCGCGCATTCTAGAGTCTCTGCACATTTTTAAACTTAAGCTGGTTTCAAACAACGCCCTTAGTTCATTTCCTTCAGCCAGGTTAAATAGATAATCGCAATTAACGTAATTTTAAACCTTGTTTTTAGATTTGTCTTTCTAAAATAGCTGATTTTTCTTTTGTACCTTTTAAGAATTCTTATCACTGATGATGGTCTGAGGCAGGAACGTTTGAAATTAGGTTTGTAAAGGATAAAAATTATTGATGTAGCTTATTTTGCTCTTCCATTTCCATTATGTTTATCCTAATTCCCTTAACCTAGCTGCGCACTAGATTGATCAATAAATAAGCTCACTCGAGATTCAATGCTCAATTTCACAATGTAGTTATATGGGCTAGATATTAAATATTTATTCTAGAAACGATTTGAGAACAGACTAAAGATCATTGACATTAAACGTATAAAATCACCTGATCAAGAAAAGGCAACTTGGAGAAGAGGTTGATTCGGTTGCCTGTATGATTAATATTCCGATAGAAAAATGAACTCAAGATTCTTTTCCAAAGTTTTGTAAAAAAAATTTCATGGATCTCCGCAGGGATTGGATTCCAAGTCTTAGATCCAAGTTAGGATCGAGATTTAGAATAATAAGGAAGTATGAAGTTACTTTTATTTCGACTAGAATTGTCATGATGACCAGTTTGCGCAGTTAATAATTGTTTGAGGTCTCTTACACAATCATTGGCCATTGTTTAATATATGAAATTACATATGGAGAGTTTGTTAAGATCCATAAGAATGAGTAGTTCCAAAATTTTGAATGAATCATTTGTGTTAGTTTTAAATTATAATTCTCTTACCGTTCTAATTGTTCCTTATTGCAGAGAAAAGAGTATATTTGTTTTATTTTTATCAGTTCCGTGCCATGCTTATATTCTGTATTGTAAGTATTGTGAAATGAGCGTTCGGTAAAGTTTTTGCAAAGCTTTTTCGAGCGATGCATTTTTCATTTTATTGAGGATTTCAACGAATTTGGATAATTTATTAATATTAATATCGGCAATGTGCTCATTGAAGGTCGAGTGTTCTTCTATTATTATGCCCAGATAATTTTCTCATTTAAAAATTCAAAGTAACTTTTGATAAGAAACCAATAAACAAAGTTGAACCAAAAAAATATTAAGATATATTTTCGGTCGGAAACTAATTAAAGGTGTTGAACCAAAAAATTTTTTAAAGTATATTTTCTGTCGTAAACCAATGAACAAAATTGAACAAACAAATTTTAGGGTATCTTTTCAATCAAAAATCAATACAAGAAGATGAACGTAAAAAAATTAAGTATATTTTTGGTCGGACACCAATAAGTGAAGTTGGACCAATGATTTCCCTCCAACAAAACTACTGAGGGTAATGGAGAACAACTGTTGCCTACCGTATGTATTGCCTATACCTAAGTGGTATTTTCTATTGAATTTCTGCTCATGGGTATTAACGGTGAATAATATCAAAGACCGGCTCAAATTTTACAGGATGTACCAGCATTTGACTGGTGAACAATGAAGTAAAGTCCTTTTTTCAGATGAAACTCCGTTCCCTTATATTGTTATCTTCGGGAAAAGCCTCGCGCGACAAAGGAAAGGCTAGAGATTTAAGAAGGAGTGTGTCATTCCAACGGTTAAGCATCGTGCCACTCTTCACTTCTGGGGCTGCTTTTCAGGTAAGGGAACTGGAGCACTGACGATTTTCCCCAAAAAACAGTCATGAATTCGTCCTGGTGCCTGAAAATTTTAAAAGATCAGCTCCTTCCAACGATAGGCGGTAAGTTTCCGGAGAAAGAGGTGGTTTAACAACATTTTGGCGCTCCCTGTCATAATGCAAGAGTGGTTAAAAAGTTCTTTGATGACAAAGGTGTGCATATTTTGGGACCTTGGCTTGGAAATTCGGTTCATCTGAATCTGATCGAAAATTTATGGTTGATCATCAAATGTCGAGTGGACAAGAAGAGGCCAACTAATTTAGCGAAACTTGGAACCTTAATTAAATAAAAGTGTAGGTTCATTAATCAAAACATAATTCAAAAATTAGGAAACAGCATGCCAAAAAACATCAAAACACTTTTAAAGAAGCATGTTCAACATTGTAAATATTGAAAATAATTACGTTTTAGTTCTACAGGCCATTACAAATTGTTGGCAGGCAATTTATGTTTTTATTTACCCTTAATAATGTTTTATGGAATCAACCAATTAAAACTACGCAAGTTTAACGAAAAAATATAAAAACTCAGTTTTCCCAAAATCATTGGCCCCACTGGTAGGTATTTCCGAAAAAAATCTGTAAATTTTCACGAGGAATGACGGAATGATGATGAAAGGAAATAATTACGTTCAGTTATCCTCATCGCATCCGCTTTCGTTTTCTCGGTCTTGATTATGAGGGGCGTTCCGTTTGCAGCGACACACAGCTCCTTTTGCGTCTCCACGGAGGCGTTCTTGGTCTTGTTAGCGAGGAAAATCTTCAAGGGAGTCTCTGTGAAGACTGAAAGCATGAAGGAAAAAGTTATTGCTTACCCTGTTAAAGAAGTTTCCTTGTTTATTGTACATTCCTAACATCTGGCTGCCGACCCACTTCCAGTGAAATGCTAAATACCTATTTCATATTACAATTTCACGCACTATTCTAATTAATTTATCACAATCACGTCGTCAACATCGTCAACTTTTTTCCTATGCCATATTACAAACCGATGTTCAATTGTACATCGCCATTCTTCTTTATTTAGCATCCCTAGCCATTGTAACGATGTGCATAATCCATATCTCTCAATTTCATTGTTAATAATGC
Organism: Morinoia aosen; assembly: GCA_030386875.1. Lineage (NCBI taxonomy): Eukaryota > Metazoa > Arthropoda > Malacostraca > Amphipoda > Talitridae > Morinoia > Morinoia aosen. The sequence goes on from CM059566.1 coordinate 27,157,680, forward strand.
GGTCAGAACAACACTGTATCTTAGATTCAGGATGATACATTTACTATTTCCAAATGCAGAAGTTATGCGTTCAAACACCAGAAGAAATAAAGAAAGCTGTTGTGATCAAGAATAGGTGTTGTTTGAACATTTATAATAGCACTGTGCAATAAATTTCAGGTTTAAAAAAGTACATGTTTCGTAAGACTTGTTTGAGAGTAAAAAAAAGTCCTGATTCGTAATCAAATTTTTCTTCTTATTCCTCCAGATAAGGCGCCATTTCGATGTACCATGAACCACATGTTATTGTAATTGGTTGTGAATGAAAAATACACACCTGCCAGTTTAAACTACTGTACATGTGGTCCTGTGAACCTTTTCTGTGGAGTGTGATCTTCTCTGTTATATTCCAACAGTAGTCTGTCAACACGCCAGGGTTCCATTTTATTTTATAGTTGCTCTATCACTGAAATACCCTGATGACCATGTTCATCATTCACATCACCAAGATTCTCCGGAAAAGAAGTCTAAATGAGAGTGGATCACATGAACTTTTAGAAACATCTTACACTCCAGATAATGATGATGACTTAGCAGATCATTCACAGCTGGCACCTAATCTTCTGAATTATGTCTCCCCAGGATGTAATCACGAAGTTTCTTGCATTACTCAAATATAAGCTTCTATTCTCTTTAGACGTGCGATGAAAGTTTCATCAAGTAAAATTTTTCAAATTTGGAAGCCTGTGAAGATATTTTATTTTATTTTATCCTGACTCACAGGAGTAGATTTCTCAGTAAGATATACAAATGCGAAAGAATCCATGTCTAGGCCTTTCATAAATTGTTTAACTAAACCAAGTATATTATGCTAAAGTGGTAAAATAATTTTAAGTCTTTTCACGAGTGGTTTGTGCATGGTGTTATGTTTTCCTTGCTCAATTTTATCTCGGATGCGCCAATCCTTGCGTACACAATGTTCAGATCTTGCTCTTAGTTCCATAAGTACAGAGAGCAGCTAAATATAGTATTGATAAGCTTAAGAGCAGTAAGCCTGGCCACAACCTTGACATATGCACAAATACGAGTGTACCAGTTTTGGTCATCATACCGTATGCTTGTTAGAAATGTTTTCAGATTCTGAAATGATTCGTTCATGGTTGCGCTGTAAGCTATGGAAAAATAAGGCAGTGTTACCGATCAGTAGCAGAACAGTTGTGCTGCTGTCTGGGGATGCACATGTGAAAAATTGCCTGCTGGTGTTGTCATATGGTATTTCCAGTTGCTCAAAAATTTCAGTGATTTCATAACTACAGTATCAGTCGTCCCTCATGGTGAACGATGCAAGCAGCTTCTCTGTTCATTTTCTGTGCAGTGTTATCTTCGGTCCTTTTTCGAAAAGATTACGTTCTTGTGGCCTTGATGACGAAGCTCACTTGTGTTTTTAATTAATTATAGAACCATGCACAAGTCATTTAGAACGTCTTGAGAAAACGGCATTGTTTACTCATCTGCTGGTGGAACTCCACATTCCTTGATCTGAGGTTTGAGCACAAATAAATTTTAAAAGTGCTTCAGTGGGCGCTTTGCTGATCGCCAATTTGGGTTAACAATGTTTTTTCTTTTCTTTGCTGTAGTACAACCTGTAGAGTCTTACTGACAGAGATTGCAGTCATTACTGTGACCTTTTTGCTCGCGCCAAATCACTGTAAGGTAACACACATGAGGAGCCCATGACTTGTCCTTATCTCATATGTTTACGCCTTGTACAATTTCTTGATAAGGCGTGTAATGCTGCGCTTTCCTATAGCAAATGTAAATTTCTCACTTATATAGCAGTATCTGTTTAAATAAGATTGACACTGTTTTGCACTCATTGCTGAAAACATACAAGATCTGAAAGAAATATGATAATGAACACAAGCTTTGAAGAAAATGGTATAAAGGGATACATTCAAGTAAATACAGGTATACGATTATCAATCCGCGCTTAACTAAAATAGGACGAGAAATCTGGGACCATTTTCATATGCAAAATGAATTGGGAAATCCTATTCTGCTGCCTTCTTTTTCCTGAAATTCTCTCCAATGATAATTTTGCCAAAAATCTTGCTTAATTAAACTATAAAAGCCAGAAATGAATTTCCTTTTTCAGTTTGTATACTAAAGTAGCCAGAGACCCTTGGTACTTCGTTGAGTGTTGTACATTGAGTTGGAAAACCTAGAATAAGTTTGGAACAAATAGAGTTTCCAGTTAAGCTTTAATAACAACTTCTACTTCAAGGATGCTTTTTGACGACTTTCTAAGCGTTTGATTTCCACTCACGGAACTTGAAGAAGGCGACGCTGTCGAGCAGAGGCCGCGTGGTGACGGTGCCTGGGCCGCCGTCGGTCATGGAACAAATATCGGCCACGGCGTCGTAGGAGGCTGCCGTGCAGCCGGAGTCCAACCAGCACTTCGTCTTGCACTCGCCTAGTCCGGAATAAAATAGCATAGTTAATACAACATTTGCTGACATCTCATCACCAGTATGAATTCCTATTCGTCAGAGAGATGCATTTTCGCGTCTTTACTACCTTTTGGCTCTAAGCCCCACTAGGCTAATAATATTTATTAATAATAATTATCATTATTGCTATATCATTAACTCATAAAATGAGGGAATTTTAACTAAAGAAAGAAAATTGGGATTAGAAACTGTTTGAGTCTCCTCAATTTGTAAACTTCCCAATTAAAAAAATGATAGCCAACAAACCAAAGCATGTCCGTCAAATACATTGAGATTCGTATGAATTACCTCATTTTCATTGACTTGCTAGGAAACCTTTATAAGGCTCCCTTCGCATTTTTCTCTGCAACTTCTCCGTACAGTACGTTTTTGAAGGTGTGCGAATATGAGTAGATGAATGGTAGCAGGATGGAATAAACAAGCTTTGAATTTTCAATTTATGAAGCAATTTATACAGATAGTTCAAATAAATCGCCACGAAAAAACGATTTGGAAGCATAAAGTCATTGGAATTTTTTCAACGATAAGTATGTTATAATTATGTAACAATATCGTTGAAATGATGCAAGGATCAAAACCTTCAAAAAATTGTTCAAATACCATAAATTTTCGGGCGCAGAAATGTTTCTTATTTTATATTTTTGGCAAATGGTTAACTAATAACAGATGGACATGGGTACATAAGATAAAATAGACACAGGATTATTGGTATCGGTCTTTAGTGACAAATGGCTACCTAATTTCTACACATAGATTATAAATGAACCAATTGTGGTCGCAGAATCGATTGTGCTGTACAAGCTGAGTATGAAGTTTTCGCAGTAGGGATAACAAGAGATGAACAAAATTGGCTAAAACGTGAGTTCGAAACGCCGACCTCACAGTAACAGGGAGCAGATTTAGTAAAAACTGTCGATCTTTTAGTTTGAATTGATAATGAAATGTTGTACAACGTAATTCTCTGTAACAGAGATGCGAAATGACGTGACGTGTTTCCCTTGAATTGTTTTACAGTGGGATATATTTTACGTGCCGGGGAAGCTCATTTCACAAACGAGGTCCAGTAACTGAAAGAACTTTTGGCCCCAGATCAAATGAACGGTATCTATTTAAGATATCATTCCTACAATTTGTTTTTTGTTCGGAATATAGGATGGAAAAAATTTTACAAAGTCTGCGTTACTCTGAAGGAGGTAGAGAGGTGAGAACACTTGTCGTGCTGTATGAATGCGGAATCTTCCCGGTATTAGGGTCCAGCCAAGTTTTCTTGAAGGGTTGCATGATGGCGCTTTTTGAAATTACCTTTGAACGCCACTTTAGCAGCGGAGTTCATACATTTGTGCTATTCTTTTTGGAGAAATTGAGTTATGTCTACCCAGACCAGATTGCAAGAGTCCTTGCGCGATAATTGGTTTGATTTTCAGGTAAATGTGTTCCTAACGCGGTGAAAAAACATTAAAGGTTCTGCTAATTTTGCTGCATATTTTTCTATTTGCGGTTTGAAAGTCACGTTTTTATCAAACCAAACAACAAGGTTATTCAGTTTGTTGACTGGCTCGATTTTATCGTTTCGAAACGTTAACGTAAATTTTGGGGATTTTCAGATCGCATTCTGCGACCCAAAAATAATACTCCCCGTTTTCTTTGCGTATAGTTCTGAGCCATTTTTGTTATGACACAATTTCAGGCTTTTCATAAGGTCTTCATGGTTGACTTGTGTTTCTTCCAAATTTGCTTTCGAATTTGTCATGGCAATTTGGACATCATCGCCATGTATTGAGATTTTTTAGCTGCTGGCATCGTGGGGAATTAATTGATGAAAATGGGAAATAGGAGCGGGCCAAGAATTGAACCTTGCGGAACATCAAAGGGATTTTGTATAAATGATGACATTTTGTTAGTTAAGCACACTCCATGAGAGCGGTTCTGTAGGTAGCAACACGTTTATTGTGTTGCATGAAAATTATTATCACCCACTGTGCGGTAACGTACAAGTATTTTAAATTTGAAGGTCTCAATGCTCAGCAACAACTCACCGACAGCTATGCGGACACACTCACACTCATCCTCGACGTCTGTCACCAGGCTGATGGGGCTGTGGATCGCCACGTTTGCAATCACCGTGCGGTACCCAGCTGCTAATGGAACTGTGGTAAACAGCTGCAGCAGCAGTTTAGGTACGAGGCTGCTGGTCATTTTTCATGAATGTAATGTAGAATAAAAGTAAATTAAGATGCAATGTTTTACCAATTTCTATTTCAAAAGCCCGAATGTAAAAAATTGAATACTCGGGTTTCACGAGCAAATTACGGTATGCTAAAAATATGCTGTCGAACTTTCCAATACCACTAGTTTATTGAGCTGTAGTAGCAGAATGGAGATTAAATTGAACGTAAATCGAATATTTGATTTTTAATCTTAATGTTTTAATTTAATTTACAGCACATTCTTGATTTCAGATACGAATAATTTTTTTGTTAAGTTGTTCAAATGTCTCCAGATTTAATTTCTCGAGTTTCATTACCAACCAGATAAATCCTAATTTGAGTGAGATTTGTGAAATGAGCATTTGTTCGTGTTAGCTAATAATATATTCACACAACAAATGAATACTTTACTGATACCTAAGTGATTCGTATTAATGAGATACCATCTCTATTATTTGAAGTTTCAGACACAAATTTTGTAACTCCATTTTCTCCATTTTGTGAAAAATGTCGTAAATGAAATTTTCTGTAAAATGAGGAATGCGGTCGGACAAATTGCTATGGCCGACGAGCATTGTGAGTCATCTGAGAAGTATTCAAAGTATGGCCCAAAATATATAAATAATTGAAAATCACGCCCAAGTTTTTGCGTTATTACTAACACAGGTACAGAAACAGCTTGATCATTCGTGCGTAAAATTTCATGTCCGTGTTTAAAAACCTACAACAAAACTAACGGGTTTTCCCACGTGTTATATCTTAGTTTTAAGACTTATGCCAACAGGGAATGTACTCGACTGATGTCGTAATTTTTGCTGTCAATAATACAAGGGATATAAAAACAAAGCTGTCTGACTTTTCCATGCTTCTTATGTATCCTAAGAAAATTAAATGAAATTTTGAGGCACTCAACCAAAAAAATTATGCACACATATAACTGATAACTGATATACCTTCCTCTCACTGTGTGGAAAACTTGACTACTGGCACCCAAATGCTTCGTTATGAATGATATAAAATATAACGTCATTTTTCGCCTAAAATGACTCAAAGTACACTTCATGCTGCTGAAGAATGGCATCTTGATTAACTTCTCTTATATATTTTTACAAGGCATCTTAAGTTTAATATTATTCAACTTGAATAATTCGCTACTGGAAATAATCCACTAAAAAGTGCCTGGGTGTGTGCCGCACGACCCGCCCTCGCCAGGGACCGTAGCGAACTCACTCTGCCGAGGTCCCCTGCCTTATTTATTGAATTATTTCCCTCGCAAGCTCATTAATTTATCATTATTCTCCGTCATTTCTTTTTCAAAAATGGAATAAATTGAAGGCTCAAAGAACGCGGAGTTCGATTGAATGTCAAATAGGGAACAATTTCAAAATTTAAGAATGGCGTGAATATTGGTTCTATCATTCAGAGAACGTTAGAACCACGAGGGCTTGGCATTTAATGCCATGGATTTCATGATTAATCATCGGTGGGACGCTGAATGCTTGCGTAAGTGAATTTTTCTACTTCAAAAATAAAGTTAATATTTTAATTTGGTTGTTTTTCAAAACGAACTTAGTTGTGTTCAATTGATCATTTAGTAATTTAATTGTCTGCTTATATGAAAGTGAGTTTGAATAATGATAATTGTCTCAGTCCTCGAACTTCAATGAATTAATTGCAAATATCTATCAGCAAAGGTAAAATTATTTCACCGATTACTGAAAATATTCCATAAACCAAAGAAAATCACTTCTCATGAATATCAAATTTTCATATGAATAAAGCGTGAGCAAAATTAAGGAGCACAGAGTTCAATGCAATGGACTGCAGGTAGAATAATTATTTTTTAAATTTTGCAGTCCGACGTACACGGACATTTTAACATCCAACCTCACACGATCATTACTATTTTAACCCGGAGTCTCACTCACACGAAAAGAAAAATCTTTCGTTAATTAAGGCTGCATCGAGTTTGTAGACTTCATAAATTCAATTTAGTTTTAGTTCCTGTATTCAGAACTAAGAAATTATATAATATGAAATAAAAAATGAGTCAGGTTGCCTATGTTTTTCTTTCAAACACCGCCAGCCTGGTTGACCTCCGCCGACCGTCCAATAGCCTACGTGAGTGGAAAAAAACTTTAGGTTAAGTTATGCGTCGTGATGGACCGGGGCGAATATTTTCTATCAATGACATATTCACAGTTACTTGCAAGACCATTCGTTGGTTTAGTTGGTTCAGAACAGTTGGTTTAGCCAACTATTCTGAGGCTTAACTTGAAAATGAAAAATTTGTAATTCTACTGAATTAATTTCAAGTTTCAGAGATATTCTTTGGAATAGAACTTTGAACCGAAATGAAAGCATTAATTTTTAAATAATTTAATGTTATTATGCACACCCATTAAAAATATACCACATCCGGGACACGTCTAGTGGTAAAAACGAGATGGTATTTGCTATGATCCCACTAATATTGCGTTAAACTATCAAATAGAGTACCGTATTTTGTGTAAAAGCCTTTTCAAGAGAAAAAGAGTAAAAATAGAATGTACAGATGTTTGTGCGAGAAACTTTATGACTGTATCTCTCCAATGATAATTTTGCCAAAAATCTTGCTTAATTAAACAAAAAAAGCCAGAAATGAATTTCCTTCTTCAGTTTGTATACTAAAGTAGCCACAGACCCTTGGTACTTCGTTGAGTGTTGTACATTGAGTTGGTAAACCTAGAATAAGTTTGGAACAAATAGAGTTTCCAGTTAAGCTTTAATAACAACTTCTACTTCAAGGATGCTTTTTGACGAATTTCTAAGCGTTTGATTTCCACTCACGGAACTTGAAGAAGGCGACGCTGTCGAGCAGAGGCCGCGTGGTGACGGTGTCTGGGCCGCCGTCGGTCATGGAACAAATGTCGGCTACGGCGTCGTAGGAGGCCGCCGTGCAGCCGGAGTCCAACCAGCACTTCGTCTTGCACTCGCCTAGTCAATTTTGTAGACGAGATGCATGCTATCCAGAATGATAAATTTTATTTCGCCACAGCATGATTGGAGTTTGTTGGCACGGGGAAAATCCATGAAAAGGCCGCTTGGTTTGTTCTTGTTTTTAGCGTATTCTAATCTATTGCACCGTATAAGTAATTTTGTTCCATCAATGATCTATACCAATGTTATGTTTTCTTTATTATGCCTCTGTTAGAGATGAAATAAACAGATTCTATATTCAATTTGTTTCATTGAGCTCTTCGAGCATAAAAATAAACACGTGTTGCTAACATCGTTAAAGGCATCCATCTGGGATGAACATTGGCGGTAAATAACTACAGCATCGAGTCTTCAAGTGCCCCAAGGGGCATTTGGTTAATTTTAAGCCACTGTTGCGTCGGCTGATTTTCCAGTGAGGCCACAGTACTAATTGAGGCAAGGTAGGTCTTCTGATCTATAATCATAATTTACATTTATTTAATCTTTTAAAAACTATTGTGCAAAAAGCGGGTTCATCGCCGAAAACAAAAAACCGCATGCAAGGGGACACTAGGGCTTGTTTCAGTATAATCTTACGCAGTAAACCTCCAGCTCTAAAGCGGCCCATAGACGATCAATTCTATTGTCAATATAATTGTCAATAAAGAATATTGACAATTTAATTGATCGTCTGTGGGCTTGATTGACGACCGTCGATTAATTGACTTTGTGGGCACAAAATAGGTACAAAAAAGTCAAAACAGGTACAAAAAAGTCAAAACAGGTACAAAAATGTCAAAACAGGTACAAAAATGTCAAAACAGGTACAAAAAGTCAAACAGGGACAAAAAAGTCAAAACAGGTACAAAAAAGTCAAAACAGGTACAAAAAAGTCAAAGCAGGTAGAAAAAAGTCAAAACAGGTACAAAAAAGTCAAAACAGGTACAAAAAAGTCAAGACAGGTACAAAAAAAGGCCAAACAGGTCACAAAAGTCAGACAAAAGTCAAACAAAAGTCAGACAAAAGTCAGACAAAAGTCAAACAAAAGTCAGACAAAAGTCAGACAAAAGTCAGACAAAAGTCAAGCAAAAGTCAGACAAAAGTCAAACAAAAGTCAAACAAAAGTCAGACAAAAGTCAAACAAAAGTCAGACATAAGTCAAACAAAGTCAGGCAAAAGTTAGACAAATGTCAGACAAAAGTCAAACAAAGTCAGACAAAAGTCAAACAAAAGTTCGACAAAAGTCAGACAAAAGTCAAACAAAAGTCAGACAAAAGTCAAACAAAAGTCAAACAGAAGTCAGACAAAAGTCAAACAAAGTCAGACAAAAGTCGAACAAAAGTTAGACAAAAGTCAGACAAAAGTCAAACAAAAGTTAGACAAAAGTCAGACAAAAGTCAAACAAAGTCAAATAAAAGTCAGACAAAAGTCAAACAAAGTCAGACAAAAGTCAAACAAATGTTAGACAAAAGTTAGACAAAAGTCAAACAAAAGTCAGACAAAAGTCAAACAAAAGTCAGACAAAAGTCAAACAAAAGTTAGACAAAAGTCAGACAAAAGTCAAACAAAAGTCAGACAAAAGTCAGACAAAAGTCAAACAAAGTCAGACAAAAGTCAAACAAAAGTTAGACAAAAGTCAGACAAAAGTCAAACAAAAGTCAGACAAAAGTCAGACAAAAGTCAGACAAAAGTCAAACAAAAGTCAGACAAAAGTCAGACAAAAGTCAAACAAAAGTCAGACAAAAGTCAAACAAAGTCAGAAAAAAGTCAAACAAAAGTCAGACAAAAGTCAGACAAAAGTCAAACAAAAGTCAGACAAAAGTCAAACAAAAGTCAAACAAAAGTCAGACAAAAGTCAAGCAAAGTCAGACAAAAGTTAAACAAAAGTTAGACAAAAGTCAGACAAAAGTCAAACAAAAGTCAGACGAAAGTCAGACAAAAGTCAGACAAAAGTCCAACAAAAGTCAAACAAAAGTCAAACAAAAGTCACACAAAAGTAAAAAAGTAAAAAAGTAAAAAGTAAGAAAAAGTAAAAAGGTAAAATAGTCAAAAAAAGTAAACAAAAAAATAAAAAACATTTCAAAAAAGTAAAAAAGTCACATTTTTAATAACAAAAAACATCACGCCGCAGTTAAAATAGAGAAAAGCCCTGCGGGGTTTTTACGCCACAGTTCAAATACAGAAAAGCTATTCGGCAACATTTTAAATAGAGAAAATCTATGCGGCAACATGTCAAATAGAAAAAAACTCTGCTGGGTTTTCACGTCACTGTTCAAATTAATAAAGGCTCTGTGGGGTTTTCACGCCACAGTTCAAATAAAGAACCAATTTACTGGGTTTTCACGCCACAATTCAAATCGAGAAAAACTATACGGGTTTTTCACGTCACATTTCGAATCAAGAAAAAACTTGGGGTTTTTCACACCCCATTAGATTACACTTCAACATATTTAGCCTCTTTAATAGCTAATATTAATAGCCTCCTTTAGCCTCCAATATTTTTAGCCTCCTTAACCGCTACAAAAAAGAGCGTATTGAAGAGAGGAAGGAAGAAGACTCCATTTAGTATGGAGATAAGAGAATAGGGAATCTACGCAGAAAAGGTGTTGAAACACCAAGCTGGGAAAGAAGTTCATGAAAGCCGATAAAAGTTGAAAAAGAAAGCAGTAGTAGCGGAAAAATAGAACTGCAGTGAACGGAAAAAGGTTATCCTTAACATAACAAAAACATTTTATTTCAACAAAAAGAAAGGTCTAGCTAACTTTCAGCTCAGGCCTTTACACTATTTCCCCGGGGAGCGCTAATCCCATAAATACAAAAGTTGTAACCACCTGAGGGGTTTCACATTACATTTCAAATAATGAAAAAAGTCAACAGGGTTTTCACACTTTATTTCACGTAAGGAAAAACTTCACGGTTTTTGTATGCCACATTTCAAATCAAGAAAAACTACGGGTTTTTTATACCAAAGTTCTAACAATAAAGAACTCTACGGGTTTCACATCGCATTTCATAAATAGAAAATTACTAGCGATTTTTCACATGACATTTAAAATTACGAAAAACTTCACGGGTTAATTACACCAAACTTCAAATAATGAAAAAAGTGCACGGGTTTTTCACATCACATTTGGAAAAAAAACTCGACGAGTTTTTCACTCAATTCATATCAAGAAAAACTACGGTTTTTCCCCGCCACATTTCAAATGCGAAATATGGAGTGGACAACCCGTGGAAATTCTTTTATTTGAAATGTAGCGTGGAAAACACATAGAGTATTTTTCGATTCCTATGTTGTGTGATCTGACATATGCTATGTTTTTGTATATTTTGGGTTTTATACTAGGGTTTGTTCTCACTTGGTTTTTTCAATTTTTTCTGCTCTGTACTTTTTTATGTTTTCCCCCGCTTTACCCTGCCTTCCCCCCTGCAGCTAAATTTAGCTAACTTTCAGCTAACTTTCAGCTGACTTTCAGCTAACTCTCAGCAAACTTTCAGCAAACTTTCAGCTATTTTTCAGCTAACTTTCAGCTAATAAAGGGCAGATGCTCTTTGAAGGGCAGATGCTTATCTATTTTAATGCCCAGGAACTTACAGGAGTTGGTTTCTTCGATTTCATACATACATACATACATATACCGGGCTTATCCTCCCCATGGGAGGGTAGCCGACAGCAGGCCACAATCACCACACTAGTCACTAGGAGGCGAGAGATTTCACTTTCGGCAATTTGAAGCGTATAAGATACATATTTCTCTTGCATGAGAACATAAAATATTTTGTCTTATCGATCTTAAGGTTTATTTTGTTAGCGATGAGTCACATTGAATCTTTTGATCTCGTTTTTAATACTCTCCGCAATTAGAGCAGGTTTTTGATTTGGATGGATCGTAGAAAGCATGCTGTCCTCTTCAAAAAGTATGAATTTAAAAAAATGATGTAGATTTAATGATATCGTTGATAAAGATTTAAAATAGGAGAAGCCCAAGGACACACCCTTGTGGGATTCCATGGCTTATTGTCTCTAATCACAAATTTTATTTATTTATTTTTTGTTGAACATCGTTTTATTCGTAGATACGATGTGCGGAAGTTAGATGAGAAAATAACAGCTTGGTATCGTCAGGGCAGATTTCAGATCTCATTGATTTTTAGACGGCGATAATGAGCTGTCGGCGGTATTGAGCTGTCGGCGTTATTGAGCTGTCGGCGTTATTGAGCTGTCGGCGTTATTGAGCTGTCGGCGTTATTGAGCTGTCGGCGTTATTGAACTGTCGGCGTTATTGAGCTGTCGGCGTTATTGAGCTGTCGGCGCTATTGAGCTGTCGGCGTTATTGAGCTTTCGGCGAGTGTCATCTGCAGTACCGAAATTTGTGGTGATATCCAAATTCGCTAATTTCAGATGTTTAGACATCAGTAATTCAAGGGATGTACTGTGTGAAGTTTTTAATATCGTCAATGCTGTCATAGTCTTGAAGCGAGGAACATTTATCGTCTCCCGTTGAAAGATTATTGGAGTTTGAAAAAGTTATTGTCGAGTTCATTTGAACGTCGAAATGTGCATTTATATTTATGTGTAAAGGTAAAGAAGCCTGCCTTCACTGTCCACCCTCTAATTCTGAGGGCATCGCGCTCTTAAATTGCACGAATGGTCAATTTTGTAGACGAGATGCATGCTATTCAGATTGATAAATTTTATTTCACCAAGCAAATTGGCAGATCGGAGGGCTAGTAATTACATCGTTTTAAAATTTGTTAGCATCAATTAGTTGACATGTGAGATTGAGAACCTGCACTTTTTTCATCATCTAATTTTGCTTCACCAACGATAGAAGTTCTCAATTAACTGGATGATAATTTAGGCAGATTTTAGCCTGTTTTCGACAGCTTTCTGTTCAATTTAACACTACACTTCTGGATGATAATTTAGGCAGATTTTAGCCTGTTTTCGACAGCTTTCTATTCAATTTAACACTACACTTCTGCATCTACACAAGAAAGTGAAGTCTGCTCCAAAATTATGAGAGCATAAATATCGCGTTGCAGCAAACAATAAGATGGCTCAGCAGTCACTAATTATGAACTCCAGAATAAATTTTCTCAAACTCAGGCGGTTTCAAAATAATTGCTCTCAGGGCTGCAATAAATTGATGTTTATTTATTTTTCTATTTGGGTCTTAAATTTTGTTAATATTCAATACTCAACATTGGATGATCACCGACATTCCAAAGTTAAAAGAATAAGAGAATGATATTAAATTACTGAGCTTGAGAAGGAAATAATTCAACAAATGAGGCGGGCGACCTCGGCAGAGTGGACTAGGTCAGTGAGGTTGCGACGGTCCCTGGCGAGGGCGGGTCGTGCGGTAAACCAGCCGTCATATTTGAATATTGGTTATTTTCGAGTGCCTGAGGATTTATGTTGTCTAATATTAAGCCTAGAAAAGTTCACAGGGGGTGGTCTTTTCTGTCTTAATGTTAAAAAATGTAAACGCATTTCAGTTCAATTCAAGCGAAAAGAATTAATACAGGGTGCGGCAGTGAATTCTAAGCCGTTGTGCGGTGCAGTGTTTATCATGAATGGGCCATAACATTTGCTTAAAAACAAAACAGTATACAGAACAGCAAGTGGTTGTTCTATTTTATAACATTACACACTAGACATCATGCTCATGCATGGTAAGCACATGAAACCTGCTACAGCGCTCATGCAGTTCGAATCGGGCTACTTTCACATAAGATATCCAGGATTCCCTTCGTTGTTTTTACTTATCTCAAAGTTTTTTTTTGCGGAAATCAAGCGTTATTTTATTTACTGTGGGTTAAAAAAATTTTTCATCGTGCATATGGGCCGCAATGTCATTTTTTCCGTTGTACCACTATGCGTTTGCTCTGAGTTTTTTTTTTTGGCGTCAGTCTTCAATAGGAAAAAGTCACTGGTTCATCACTGACATAAACGTCTCTGTTACCATTGACTCCATGTTCTTCTGCATGCCAGTGTTGCTTCTTCAATCATTCGAAACATGCGAAAATTGAACATCAGGTCGAGCAAATCTCCGTCGGTTAGATTTAAGTGCAATTTTACTTTCTGCAACGGGTCACGAAACATTTTTACTCCTTGCTAATTTGAATGAAAAAGGGATTTACGGATTACAGGAATGGCATACCTCTACATTAATATCTAAATGAAAATGTGATTTTTACCAGTTTAACACAAATATTGCATTAGCGTAACAATACACCGTAATAAGTCTGTAAAAATATAAATGTTAATTTTATTCAAATTTAAAAATCTAAAAAAGCAAGGTATACACCGTTGGTTCCTGAGTTTAAAAACATATTTTCGAACACTTGTGGAGTACAGGAATGAACAGAAACTTGATATACTTATTGAAAACGTTAAAAGAGTGCAACTCAGAAAATATGATGGGTATTCGTGGATTTTTTCTGAAAAATCTATACCTACATAAAACATACCGTTCTAATTTTCTAGTTCCAATTTGAAACTGAAGTAATGAATTACATCGGTTTTTAGAAAATCATGATTTTAAAATCAAATCGCAATTGATTTATCCCTTAATTTCGATAAAAGTTTCAGCTATGTGTCTCGTAAAAGGAGACTCATGGCAATATTCAGAATGAAGTTTTAGATCTCAGTGTTATCTGGGAACAGAACATAGCTATTGTGAACAATTTTTGTTTCATAAGTAGTAGGATCAAAATAAAAGAACTATTCATTTCAATGGAACCCTATGGGAAAAATATTTCACTACATTATTTCTGGCTAGAGCAACACAAATTATTAATTCGGTATTGTTTTTCCCCCATAACCTGTTGTTTGACCAATCTTTAGTGCTCTTCATGTAAACTCTTCTGGAGTAAATTGATTATATAACTTTGATTGAGGTTCCCATTGGATGCCATAGGAATCGTCGCACTCGTTCTTTCTCACAAGTAGCTACATTAAAATTCTTACCAGAAATTGCAATAAGTGGAGGTGTTATTGATGTATGGCGTGTGGAAAATGTTTTTCTGATTATTATGAACATTATTTTGCGAAGTACTCCATCCTCACCAGTCTGCAGCGAACAACCCGTAAAAGTTATGCGTAAAAATGAATATTTGTTTGAGAATAATAATTCATGTTCACGCTTATAATTTACGCGTTTCGACGATGGGCTTCTCAGATTTCAGTCCACAACTGTTCCTTCTCTATAGAAAAAATTTAAGTAATCTAAAAAAGTGATCAAATTACTACTCAAAATAAAAACTGATTTTATAATTTTAAATAATTGATTTATTTACGGGTGAAAAAATTTGACCATTAGACGCATTAACTATGACACAAGCCAGCCGACTGCTGCTGCCGCTGCTGGGGACGGTCGCTGTGGCCCAGATGTTCCCCGTCGTGATGAAGGACGTGGCTCTGATGGACCCTGCCAGTCGTCGGATGTTTGAATCTCAATGTGAGTATCTTATTCAAATTAATGTTTAATTAACCGTTAGAAAGATCGATTCTCTGTGTGAGTATCTTGTTCAATTAATGTTTAATTAACCGTTAAGATCGGTCCTCTGTGAGTATCATGTTCAATTAATGTTTAATTAACCGTTAAGATCGATTCTCTGTGTGAGTATCTTGTTAAATTAATGTTTAATTAACCGTTAAGATCGATTCTCTGTGAGTATCATGTTCAATTAATGTTTAATTAACCGTTAAGATCGATTCTCTGTGTTGATATCTTGTTAAATTATTGCTTAATAACCATCAAGATCAATTCTCTGTGTGAGTATCATGTTCAATGAATGTTTATTCAACCATTTAATTAACTATTAACCATTAAATATTTCTTGCACTTCAAAGGTGTTACTTGAGTGGTTACTTCGTTGTGTTGACTTGTCTACATTTCTCATTACTGGGAAGTAGTTACTATCGTGAATACGGAAATTGAAGTTACATAGCAGAACTAGCCGACACCTAACAAAAAATTGCAACTCTAGGAGAAAGTTCAACGTTTAGTATATGTGTGTACACATTTGTGTATAGATGTGGATAACTAAGCCAGTATGTGTGTGTATTTAAGTCCGTGCACACGTATTTGAGGACGCAAATGTGTATCGAGATGCGCGTGCCCCTTGCTAACTTACATCAACAGAGGAATTTCGGATCGGAGGAAAGACTTCTCCAAACAAAAATGCATAAGCGTTCACACTTCTGTTGAAATATTTCTTCAAACTTTGCTCGATTTTTTCTCCTAGATCTTCTATTTAATATCTTCAATCGCTCTGACCATTTTTTCTCCCTATGTCAGTTCTCAATTTAGACTCGGAGAAGATAAGTTTTTCTGTCGATGTTTCTTTTCACAACGACCGTAGCAAAAGCAAAGGAACAAGGAGAATACTCCACGCGTAAGCAGAAGAGCATAATTCTATTCCATCCCCACTTTAGTTTTTAGTGCAGATTTACATACATATTCATTTCACCATTCTTCATAAGATATTTCAGGCTGTATATCTTTACTACACAGAACGTTTCAAGCAATTCAAGATGATATTAATTCAGAGATTTTCAATCAACTCACCAGAACCATGTCACCCTTGTAGATTTCTTTTTGTCAATTAAGATGATCATCCGTGAAATTTATGCATCATTGATTATGTTAAATTAGTTTCACTAGTAAGCTTCTATTTATATATTCCTGTCAACCTTTACTTAATATGAATTCACTTGTTTCATTGATTGTGAATTTATTTACATCTACTTAGGAACATTACAGACTTTTTCTAGATCGATTTTTATTTTCGACATTTTTCATTTCAACAACAACATATTTAAATTAACCGTGAAGTATGCCTCTGCCTTCGTTGTATCTGCTCACAGCGTTGCATTTTTTGAGATTTCATTCTATCATTCACTTCTACGCGTCGAAAATTCACCATTGTGTACACGTCATTTGCGAACCTCATTCAAAAAAAATTTGCGCCACACTACCCTCAAATTTCGAAACTTTTATGACTTTTCTTACGATTTAATTTATGGTTTCATACCTTTTCTTACAAAATTTAAAAAAATGTATGCGTTTTCTTACGATTTAGAAGACCCATAAGCGAAATGGGGAGAGCTATTTTGCTCTAATATTTTATCCAATTTATTAGACATTTTAATGGCCTAGGCCAATAGCCAAATAGCACAAATGTACGAGATGACCTATGTTCCAACGCACGAGGTCAGTCCACATCTCTTACATACTCTATTCGCTCAGCCAGCCCACACTTTTTCTGAAAAACATTTCCATTCATTTTACTAGTATTCATTACTTAGCTAGATACCTACTTAAGCCTATCATGTTAGACTCTTCGTTACAGATAGAATTCAAATATTTTGAAACGTTTGCCATAAATAACGTACGTTTCCACATGGGAGTCAACTCTTCATCTTACGCGTGGGATTATCGTAAAAACGATTTTGGAAATGTACTGAATCTTTCTTTTTAAATCTGTCTGACACAACCATTTTATATATTTTTTATATTTGACCATATATTTCCTGAAGGTAACTAAAAGTAATGACCAAAACTACTAATAAAGGAATAAAAATACCTAATTTAATCATACGTATGAGGAATAACAATATTGTGATGATGAAAGAAAAAGATTTGACCTAAACTTTACGTCAAGTGATTGCGATACCGATGTGCAATTATCAACTAAGATGTTAATGTTAAGATGTTTCAAAAACCAATGTTAAGCATTTCATATTTTAACTCTATTGAAAATGAACTGTTTTTCTTTTATTTAATTTCTTTCCCCACGCAGGCCAATGCCGCGCCAAGTGCTACACGGAGCCTTCCTGTACCGCAGCCTCGTACGACAAGCGTACGGGGCAGTGCTGCACGACAGACGCAACACCGGCACACGTGGTGCTTACGTACCAACCTGATGTTGTAACCCTCAAGAAGTTTGATGGTAATTCTGTGGTGGAGGTGCAGTAACCCTCATGAAGTTTGGTGGTAATTGTGTGGTGGTGGTGCAGTAACCCTCATGAAGTTCGGAGGTAATTGTGTGGTGGTGGTGCAGTAACCCTCATGAAGTTTGGGGGTAATTGTGTGGTGGTGGTGCAGTAACCCTCATGAAGTTTGGGGGTAATTGTGTGGTGGTGGTGCAGTAACCCTCATGAAGTTTGGTGGTAATTGTGTGGTGGTGGTGCAGTAACCCTCATGAAGTTCGGAGGTAATTGTGTGGTGGTGGTGCAGTAACCCTCATGAAGTTTGGGGGTAATTGTGTGGTGGTGGTGCAGTAACCCTCATGAAGTTTGGTGGTAATTGTGTGGTGGTGGTGCAGTAACACTCATGAAGTTTGGTGGTAATTGTGTGGTGGTGGTGCAGTAACCCTCATGAAGTTCGGAGGTAATTGTGTGGTGGTGGTGCAGTAACCCTCATGAAGTTTGGTGGTAATTGTGTGGTGGTGGTGCAGTAACCCTCATGAAGTTTGGTGGTAATTGTGTGGTGGTGGTGCAGTAACCCTCATGAAGTTTGGTGGTAATTGTGTGGTGGTGGTGCAGTAACCCTCATGAAGTTCGGAGGTAATTGTGTGGTGGTGGTGCAGTAACCCTCATGAAGTTTGGGGGTAATTGTGTGGTGGTGGTGCAGTAACCCTCATGAAGTTTGGTGGTAATTGTGTGGTGGTGGTGCAGTAACACTCATGAAGTTTGGTGGTAATTGTGTGGTGGTGGTGCAGTAACCCTCGTGAAGTTTGGCGGTAATTGTGTGGTGGTGGTGTAGTAACCCTCATGAAGTTTGGCGGTAATTGTGTGGTGGTGGTGTAGTAACCCTCATGAAGTTTGGCGGTAATTGTGTGGTGGTGGTGTAGTAACCCTCATGAAGTTTGGCGGTAATTGTGTGGTGGTGGTGTAGTAACCCTCATGAAGTTTGGCGGTAATTGTGTGGTGGTGGTGCAGTAACCCTCATGAAGTTTGGCGGTAATTGTGTGGTGGTGGTGCAGTAACCCTCATGAAGTTTGGCGGTAATTGTGTGGTGGTGGTGTAGTAACCCTCATGAAGTTTGGCGGTAATTGTGTGGTGGTGGTGTAGTAACCCTCATGAAGTTTGGCGGTAATTGTGTGGTGGTGGTGCAGTAACCCTCATGAAGTTTGGCGGTAATTGTGTGGTGGTGGTGCAGTAACCCTCATGAAGTTTGGCGGTAATTGTGTGGTGGTGGTGCAGTAACCCTCATGAAGTTTGGTGGTAATTGTGTGGTGGTGGTGCAGTAACCCTCATGAAGTTTGGCGGTAATTGTGTGGTAATGGCGCTGTAACCTTCATGAAGTTTGGCGGTAATTGTGTGGTGGTGGTGCAGTAACCCTCATGAAGTTTGGTGGTAATTGTGTGGTGGTGGTGCAGTAACCCTCATGATGTTTGGTGGTAATTGTGTGGTGGTGGTGCAGTAACCCTCATGAAGTTTGGCGGTAATTGTGTGGTGGTGGTGCAGTAACCCTCATGAAGTTTGGTGGTAATTGTGTAGTTGTGGTGCAGTAACCCTCATGAAGTTTGGTGGTAATTGTGTGGTGGTGGTGCAGTAACCCTCATGAAGTTTGGTGGTAATTGTGTGGTGGTGGTGCAGTAACCCTCATGAAGTTTGGTGGTAATTGTGTGGTGGTGGTGCAGTAACCCTCATGAAGTTTGGCGGTAATTGTGTGGTGGTGGTGCAGTAACCCTCATGAAGTTTGGTGGTAATTGTGTGGTGGTGGTGCAGTAACCCTCATGAAGTTTGGTGGTAATTGTGTGGTGGTGGTGCAGTAACCCTCATGAAGTTCGGAGGTAATTGTGTGGTGGTGGTGCAGTAACCCTCATGAAGTTTGACGGTAATTGTGTGGTGGTAGTGCAGTAACCCTCATGAAGTTTGGGGGTAATTGTGTGGTGGTGGTGCAGTAACCCTCATGAAGTTTGGGGGTAATTGTGTGGTGGTGGTGCAGTAACCCTCATGAAGTTTGACGGTAATTGTGTGGTGGTGGTGCAGTAACCCTCATGAAGTTTGGGGGTAATTGTGTGGTGGTGGTGCAGTAACCCTCATGAAGTTTGGTGGTAATTGTGTGGTGGTGGTGCAGTAACACTCATGAAGTTTGGTGGTAATTGTGTGGTGGTGGTGCAGTAACCCTCGTGAAGTTTGGCGGTAATTGTGTGGTGGTGGTGTAGTAACCCTCATGAAGTTTGGCGGTAATTGTGTGGTCATGGCGCTGTAACCTTCATGAAGTTTGGCAGTAAAAGAGAGGGGCAAGCTTCGTAAACGTGATTTTGCTGACGAGAACCAATATGAAGAAAAAAGTCAAGTGATTTTGAAGTTGTGAAATGGGTATGCACTACTTTTAATTTATCTGTACTAACCATTCAAAATAATAGGGTTAAACATGATTGAAAATTGATTGGTAATGTGTTTATTGAAATACATTAATTATGGATATTCGAGTAAGTTCGGAGTACTTCATATAGAATAAGGTAGTATACGTTATAGTTTCCAATACCCCACTGATAACTCATTAGTGAATTGATTTAAGAAGCGAGTTGATACACAACTGAGTATGAGCTACTGGAAGTCCTTCTGAAATGTTTTCTAGATCTTTCGGGCACTCCCTCGGAGGTGTTTCTGACTGTTCACACCACGGACGGCACACTGGAGAACCAGATAGCGATGTGTGCTGAGGAGAATGGAGCGCCTCTCATCATCAAGACCCAGCAAGCGAAGGATGAAGCTACGAGGCTAACTAAAGGTAATTGTATCCCTGCGAAACTCTTTTCGATATTTTCTAAAAAATTACGCTGTTTGAAAACAACTGATAACAGTTCTGGATAATTCCTTTTTCCCACGGTGGCGCGTTGTCACTGTGGGCGAACGTCATCAAACCAAGAATATTAATTCCACATAGGTTCAGAGTGCCAGTGTGTCAGTTTCATGAGCATGCATCCATGAATATGCATAAGAAAACACAAAAACTACATACGAATCTGCCATATATGATATTGAGACGTAATTACCGAAGAGTTTTTCCTAAAGTTTTGACTCGTTAGCAAATATTGATACCAGCAGTTCTCAAAAAAGGTGTTTCATGGATTCAACGTGAAAAATAAATTTTATCTCAGATTCGAGGTCTGGTGATGGGCCTCCTTTATCTGGTTTATGAGAGCTATCAAAATGACACTCGATTCCTTAATCTGATTTTGTTTTTTTTGCAGAGTGTACTGGAAAAAAGAATTTCTAAACCATATTGAATGATTACTCGAAAGTCTAGCGAGAAATATTCTCCAGTATGTTGATTAGGAGCAAGAATAAAGAAAAATTTTATGTCAGCAGTCATTTTTGCATCTCTGAAAACTGTGTTGCCAAGAGGAACTATTTTTACAGACATCTTCATCGGAAAAACAGCTTTTATTATTTGAATCTATCGAAAATTGAAATTTTCTTATTTCATTTTTCACTAAGTTATGAAATTTTTCACTAAGTTTTGCTCGAGAAATAATACGAGGTTAACGAAATATTCAGACAATGCAGCATGATCGTCTTTTAAAATAAATTAGCAGTGAAATCTGTGAGCTAGTAATAACAGCATTGAGAAAAATTGTCACTCAAAGTTCAAACATGGTTTAATGAGTAAAATACATTTTTTAGGAAAATTGATTCACTCATAATATATTAGGTTCACTTGAATTGTTCAATATTCTGCTTAATACTTTGACTTGCGGATAAACTTATGATTTATTTTATGCTTGAGTTCTAATTTCCGATCGAACTGATACTTTGAAGCCGTTTGGACGAGAAAATTGCCCCTATTTTATCCCGTGCAGAGGGGGGGGGGGGGGGCTTATCGGGCTCTTCAAACGACGTAAAGAAGCCTGGATCTCTGCTCGCAACTGCCAGGATGACCTGGAGTTAAAGTGTCGGTGGCCGGACGGAACCAGAGTAATTGATGCCGTCTTCACCGACCTGGACGTCTCTACTTCTCTGATATCTATCCCTGCAACCAGGCTTCTGGAGGATGGAAAACTTATTGCTGAACTGGAATCCACAGCCTTCTCACTTCCCGTGTTGTGCTCGAAGAGCTCTGACTGACTGCAGAGCGTTTGATGAACTTGGTTGGTTTTAGTGATGCAAAATTGACGTCTGACTAGTTAACTCTAAATTGAATATTCATGGTAAATCTTGACTTCATGGGAATCGCAGGGCATTTTACAAACAATGAAATCTGATGACAAAAAAGGAGGAATTCACGAGCGAACTAATTCAAATGCAGGGAGTTATCGGCTGTTTTTTCCCATCATAAACTTAGTAACTAGGGGGTATGCGTATAAGAAACTTTAACGTATACAAAAAAGCTCGCCGTTTCTTCCCTCCAGGGCTTCTTTGTATTAAGTAAATTAACTGTTAAATTTTGAGACTTGTAAGACTTCATGCTCATAGTTGGCTGATCTAAATAACTACAGGTGGAAAAACAAAGCTTGAGGCGAGATATCACTTGAGGCCAATCCAATCATTCGCAACCTTCAAGATTAATTTTAATTTCTTATCTCATCATGCACAGGCATCAAAATTACTCTTGTAGTCATTACTTTCCACTTAATGCACCGCATTTATTTTAAAACAACATCTTTATGCCGCCATAGCCATGTGGTATAGGTTCTGCCGCCGTGCGGCAAGGACCCGGTATCGAGTCTCGGCGCTGGCAGTGGCGATTTTCTCTGTTGGGTATAGGAGAAAAATTCCAAGCACAATACCCCACTCCACCCAGGTGTCTGAAATGGGTACCGGTCTCGACCGGGGGAAAGCGTTATGGCATCCTGGCGTTAGTTATAAGGCATTTGAAAATCCAATGTAAAAGGTGATATATGTATCAGGCTTGATTGGAAATAAAGCATCCGTAGATGCCTTCATTATTATTATTATTATTATTATTATTTTAACTTTGTCGTTACTCAAAATGCAGTCCCACAATTTGATAGTTTTTTGCATTACTAGTAATATAAGAGCTAATATCAATTCGTTTAGAGGATGTATCCTGGATATGAAAAATTTTCTTGAGTTATATTTTTGAACATCCCATGAATTTGATCATGGGTTTGCGTTTGTTTCCGAAAAATATAAATGAAACTAGAAATTTCAAATGTCTCATTTTCAAATGCAAAACTAATTCGTTCTGAGAGGTGTTATGATCGGCTGCCGTAACTTGATCTGAGAATTGCCTTAATGTTCGGAAAAGGTCGTAGTTAAAATGCAAATGTAAGTTTTGGTGCAATTATCGATGCATGTTTCGGTGGTCGAAATAAATCGTCCCAACAATACACACAACTTAATATGGAAATTTTTAGACTCCCTAAGGATTATTTTACGATTATATCTGGAAAGCTCAGGATTTAGCTTTCATGATTATTCTTCCACTCGCTCTTCAGGCTACTTAAACCCACATGAATTGAAATATGGAAACTAAGTAAAAAGAATAAACTCTTGCCCATTTCATTC
This sequence comes from Morinoia aosen, assembly GCA_030386875.1. NCBI lineage: Eukaryota > Metazoa > Arthropoda > Malacostraca > Amphipoda > Talitridae > Morinoia > Morinoia aosen. The sequence goes on from CM059566.1 coordinate 27,180,833, forward strand.
TTAATATCTAGCATCACGGTGTCGCCAGGGCACATATTGGTGCTCACTGATTTGGAGGCGGCGCTATTGGACAGCCGGCGGAGATAAACCAAGCTGGCTATGCTTTAAACTAAGGGAGGGACTACCTGACTCGCCTATTTCATTTTATATTTCTTAATTTCACATTATTAGAATTCAGAAACTATAATTTAACTAAATATATGAATTTTTCATGATAGACGAAATACTGTTTCTTCACTACTGAAGGTAAATTTAGGCTAAAACCTCACTTGTCGTGTGGAGTTGGACGTCGAAATGCACGTGCAAGAATAGAAAGAAAATAATTTCTCTGCTCCTAGTATATTGCAGAAAGCACTGCTTCTTCTATTGCCCGCGCGCTTAATTCTGAAGAAATGTTGATTTTCAGAAAAGTGATTATCTTAGTTTTGTCCAATATTTTCATCGATCAACAATATCATTTTTACTTTGCATGAAATTTTTTCTTTTCATTCTCCGTCTATCGGGAGCCTGGACAATCCTCATCATTTTAACAATATTTCGTAGCAATGGATGGAAAAGTACAAAATGAAAATTTGGATCCCAATAAGTTCGTTTCAAATAAAGCTGAACTTCCAGTGAACTTTGTTCTTGAAGGATAAAAACATTTTAGTGAATCAAAAGTTGTACGTCTCACCAGTGAATAAGCATGAAGTTCATGGCACTTGATGCCAAACGCATGTGGTTCCTTAGTTGTCTCCATGTAAGTAAAGCCAATGTTTTCTCTCCAGTATACTTAAATTCTAGAAATATTTATACCTTACCAATAAATCCAACTGTGCGCTTTTTGAGCCTTCAATTTCGCCAGTTTGTGACTAATAAATAACGGAGAAATATCATATTACTGAGCTTGCGAGGTAAATAATTCAATAAATGAGGCGGGGGACCTTGGCAGAGTGGACTCGGTCAGTGAGGTCGCTACGGTCCCTGGCGAGGGCGGGTCGTGCGGCACCACATCCTGGCACACTTCAGTGTTTTATTTCCTGTGGCTGACAATTGAAGTTGAATAATGTGAAATTAAAAAAAACTTCAAAAAATAAAAGTATGGTTAATTAATATTCGATTGTTTAATAGCATGAAGAACATTTTAGGTCATTTTAAGAAAAGCTTGACTTTATACTTTATACACTTTATTGCGAAGCACTATGGTGCCAGTAGTTAATTTTCCCACACTGAGAGTAAGCTAAATCAGTTATATGTGTGTATTTCACTTCCGTAGAGTTGATCATAATTTTATTTTATTTGCTTAGCATACATCGGCAGCGTGGAAAGTTCAGACTGTTTCATTTTATATCCCTTGTATTGTTCACTGTTGACAGCAAAAAATTACGGCATCAGCCAATTTAATTCCCTGCAGGCATAAGTCTTCGAACTAATGTGACACGTGTGAAAATCACTCCATTTTGTACTAGGTATTCAAATACGGACGTGAAATTTCACTCTGGAATGATGAAACTGTCTTTAAACTTGTGTGCGATGTAACGTGAAAACTTGGGTCTGGATTAAAGAATTTACTGGTTTTATGTTTTATTTTGAATACTTCTCAGATGTATCACAATGCCCGTCGGTGTTAGCAATTTTTCCGACTGCAATCCTCACCTTACAGAAAATTTCATGCGCACGATTTACGGAAAACATGGTATCCAAATTATGTTTATAAAATTGCAAACAATATAGATGGCATCTAGTTCATGCGAATCACTAAAGTGTTCAGGAATTTCTCTTTTAATGAGTTGAATTGAATATTATTTGCACACACTAGAAAATTTTTATTCCAGAAATCCTAAAAAATTTCCGTTTGATATATGAAACGTCTTAAATAAAATCTAAAGACTCTTGAACAGGTTAATCCATCGTTAGCGTAGCTACTTTAATTAGAAAAGATAACTCATATCTGAAATCAAGAACTTGTCATACTCATCAAACACTTTCCATCATAGCAACTTTTCATTGATGAGAGCAGAAGGCTTATCCTAAAGTACGAATGAGGCGTCATACGTGAACCAAAACACATTTACAAGGGAAACCTGATGCGAAATTTCCATAGCAAGAATCAATTTCAGTGCAATTCATACTCAACTTTTCCTGCGCAGCTCAGTAAACTAGAGGTACGGAAAAGGTTGACGGAAGATATTTAGCATACCGTAGTTTGCCGACGAAACACGCATGTTATTTCTTTGAAATTCAGACTTCCTATTTAATAATTTGAAAAACAATTTTTTATTTTATTGTATATTAACATTCATGAAGAAATTGAACTGCAGCCTCCTACCTAAACTGCTGCTGCTGCAGCTGTTCACCACCGCTCCATCAGCAGCTGGGTACCGTACGGTGATTGCAAACGTGGCGATCCACAGCCCCATCAGCCTGGTGGCAGACGTCGAGAATGAGTGTAAGTTTATCCGCTTAGCTGTCCGTGATCTGGTGTTGAGCACTGTGACCTTGTGAGTCAAAATACTTGTATGTTACTTTACGGTATGTATTGTTAATTTTCATACAACTGAAGAACGTGTTGTGACTGTCAATCTCGAAATTTAGGTTTTTGTATTACATTTGCTCATTCCAAAATTTGCCGTTTATCTAAAATAGTGAAATAATGATTGCTGCCCCGAAAATTGACATCACGTGAACAATTTTTTGAAGGTATTGATCCCTGCATTATGTCAACGACATTGCAACATAATTGCAACATTCCCATTTTCAGAGACTAAGTGCCTCAGAATCCTATTTTCTTGGCGATTCCCTCGAACTATCAGTAGAAATCGCATGTCGTAAAATGAAAGCTTAAAGCTTGTGTATTCTTTCTTGCTAACGTTCATCTATTCATCTCCGTGAGCTTTCAAAAACATACAGAGAAGTTGCAGTGAAAAATGCATATGGTTTCTTATAGGCATTTCATCGCTAATTGATGTAAGCAGACTAATTCTAATGAATCTAAATTGATTAGTCAGACATGCTTTAGTTTGTTGGCCATCAATTTTTTAAGTTGAAATTTCACGAATTTCCGGGAGTGAGACCATTTCTGATTTTAATTTATTTTTTGAGTTAAAATCAGGTAATTTCATGAGTTAAATGATGTAGCGAGAAAGATGATTAGCCCAAACGTGCCGAGAGTCAAAAGAAGGGACAGAAGAAAGAATGAATCTGCCCTTCGAATGGGCTGCTCGTGTTAATAAAGTGTCTTCAGCAAACATACTGTTAACTAATCTATTTTATTCCCGACCAGGCGAGTGCAAGACGGAGTGCTGGTTGGACTCCGGCTGCACGGCGGCCTCGTACGACGCCGTGGCCGATATTTGCTCCATGACCGACGGCGGCCCAGACACCGTCACCACGCGGCCTCTGCTCGACAGCGTCGCCTTCTTCAAGTTTCGTGAGTGGAAATCAAACGTTAAGAAAATCGTCAAAAAGTTTCATTGAGGTAGAAATTGTTATTGAAGCTAAACCGAAACTTCTATTCGTTCTAAACTTATTGTAGATTTTGTTACACACTGTGCATCACTTGAAAAGTACAAAAGAACTGCGGCAATTTTTATTTGCAGAATGACAGAAAATTCATTCTTGGCCGTCGTTTTGTATAATTAGGCATGGTTAGGCATCATTCTTAGTCTAGAATGTTCACTAAAAACAGATATGGATTTCCCATTTATTTTGCTTATAAAAATGGCCACAGATCTCGTGTAATTTTTGAAGTTACACTGATATATAGTTTTGTGCTCAGATTTAATTTATTACTCAATACCTTATAACGCGAAGTTTGAGATAATATTATTTTTTGTCTCAGATCTTATTTATTTTTAATCATGAGTGCGCAACAACGGAAAAATGTTCTTAACAGATAATGCTACGTATGCGGGAAATTAAGATTTGGTCACGATAACCTGAACAGTACACGCCAAATCATGAAATGGTACAAGGCGAACTCTTGTCTTGACATAGGAGACCAGAACAAGTCACGGGCTCTTTATGTGTGTTGCGTTTTTGAGAGATTCTATCGCAATATTTCAGTGATGGACCAACGAATCGAAGGAAAATGAAATCATGGCGTAATGGCGGACTACTGATAAAATAGAAATAACGAAGATCACATTCCAAACAAGAAGTTTAGAAGACCGAATATTGTTTTAAACTGAAACGTGTGTGTTTTTCATTCATTCATAAAACATGTGGTGCATGGTAAATGGAAATAGTGCCTAATCTCGATGAAAGGGGTCAGATTCAGAATCAGAACATTTTTTAAAATGAGATAGGTATTACGAAACAGGTATTTTTTTGCACTTGACATTTGTTGCACATTGCTCTTACTACTGTCCTAACTACACCATTATCGACCAGTAGAACTTTCTTTATTTCTTTCAGTACTTGAACATATAACTTCCGCATTTAGAATTAGAAAATGTAACATTTTAGATCTATCATACGGTGGAGTTGCGATCGCATAATTAACGACAAAATTGAGAGAAATGGGTAGTTATGAACATGAATTAGTGACATTACTCCAGTGAATGGATTCACTGGACGCCTAATCAAAAAGAATGGAGATGCAGAATTGGACATCGGTTTGTGATAAGGTAATGAGAAAAAAATTCAGGATATTTTCGGGGTGTTCTCAATACATTATTATAAAAGGCGTGTGAAAATGAAATAGGAAATGTGTTTTTAGCACTTTACGGGGAGTGGGTCAGCAGCAATCGTCGGGAATGCAAACAGTTTCACTTGTTGAAAAGGGCTTGGAAAAATTTTTTGCTTCATATTTCCAGATTTCTCAGAGACTCCCTTGGAGGTGTTCCTCGCTACCAAGACCTCCTACCCCTCCGTGGAGAAACAAAGGGAGCTGTGCGCCGCTGCAAATGGAGTGCCCCTCCTCATCAAGACCGAGAAAACGAAAGAGGATGCGATGAGGATAACTAAACGTAATTATTAACTCTTTTCATGATTCTGTAATTGAGCGTGAAAATTTGCAAGAACTTTAAAAAAAAAAATCTACAGTTGATAATAACTGACAACAGTTCACTCCCACGAAATGATGAGTGGTCAATGTGGAGTGAACAACATTAAACTAAGGACACGTACTGCTTGTCGTGTGTTCACTGGACACACGATTTTATGAATATACATTGATAACTATACTATTATACCAGTAACTACCTCAGGATTCTGCAGTGTAAGATATTGGGTCGTAAATAATTGAACTTGGTGAAGCAGAGTTTTTAGACAATTTTATCTGAACTGTGAAATTGACTCACGCAATTCTTAGAAAAGATATTTGCATTCATGCCGAATGAAAGGCAGATTTTAGCAAATAATTCTGCAACATTAAAGTTCCTCCTTCATCTGGTTTATGAGATCACACTAAGAGAAAAGACATTTGGACTTTGAGTGAGGTTTCTATGCGTCAGAATGCACTGAAAATTAGGGTATTTCCAGAACTCGCGTATTTTCATTCATCTATAAAATTTTTGCCAGGTACGTCAAACAAAAGAGTGCAATCCATTATAATTGAAAAGAGTAGCGTTGAAAATTAATAGCAGCTTCAGTATCTTGATATAGAGCGAGAATAAAATGTTACATCAACAGCAGTTTTTGTAACTCTGAGAGGGAAAAATTTTTTGCGCACATTTCTTCCGAGAAATATCTTTGTTATATTGAATGTATTCATAGTGGAAATATTTTTAATTTCCAAAAATTTTAGACAATTTTTCATAGAAGGTTGACTCAATTTTCAGGCGTTGCACTAAAATCCTCCATTAAAACAAATTATGAGGTAAATGTTTGGTTAAGTAATGTCCAAGTAAAGAAAATTTATCATCCAAGGATTCGAAAGGGATCAATACCCATAAAAAAATTAAATAGAAAATTTTTCTTTAGCATAGACCATATATACGTCAGGCTCAAATTTTTAACATTACCCTCAGTAGATATACCTGAGGGAAATCATTTCTTAATTACATCATGTTTGGTCTAACTTCGCATATTGGTTCTCTGATCGAAAAGATACTTAGAAACTTTTTCAAACGCTGAAATTGTCTCTCCTTGATCCCGTGCAGAAGGGGGAACGAGAGCGGTTCTCGTGACACCTAAAGTGGCTTGGATCTCTGTTCGCCACTGCGGGGGTGACCTGGAGCTACAGTGTCGCTGGCCGGACGGAACCAGGCTAATTGACGCCGTCTTCACCGACCACGACTTCTTTATTTCAGTCAAAACTTATCCTGCAACAAGATTTATGGAGAATGGAAAACTCGTTACTGACGTGGATCCCACACTCGTTCAGTATCCCGTACTGTGCTCTAAGAACTTTGTCTAAGTGGAACTTTTGATGAACTTTACAGATTTTATTGATACAAAATTAACGTCTGACATGTGAATCCTAAATTGTTTACTCTAGTTGAATCTTGATTTCACTGAAATTTTGGTATAGTTTCCAAACAATTAAATCCTATGACGAAAAGAAAGGAATTTACGTGCGAACTTATTTGAATGTTGGAAATTATCGGCAACATTTTCCTATTAAACACCAAATAACTAAAAAATGTGCGCAAATTTGACTTTTGTATCCAAAAAGACCGCATTTCCTTCGCTTTGTCGGTTCTTTGTATTATTGTATTATGCAAATTAACTGCTAAATATTGAGTCTTGGAAACTCTATGCGCATAGTTTTCTAATCAAAATTGCTAGAATGACTGGCATGAAACAAGACCTAAGCCAAGAAGTTAGTTGAGGCTTATTCAACCATTCGAACTTTAAGATTAAATTTATTTCTTATATCATGACGCACTAACACCAAAAATCTCCTTCACACTCACCAATATCTACGAATAAGTACTGGCGAGGGCGGGACGTGCCGGCACCACACCCAGGTTACAATTCAGAGTTTTATTTCCTGTGTCTATTGTTCGGTGTTAATTTTAAGGTACACTTAAAAGACATTAGACGATAATCAATACATTTGATCATTTTACTATTAGTCTTTCTGATAAAAGTGACTTGAGTTCATTTTACCGGAAAGATCAAATTTTAAATAAATTTATTTAGTATGAAACATTATGATCTCCCAAGATTTTTTCAGCACAACGCGAAAAGCGTAGAGGAGGATGTTTATTTTATGGCTTTCGGCAGATTAAGCCAAAATTTTGCCTCGTGACTTTCTCAAAATACATCGGAGACACGTAGTCGTCGAGCTTTTTTTCCATCCTTGGTCCTCTTGGTAGTGTACTGTACTGTACTGCAAGGATGGCATCAAACTCTCTAATGGCATTAAGGTTTTATTTAATATGGTTTTATGGTCAACTCAGTAATAATTTTTAAAACACGAACATGCAATTTGAGTTAGCAATCCCTGAACTATCCTTCAATTTTACGCAAAAACTTCTACCTAAGTATGATTCATTTAAAAATTTGTCTTCATTCGCCAAGGTTACTTAAACGTCGTTCAAACTTTGCTAAAATGTTAGATGAAATAAAATGTTCGAATGAAGCAGTAGGGGACGACTTAACTGCCTTGAACCGATTGTGCGCATTCTGTGGACTGAACACGTTGCTTGCGAAACCACCCGTCGCTAGGTCGATTGTTTGTTAATAATCTTTTCAAATTAATGGAATTTAATTGACCCAATTACTGTTTGATGTTTGTAAAATTGCTAACAACTTTTGACTTTTAATTTAAATTAAATATTGAACTTCAGTTTAACCCATCGCAGTCAAAGTGTTGGGACACATTGCATTCCATAGTCCCAAAGATTCTGAAACCAGGGAGACGCACTTCACCTAAGATGCCAATCTTCTCATACTTATAATCAAGTAAACTTCTCAGACAAATTACATATGATAGATGTCATCATTAATTCAGTAGAATTGGAAACAGTATTTCTATTGTTAATGGGAATTCGATACATTATTGTCAATCGACTTTGTTTGCATGTGAGGCTCAATTTTACCGTTTCATATCCGCCACAAAACAGTATTGATTTTGAAGGAGCTACCCTCATTGCGGAAGCGGCAGTCAACTTATGACTACGTAGACGATGGTTGGACGAGGTTGTCGTAGTTCTTGCACATCCCGCCCTCTTACGGGTTAAAAGCGAGGGATTTTTTGGCTAAAAATCCCGGTGGAGAAAAGCTAGGCGAGGGGTTTTCTTGCTAAAAATCCCTTCATTGTTAACAACTCAAAATAATGTAACGTGCCATGTTAAATTCCATCCGGATCACCAACCTGGAACCCACTAGCAAGATGAATATTCGTCGTCATATGTTTTCACATAAACCCTATGCTAAACTATTATTCACGTTTAGGTTTATTTAGTGATTGTCTTCAGCATTCGTAGTGTTATCTATGCACGTAGATTATAGTAGATGCCTAAGGCTTATTTTGTAGTATTGAGCAGTTCTTTGATGCGCTAGATGATCCAAAATTATTTTCTTTTAGGCAATAAATCATCCACCTGGCGCAAGTTTTCTCAATTTCCCATTATGGATGGAGTTGTAAGTTGCTAATGACGTTATTAAAGGTTACTAATGATTCGAACGCTACTTTGATTATAACTACCCAAGCATACGGACAAATATCTAATTATTCAATATGGTTTGTCTCACTAGAGACTGGTGGCACCTTCTCAAATAAATATTAAAGGAAAGGGCATGATGATTGATGTGATGAGGGCATTGAAAAGTCCTTGAAAACACGATAATTATATTTGAAGATTTGAAGTTAACATCGGATTAATTATCCGTCTTGTGATTGATTTAGTGAAGTGACAAGAAAAGAGTCTCGATGACAAAGATCAAAATATGACGGGGGAATTGAAAAAGAAGATATGACTTGAAATAGAGCGCAATAACATTCAGTTGTCAGCAGTGAGATGTAATCGTGAGACTAATAACTTCAACATGAAGTTCATCACAGCTTTCTCGCCTCGGGAAAGGGAAAGGAGACCATACATGGAAGGAAACGTGACAGAAAGATGTACTAAAGCTGGAAGGAAATTCCCAGATTTGGGTGGACGTAATTATTGAGTATATTTTGTCACAAGAGCACAAGAAGGGATAAAGAAGGAAACAAGGTTTGAATGAGAACCTTTAATCTATAATAACTCGGTCGATAGAACTAACCGTATCGGCTTTACGAGTAATTATCAGCAAAGGATCTCAAACAGCAGTAGAGAATATTTTACCCACATTGTCAATTAGCACACAACAGTAAAAGTAACAAAAAATTATAACCTTATTCAGCAGACTGAGTATCCTGCATTTGAGGTTTGCGGTGTAGAAAACAGAAACTCCATAATGTGAAAATCTGCAATATCTTAAGCACATGAAAAATTGATCAAATCGTCTAATTTTGCAGGAAATTTGGATTTTTCAGCACGGCATCTTACAGCTGACTAACGGAATTATCACAAACGAGTTTGGTTCGTATGAAAAAAGGATTGCATAAAATAACTATTTCTGTTAAAAAAAATAGAAACTATTTCATTTTACGTTTGCTAAGCCATTCGTGCATTCATCTTAACTATTTCTGTCGACAATAATGAGCACCCCAGCCGTGAGTTCAATACAGCAGAATGAACGTTTTTTCCATAATTAGGAGTATTTCCTCATCTTTATTTTGTTATTTTTTCTTCTCTGTGTTAATATTTAACATCCGTATGGAAAACATACTCTGAAATACATTTTGTGTGTACACCAATATACAGGTTTATAAATGTGAGGATTGTGCAAAGTTTATAATGAATTAAATTTTGGCTAACGTTGTCTCGTTATTTCAAAATCATTCTCGAAGATGTTTTCAATCGATTTCGGCTGAGCTGGGGGGAGGGGTTAATTTAAGCATTTTCATTTAGTCTTTTATATTTTTCCGTGCGTTCAGTGCACACCAGCACTAAACTTTAAAATCGAAAAAAACTGTTAATTTCTGTTATCAAAATTATCACTTTGGAACATTGCTTAATCTACCTATATGTGCCAAATTTTGTAAATATTCTCCACTCAAATGTGATATCCGGCCACAATGTTACTCCATTTTATCCCATGTACACATGTCTGTATAATGCTGAAGAGTTGTGTTGTTTCTTGACTGTAACCTGAGTTTTCTTAAAAATTTCTATGAAGTAACTAAAAACCAGTTCATTTTACGTTTTCCGAAGTCTTCTTTTCCTTTTAGTTATTTTTTTTTTCGAATAATTTCTTAGGATTACAATGAGCTCAACTGTCATTATCGGTGTAATAGATGGTAGGTTGTTTCTATCCTCTTATTTTATATTTGTATTTTTTTCTTATATTTCATTCTCAATAAGTACATATATTAATATGTGTGTGTACGTATATAGGTATATATATATCTACATAAATAGATATACATGTTTCTAATTCATTTCTTTACACAAAAACCATCCGGTTAATAAATTTTATTGCACTAGCGAAATGATTCAAAAATAGATCTCCCACTTACACCAGAGGACGTCTCTGTGAATCGGATTAATGACAAATACAATTAATGAAATTAATCGTAATTTGAGCGTATGAATCGTGGTAAAATTATCTTTCTGTCCGTATGTTGTACAAGCAAATTTTGATGTTGAGTATATGTTTGTTTGCGCATTTCTGCCAAAATTTTGTAGATATTTGTCAATCATGAGTGGTAACTGGCCTACACTGTATCTCCATTTTATCCCATGTACCCATGTCCGCATGATGTTGCAGAGAATATCGAGAAGATATGATATATGATATATATTGAAGATATATGTTTTTCTTGTTGTTGTTGTTCCTCAGCGGTAACTTGAGTTTTCTTAAAATTTCCTTTGGGAAATTAAAAAACCATTCCATTTATACGTTTTTCGAAGTCCTTTTCTATTCCTTATCTTTCCTCAGGTTATTTCTTACGATTCATCAGAGCTTGGGCTATCATTTTAAATATTGAAAGAGTAAGATTATTTTTCATGTCTATTAGCATTTTTCTTATATTCGTTTTCAATACGTATATATATGAATATGTGTGTTAGTGTGTGCGTGAGTATGTGCGTGTGCGCACGCAAACATAAATGTTTATGTATCAGTGTAAACATGCACACGTTTCGCACACATATATGCGCACATGTACATATATCGGTTTCTATTTCTACTTTTTGCATAAAAAGCAAAACCTCAAGACACATTACATTTTACCTAAAGCTCTGTGATCAGTTAACACTGCACCAAATTTCAGAAATAAACAAATTGATTGCGCTTGCTTTATGATTTATAAATCGATCGATCACGACCCCGAAGGGCATTTCTGTGAACAGAAGAAATTAAAAAGTATAAGCAGACAAAGGAAATAAAGCACTCGTGCAAAAATTATCTCTATATTTGTATGCCGAACAAGCCATGCATTTCAATTTTGAGTGTAAGTTTGTTTACGCATTCCTAGATGTGCGTGCTGTGTTGCGCGATGTTCTTTACAAATTATTTCGAGACTATCTTTTTCTCAATACTTGATTGTCATTTACGGTGTTGTTTCAATCTAGTACGGTGTAGCGCTTTTTTGTATTTTTCCTACTTCGATGATCTTATAAATAGTTCGAAAAATACTAAAGAATTCTTCGAAACTGCCAAGTTCTTAGTTGAAATTATCGAAGTAGGAAAAAGGCAAGAAGCGCTGTACCGGAATCTCTTGGAATATAAAATATCCAAGAGATAATATTTCTCATTTCTCATTCAACTACCCTTGACAGAGTTTAACTATTAGCACGACCCGTATGGTTTGTCTATTAGTACGCCTCGTATATTTTTCTATTAATATGCCTCGTATGGTCTATCTATCTGTACACCTATGATAGTATTGTCTAATATTACATCTCGTATAGTTTGTCTATTATTATGCCTCGTACGGCTTATCTATTTGTACACCTCGTATGGTTTGTCAATTAGTATTCCTCGTATGGAACTTTGTTAGACTATTAGCACACCACGTGTGGTTTGTCTATTATAGTACGCCTCGTATGTTATGTCTATTAATATGCCTCGTATGGTCTATCTATTTGTACACCTCTGATAGTTTATCTATTAGCACACCTCATATAGTTCGTCGATTATTATGCCTCGTATGGCTTATCTATTTTTACACCTCGGATGGTTTGTCAATTAATACTCCTCGTATGGATCTTTTGTTTTAGGACGTCTTATAATAAGGAACTTTTAAAAGCCAATTTGTTGGCATATGTATCTCATGTGACAACTTGGAAATAAACGGTTTTGTTTTTTAAAGTTTGTGCCCATATTTTCTTGAGCGTAAGCACGTTCTTATTTTGAGTCAAGAGTATCTTAAGTTTTCATCAAAATGCTCATCTGTGGAAATAAGTTCTTTTAAAGGACTCTAAAACGTATTTTCAGAATAGCTTTACAGGGAGATTAAGTCTTTGCTTGATACTTCTTCTGTGAGCAACATATTTAAAGGGACATCAACATATGTTAGACATATCAACATTAACATCTAACATACAGAGTATAGATATATCTTAATATTAATAGTGACAACTGTAGAGGATATTATCATTCATAAACATAAGTATAAAAACTGCGAAGAATATCGTTATTCTTTAATATTAATAATTAAAACTGCAGTTAGAATGATTTAAAGCTTTTGAATGACTAACCAGACATGAATCAATTTAATTAACTTTAGACACAGACGAGTGGAACTAAGTTTTGAGATTAAATTGACAAAATATTTCCGATGTAATCTCAAGCTTACGCAAGAATCGGATATACTAAAGGTCAGTAACATCATTCACGTAACCTTTATAAAAATTCTCTTATTTTTGACATTTATACAGCTTTTCATATTCCTCTCAATAATTAGCACAAGTTTCTATATTCCTTTCAATAATTAGCACAAGTTTTTCATATTCCTCTCAATAATTAACACAGGTTTTTCATATTCCTCTCAATAATTAGCACAAGTTTTTTCATATTCCTCTCAATAATTAGCAAAAGTTTTCATATTCCTCTCAATAATTAGCACAAGTTTTTCATATTCCTCTCAATAATTAGCACAAGTTTTTCATGTTCCTCTCAATAATTAGCTCAAGTTTTTCATATTCCTCTCAATAATTAGCACAAGTTTTTCATATTCCTCTCAATAATTAGCACAAGTTATTTACCATACGTACAATAATTGAAGCTTCTATTCGTTGGTCTCGGACTTCGATATTCATGACTGTCATGACAATCGAAAAAAATGACAACAAGAGCTGTTAGACAATTGATAATTAACTAAATCCTGAAAAGGCTTATGAATATTTCAACATCCTATAATGATTTAGCTGTTATTTAAAAAAAATTAAAATAGGCTTGTGAACTTGGGAGATGTTCATTAGCAGTTACGGAACTATTTTTATTGGGAATGTAATGAAGGTTACTTATTACCAATGAAACGAAACGCTAAAAAATGTAATAACACTTTAATTTTAGAATTTAACACTTTAGCTTACATTGGTCATGATTTTGAAGCCAGTTCAGGCATGCTTCTATCTCCCACTAAATTAATTAGGTTCACTAGAGGCCCATGCACACACCGGCCCATCGCCGTAGAGTTGTGACGTGCGCGGTTCAATCTGTACAAAAAATCTTAATTTAAATGAACCAGAAAATGACTGACGACGTAGATATATGGGTGTACACCAAGTATACACCAAGTACACACAAGTATACACCAAAATGTCGCAGTGATACGACTCAGTATGCTAAATTTCAGGAGAAGGCGGTGCTGTTTCGAACAGCCTGCATCTAATTGATGTCATTTATAGGAAATTTCAGGAGAAGGCGGTGCTGTTTCGAACAGCCTGCACCTAATTGATGTCATTTATAGGAAATCGAAAATAATTTTGAAAATTTAAATCATTTCTTCCAATCTTCATGATAGTTTTCCTGACATTTTTCACACATCAATGGAATGACAATAATAATATTATTATTTATTATCACATTGAGACGAAATTTTTCTTAACCAAAAACGTATCTTTGTCGTGTTTATCCACTTATGCAGAAATTGGTTTTTGTATTCAGTAGAAAACAGCCACAAGCCTACGAGTGAGATTTATTTGGCTTAGTACTCGGACGACTTTTCTCTTCACCCCCAATTTTCTTTCAACAATTATTGCACTTCAATTTTTACACTGATGCATAACAATGCAAAAAACGCAGCAACAAAAGCTAAATTTTTAATTATTTGAAGACACTTTCATTTGCTACTGCGCGCAACTCATCGGGAACATTGAAACGATATATCATTGTCAAACCAAATTTAGAACAACTTGAAAGCATACTTAAGAAAAGCATGTAATTTTCTTCAAAACTGAACAGTTCAAAAGTTCTTATTTCAAGCCTTGGAAGAGGAACTGCGGAATATGAGAGAGCAAAAAAAATTAAGCAAAACACCCGAAAATGTTCACAAGCAAAAAAAATTGTAAAAACTAAACCTTGTATAATATGAGACGTTGGTGCTTGGGAAAGAGGCATTTGCACACTGAAGATTCTTGATCAGCCTTCTTAATAATCTGTTTTGAAGGAACATGGCTTGGTACTCAAAAAAAAAAAAATTACAAATATACAATCCGAATTAACATTCAACACTAGACGCCACAGAAGATTTGATTTTCGACTTTACAACCTTAATGCTACTCTACATTATGTTTAGTGCCTCTGATGCCTCAAAAGCAATCATGTTGAGTGCATCGAATGCGGCAACAACTGCTTTCGATTAAAGAAACAATCTTATTTGAATAATTCATTGATTTTTAACCCTCTCTACTCGTGAAAAATCATTTCATCAAGTCAACGTCAACGAATAATTCTTTTCTCACATATTGTGTTCGCATTGTAGGAAGTTAGCTGAAATTTAAGCAAATCAAACTTTAGGAAATCTTAAGCTTGACGAGATCATTTGCTAACCAGTTTTATTCTTATGAGCATTTCTTTAAAATTTTGACATTTAACTCGAAAAAATGATTCCCCCAATGTTAAAACAATTCCCCAAAAATCAGACTCGTTCTGTTTCATACAAAGAAAACAGTTTATGATGCGATTAATGTTAACGAATTATTGTGACTTTCTATCTAATGAAAATATCCAGTCTATCTTTTTGGCCGGGGCGTTGATGATTTTAGCCGTCCATGTATAGTTTGTGCATAGGATGACTCAAATTGCAACGGCGAAAAAAGTTGAATTTCGTTATCGCTGTATATCAATTTTCTTCAGAATCTATTAAAATGAACATAATACTTCAAAGCTAAATATTCTAATTTTTACCACCATAAAGAATAATATGTCAAATACTTGATACCTAAAGAAGCAAAATATTTTTAATTTATTGTCATTTGTTTGAGAATACTGCTGTATCCTGGTGCTAACACAGTGGTACCATTGATAACTCCGAATAAAAAAGTGATCATCAAGAAAAACTAATACAAATGGACAAACTTATATGTATATATAACATCAAAGTGTTACGATGAGATGGGTAACTCAAATAAGGGGAGTAAACATTGTACAGTAAGTTGTAGTGTTGTGAAAACTGGGGCTAGCTTCTCACTATGTTTTGGCAAAATAAATTGTACTCTTTATTCGTTTCAAATATACTTAGGCAAGTGCCGTGAACGGAAATATATGAGTGATGTGTTGAAAAATATTTTAACTATGAGAATGACGAGCTGATTTATCTAAATAATTTGCCTAACCGCTCAGAGAAATTTGCCACACTGGAGTGTGTCAAAATGTTATTTGGTGAAATCTTGGTGCATCTGGGTTTGTCGCTTTTGATCACTTGTTTCAGTGATCGAAAGTTACAGTAAATCATATATTTGCGTTTTGTAAGGCGAAAAATTTCTCTTTGAGAAGGCAGCAGTCTCTGGCTTTGTGAAATAAATATAATTCTCTTCTAAAACCTTCAGCTATTTCCTCTTTTTTTCCTGAAAAACCTCATATATTGTCAATCTTTCCGTGTATTCGTAAGCTAGCATGAGAAATTGAAACAGGGTAAATAATCTGACTGCTCTAAGTGTGTCATAAATACTTACCACACTCTGTGTGTCGTATAAGTCCATGACACTCAAAAGTTTGTTTCAAAATTAAGATTAAAGTTTTATAATCATAACGCACGTATGCTTTAATTTCATGGTCATTTGCAAAAATTACTAGAAGTAAAATAAGAAATTTTTCAAAATAATATTACATTTTCGATTTAAAATAAATAAAAATTTAAAAATAAGTAAACAAACTTTAACATGAGCTAAAATTATTTGCGTTTTTGGCGCGTTTGAACAGCATATTCGAGTCTTAAATGGCCCAATAAGGTTAAATAGGTTTTTCTATTTAAGAAGCGTCCCAATGTGGTTGGATACATTGGAAAGGTATTTTTATGGTTTAAATTAAACTTGATGTGAGGTTTGTCTACTGTGGTTGGCCACAATACTACCATAGTGGTTGGCCACAATTCTACCATAGTGGTTGGCCACAATTCTACCATAGTGGTTGGCCACAATACTACCATAGTGGTTGGCCACAAACTACCATCGTGTTTGGCCACAATACTACCATTGTGACTGTCCACAATACTGCCATTGTGGTTGGAAACAATACTACCATCATGGTGGTTGACCACAATACTACCATTGTGTCTGGCCACAATGCTACCATTGTGGTTGGCCACAAACTACCATCGTGGTTGGCCACAATACTACCATTGTGACTGGCCACAATACTACAAAATGGTGGTTGACCACAATACTACCATTGTGGTGGTTGACCGCAATACTACCACACTAGGCAAAGAAGCATTTCGGAAACATTAGACGCGCTGGTTTTCTTGTTTTAGGTATCACTTTTTTTCAACGTCGTCCTTGTAGAGGCTGTTGGTGCTCACGTCATCTGCCTCAAACTTGCTCCCGTTCAAGGAGTTGTTGCTGACGAGTTCAGTTTCCGGCATGGACTCATATAAAGAGTTGATGCTGATGTGGCCTGTTTCAGGCAAGGTTCCATACAAAGAGTTGATGCTGACGTGATCGGTTTCAGGCAAGGTTCCATATAAAGAGTTGATGCTGACGTGATCAGTCTCAGGTAGTCCATTCAAAAAGCTCATGCTGACACTCCGAGTCTTTCCGGCTTCTGGTTCCACCATTGGTCTTGTCCCTGGATAGAAATTAACACTTTAGAATTTTAATCGCCGCATTTGAGAAACAGATTCGATTTGCTTAAATCGAAAATTTACTAAAAATTATAAGTGAACGAATGCTTATAAAATTAGTCAAGAAATTAATTCAAAAAACAAAAAATCGAAAACGATTAGATGAACAGCTCCATCATTAGTTCTGTACCGCCAATATGCAAACATTCTAAAATCCAAAGGGCAAAATCACAGAAAAAACTGTCAATTATTTTAAATCCATCATCGCGAATAATTTCACTGCATTTTTCAGCATGGCTGGGTATTGCTGACTGAGGAGTATGAGTCAGCAACCGGTACGAAAACTCCTTCCGCGGTGCTCCGCTACTCTTGCGTAAATATTGCTTGAGGTCATTCCGACGTACGCCGATGAAATTTACTCGCAATGCAATTCACTCAAAATTGCACTGGTTACTTTTAATGAAAATGACCACTCGCAATAACGTTCATCACTCTCATGGAGTACTTGAACAGTAATGGAGGTTATAATTAACAAAGAAGTTCACTATCCACAAATTGGTTCGACACTCACTCTTTTTTCTGCAGCATATCGCTAACAACGCCACCACAACCACCACCAGCACCGCCACCGCCGCCACCACCACCGGCACCAGCCACGGTGTATTGAAAGGTGTAAAAGGGCTTGGAGTCTCCCTCATAGTCGCTGGTGACCCTGAACAGCGTTAAAAAGAACAAGTAGAAATCAATGAAGTTTACTTCATGATGAATTCAGTTAAGTTGAACCAGGCTCATTACAAGTGCAATTTTATTTCTCATTTATTTTCCTGCGTTTTGCTGTTAGTATTACTGACGTACTATGTGCAATTTCATTTCTCAATTACTTACTATGATTTGCAGCAAGCATCACTTGCGTACTTCCAGCAATGTGAATTCTCATATATTTTGCCACTATCAATTACAATCATCATTTGAGTACTGTGTGTGTTGAAGCAAGTTCAATAGCGTTCATTCGATATGAAAGACTTTAATTAAAGAAACAACTTAATATCTTTGGCATGAAAATTACTCATAAAGCAGCAAAATGATAGGAGACGGCACGTGTGTAACAATAATTGAGTACAGGTACAATTAATTTCCACAAATCGTTGAACATTAATAACAATTTGGATCAACAAATGCATTAAATTCAAAGCTGCAAACCATCAAAGCGCATTAGAAACTTTACAATATTTTGAATGACGGATTTGGGAGATGAAAATTGATCTTTTCTTTCGATCTAGCGTCTTCTGATGAGACGAGCCATGTGGCCCCATCCTCTGATGAGACGAGCCATGTGGCCCCATCCTCTGATGAGACGAGCCATGTGGCCCCATTCTCTGATGAGACGAGCCATGTGGCCCCATCCTCTGATGAGACGAGCCATGTGGCCCCATCCTCTGATGAGACGAGCCATGTGGCCCCATCCTCTGATGAGACGAGCCATGTGGTCCCATCCTCTGATGAGACGAGCCATGTGGCCCCATCCTCTGATGAGACGAGCCATGTGGCCCCATCCTCTGATGAGACGAGCCATGTGGCCCCATCCTCTGATGAGACGAGCCATGTGGCCCCATTCTCTGATGAGACGAGCCATGTGGCCCCATCCTCTGATGAGACGAGCCATGTGGCCCCATCCTCTGATGAGACGAGCCATGTGGCCCCATCCTCTGATGAGACGAGCCATGTGGTCCCATCCTCTGATGAGACGAGCCATGTGGCCTCATCCTCTGATGAGACGAGCCATGTGGCCCCATCCTCTGATGAGACGAGCCATGTGGCCTCATCCTCGGATGAGACGAGCCATGTGGCCCCATCCTCTGATGAGACGAGCCATGTGGCCTCATCCTCTGATGAGACGAGCCATGTGGCCCCATCCTCTGATGATACGAGCCATGTGGCCCCATCCTTTGATGAGACGAGCCATGTGGCCCCATCCTCTGATGGGACGAGCCATGTGGCCCTATCCTCTGATGAGACGAGCCATGTGGCCCCATCCTCTGATGAGACGAGCCATGTGGCCCCATCCTCTGATGAGACGAGTCATGTGGCCCCATCCTCTGATGAGACGAGCCATGTGGCCCCATCCTCTGATGAGACGAGCCATGTGGCCTCATCCTCTGATGAGACGAGCCATGTGGCCCCATCCTCTGATGAGACGAGCCATGTGGCCCCATCCTCTGATGAGACGAGCCATGTGGCCCCATCCTCTGATGAGACGAGCCATGTGGCCCCATCCTCTGATGAGACGAGCCATGTGGCCCCATCCTCTGATGAGACGAGCCATGTGGCCCCATCCTTTGATGAGACGAGCCATGTCTAATAATTTTCACGGTTTGAAATCAGCGGATGCAATGCTCAACTGACTTTTTTTTTCAACTGACTTCTGGCTTAATGCTAGCATTCCCATTACATTAATTTTATTTGATATTTTAAATTTCATTAACTGTATCCGACTTTTATCATCTGACCTTTTCCATCTCGTACATTACTTTATAATCCAAAATTTTCCGTAACTTTTCCTTTACTCAACCGTTTTCATTACATTAATTTAATGTAACCATTCTCATTACGATAGCTTAATACAACCATTCTCATTACATTAACTTTGTCTAACATTTTCGATTATAGTTGCTGTATGCAACCCTTCCCATTGCATTAACTTTTTCAGGCATTTTACAATACATCAGCATAAACTTCACCCATTGCATAAACTTCACCCAACTTTTTCATTCCACTAGCTTTATGCGACCTTTCTCATTAAATTAACTTCATCTGACGTTTTCTTTTACATTAATTTCGTCTGATTTTAGTTATCCGACCTTTTTCATCTAGGATAGGCTTCACAGTCCTGGCTGCTACGTCGTTAGTGGAAGACGTCGTTAGTGACGTCGATTTAGGAGATGATGATGTCGTAGTGTTGTGATGACATATGGTCTCCGACATAACGCGCCATTTCACTCCTGGGGTGTTGGAACTGATGACCAATTTTTTGAATGAATGCGGCTGGCTGAAAGTGGTATTCAGAGTTACTTCTTTGCTTGATGTCTTGATAATAATCGACCATAGACCTTTATCTTTTCCAGGATATGTCAAAGGTGTGGCATTTATCAAAATTGCACTGCCAAATGGCGAAGATTTAATTCCAAGAACTCCTGAACTCACATTAAAAGGAGACACCACTGGATTAGCAAACTGATCACAACACAACGTCAGAGTGACTTGTAATTCAAAGGGTGCCATCGAGGCGCAGACGTTCAAGACGATAGATGTATTCTTTGTATTTTCTATCGTGCTTTCGTTATACCAAGGACCGCCTGACCGATTGCTCGGAGCCACAGGACGGAAATTACTGGCAGTGTCCCGTGTGTTTCCTTTGAATGGTATCAACAAGTGTCTATCCTTCATTGCTTGCTTGAAGAAATCCGTCATTGCTGGGGGACGAAATGCAGCATCCGAGTCTAGAATTTCACAGGCATTTTTCGAGAGACTTAAACGACGATTTGAAATTGTCGAAATGTTTCTATAGGGATTGTCATAAAATTGTAAACCTTCGAAAGTTGTTTCCTGAGAAACAAATGTGGTCTTCCCTAACATACTCAGAAAAAAGGCCAAATAAAGTGCCATTGAGGTATGAATGCCTGCAAAGAGAGAAAAATAGTTGCATAGAACATGACAACAGACATGAGGAATATGGCAACATACATTAGAAATATGGCAACCGACATTAGGAATATGGCAACAGAATATGAAAAACAGACATCAGGTGAGTGGCCTATACAGCGGTTGCCACCTCGTCACGTGACGGCATACAACAATCACGCACAGGCACCCGAGTCGAGGTAGACGAAAAATTCTTATAGGTGGTCACGTTTAATTGGTTACGATAAACAATTAAGGCTTAAGATGAACTATTAAGATGAATAACAATTAACAATTCAAAAACTTAAGCTGTGTGGTAACGGGTTGATGTTATAAATTTCATAAAAAAAATTTGAGCGAAATTCAAGTTGAAATTAATGTACTGTGTGCAGTGCAGGATAAATTAGAATTTCTAATTGTATTAATTTAGCAAAGACATAAATTTTGGCCTGTTGCTGTATACATTTTTTGGGCTTTGTTGTTTTAATGAATATTTGTATTGTGAAACGCACTAGTTGCATTTCAGTGAAGTTTTTCTATAAAAATTAGGAATGACACTCATTCAACTATCAAAACCGTTTTTGATAGATTGAAATCCGTTATTGATTATTATAGAGTATAAATTGAAACAGATTCATTTCTCACTTCAATGAGTTTTAATTTAATAATCATAATTACACCTTAAGCGAAATAAGTGAAGGAGATGAAGGTAACTGAAGGATAATTGTTGAAAAGATTTTGGTCTGCAGTGACCACACTGGATTTCTTTTCATAGAACAAAAATAGTAGTTGAAAGTGTATTTTCTACGAAAGCTGTTTTGTCTCTAATATGCTGCATTAGCTTTAGACCTGCACATGGAAGCATTGAATTTTATCTAATTTGCTCAAAGATTTTCAGCTTCAGTGACATGAATGAATTTATTTTTAGGTTTATTCAACAAAATTGAATTTGACCACCACTACAACTCAGAGACACAGAGCTGAGATCTGCCACCAGTTACAATTCAGAGACGTATAATTTAGATCTAACTAAAGTTGCGATTAAGTCATTCAATACTGAGATCTAACGAAAGTTACACCTCTTTGATATAACATTTCGATCTACTGCTCACTTCATCTCCATGATCCACTATTTCCCCTAAGCTCCAGCTATAGATATGTAGACACCACATAGTTATCTCACACTGTGTATGACAATCACAGCGCCACATTGCACAGTGAAATATAAAACACACCAGCTGCTAAGTGCTTTCTAAGTTGCCATTTGTTGTACCTCTTTACTCTGCGACTGATGGTCGATTTCAGCATTCGTACTCTTTCACTATAGTCATTGATCAACAATAATGGCTAACATTATAGTCATTAATCAACTGTAGTTCCTTACACCGGAACCAATCAACTGTGGTGCCATTCACTGAAGTCAAACATCTGTAGTGCCTAACACCGAAGCCAATCAACTGTGGTGCCATTCACTGAAGTCAATCATCTGTAGTGCCTAACACCGAAGCCAATCAACTGTGGTGCCATTCACTGAAGTCAATCATCTGTAGTGCCTAACACCGAAGCCAATCAACTGTAATGCCATACGCTGAAACCAATCAATTGCAGTGCCATACACTGAAGGCATTAATCAACTAAAGTGCCATACACTAGAGTCACTGATCAACTGCACTAAATTAAAGATCATCATAATCCCTTCCCCTACAATGGTTAGCCACATGTATAAACTGGAACTTAACGGATCCAATGTGACAATAATTTGCTATAGCCGTATATGTTTCACCTTACCACTAATTTGAGAGTTTACTTGTAGAATTAGAACCATAAATTTATATTCAGATTACACATTACTGCTGCCATGAAATTATCTCACATCTGCAAGAAAGTTTCGTTTCTCAAAAATTGGGCGTCGTGAATACTTTCACGTTAAAATTCACGCTTTTATCACGACGTCGTAATCGAAACACTGCGTCAAGACCATGTCCAGGATTTAATTAATGTATTCAATCATCGAGATCTACGATATCATCTTACGTTACCTGAACAGACACGTGTGAGAATTATCTCTAAGTCATCTTAATAATACGATGCTTGATCCAAGTCAGAAATAACTGAAAATGTCTGAGACTAATTTTCCAATCGTGTAAGTTGAGTTCGCCTTATGATGTGATGTAACTCAGTGATGCACTGTATCCTCATAGATATAAACGATGATCCGATGATCCACTTTCTGCTTCCACTTCATGGATAAAATTAACGTGATATTTCTCTCATTTCACTTTCACTTTCGTATATCTACAGCGCGTCGTTACATTAGAACATTCAGCACCGAAGTGTTAGCCAATATGAAATTTAAAGCACAAGCCGAAGTGAGTTAGAGTCTTGTTTAAGGCCTAGAATTTTGTCCTATAAACACTTTTATCTCGAGAGAGAGTTTTACTCCCGAGTGTCTTGCCTGCAGACCAGACTGACTTTCCGATCTCTCTGACTGAGGGTGACAAAACTCATAACATTTGCCTGGAAATGCTGCTTACTAGAGATGCTTTCATTTTTTCTTTAGTACATACCTTCAATTTCAAATCCATATGATTTTAAACACCCCTCAGCCTCTGGCTACCCAAATTGCACCTAAAAGCAGAAAAAATTGAGAAAATTATGAATTGTAATTTTTTAATATTTTTAATTCGACCAAATTCCAAAGAAAATTTGGTCTTGGAATCCTCCAGCCCCTGGCTACCCAAATTGCGAGCGAATTCTAAATTGTCTTTTTTCTGACCAAATAAAATTTTTCTTGAAATCCATCAGCTCCTGGCCATTCAAAGTGTATCTGAAAGTGGTAAAATGAAAGAGTTAGGTCCAGGAAATATTTGTCTGACTACTCTGTTGCTGATGAGCAGAGTGCGCTGGTCGACCGGAAGCTGAGCTGCCTAAGGCTAAGGTTATTGGTGAGTTCTTGATGAGCTGATAAATTTCGAGGCTAGGACGCAGGTAAATAAATGTGGGCACCTCTGTAAATGATGCAATCACGCTCTCAGATTTAGGTATAGGTAAATACCAAGCCTTTTCTTCTTTTTAGTAGAGGGTGGCTGAGCATCATTGACATGGTACTTTACAGGGGATGTACATGAAAGGGGTTCCCCAGGCCCCTAGTCACGCCCGAGCTTTAAGGCCTTATTTTCCTCTCGTTTAGTGCTCAGGTAACATTCCTTGAGGACAGTGACCACACCGCAGGCAACGACCCTGATTTGCCGCGTCAGAGTTTTTCACGCCAACTGCCGCGTACAGGGCTCGAACCCGTGCATGAAGCACAGAACGCAAGCGCTCTGTACACTCGGCTACTGCACTGAGATTTTAAAGTAAAAAATACATTTATTCTCAAAACAATCAGGAACTTATTCTACAAAAATAGGAGAAGTGAAGAATAGCCTTCATTCACTTTCTCAATTAGACAAAATTTCAAATGGGAAAATCTTAATTTATTTTACTCTTTCACACACAGTCGCACTTCACGTGAAAAAAATTGTTACTTATTACTTTAATTCTTATTTAAATCCAAATTTAGAGTTTTTTTTAAATGTTTGCTACTGTTGCCAGTTCAGTCACGAAGATACAGCAGTGCACTTCCCTCTACCAAACATGGCTTGTGTTTAACGTACCTCGGATTATTGGAGTCGTAGGAGTGACAAAGACGGTGTCAGTTTTTGGAGATGTTTTTGGAGTTTTTGAAACACTCCTTGTGGTTAGAGTCGGGGTGATCACGGCACCGGGGGCAGGAGTGATTGGATTCTCGTTTGAGGTTGTCGTGTGTTCCACATTTGAATTAGTAGTAGAAGTAGAAGTAGTAGTTGAACTAGTAGTAGTAGTACGTGCTTCGTTTTCCATTTCTCTGTTTCCTCGTAAATTACATCTTTGTTCTAGATGTTTCAAATTTGACGAGCAGCTGTGGTAGTTCCACTTGGGATATTTAATTTCCTGATGGGAATCATTAACCTCAATAACTTCAACATAAACCAGTGAGAAATTCATTTTTTTTGGTAGAACGACACTTCTTGGTTCGCAGGCAGTTTCATTCAAAAATAACGCTGTCCATTTAGTATTGTGATCGCCAGATTTTCTTGATGAAATGTGAAAGGATTGTGACACACCATCACTATTTACTCCTGGTAAGCTTATATCCAATTTCTGGATTGGATCGTCACCGGGTGAAAAGCGTGGATTAAAATGTGTGATGTACTTCGCGGTTGAGTTTATGATTAAATTTACACAGTTACTCTCAATTTTCGTCCAGGATTCCTCTCTTCCAGACATTTCAACGCTTTTAATGTGAGTTGTAGACTCGTTGGGAATCACCTCAGAAGACAGATCATCTTCCCTGGAGGGGAATTCTTGGTGCTTGGCCAATTCTTGAGAATATTGCGTATTGAAGGTGGGCGTATGTGTACTTCCCTGGTTGAACTCAGATAAAGGCTTAGGTTTTTTCCAAGACTCTTTCAACGAAAAATTGAATTCTGCATCGTTCATTTCAGTGCTAAATATCTGGGTCTTCTGTTGGTCAGAAGATTCAAGCGGTTCAGAGTTGCGAACGAATCTATGTTTTTGACCCAGAGCAGCCATTTTTAATTGAGTGTGTGACGGCGTAGTTGGGGGGGAATTAGGAACTAAATGATCAGAAATCAGTGTTCGTGAGCTCTGAACACTTGGTGCACACACGTGAGCGAATGCAAAAGTGAGAAGAAAGCTCGAAAAGATGGCCATCTTTGTTTAATTTTTCTCTCAAACTTGATAAGCATCTACAAGATAATTTGCGCATTCAGGAAAAATATTAGCGTCACGCTGTCGGCATACTTGTTCTGCTCATGCCTTGAATGTCTCAAACAATTGTGCTGCTAATTCATTCGACTGATAAGGACTCTGACTTGAAAATTAACAACTTTTGTGAGGGTAAGTATGTTGATATTTGTTCAAATCGCTGATCACTCCATATTGTTTATGTTTTCATTTATTTTTCAAATAGGAGAAGTGCGCGATTTATGTAGGAAAATGAACATGTGCAAGCTTCAATATTTCACAATGAATTGATAAAATTAATTGAACATGATTTTCTGGAAATGATGTCCGTGAACTAACGCTGTTTTTTCGATGACAAAACTTTCAGAGAGTTTCAATCACTTGAAATTCGTCAAATGGTATGGAATCTGAAACAAAAAATGAATCATTTTAAGATTTTTTCTGAGTTAGGTTAAATTGAAGCTGCCGTCCTGAAAGTTGGGATTGAAATTCCCTTCCGTGGGCTTAGTAACACAAACAGAATTTGGATTTTTTCGGGGACCAAAATCATGAGAAATAATTGAAAATATCGATCATCAGTAAAGAGTACGAATTATTTTTCACGTAACTGAAAGTTTTGATTTAGCCAGTTATGCATTACAGAGCTGACCAGACCAGAACAGTTGTTCGTGCAATCGACTCCGATGGAGGCAGCCTGGCCGCTAATGAAACACCCAAGGAATCAGTTGGGTATTCTCTCCGTCTCAATATTCCTTAAATCAGTGGCAATCACTTTTTAATTATATTTTTGCCCGTATTTATGCTCGTTTATCAATTTCCTAAAATCGAAGACGTGATGAAAATTTCCTGCAATTATCTTTTGCATTGTCTTGAAATTGAAGTTCACAGTTACCACACGTTTTCAGAATATTGCAGTAGATAGTTGTAAGATTTGAAAAATTTATTAGGTACAAGCTTGTTACACGTTGGATACAAAAACATGCTTAATAAATAAAAATCAATAATAACAGCATTCTGCGCAATTAAACGAGTCTTTTATGGTAACCGATCAGTGGAGTAGATGAAACAATTCTGAAGCAACACGGATAATAACTTGGCACACTTGTGAATGTATCTAACTTAAAATTTTTCGCACTTAAATAACCGATATATTAGGATCTAAATGAGATAGGATACATAGTAATTAGCCAGTTTGGTTAGTGCCTTTCGTCAGAAATATTTAGCATATGTGTATATATATTTGCTTAGGTACACAGAGGTATATAGAAATATGCTTATGAACATATAAGTGTCTTATTGTGTACATATACATACATATATACTTATATTGGTATCTATATGATCAGAGTTTCTTTGCGCACATTATTCAAGGTGAGTAACTGAGTAAGGATATGATACATTATTTTCCCGCTGGTTTACTTCGCCTTTATTCCGGTGTACAAGTATCATACATTTGACAGAAAATTCGGCATCACCTGAGAGTCAAGGCTACTTTCGAAATCTAAACAAGTGTGCGCATCCCAAGCATCGTTCATAGCGAAATTCCAGAATTTAATGCCAGATTTTATCTAAAAAATTAAATTGTTTTGGCGTCAATGAAAATGGAAATTTTCTGATGTCATTCGTTAATAATTACTTGCGTGAAAGAATTGCATAAAATCTTGGATATTTTTATGTTGTTGACTTTTATGAACAAAAAACGGATTGCTTGTCATATCGGCACAAGTTTAGAGACAAGTCATTAAAAATATACTTTGTTTTACTTTCGTTTTTCAAAAAAATTCCCAATGAGTGACAATGTAGAAATTAGTCAATACTATTTTGCCACCGCTGTTAAAGATGGGAGTAACCCTGGTAGTTTTTGAATAATTTGGAGAAGTTGCTGGAAGAGAACGACATTATCATACTATTAACAAGATTAGACTATATTAAAGGAACTACGTTTTATAGAACTTGAACTTAGATATATTTTTTCCACTGGGTTTAATTTTTAGAGCGTTAATGCGGTTGTGAACATGAGAAGCATTTCCCAGTGCGAAAAAGAAAATTAGATTGTAGGAAGGTTCAAGTCTTAACGGTGGAGTGAATGATTATCCAAACCACTATTTGCATTTCGGCGATATATTGAACTGCATTAATAGAATGATCAATGAATATAACTGCAATGTCGTACTCATTCTTACATTATTTTGTGTGAAATTTCGTACTCTCTTCGAAAAGGTTATTAACTGGCAGTTGAGTTTGAAAAATACCCAATTTAGTTGTATTTTACTAGATCTGAGTTATTTTTCAGCAGAGTAGTTCATCTTGAGTGCTCTGATTTTACTGAGAAGTTAGCTATGAAATCTCCGGTACGTCTCCGGTGGAATTTTTCCTTCACCGTGTATAATCTAAATGCTAATCGTTTTCTCATCCTGCTGACGATTTCCCGGATACTGCATGGCTTTTCTTGTACTCTGGTGTGACAATGTGAGTTTTATTCGGGTAGCATTGGTTAAATGAATCATTTAGGTTTGTTAGGATAATAATGGATCAATGTCAGTTTTATTCACAACTAGTGTACATGGCACATCAAAAATGACGGGATTCGACAATCTTTGATAAATCATAAAATAAATCATTAATCAGGTCGTCTTACAGACATGGTTATTTAAACCTTTCTTCCTAGGAGCAATAATCCCTAATGTGAATATTGATTACTTGATTTAGGGGCATAAATCATGCTGTCAGGTCGTATCACAGATACTGTCATTTAGTACATTTCCTCAAGTATCAATAATCCCTTTATGTAAATATTAAATGCTTGATTTATGGACATAAATCTTGCAGTCAGGTCGTATCACAGATACGGTCATTAAGTATATCCTCGCTAGTGGCAATAATCCCTTTATGTAAATATTGCAGATTTGATTCATGGCCATAAATCATGTAGTCATGTTGTATCACAGATACGGTCAATAAGCACATCCTCCCTCGTGGTAACAATCCTCGTATAAACGTAAATCCTTAAAGAGCGTCGCTGAAAGACAGACCAACCAACCAAGCATCAACTGTCTATTATTATACCGTGGATGAGATTTGATTTCTTCAGATAGGGTTTCAAACATGTCGTGGATTAAATTAACACGTTAATTGGTGAGAAAAAGTCTGAATTTAATTCTAATCATGTTCTTGAAAAACATTCTTCTCTATCATGAGAATAGGAAAACGATTTGATAGATTAATAGTTAGAATTCCATTACAAATATTAGATGGGTGTATTATGAAATAATTATTGATTAAAAAAGCATTGTTGCTCGAAATTCCTATTGATTTATTTATAAAGAGAAAAAAGGGGTTTTAGTCTGATAAAGTGTAGAAAATTGTAAGTTATTTCGTAGTTTTTTATTTGAGCAAGGCCAGATTGTAATCACAGCCGATTATCAATACATCGGCATAGCGAGAGTTGTTGAGACCAGGTCAAATTAGTTAGTTCATAACTGGAAACGAGAAGTTTTTAGAGGGATGTCTGCAGAACATTAGACCTGTAGAAATTCTGCATCGTAAACAATCTTGCACAGTTGTTCCACCACAAAACTGCTCTGTTCCTGTTCAACTGAACAGCTGTTCTCATGCAGATATGCACTGTTCAACACACTCCTGTACAACAGGGCAGCTGTTTTCATGCAGATTTGCACTGTTCAACACACTCCTGTACAACAGCGCAGCTGTTCCCATGCAGATCTGCACTGTTCAACACACCGCAGTTCAACAGCGCAGCTGTTCTCATGCAGATCTGCACTGTTCAACACACTACTGTAGGACTGCGCATCCGTAAAGCTGCAGGACCGCTTGCGTCCGGTGACTCAAACTTCACAAGATAACAAAACATTCTCAAACTCTGTGTCCTGGCATTGCACTCTTTAAATTTAAGCGTTTTGTATCGTTGTTTTAACGTAACAGGAATGCCAAAAAGAACTTTGATGTATCATAAAAGAGCACTTTGATATCATTTCAGAAAGGAATTAAAAAATGAAAATGTTTCAGACGCAACATCTGACCTTTTTTTTGAGAAAGCGAGTAAAGTGATGCAATATTAGCGCGAGAACCTTCGCCTCTAGTCACTCGTCAACAGGATGTCGGCTAAAAACGACAATGCGAGCGTCGAACACCAAATCTTATCATAACGGACGGGTAAACTCTTCACTTTTTTAAATTATTCAAATACATGGAGCTCATATCCGCATATGATAAATGTTGTGCAGCTTGAGAAGGGAAATGCGACGTTGACTCCACCAAATGGCAGATACTGGGATAGATTGCAGTAGAACTGGCAGAATCGTAGTCATTAATTGGTGCTGTTATTGATTACATTCGTCATGAATATTGGCTCATTTTTGTAGATTCATGAAGGTTTGACCTAAGCTTAAGCTGATTTCAGCGTCATTTATTGGAATGCTAAATAAAGCTGGACAAAACATTTATTTTTAATTTATGGATTATTTCCATGGTTTTTATACAACATTATTAACACAATGAAGAGCTGCATTCTGCCATTGACTCTGGAATGTAGGCCAAATGTCTCCAACAGTTTTTTCTCCACGCTTAGGATATTTTTTCAACCAATCGCATGTATTTCTCATTAAATTGTAATAAACGAAAACCTGACTTTCAAGAGTAGGTGCTGTAATGTGGGAAACGTCCCCGTAAATAGAATTTCTTGGACGACCAATGACTGCTGGGGGAGTGTTATTTTGTTTGATGTTACTGTCCAACACTGTGAGTGTTCATGGTGCTACTTGTCATCACTTTGACGCAAATTCGCAGAAGGAAATCACTCTGAAATGAAATGAAAGACATTATCACAGCAATGCTGTGGGCCCTTAAAAACTAAAAAATTGTGAATTCGATAAATTCTTTAGTCGGACAAAATCACTGTTTAGAGTCTCAATTTTTACGATTAAATATTAGTCTAAAGTTATTCATATTTATTCCCTTAATGAAACTTCCTTTCGTTGAATAACTGGTATTAACTTCATTCCCATACGTTAATGAATGTAGAATGTGATCTCGTATTCGGGTAACATATGAATGAAGTTTATTAGGACTTACACCCTTCATCTCGGTCGTCCGTGTGTGTGGAGGTGCCGAAAATTTGGTAACAAGCGCCCTAGTGTAGAACACCGGCGGTGCACACAGAGGGGATTTTCAAAACGGTGTTCACCAACCAGTATTCACTAACTCAATTTTCATAAACATTTAATCAAAACTGAAATAAAGCACGATTCAGTTAATATTTATGATTTTTAAAGCCAAACAACAGCAATAATATTGACTTTAAAATTGAGCTGAAAACTAGGCTTGAATTTAGCCCTTCGCAAGAAACGGTCCCCGCGTTTTGAACCATTTTTCCCATAGTGGTATGAATGAATGATATTTTATTTGTTTCGCGACCATTTTAAAATAAAAACTGTTCACACACGAGGTGAACTGTTGTGTAATTGTGTTTTCATATTTTTTTGGAAAGATAAAAATGTTTTCGAGCAGTAAAATCGATTTCCCTACTCAGCTTCTTTCAACTCAACCAAACCGACCGTTAACAACGCAGAAACGTGGTGAACGTGTTTACGGCTGGTGAAAAAAACTCAAATAATACATCGTTTGTAATTAAACTTAGATTAATATTTATTAAAATTGCTTAAGTGGATGGCTGTAATCACGTCAGTCACATTTTTCCTAATGATTGCAATAGAGGAAAACAAATTGGGGAACCAGTGCTTTTTACCCTAAACAATTATCAAATCAGTTTCCCATGGAACAACAGGTGGGAAAAAATGATTATGGTAGGAAAATTTTACGTGAAGAGTGAAATCTGAAGCTGCCTTTTTTTGTGAGAGAATTATATAGTGGATTGTCCTGAGTCAAACATGGAAAAAGGTATTTTCAAGTCAACTAACAAAGAGAACATATTGGGGTAGACTCTGATTACTTTGCTTATGAGGTTGTAAATTTATTCCCGCACTGCGTTTGTAAGCTAATCGATAGCTCTTAATGGATGTATTTTTTGTAGAAAAATTTTATTGAAGAGAAAAATTAATTAGATTTTCCGTTTTGTCTTTTTTCAAGCTTTATAACTTAACTTACTTAACTTAACTTCCATTACTACAAAATTTACAATTATGAATAAGATGTTTCAGGTGTAGAAAAACTGTTGTTTAGAATTGAATGTTGTCACTTCTTCATTCTATGTAATGTTTATGTATTTATACTGGATCTTTTCCGAATAGGTCCCGCCACCAATGCAACACACAAGTTCACCCACTTGTAACTTTCGAAATATTGCCCCTATCGACTTCAAATTACTCTAGATTAAAACAGCCTTTCGTTTGAAAGTAATTTGAAGTCGATAGGTGCGTTATTTCGAAAGTTACAAGTGGGTGGACTTACATGTTGCAGTAGTGGCGGGACTCGTCTGGAAAAGATCCCATATATTGATAAGAAGACCTATTCCAGTAAGATGGTGGCAATACGAAAGATTCTGACCGATTACCTTTCACGAGAGT
This sequence comes from Morinoia aosen, assembly GCA_030386875.1. Lineage (NCBI taxonomy): Eukaryota > Metazoa > Arthropoda > Malacostraca > Amphipoda > Talitridae > Morinoia > Morinoia aosen. Next base: position 27,213,032 of record CM059566.1, read on the forward strand.
ATTTCTTGTTTCCAAAGATTACTTTTTATTAATTTTTAAATTCTTTGAACAGTGTCGGTGTTTATTTTAGATTAACAGTTCAAAATTCTTTGCCATTACAAGAAAATTATTATTTTCATTACACTGTTTGGCAAAATTATCATTGTCTTGAATATGAATCGAACACTTCAAATTAAGTCAATATTCGGTTTAATGTACTCGGCCATATATAAAATTTAATCATCGTACTTAGTTAATAAGAAACATTTTAAGATGTTTTACCCTTATAACATTTTGCTCGCAAATGCTCATTTTACGAGATATTTAACTTTGAAGGTATAGGAACGTCGTGTATGAAAGTGAAGAAACGGACTCGTAAATACGCTGTAGTACGGTATTGACGTTGCGATAGGTGAAGTTAGGTTAGGTTAGGTAGGTAACGTTAAGGTCGTTGAATAAACAAACTTGAAATAACCTAAGTAGACCTAATATAACTTAACTACGCCTTAGGAGACTGGTGTTTTTGCGCCTAAAAAACTGCGCGTGTTCCGACAATGCAGCAATGACGCAGCCGACTGTGTCATGGTATTCTTACCTGAACGTTATTAATATTGTATCTCGAACAGCAAGTAATTGCGAATTGTCTTTCATGTAGAACGTCTTCCATGAGTCTTATTCCCTAACTACGATAGCTAAATTTTAAATATTGTTGGGTACATTCAACTGAATGTTGATTTTAAATTATCGCCATTGTTCTCAAGAAAATTTCGTTTGCTTCGTTTTACAGTTTTCGAGGTGCGGAGTTTAGAGAGTCCGGCATGCATAAAATATATGCTATCAACTATTTATTCCTACATAGTGAGATTTTTATAATTCATAATGGAGTCACAATCCAAATTTTCGTGAATCCTCTTATTGTTTGATTTTTTCAAAATTTCTCACTACAATGGACTTTGAGTTGAATTTAAACCTCAGTTTAACCAACTGCTGTCAAAGTGTTATCCTAATTAGAAGTGGTCGGGAGTAGAGTTTCCGTCTAGGTTCCATCCTCATATCAATAAACACAGTATTTTACCAGTCTAGTCTTCAAACTGGTGTAATTTACTGCAGTCTTTGTTGAGTGAAATCATTGAGAATATATTTTCCGAGACAGTACTAAGAAGCGCTCTCGTAGAATTTCTGTTGTTTCTCCAAGAAGAATATTTTTCTTGATTATTAGGAGTTGTAAAATATTCGGACCAATCATATGGGGCAATCACGATAATGAAGAAACGCCTTTAAATTTTGAGTTATTCTTTCAAATATTTCAGACTGCCTGAATATGTGGTTTGCGTGGAGTTGCCGTAGTAATGCGCGTGCAAAATTATATTTGAAACAGGATTTTATAAGTGGTTTCGAAAACACTAACTGAAGAATTTGGTTATAAAAGTTATCGTAGGGGTTAATAATTGCAGAGAAATTAGTCATTTATATTGTCATTACATCAATCAACTACAGTAGTGCATTAGATCTGAGGCGTAATAATTCCTCAAAATGAATGATGGTTGTTGAAATTTAGGAGCTTTGACAGGCTATCAAAAAATATAATCCTACATAATTAAAATAATTTAAACAATTTATTTACCACAAGTGATGCGGAGGTAAATTGTTTCTGAAGTCTAGTACAAAGTGAAAAAGGTCCAGGTCTATAAGATTACCTCCGAGAAAAGAAATTGTGGGAAGTATCTCTTCTTGAAACCACCAAAAAAGGAATACCTATCAAACCATAATCTCGACATGTTTTGGAATACTATTTACATATATTGAAAATTCAGAGTGTTCGAGGTATCTACATGAGAGATACTGTACCTGAACACCCTCTAAAAAGTGAATACGGGAAATTTAGTCACTAAAAAGGATTGGGAACACATTGGACTTGTTGGTATAAGAGAGAATACATGCTATTACTTTGACAGTTATCGTTTAATTTTTCCAATTGAATTTAAAAACTATTCAACAGATTGCTCTCATTTTGTTTTCTTTACTTACAAAATACAGAAAATGGGTGATGTAATTTGGGGACATTTATGACTAGAAATGTTACAGCGTTTAGAAAACGAAAACTTTCATATAATTCTTTTACACCTGTATTAAGATACGAATAACTTTTAGAAAATATCCCAATTTTTTAAATGTTTGTGGAAATATTTATACAGCAAAGTTGGTCTTTTTACATTCATGGAAAGAAAATCATGAACATAAAAATAATAAAAGTAATTCTGACGGACTTTCACAAAATGTAGAGCAAGTAGAAAGTTCACTTGCAGATTGTAATCTAGAGTGATTAAAAGATATAATTGAAGCTCTCATAAATGAAAGAACTGAATTGGAATAAACTATAAACGGATATGATGAGAAATATGTGACTCTGAAAACAGATTTACAATTTGAATTTGCTGATGAAGACTCAAGCGTAAAATTATTAGACTCGTTAATTTAGGACTAATTATCTGAAAAGTTCAATGCTTTAAAACCAAAAATCGTTTCAAATGAAGAACGACTATCAAGTATGGATAAAGAAACGATGAAATCTATCCTAAATTTGTAAACATTGATTCAAACATAATCAAAATAGCTGGTGTAAAAATTTCTGAAATTGCTGATAATTGAAGAGTCTAGAGTCAGGTTAAGAAAGATAAAAGAAAATAAACTTGAGTGATGTAGAGAGTCTTTCGTGGGAGTTTCCGAGAGATTATTTCTAATCAGAAGGAAATAGGTCAGTTCAAGTTAATAGTTCAGAATGAGCCTGATAAAAATAAAAAATTAGGCCAGGAAGTGGAGAGTTTGAATGAACGTGTAAACAATTTGATATCAACTAGGGTTCAAGAAAATTTGGAGAATGGGAAATACTATGTTTAAAAAATGATTGGCGTTAATATTTTTGGACAGCAAGGCAAAAAGACATTATAACCTTCACTACCGGGACCTCCAGGAATATGTTTTAAATACCTTGATGAAAATATAAATTTTGTTTTAAATAATAGACCAGCAAATGTTTCTTTTCCAATCGAAGAATTTGACTCTATGAATGAAAAATATGTTTACAGACTTTTAGAAAATTTAAGGCTTCATCTCAGATATTACACAGAGAGAGAAAATCTTATCAATTAAAATTATGAGTTCAGAAGTGATTCTATCTAAGCTTCTCCTGATGAGAATACCATGCACACGCGATAAAGAAAAACTCAACGAAATTACACAAAATCTTGATGAACATAGAATGTTTTAGGAAAATATAGAGATTATTCGGGAAGGCACCTTAGAACACATGGAGTTTCTGAAAAATGAAATTAAAAGAACGTAAGAACATGGGGGACATAATTCAGTGTCATAATTTCAGTGTCTAACCTAGTGAGATTATTTAACGATATAAGTTCATATATTGAAACGTTCAGAGATAATCTCCATCAGCAGGATAGAGATACGGTAATAAGTACGGAAGAAATAAAAATTTGAAAAGTTAGCAGAGAAATTGGTAGATGATGATGCTGACGGTAAAAACAGCTTAGGAACGATTGAGAATACTTTGAGAAGAGAAACTGTTGAATCGTTAACCTAAAAACATGGCTTTCTAAAATGCGCCTGAGCCTCGCAAAATAACTTTGTGAAAGCAGAAGTTAAAAGCATTTGTTTTGAAAATGAGACCTAATGTTCAATATAAAACAATTGATTTGCAAAAGATCCCAAATATATTCGCTCTGATGTTAATGCGGTTCGGCTGTGAGAAATCCCTTTATATTTAAATAAATATCAAAAAATGTTGCACAATATTATACAATGTTATTTACAATAATGGGAAGCTACATTCGTAAAGCAAAGTCGATTTTCCAGTTATCACCCACTTGGACAACCACTATAGAAGCGATCTGTAGTAAAATATGTTTTTTAAAAATAGAAAACTGTATTTTAACTCAGAGAATATAAACCAGCTGATCATTGATAATGATCAAATTCGAGAACTTATTAATAACCTGATGTATGATTTAAATGAATTGAAGATTCAATTTCATCAATTACGATCACAACTATTTAATTTGAAAGTACGCTTGAAAGTTCTCATTCGATAAAAACGCTATTTAGTTGGCAAGATTCTAATAAGTGCAAATAAAAGAATCACTCTATTTTGCCATCACCTTCCGTAAGGTGTGTAATAGTGGGTAAATGCAATTGTGGTAAAGTCTGTTGATTGTTAAGATTTCTTCTTGAGGAATATATCGATTTTAAATACCTGTTTATTTATAATAAATCGACAAAACAAGCAAAATATAAACTACTCATAAATGCTTTTTCAAAGGGATATAAACAGTCTGAAATAGTTGAGCTTTTTAAAATCGGTAGTGGAAATATTGATAAATTTCTCGAATGTTTACCTGTGAAAAGCGACGCGAAGTTAATCGTTAAATATTTTGAAGACAGCGCTCTATTCCTGATCTTAGTGAAGTAAATGTTATGAAAAAAAATAATTAGTATTTGATGAAATAGCAACTGAAAAGAATCAGAAACCACATGATAACTTTTACACCAGAGGCAGGCAAAATAATTGCAATTCGATTTTCTTGACTAAAAATTATTATTTGTTACCTCGTCAGTCGATATGGACGATTGCAAACGTATTAACTCTACTTGCATCGCCGACTAATGATTTAAGAAATATTCACTGGGACATTGTCTCGGGAAACCTGTCTTTAGAATAATTTATAGAATTTTGCAGTGACACCTTCAATATTCCTTTTCTTTATAGCTAAATAATAATAAACAAAGACGTTCATCCATCACAGGGAAAATAATTTAAAAATTTGAACCAAGTTTATACGCAGAATAAGTATTTTAAAGACTTTGTAGATACTTAGAGTTTAAAACAGTACCACTCACACAGAGGTTCAAGTATTGTAAGTATTTAGTAATATGTTTTATACGTGCTATTCGAATTATTTATTTGTTTAAAATTTCATTGAAAATCATTTTCGCTGATCTGAAATTTGAGATAAAACCATTATGTTTGTATGATTTAAGTCAGTTTATACAAATAAGTAGCAAAATGAAAATATATTTATAGCATTTAAGTTAGTTCATAAGTTAATTTGTAAAAACGTTGGTTTGGAGGCTCGGGGAAAAGGTGCTTTAAATGCTGAAATTCTCCAAAAGGTCTAAACTGTCCTGGGAAGCCTATCTCCCTTACTACTCGTGGTCAGTTTCAAGCATGGACTCTTATAAAGAGTTGATGCTGACGTTGCCTGTTTCAGGCAAGGTCCCATAGTAAGAGTTGAGGCTGATATCAGTTTCAGGCAGTGTTCCTGATAAGAGTTGATAGTGACGTGATCAGTTGCTCGCGGTGGCACAGCGGTTAAGGGATCGGACTTGTATGTTGGAGTCGCGGGTTCGTATCCCGGCTCTGGCGCTGCGATTTTCCCCGTTGGGTATAAGGGAAAGCTCAAGCACAATACCCCACTCGACCCAGGTGTCGGAAATGGGTACCGGCTTTACGGGGAAACCGTCATGGTGTCCTATATGTAGTGTTAGTTATAAGATATTTGAAAAACCAATGCTTAAGATCATTTGTATCAGGCTTGATTGAAAATAAAGCATCCCAAAGATGCCGATGTTTGTTGTTTGTTGTTGCAGAGCGTCCATTCAAGAAGCTCACGCAGGCACACTGAGTCTTTTCGGCTTCTGGTCCCATCGGTCTTGGCCCTGGATAGAAAATAACACTTTACAATTTTCATCGCCACATTTGCGAAACAGATTCGCTTTGCTTCAACCGCAGACTCACTAAAAAATCTAAAAGCGAAAAAATGCTATTAAAATTAGTCATTTTATGAAAAAAACACAGAAAATCGAAAATGTTTCGGAGACCAGCTTCATCATCAGTTCTGTTAAATACAAAGTATGATCCATTCAACGCAAGCATGAAAGCACGATTGATAGTAAATTTCAGACTATACGAAAACAGAAGGGACAACTATGCATTAATTATCTGAAGAGGATAAAAGCTGAGCACGTGTTTAACATTGATTTATCCTTAACAATATGCTAAGATTCTAAAATCCTAAGGGCAAAGTCATGGAAAAAACTGTCAATGATTTTAAAATCATCATAGCGAATAATTGTACTACTTTTCTCAGCATGGCGGCGTATTGCTGAATGAGGAGGATGAGTCAGCAAGTTCTCAGAACGAAAACTTCTTCTGCGGTGCTCTGCTACTCTCGCGTAAATATCGTGCGTCGTCATTCCGACGTACGCCGACGAAATACACTCACATTGCAATTTACTCTCAATTGCTAGAGTTACTTACAATTGAATTGCCCACTCACAATGAAGTTAATCACTCCTCCTGGAGTATATTTTTTCCAGTTCATCACGCGTTAAATGACGAAGAAAATTACTTATCATCTTTACTAAAACACTCACTACAAAGTTCGTTATCATTGTCGATTTATAAAAAAAAACGTTTCGATGTACGAACATCATCATCAAGGTGAAAAAAACAAAGTAAGTTTCACAGTCACACTACTAATAAATATAAATCAAATGCAAAAACAGAATTAGACGCTATGAAAAAAACTAACAAGTATCACACTGCAAGATGGCTAGAGGCAAATAATTTGTACAATAGGATTACTGATCTCTGGACGACTAGCTAATATTGAGCAACAGCTACATGTTCACAGCACCAGAGGCGAGGGCAAAATGAACGATCAAGCGGGTGATTCAAACTTCTAAGCTACATACAGTCCTAATTTTAGAGCAAAAAATTTTGTAGTATTTTCATTGAAGGGCGGTTTAAATTTATGAAGATGTAAGTCTTCTATTATTTGAATATATTCTTTTTTAACTACATGATTTAAAATTTGGTATTTGAATAAAGATCTTCATTCGAGGGCTTAGAACTTTGTTCAACACGAAAGTGATATTGAAAATAGAACCTTGGTACTTGTGCGCAGTCCATCTTTGTTTCAGGGTCATCTTAGTAATGCCAATGTAACTTTTATTAAGAGACTTACATTCTCTTCTGTCGCATTTGAACTGATAAATCACATTGGCTTTCTCTAGGTCACTGACCCTGGATCTGAAAATACTATTTTTTATTAGATCATTGATTTTACTGTTTTTGTAAGCTACACATACTTTAATAGCAGTTCCAGGATCTATAGGTTTTACAAAATTTTTTACTATATTTCTAAAAATTCGCTAGTCAATTCTGTATTTCTTGTGCATTTGATTTTCATGAAATACATTTAAATATCGTGTACAAGGTCCGGACTATCATCACTGCTCAAAATTCGGTTCAGAAAGTTGTTGATAATCCTGTCAACCAGGGTATTAGGAAAATTGCTATTTATTAGTAATCTTTTAACTCGAATAATTTCTGAATGAAAACTTGCCCAAGTACTGCAAATTTTATGAGCTCTATTTAATAAGGTGTGAATAACGCCTTCTTTATATACCTGTGGAGCATCACAATCATAATTAATAGTTTCACCAGCATGAGAAGGTTTTACTTAACCGGACCTCTGTGTGCCGCCCGTCGTGGGTGACCGTGGGTTAAGGAAAGGCGGTTTGCAGAGCTTCCGAGGTGTACTGCTAGTAGAGAGAGTACGTAGACCGAGTGCGCCCTCAGGAGCTGATCACGCAGTACTTATACGTACAAATTGCTGCCTCAGCGGCGCACTGTGCCCGAGTCGCACCTAGGTGTGGCATTTAACGTACGTACTAACACATGTACGAGGACAAGTACGTGACCGTGTCGGCACATCTGGAAAGCACCATGCGAAGCTTCAACCAATGCATCCAATTTATATCCTTATATACTTATATTTATAACATATCCTTCTGGAGTACTTGACAGAATAGAGGCTATAACTTACAAAGGAGTTCACTCCTCAAAATATGGAGAGAAACTCACCCTTTTTCAGCAGTCTATCGCAAACAACATCACCACAGCCGCTACCACCACCGCCATCATCACCGCCGCCGCCACCACCACCATCACCACCGCCGCCACCCTGGCCGCCACCACCGCCACCACCACCGCCGCCAACATCACACCCGTCGCCACCACCATCGCCACCAGCCACGGCGTATCGGAAGGTGGACAAAGGCGTGAAGTCTCTTCCATAGTCGCAAGTGATCCTGAAAAGTGTTAGAAACAAGTAGAAATCAATAGTGTTTATTTCCTGCTGAATTCTGGTACGTTTAACCTGACACATTATAAGCGACATCTGATCGTGACATACAGTGCCTTGCACTACAGTCATTAATCAGCTATAGTGCCGTACACAGAAGTCAATCAACTATAGTGCCGTACACTGAAGTCAGTCAACTGTAGTGCCATACACTGAAGTCAGTCAACTGTAGTGCCATACACTGAAGTCAGTCAACTGTAGTGCCGTACACTGAAGTCAGTCAACTGTAGTGCCGTACACTGAAGTCAATCAACTGTAGTGCCATACACTGAAGTCAATCAACTGTAGTGCCGTACACTGAAGTCAATCAACTGTAGTGCCATACACTGAAGTCAATCAACTGTAGTGCCATACACTGAAGTCAATCAACTGTAGTGCCGTACACTGAAGTCAATCAACTGTAGTGCCGTACACTGAAGTCAATCAACTGTAGTGCCGTACACTGAAGTCAATCAACTGTAGTGCCGTACACTGAAGTCAATCAACTGTAGTGCCATACACTGGAGTCAATCAACTGTAGTACCGTACACTGAAGTCAATCAACTGTAGTGCCGTACACTGAAGTCAATCAACTGTAGTGCCGTACACTGAAGTCAATCATCTATAGTGCCTTACACTGAAGACACTACAGTTGATTGGCTTCGGTGCCATACACTGAAGCCAATTAACTGTACTGCCATACACTGAAGTCATTAACCAACTACAGTGCCATACACTATAGTCACTGACCAACTTCACTATAATTAAAGATCATCAGAATCCTTTCCCTTGTCATTGTTAGCCACATATATCAGGTGGAACTTAAAGGATGCTATTTGATGATAATTTGCTACAGCCGTATATGTTTCACCTTACCACTAATTTGAGTGTTTACTCGTAGAATTAGAACCATAAATTTATACTCAGATTACACATTACTGCTGAAGTGAAATCATCTCACATCTGCTAAGAAAGTCTTTCGTTTTGTTCCGTTTGGTTTTTTAAAAATTGGGAGCCGTGAATACTTTCACGTTGAAGTTCACGCTTCTATCACGACGTCGTAATCGAAATACTGCGTCCACACGATGTCTTGGATCTAATTTGTGCAGGCGATCATTGAGGACCACGATATCATCTTACGTTAACTGAACTGACATATATGAGAATTAGCTCTCAGTCATCTAAATAATACGATGCTTGATCCAAATCAGAAATAACTAAAAATATCTGAGACTAATTTTTCATTCGTGTAAGTTGAGGTTCACCTTATGATGTGATGTGACTCAGTGATGCACTGTATCCTCATAAATTTATACGATGATCTGATGGTCCACGTTCTGCTTCCACAGCATGGATAAAATTAACGTAATATTTCTCTCATTACACGACGCCTTCACTTTCGTATATCTACAGCGCGTCGTTACATTAGAACATTCACCACCGGAGTGTTAAACCAATATGAAATTCAAAGCACAGGCTGAAGTCAGTTGGAGTCTTGTTTAAGGCCTAGAATTTTCTCCTATAAACACTCTCATCCCGAGAGAGAGTTTTACTCCTGAGTGTCTTGCCTGTCTACCAGACTGACTTTCCGATCTCTCTGTCTGAGGGTGACAGAACTCCTAATATTTACCCTAAAATGCTGCGTACAAGGGATGCCTGTTTTTTTTCTGAGCAAATACCTTCAATTTCAAATCAAATTTGATCTTAAGAATCCCTCATCCGCTGGCTACCCAAATTGCACTTAAAAGCAGAAAAAATTGAGAAATTATTAATTGTATTTTTTTATATCTTTAACTTGACCAAATTCTAAGGAAAATTTGGTCTTAAAATCCTCCAGCCCCTGGCTACCTAAATTGCGTGTGAAAATGGCAAAGAGGTCTTGAAATCCCTAAAATTTGGTCTTGAAATCCCTCAGTCCCTGGCCACTCAAAGTGTATCTGAAAATGGTAAAATGTAAGAGTTTGGCACAGGGAAAATTTGTCTGACTACTCTGTTGCTGACGAGCAGAGTGCGCTTGTCGACCAGAAGCTGAGCCACCTAAGGGGATGGTCATTGACAAATTCTTGATGAGCTAATAAATTTTGAGGCTAGGATGAAGGTAAATAAATGTTGGCACCACTATATGATGCAATCACGCTCTGAGATTTAAAAGTAGAAATGCAATTTTTCTCAAAACGAACAAGGGCTTATTCTACAAAAACAGGAAATGTGATGGTAAATTGCATTTCTGCTCAGAGTGTACCAAATTCTACGGGTATTTGTGATGATCACACGTGGCAGATTCAGCTTTCCAGAGAGAATCATGAACATCACTGACATGAACATAAACAGATGAGAAATGTAAGTTTTTTTGTAGAATGGTGCTTTTTTGTACGCATTCAGTTTCATCCCAAACAAACACTGTCCATTTAGTATCCTTAGGGCCAGATTTTGTGGAGGAAATTTGAAACATTTGTAGTTCTGTGGAGTATTCATTGCTAGATACTCCCGGTAAGCTCATTGCCAGTTCAATGATTGGTGTGTCATTGGCGGAAAATCTGGGATGAAAATGCGTGACGTACGACACGGCTGATCTTATGGATAAATTTATGCAGGTACTCTCAATTCTTTTCCACGGACCGTGACTTTCAGACATCCCAGGGCTTCTGGTGTCATCATTACTAGAAGGTGATTGTGTTGACGACTCAGTTGAAGACCCCTCGGCAAACTCCTCTGAAGATGCAAAATCTTCATCTTCGATGAAATTTTTGAGCATAATGTTGATGGTGTGCGTGTCTGAACTTCCCAGCTTGAACTCAGATGAAGGCGTAAGTTTTTTCGAAGACATGCTTGACGGAAAAACGAGATCTGTATTTTTCGTTTTGGACCTAAATAATTGGGTCTTGGTTTGGTCAGAAAATTCGAGTGGTTCAGAGTTGCGAACGAATCTATGTTTTTGACCCAGAGCAGCTATATTGAAGTCAATGTGTGAAGATGTAGTTGGGTGGGAATAAGAAACTAAATGATCAGGAATCAGTTTTCGTGAGCTCTGAGCACTTTGTGCACACACGTGAGCGAATACAAAGGTGAAAAGGAAGCTCGAAAAGGAGACCATCTTTGAATAATTTTAATCTCAAAACTTGAAATGCATCAGCGAAATAATTTGCGAGTGCAGGAAAAATATTAGCGCCACTGTGGCGGATTACTTGCTTTGCTCAAACCTTGAATGTCTCAAACAATATATATTATTGTGCTTGCTAACTCATTCGACTGATTAGGCCTCTGCTTTGAAAATTAACAACTTTTGTGAGGGTAAGTGTGTTGAAGTTTGTTCAAATCGCCGACCACTCCAGCTTGTTTATATTTTCATTTTTTTCACATTGGGAAAGCAACATGAGGGGCGCGCGATTTATGTAGCAAATGAACACGTGCAAGCTTCAATATTTCACATCGAATTTTGAAAATTAATTGAATATGATATTTTCTAAATGATGTCCGTTGACCAACGCTATTTTTTTGACAACAAATTTTTCAGACAGTTTCACTCACTAAAAATTCATCAAAAGGTATGAAATCTGAAACAAAAAATGAATCATTTTAAGAGTTTTTTCTGAGTTAGATTAAATTGAGGCTGCCGTTCTGGAAGTTGGGATTGAAATTCTCTTCCGTGGGCTTAATAACACAAACAGAATTTGAATTCTTCCGGAAACAAAATTATGAGAAATGATTGAAAGTATCGAACACCAGTAAAGTGTACAAAAGATTTTTCGGGTAACTGATAGTTTTGATTGAGCCACTTATGCGTTACAGAGCTGACCAGGACAGTTGTTCGTACAATCGACTCCGTTGGAGGCGAGCTGCACAGGGTCCAATCTCGCAGGATTTCTACACCGCCCACCTCTCTCCCTCCACCTCCGAGTATCTACATAAAGTTGCCATTTGCGCCAATTATTTAACAATGTAGCACTCGGGCTAGCCGCTAATGAAACACCTAAGGTATCAGTTGGGTGTTCTCTCCATCTCAATATTCCTTAAATCAGGGATTATCACTTTTTAATTATTTTTTTACCTGTATTTATACTCGTTCATCAATTTCCTAAGACCGAAGACGTGATAAAGATTTTCTGGAACTATTAGCTTTGTCTTGAAATTGAAATTTAAAGGTATCATACATTTTTAGAATATTGTTTTACATAGTGGAAAGATTTGGAAGAATCATTTGCGAAAGCGTGTACATTGTTACACGTTGGACTCAAAAACATGCTTAATATATAACAATCAATAACAATACCATTGTGGGCAATTAGGCAACGAGTCTTCTATGTTAACCGATCTGTAGAGTAGATAAAACAATTCTGAAGTAACTCGGATAATAACTTAGCATACATATGTATGTATCTAACCTAGAATTTTTGTAGTTAAATAACATATATGTTAGAATCTAAGTGAGATAGGGTATGAATGCGAGAGTGGGCGATGAGGTGGTGGATGGTGTTGTTGGTAGGTATGGAGTATCTGGGGTGAATGAGAGTGGTGAATACTTGGTGGAGTTATGCGTAGAGAGTGAGTTAGTAATTGGGAATAGTATGTTTGAGAAAAAAAGTATAAACAAGTATACATATGTGAGGACAAATGGAGGTGTGATAGAGGAGAGAGCATTGATGGATTATGTTTTGGTTAGCAGGGGAGTGATGGGTCGTTTGCTCGATGTGCATGTGTTCCGTGGTGAGATGAATGGGATATCAGATCATTACTTGGTCGAAGGAAAGTTGAGATTAAGTGGAGTGTGGGGAGGTGTTAAAAGGAGGAGTGGGAGGGAGGTGTTAAATGTAAGCAAGTTGCATGATTCTGAGCGTGAGTGTGAGTATCAGGAGAAGATGAAAGTGGAGTATGAGAGGGTGAAGGTAAGTGAAGTTGATGGAGTGAAGGGGAATGGAAGTTGTTAAAAGATGCGGTGGAGAAATGTGCGAGGGAAGTGTGTGGGGTAAGGAAGGTTGGAGGGGGGATTAGAAAGGGGAGTGAATGGTGGAACGGAGAAGTAGGAGGGGCTGTGAAAGGAAAGCGGGGGGCGTTCGAAAGGTGGCTGCAACGAGGCAACCAGCAAAATTTCGAAGAGTATAAGGAGAGAAAGAAGGAGGTACAAAGAATGGTAAGGAGAGCAAAGAGGGAGGCGGATGAGGAGTGGGGGAGGAAGTTGGGAGGGGACTTCATGGAAAGAAGGAAGGTTTTCTGGAAGGAAGTGAAGAGAATTTGAAAAGGACATGTGGAGAATGAGGCAAGAATGAAGGATGCAAATGGTAGGTTGCTAGTGGAGGGTGGTGATGTGAGGAGGAGATGGGCGGAGTCTTTTGAGGAACTGCTGAATTTGAAGGATGATAGGGTTGCGAGAGTGGTAGCTGTTGGAAGTGATGTTAGAATGCCTGTGTTTGGTGAAGTGAATAGTAGTCGAATAAGAAGTGTAGAAATGAAAGGTGCGTTGGATGTGATGAAAAATGGGAAAGCTCCAGATATGGATGGCTGCACGGTTGAATGTCTAAAGAAAGGTGGAAATGTGGTGGTAGAATGGATGGTACGCTTATTTAACGTGTGTTTCGAGGCTAGTAAAGTGCCGGTGGATTGGAGTAGCGCGTGTGTACTTCCGTTATACAAGGGGAAAGGTGACAGGTTTGAGTGCAGTAATTCTAGGGGTATAAGTCCACTGAGTGTCGTTGGGAAGCTGTATGGAAGAGTTTTAGTTGGAAAAGTGAGAGTGATGACGGATCGTGTGCTTGCTGAAGAACAATGTGGTTTTTAGAAGGGGTAGAGGTTGTGTGGATCAAATGTTTGGTGTGAGGCAGGTAAATGAGAAATACTTAGCAAAAGGGAAAGGTGTAAATTGGGCATTTTTGGATCTAGAGAAAGCGTATGAAAGAGTGGACCGTGTGGCTCTATGACAAGTTGTAAGCTTGTATAGAGTGGGTGGGAGACTGATGAATGCGATCAAGAGTTTCTACGTTGATTGCAGAGCATGTGTGAGAGTAGGGAAAGAAGTGAGTGAGTGGTTCCCAGTTGTGGCAGGTGTGAGACAGGGTTGTGTGATGTCGCCGTGGTTGTTTAATTTGTTTATGGATGGTGTGGTGAGAGAAGTGAATGCCAGAGTGTTGGGAAAACGTGCGCAGTAGGTGGGACAAAGTGGTATGTATTGGGAAGTGTATCAGCTGTTGTTTGCAGATGATACAGCACTTGTGGCTGATTCAGAGGAAACACTGAGGAGACTGGCTGCAGAGTTTGGTCGAGTGTGCGAAAGGCGTAAATTGAGGGTAAATGTGAATAAAAGTAAGGTGATGAGATGTTCAAGAGGTGGAGTGTTTGTAACTTTGGATGTGAGGATGAATGGTGAAGTGTTAGAGGAGGTGGAGCATTTTAGGTACCTCGGGTCGGATGTGACTGTTAAGGATAGTATGGAAGTAGAAGTGAGGCATCGAGTGAGTGAAGGCTGTAAGACATTGGGTGCAATGAGGAAAGTGTTTGAATGCAGGAGTTTGAGTATGATTGCTAAGAGGGGACTGTATGAAAGCTTGATCGTGCCAGTTTTGTTGTATGGAGCAGAGTTCTGGGGGTTGAGAGCAGCTGAGAGGAGGAAGTTGGATGTGTTTGAGATGAAGTGTTTGAGGAGCATGTATGGAGTAACAAGAAGAGATAGGATCAGGAATGAGTTGGTTAGGGGGCAGACTGGTGATATCAAAAAGTCGAGCAGGCGAGTGGATGAAAAAGTGCTTGGATGGTTTGGGCATGTTGAAAGAATGAATGTTGAGCGGCTGGTGAAAAAGATTCATATGTCGGAAGTGAGTGGTCTTCGAGCGCGAGGTAGACCACGGATGAGTTGGATGGATGGGGTGAAACGTGCTTTGTATGAGAGGAGTCTGACTGTGGACGTGGCGAGAGGGATGGCTGCGGACAGAAGTGAGTGGGGGGCAGTGCGTAAGAAGGTAATTTTATTTTTGACGCGGTACTGGAAGTTGCCCGCGTGTGATGGGGTTGACCTGTCCTGTGCGGGGGGAGGGGCTGCACTCAATGAAGCGGTCGGGGTAAACCAGCTATGGCTGTCGGGCTTCACTGTGGAAGGTGGTTGTGCTGGGCTGCTGCAGATCCTATCAGTTCTGGTGCGGCCAGTGATGCCTCTCTCGCCTCCTAGTGCTAATAGTGTTGATTGTGGCCTGCTGTCGGCTACCCTCCTATAGAGAGGAGAAGCCTGGTATATGTATGTATGATTTATGGGCTTAAATCATGTAGTCATGTCTTATCACAGATACGGTCAATAAGTATATCCCCTCTAGTAGCAATAATCCCTTTATGTAAATATTAAAAACTTGATTTATGGATGTAAATCACGCAGTAAAGTCGTATCACAGATACGGTCAATAAGCACATCCTAAATCGTGGTAACAATCCTCGTATGAACGTAAATCTTTTAAGAGCGTTGCTGAAAGACAGACCAACCAACAAAGCATCAACTAACTGTGTATTATTGTGTAGTGGATGAGAATTAATTTCTTCAGATATGGTTTCAAAAATGTTGTGGAATAAATTAACACGTTAATTGGTGAGAAAAAGTCTGAATTGAATTCTAATTTCGTTCTTGAAAAACATTCTTCTCCATCATGAAAATAGGAAAAAGGTCTGATAGATCAATAGTAAGAATTCCATTACAAATATTAGATGCTTGCATTATGAAATTATTATTCATTACTAAGGCCTTGTAGCTCGAAATTCCTACTGGTTTATTTATGAAGAGAAAAAAGGGGTTTCAGTGTGATAAAGTTCAGAACGTTCTCAGTTATTTCGTAGTTTTTTATTTCAACAAGGCCAGATTGTAATCACCGCCGATTATTATTACATCGGCATAGCGAGAGTTGTTAAGACTAGGTCAAATTGATTAGTTCATAACTGAAAACATTTAATTTTCAGAGGGAAGTTTGCAGAAGATTAGACCTGTAGAAATTCTGCATCGTAAACAATCTTGCACAGTTGTTCCACCACAAAACTGCTCTGTTCCTGTTCAACTGAACAGCTGTTCTCATCAGCTCTGCACTGTTCAACACACTCCTGTTCAACAGCGTTGCTGTTCTCATGCAGACCTGCACTGTTCAACACTTCTGTTCAGCTGAACAGCTGTTCTCATACACTGTTCAACACACTCCTGTTCAACAGCACAGCTGTTCTCATGCAGACCTGCCACTGTTCAACACACTCCTGTTCAACAGCGCAGCTGTTCTCATGCAGACCTGCACTGCTCAACACACTCCTGTTCAACAGGGCAGCTATGCAGACCTGCACCGCCCAACACACTCCTGTACAACTGCGCATCCGAAAAGCTGTAGGACCGCTTGCGTCCGGTGACTCAAACTTCACAAGATAATGAAATATTCTCAAAAGTCTCCACCGCGGTACTGCACTTGTTAAGTTTACACAAATTGCATATTTGTTATAACATAACAAGAATATAAAGAAGGGCTTTGAGGTATCATCAAAGAAAACTCTGATATAATATCACGAATGAATTTATAAGTGAAAATATTTCAGACGCAACTACTGAAACTGTTTTTAAGAGGAGTAAAATGATGTAATGGCGCGAGAACGGTTGCTTCGAGTCACTCGTCAACAGGATGTCGACTAAAAACGACAGTTTGAGCATCGCAACACGAAATCTTATCTTAACGGATGCGAAAACTCTTTACTCTTTCAAATAGTTAAATACATGGAGGTCATATCCGTACTTGATAAATGTTGAGCAGCGTGAGAAGGGAAAAGCGACGCTGATTTTAGCCAGTGGCGGATACTGGGATAGATTGCAATAGAGCTGGCGGTACCGTGATCATTAATTGGTCTTGTTATCGAATACATTACTCATGAATATTGGTTTATTTTTTTCATTAACTTATTAAGGTTTGAGGAGTCCCTTGCTGGAGTGCAAAATATAACATGTGTCAGACCCCTCAAATGAAATTTCCAGCCTTATACGTGCACAGCAATTATGTCATCACTTCAAACTGTTAGAGATTTTTTGGTGGGCGGAAATAATGTTTTGCTTCTAATTGTAGACGAGAGTACTCACAGAATATTACCATTTTTTCAGGGGACTACAGAGTGCCAATATGATCCATACCAGGCTTAGAGTGAATGACAAATTATATCAATGCTTGCTAAAGGTCCCATTAATCCAATAGGACTTTGATGCTATATCAAGAGCGAATTATTTAGGACCGACACTTCTAACTCTCTCTGAGAGGAGAGGAAGCATAAAGTGATGCTATAACATGTTGTCGAGAACTGTTGTTTCAAGCTTCTGTTTCTAAGATGTTTACCGAATCTATAAAAATGAACGTAAGTCGCTTGTGATGCTTCATTATACGTAAAATGAATAGCTTCACAATTGCAGTTTCTGAACCCGTTCACCTGATTTTTGTGCGTAAGCTAAACATTCTCTTTGAAAAGTGATTGATCATTTTAATCGCCCATACATAGCAGCGAAAGTGCTCTAATTTTGGAAACATACCCGTAAGTAAAATTTCTTGGATCAATGGCTGCGAAGAGAGTGTTATTTTGTTTGATGTTCCTGTTCAATACTGTGAGTGTTCAATGTGCTAATAACTGTCAGCGTCAACAGGGTTCTTGCTGACATGTATCGTGGTGCTGCTTGCTGTCAGCGTCAATGTTCATGTTGATCAACGCAGACTAAACGCATGGAATAAGGTCTGACACTAATTCCCGGAATCAAAATGCTGTACGCCTTTGCAAACGAATGTGAGTACAGGCAATCTTTGAGTTGGACAAAATCATTGTATGAGAGTCTCAACTTTCAAGAATGAAAATTAGTCTTAGTTATTTATATGTGAACCTTGAAATAAGTTTTGTTTTCCTTGAATAACTGGGATTATTTTCATTCTCATGAGTTAAGAATTGTAGAAGGTGATCTTGTATGCAGGACACTACTGAAGGTGCAGGAAATTTTTAAATATGCGCCACCGCTTAAGAATGCAGCTTAAACGATTTGATAAATGAATGCAGACCTGCACTGTTCAACACATTTTACTTCTTATCGACGAACTATAGTAGTACGTATAGGGCGATTCTTAGGGAATCTTATTCTCAAAATAAATATAAGAACCAGCGTTATAGAGAACATTTATTGTAGCAAACGTTTCGGAATACAAGTTATTCCAACATCAGTGCTGGAAGAAATAAAAAAATAAAAGTGCCAGCAATCGTACGTTGGAAGCACTACCCTTCAACTATTTATCCGTCACAGCCAACATTCAGGTTTTTCTCATATTACTGGCCGCCCATTTGCTTGTCCCCCTCAGTCCGCCATCAACAACCATTGCAATAGTTCCAATCACCCTTTCAGAATGTCTAATTTTTCTATTCTATGAAAAGCATTTAATGAACAAGACCTCCGTATTCTAGAATCTCTTTATATATTCACAAATAAACCTTCACTCAATAAAGATTTCAACGCGACAAAATTATTTGTAGCCCCTACTTCCTAACTTGCGGTATGCTGAGGTGTGCTTGGTGTGTGTGCATGTAGCAAGTGTGTGTGTGTGTGTGTATATATATATATATATATATCTATAAATGTGTAGGTGAACGAGTGTTAGGTGTGTATGGTTATGTACGCCTGTATGTACTGTGTATATTGCCTTAACGCTTAAGTGTGGTATTCTAGTCGTTAGGAAAAGATTTATTTTTATTTTGCCTTTTTGCTTGGTATTTTTATTCAGACCTTATCCGTCTTATGCATGACTGAAAATTACTTTTTATTTCTTCCAGCACTAATGATGGAATAACTTGTATTCCGAAACGTTTGCTACAATAAATGTTCTCTATAACGTTGGTTCTTCTATTTACTTTACTTCTTAATTAGCAATTTTCATTTTTAGTGGGTAATACGGTACAATTACGTAATACGGTTTAATACGGTAAACGGTTTTACACGAAGGACGTTGTGCTCGTAAATGCTTAGTTTTTGAGATATTTAACTTTGAAGATATTCATGAGATATTCATGTGAAGAAGGGCTTTGACTGCGACGTGAGCCTCCGGTGTACACGGAGGGGATTTTCATAATGGTGTTGACAAACTAGCATTCACAAACTCAATTTTCAAGAATAGTTAATCAAAACTAATGAGGGTACGATTCTGGTCACGTTTGCTTTCATCAAAATTGCTTGCTACAATTATTGACTTTAAATTTGCTTTGAACGTTGGTTTTCAGTTTAACCCATCGCTGTCAACGTGCCAAGTGGACTGGAGATAGTTGCTTGCTGTGCTCATGTCAGTCCCATTTTTCCTTATGCTTGTAACAGAGAAAAACAAAGAAGGGAGCAAGTGATTTTTACCCCTCCTTCAGAGTCCTGTCCACAGGAGTCTCCTTAGTTCATCAGAATCAGTAGAGTAAATTCTTGTTTAAATTACCACATTGGTACTAAGAAGCTCCAGGCTGCACCGTCCCAGGCTGGACCCTCAAATAAGTCGGGTATACTCATGTGTGACACAAGTTAGGGCATGCCTTAGTTACTAACATACAATTCAAGTACTGTGCTGCATGTCTATTATGGTGAAAATATAAATAAGAGGAAGTGATGAAATAGAAATGAAATAAGTTGAATACATATGGATACATGCAATATGTAAATGAGAATGACTACCAAATGCATCTTGCTGAAACTCCTTTCCATTCTGTTGAATCCAGGCCCAGCTCTGACGAGAGAAACAAACGCTCAGTCGTGGAGCTGCATGGAGACCTCTTCGAAGCTCCAATAAGCACCAACAGAAGAAGAAGAAGAAGAAGAAGAAGATTTTTACCCCAAAGAATTATTGCACCTGTCTCTCATGCAAGAATAGGGGGAGGGGGATTGTTTGTAGTAGGAAAGCAATTGTGTGTAAAGAAGGAAATTTGAAAGCTACTTATTAATTGTGTGAGAATTAGTGCATTGATCGGAGTCAAACATTGATTGAGGTGTTTTCAAGTCAATTGGCATGGAGAAAATATTATGGTAGACTCTAATTACTTGTGTGCTTATGGGCTTTTTTATTTATTCACAAAATAATTACGGTTGTTGCTGATCGATAGGTCTTAATGACGAAAGTTTGTGCGAAAGTTCACTCATTTAATCAAAGAGAAGAAAGAATTAGATTTCCAGTTTGGCATTTGTTTTCAAGGTTTGGTAACTTCATTCCTGGGTGAGAGAAAGGCTCCGGCTAACCTTTCGCATGAATATGCCCTTCAATTACCACAAAATTTGCAGTAATGAATAAGATGCTGTAAGTGTATAAGGTAAATGTTGAGGACTTGACCATAATCGATTTTCCACTTTTGGATGCCTAAATATTGTTAATGAGATTAAAATAAGCAAGTTTTCTTCAATGCACTTTCCGTCTGAAATGAGTATTTTACAAGTTATAGCGGTAAATGAGTTACCGGAACTCCAGTGTTTTAGGCGGGGAAAAATGAATAAGGGAAGCAAACAATTTATTACAAACGTAAAGAGGTTGGGTCGTGAGGAGTAGCCACAGTTATTTTAGTGAAAATTATAAATCAATTGAAATTCTACTATGCATAAACATAGTTATTGAGATGACGAGTTATATTGTCGATGCGAAAGACTTAATTCGAATGTTCCCAGATACGTCGAACCCACGATATACCGGGGTTGAAGTTACGTTACGGACCTGCGGTCATCTCAAGGCTGCCAGTTACGTCGAAGCAGCGGTGCGCGCTTGTACACACTCGATCATTCGACGTAATGGGTCGGTTACAACCTTTATTTATAATTTTCACTAGAAGAACTGTGGCTACCCCTCACGACCCAACCTCTTTACGTCTGTAATACGATGTTAGCTTCCGTTATTATTGCTGCAAAAGGCAACTTCAAAGTTTAATACTTAATTACTTCCTGATCCAAACACTACAGTTGCCGTAAGTTATTCATTCCTATAACTCGTTAAAAAATTATTTCAGACGGAAAGTGCATAGACGAAAAGTTGTTCATTTACACATAATTAACTAGGTTTAGGCATCCAAAAGTGGAAAATCGATTATGGTCAACTCCTCAACATTTACTGTGTATAAAAGCTGTAACTTAGTATTGAATATTGGAACTTCTTTATTCCGTGAAATATTATTGTTGATGCTCATATAGGAAGATCTTTTCGAGAAAGATGACGGTAATGTTGAAGATTTTGACCAATCACCTTCAACGAAAGAATTTGTTTCAAAAGACTACTTATATATCGTCAATTTTCAACGTGATTGAACTGTGTCTGTGTTTGTTTTTGATTGCATTTTTTCAGAGCAATACACTAATCGATTTTCCAATATTTGTTGCTCATATAATGGTAATGACATATAAATAAACAACTCTTCTTCTATGCACTTTCTGTCGCAAATAAGTATTTAACGAGTTATAGCGGTAGGTAAATTTTTGGTTTTTCCTCAGCAATTCCCGTTTCATATGGCAAAAATCGATGTGTTTTCTGTTAGAAAACTGCCCATAGATCGAAATGAGATCGAAATTAATTAATTAGATCGAAATGAGCAAGTTTTCTTCCATGCACTTTCCGTCGTAAATAAGTATTTTACGAGTTATAGCGGTGAATTAGTTACCGCAACTCAAGTGTTTGAAGCGGGAAGTAATTCATTTGGCCCGGCGAATGGCAACGCTGCAATGGCGTCTCGCTTCCGGTTTTCTCGTTATCAAAGACGAAACTAAACCTACCGCGCTAACTCGTAAAATATTCATTTGACGAAAAAAGTGTATAGCAGAAAAGTAGTTTATTTCGATGTTGTTACCATGATTCAAGCAACAAAAATTTGAAAATCAATGAGTAGTTGTTTATTTGAGAGCATTCGTCATCAAAGACGAAACTAAACCTACCGCTATAATTCGTAAAATACTCATTTACGACGGAAAGTGCATAGAAGAAAACTTGTTTATTTCGATCTAGTTTACTATGTTTAGCATTCCAAAAGAGGATTATCGATTCCCGAATAATCCTCAACATTTACAAAATATTCTCCCATGGTTATATCGCGAGCTCTAATTAAATGAAGGCTATTTTTCTTTCCCGTTTACTTCATTTTACTGCTTTCGAAGTGCAGAGTTTGTATGTCTGGAATTTAAGAAATATATTATGTTCACTCATTTCTAAATTAGAAGTGGTCGAGGATATAACTTCTTTCAAGGTTTCCTTCTCATATCAATAGACCAAGTATTTTATCAGTCCAGTCTTCCAACTTATTTAATTTAATACAATTTTCACCAAATATTATTCGTATTATTATTTACTTTTTAACTATTTTCTGTAATTTTATTATTCCGTTATTTACCATAGTTTTCGTTTAGCAAAGTTATTGAGGAGAAAGGAAATATTTTTCGAAACAGAACTTAGAAGCACTGGTAGAATTCCTCCTGTTTCTCAAAGCAAAATATTTTTTTTTAATTATTAGGTCTTTTCAAAATATTCGAACCAATCATATATGATATTCCCGAGTATAAAGTATCGCCTTTAAATTCCGAGTAACTCTTTCAAATAATTGCGCGTACGAAATTATATTTGAAACAGGATTTTATCAGCGATTTTGAAGCACTAACTGAATAATTTAGTTATGAAAGCCATACTGGAGTTCAATAATTTTAGAGACATTGGTTATTTCAATAGTCATTACATCAATCAATTACCGCAGAGCATCAGATTTGGTGCGTAATTAGTCCTTTCTACGAATGACTGTTTTTGAAAACAAGAAGCCTTTGACAGGGCATACAAATATGAACTTACTCGTCTCGCCTTAATGAGACGCCGGCGTACACGGAGGAGATTTTCATAACGATACTGACTGACCAAGAGTCACAAACTCAATTTTCAGAAATACTCACTCCAAACTGAATAAAAACACAATTTATGTTCACTATTTTCCAAATTGCTCACTACAATTTACTTTAAATTTGAGTTGAATGTTGTACTTCATTTCAATCAAGTCTGGGTTGACGAGTCAACCAAGCCTTACTTTAACACTTTGATCGCAACTGGTTGAACTGAAGTTCAATATTCCGCTCAAATTAAAAGTCAATAGTAGTGTGCAATTTTGAAAACAACAAACATTACGCGAATCAAGCCTTTATTTAACATTGATTTAGTACAATGAAAACTGAATTTGTGACTACGGGTCGGTCAGCAGCATTATGAAAATTTGTTCTGTGACCACTGGTGGGTGGGTCCTTTAACAGGAACCGTGTTTTTTTCATGAAATTTTTCTGGAAAATTTTCTGGAAAAAAATTCTGGAGGAATTTTTCATGGTACTGGCGCTAATGCGGTGCTCATAAAGGTGGTCAGTAACTTAGAAAGAAAATGCTAGTGTCAGTTTTCATTACTTAATTTGTAATTAAAACGCTGACTACGATTGTGCGGTTGCTACGGTCAGTTAGGTTAGGATAGAAGAAATCGATTTGAAAAGCCGTTTCTTCTGCTCTAATGCATTTTTAACCTATTCAAAAAGTATAAAGAATACAATTGAATCTTAATATGTTACCTTTTATTCAAAAATTCATTTCGGAAAAGGTAGCAAAATAGTTGAAATGTTATTTGTGTATTCCGGTACGTAAATGAACAATTTACCTAGTGGTACACATATGTACCACTTCGGAGTCAAAGTGTTAAGGATGAAAATGTGCTACTTTGACGCATTTAAAGCATCGTTCCGAGACTGCACCACTACTGCAACGATATCCTTTTGGCTGTCGAGGTTAGGAACGAAACACAATGAAACATTCTGATTTTATTTTAATTGAAACACATCTTCATTACTGTGGGGAAACGAATGTGCTGGTGCTCGTGCAAGAACATTAATATCGGTGAAAGTGAAGCATTTTTTCCCTTCTACCCTCCCAAGGGGAATTTGTCAGGTCCCGAGCTGAGAACTAGGTTGGCCTTCTTTTTGTTGCAATGAAATTTTTGTTGTTTTGGCAAGGGCCATCTTTTTCAGGTTTACTGCTATCCTGTTTCTCAGGACCTACCTACTATCATACTTTCTTCTTTAACTTTTGTCTTGTTTCAGGAACTTCTGGATCTTTTCCAGATAAGCCCCGCCACTAATGCAACAAATAAGTTCACCCGTTTATAACTTTCGAAAAAATGCACCTGACAACTTCAAATCCTAATTTAAACCAAAGATTGAAACATCCTTTCGTTAGAGAGTAATTTCAAGTCGATAGGTGCATTATTCCGAAAGTTACAAGTGGGTGAACTTATGTGTTGCATTAGTGGTGGGGCTTATTTGGAAAAGATCCGAATTTCTTTCCCAACTTACTGTTTCTATGCTCCTTAATTGTGCATAAATTCTGCGTTGCCTTAGATCCATTTTAAATTGTGAATTCCTTCTTCCTCTCATTGAAACGTTTATGTTGCGGTTAGGGTGGCCTAAACTAGTATATAATCTTATCTTCTATTCTACCCATTCTTAATATGGTGCCTGTGCGTGATTAGTGTTTGGTGGCTTGAGACTTTTGGGACAGCCCAACCATGAGATCTAAGACTCGTTTCTTTTATAATTTTTGATACGATTTTACTAATCGGAGTTGTCATACGGTTGCAGCATTGATACAATATCGACCAATGTGTATTTCACACGTGTCACTTATGAAATGTTTTGATGAATGGATGAGGATTCGGAACCACAGTATTCTTAGTTTCGCATTTCTTCGTAAATCGAATATTAGAAGCGACCTTTGAAAAAAGGGTCATTAAAAACTTTGACCGCAACGTGAACCACTAGTGGCCACTTAGAGGATTTCCATAATGCTGCTGATTTAGTAGTCAAAAATCAATTCCCATAAATACCTCATTAAAAATACATGAAGGCATCATACAGTTAATGTTCATTTTCAACATTGGTTTGATATAACTGAATATTGAACCTCAGTTTAACCAATTGCGGTCAAAGTGTCAAGAATACGTTAACCTGCTTATAAACTGTGAAAATAATATTTTCGACGCACACGTTGTAGATAGACGTATACTCGTATTTCATGAAGTTTTGTTATTGTTTCCCAGTAAAATTGACGTCGACTCTCTCCCAGCAACAAAAACTTTATTAAAACTATTCTTCAACTGAAATTGACTGACTCTAATACATCCTCAGCAACTTGATGAAAACTCAGTATTCTTTAGCAGCTGATATTGGCTGGCTCTTTCCCATCATCAGCAACTTGATGAAAACTTAGTATTCTTTAGCAGCTGATATTAGCTGGCTCTTTCCCATCATCAGGAACATGCTCAAAACTCA
Organism: Morinoia aosen; assembly: GCA_030386875.1. NCBI lineage: Eukaryota > Metazoa > Arthropoda > Malacostraca > Amphipoda > Talitridae > Morinoia > Morinoia aosen. The sequence goes on from CM059566.1 coordinate 27,238,514, forward strand.
GTATTCTTTAGCAGCTGATATTAGCTGGCTGTTTCCCATCATCAGCAACTTGATGAAAACTTAGTATTCTTTAGCAGCTGATATTAGCTGGCTCTTTCCCATCATCAGGAACATGCTCAAAGCTCAGTAGGGTAGCCGTAGCAGAGGACCGGATATTGAAAAGTGCTTGGCAGGGAGATGAAATGAAGTTTTCCATTCTGCCCGAGCACACACGTTGGTCCTCCAGCGCCCAGAGTCCCAAACGGTTTAAATAGCGTTGACGAGACGGCAGATCCGTTTGGCCAAAACAGACTAAGGTTGTTGGAAGTGTCATAAGCCGGCACGTATGAGTACTTCTGCCCGTAAAAGAAGTGCCCACCCTCTGAAAAAAAAAACAGTGAAAATATGAAAATGATTGTGTTATGGTCAAAATTAGGCAGGAATGCTAATTTAAAAATGCGTCAAATTTGTATCAAGACCGGTCGGTAATATTGCTGTAAACTAAAATTTTACATATATCCTCATTAATCCACCCAATCGAAAGAATTAAAAAAAATAGAAAAATAATTTGTAAAACAGTTTACGTTAACATTTTTTACACTAAAGCGAGTTCATCAAAGTTTGAAAATTCCTGCAATAGGGGCTAACAATGTGAAGGAACATTTGTTTGGTATCTTAGACAGTGAAATTAAAGCTACATCGTGTTGATTGCTACCATTAATGACAATCTTGGATTGATGAGACTCCAGCTCGGCACCTCTCAGCGGAATACAATTATTGTATCTATGGGAATCATCACTCCATTAACGGTAGGCCCCTAAATCACTATTCAAAACCGTTCTGCCCAACCCAAATCTCTGTCTACACCGCACCTTAACACTTTCGCGTGGTTGTGGTCGTTCTCTGTAGTTATGATCTCCACAAGCCTTCCATCTTCGAAACCACACATTTTCCTTTGGTTCTCCACAGTGCCGTTGTCGGTTCTGTCTTTCGTCAGGAACATTCTCACTTAAACCAAAAAACAATAGATTTACAATTGGAACTCGGCCTGAAATTTCTGGTAACCAAATTATCCTTGCCTACAAATGTAAAACAAATTCACTATCATGACGAAAAGAGAAAGCCATTTTTTTCATGGGAGTATTCATGTAGGAATTTGACGCCGCTGAAATTTTAAAAAAGCTTACTGGCTTTTGGTAAACCTAACTAATGCTTTTTACAGACCTGACACTTTAGGACAGCCTAACTAATACGAGTAAAAGAATGCTTTTTTTATTTGGAAAATTTGACCCTTTTGGCGAAACCTAGCTGATAACCTTTGACAAGCTCGATACTTTTCGCAAACTTAACGATGTTTTCGGCAAATTCAACTCATACTTTTGTCAAACCTATTTTTTCGAAAATTTGACAGACGCTTTTGAAGAACCTTGCTGACACTTTGACACTGTTTGCAAGCTCCTTGCTGGTACTTGCAACAAGCATAGTCTGTACTTAAACAGACTCAGCTGATGCTCACAACACACCTAGCCGGTACTTGCGACAGACTATTTATATAAGAGAAATAGACCAGCGTTAACTCATTCACTAATATGTGAGGTCCCTAGCTGAGAGTTACTGTAGGTAGACCTTCTTTTTGTGTAAATAAAATATTTCCTGTTATGTAAGGATCATCTTTTTTCGGTTCACATCAGTCCTGCCCTGTTTTTTAGCACCTACTACTTTCTTTCTTCATTTTTTACCTCGTTTCATGAACTTCTTTCTCAACTTACAGCTTCTGTGCATAGGTTCGGCGTTTCCTTCACTCCATACTAAATGATGCTTTCCTACTTCCTTTCTTTGAACATCTTTGTTGTGGTAAGGGAAGCTAGAACAAACTTATAATCACTCAATCTAGAGCGCGAACACATGGTGAATTGATCACAGACATTTTATATTCTGTACAAAATAATAATTTCCTTTTTATTTTATTGGAATCGCCACCGATGTGGGTCGGGGAATCTTAGCTAATATTTGCGGCTTTTGAAATTATCATTCGTGTACTCACAAAGAGAATTGACCAGTGAGATTGAGTTTGGGCAGTACATAATCACGTTCTTCACGACAGCGTGATACCGTATGGACGATGAAGCTGCTACCGACAGCAGCAGAAGCAGCATGCGAAGGTCCATGGTTCTGTTCGTCACTTTGCTTTGTGGAACCTGAGGGAAATACGTATGAATGCGATTATGTGAGATGCCAATATTTTGAAAGCAATACATTTTGAAATAAATTCTTTCGAGGGGTCCTTAGCTCTGCTTATCACTTTGCTTGAAGGAACCTGAGAAAAATACGCAAGAGTGTGATTCATCTAAATCCGGATACACCGCTTTTGAAGGCAATTTATCATGGATGAAAATTTTTTCGAAGCCGATGCGTAGACAATTTCAGATTTTCAATAAGAAGGAGAGAATTTTTAAACCCGTATAGAGCACTTGATTCAGTTAAAAACTCGGTGGGAATCTAATTTATGATTCGTTGGATTAATACTGCCCACATTTAGAAGCTCAACGTGTCCAGTTTCAAACGTGAGAAGCTGACATTCAAAGTAAAAAACTCTCGGGCTGTAAGAAACATGATACAATTATGAGGTTATTTTAGTCGAAAATAATTATGAGGATGGTTTAATAAAAAATAATGAGGGTATTTTAATCACGTTTCATTGGAAGGGTATTTTAATGTAAAATAATGATACAAATAATGATTGAGCTATCTTATGATACAACATACCTGACCTCTTTTCCCGAGTGTGACAGCCAAGATATGTGAGAAGTAACTGAAGCAAAAGATTTCGCCTGCTCACAAATATAGCATGTTTGTAATACAAGATGCTGAGAAATTCAGGTTTAGTGAGCGCAGTCCAATATTTTTCATTAGCTGATATGGAGCGAAAGTTCGCATACAGAAAGTCCCTCAATGAGACAGTGGAGCAAAGAACCAATTCTGCGGGACGCTGGTAGTTCTCGCGCGGGGTCACTGATAATTATGGCCCTGTCAATGAGAAGAAATACAAATACTGCAACAACTGCAACTTCTGCCCACGGAGCTCTCCAACAACACTGCAACCCAAAAAAGGCAGCACGTGCTCCTATGAAGTCTGGGACTTGTGCATAACATGATGACAATTCGAAGTGTAACATATTCGTTCAGCATTCGTGCTTCTTATATTGCTTCCAGAATTTCATAACTCTGAGGTCACGTTGTCTGAATAATAATAATCTTATGGAATTGCTTTAACTATTAGTGTATAGTACAGTTCGAAGTAAGTGTAATATTTTTGCGTACAGTTCATACTTTTCATATTTGCTTGCGGAATTTCAGAACTCTTAGGTCAACATTGTCTGAATAATAATCTTAAGGAATTGCATTGGCTTAAATGATATTTTCATACGATTGTTTTTGTAATTTATTTTACAATAAGACTTGTTTTGATGACGGGGAGGTCACGAGCTCAAGGTTATGTAGGCTTCCTCTTGCTGATATGGAATAGGTTTTTGTTTTGTTACCCCTCAGGGGGATACAATTATTGTATCTATGGGAATTAGTGCTCCCAGGGGGAAAATGGGAAGGCCCGAGCTGAGAGTTAGGTTGGCTTTCTTTTTGTTGTAATAAAATATTTTTTGCTTTGTTAAGGACCACCTTTTTCTGTTCACTGCTGTCCTGTTTTTCAGCACCTACTACTTTCTTCTTCAACTTTTATCTTGTTTCATGAACTTCTTTCCCAACTAACTGTTTCTATGCCCCATCTGCGTATATTCCACATTCCCTAATATCCATACTTAATGGTGCCTTCCTCATTCCTCTATTCGAAACGTTTTTTTTTTTGTAGCGGTTAGGGAGCTTTAAACTAACCTTTAATCTAATCTTTTGTTTTGTTACAGACCATCTTTTTCTGGTTCATTCTTGTCTTATTTATAAGCTCTGACTACTTTCTTCATCAAATTTTGTCTTGTTTCATGAACTTCTTTCCAAACTTACTATTTTTACATACCATTTGCGTAAATTCTGCGTTTCCTTATCTCCCTACTAAAAGGGGCCTTCCTGCTTCCTTTCTTTGGAACGCCTTTGTTGCAGTTAGAGAGGCTTAAACTAACATCTAATCTAATATCCTAATATCTAATCTAATAATACCATAAAAAATTCAAGTGAACTGAACCATATGAATTCAAGCAAATGGTCAAAAAATTTTAAGGAAATAGAACTTCAATAACTGAAAAAACAGGTTCGAACTCGAAATCAAATGAAATTAACAATGATTAGAAATGTCCTTCAAGGTTCAAGTCATTGCATCCTTGGGCAACCGCAACAATATGTTAGCGCCTAGCATTAACCTCTGCAAGCACAACAATATATTCGCCCCTCGTACTAGCCTTTGCAGCCACAAAGAATTTTTGCACGCGTGTTTGACCATAAATTATCGGGTAAACAACTTCCCACAGATTACTGTATCCATTGACCGATTCGTCCGATCACTGCAGAACTTTGGCAACGTCTCGGTAAATTATTGCGCTGATTTGGTGGACTCATCAGGGCAGTATCACGCTCACCTGACGTCACTAAATGTTTTTGAAGATAATTTTCGCTATGCAGGGTGTTGTGTAATTCGATGCACGTATTTGAACCTTTTACAGAAAAATACAAAATAAAACGAGTTTCATGAGGGACAAAAACCTCAAAACTCCTTTATTTTCAAGAAACGATAACCTGAAATAATTTAGATTTCCGTAGGAATAGGTTTACCATGCAACCAACGAGTAAAATCCAACTTCTTAGGCAGGTTGTTGGCGCGCGTTTTAGGCTATTCCTACGGGAATCTAAAACTACTTCAGGTCATTATATCTCGAAAACGGAGTTTTGACGTTCTTATCCCTCAAGAAAATCGTTTTATTTTGCGTTTTTTTCTGTCTATGATTAAAATGAGTGAATCGAATTAGTCATATGTTGACTACAAGTGAATATTTTTACCTTAACGTGTTTTTTAACGCGTTAGCAGCGTTTACGCTGTTGTTAACGGTTGGTTTGGTTAGGTTGTAAGTAGCAAAATCGGGAAATCGACTCTACTGTTGTCTACTGCTCGGAAGACATGTTTATCATTTCTAAGATATAAAAAATATACAGTTGCAAAGTTAACATTTCCCTGTGTGATAAGTTAATTTTAAAAAGGCAGGAAAACATGAAATATCATTCATTTATACCGGTACGTGGATAAGCAATTTACCTAGCGGTACACATATGGTTCAATACACAGCTAGGAAGCGTGTTAGTTTAATCTATTGTGCCCTATGTCTCAGAAACTCAAAAAACCATTCTCACGAACCCATGACAGCCTGAAAATTCCAAAAACGATGGAAGCTTTATGCAGTGCTAAGTTGTAAGCTTTACCGCTCAGGGGGGACAATTTTTGTAACTATGGGAATGGGCGCTCCAAGGGGGAGTATGTGAGGTCCCATGCTAAAGGTTTAGTAGCTTTTTTTTGTTGAAATAGAATAAGGATATTTTTTTCTCGCGAACAATCTTTTTGGGTTCAGTGCTGTTCTATTTTCAGCACCTACTGATTTTTTTCAACTTATTTCTTGCTTCATGAACTTTTTTCTCATGTTATTGTTTCTATGCACAATGTGCATAGATTCCACAATCCCTAAACTTCATACTAAATGGTGTCTCTCTTTTTCCTCTCATTAGAACGCCTGTATTGCGATAGGGAGACTTAAACCAACATCTAATCTAATCTTGTATGCTCTTTCTGCTTATGTGATATTACGAGAAAAGTAATTTCGTCTAGGATTTGCGTACAATACTTGTTCCTGAGGCTGCTTGTACACTGTATAGTCAGAACAGGGTCACGGATTTTCGATTTGCTGATCACTTTTGACTGATTCAAAATAGAGTGGGTGTAAATATGTAACAAATTAGAGACTTTTTTAAAGGGAAATAATGACAAAATATTCCACTTTTTTTATTAATATATAGCATGAATTTGAAGAAAATGGGCGATATATTTGACAGAAAAATGGATAATTATTGACTTAAAACTCAAAATATTTTATGTAAATAGCTTTTGAAATATCGTAATGCTAATTGGAAGAATGAAATATTCCTTCGGCTGATTTTTGAGTACAACAACCAAACTCGGTTTCGTCAAATTTCTTATTAAAATTAGTGAAAAATCCTGTACACTTGAGGACAATTCAACTCTTTCCTCTACATATGATTTTTGTCTTCTTATAAATCTGAGGTTTAACTTTTCTATTCCAACATTTCAATTGCAAGCTTTTTTTTCGTTTTCTTCTTAATATACACTGTAAAGTCCAGGCTTGGACTTGAAGCTACTCAAGTCATTAGAGAAACTTCTTCCCTTTCAGAAAAAAGAGAATTCTCAACTTATTAGACTAAGTACAAAGAGCGTCGTTAATCACCAAATCAGTTGATTGAATATAAACAAGAGCGAAATTGAACATATACAAGAGCGAAATTAAGAATGATATGCTACTCGAGAAACTGTAAGTAAACTTTTGTATCAACTTATCCGAGCTAATGGATAGGTGCTCAGTAATTGTATTTGTACCCCCAGACCATTCGAAGGCTTCTTTAAATTTTGAATACATTAGGATACAGTCTTTAGCCTCTAGTACACTGAAAATATACTTTACCCTTCGTATCAAGCATGCAACAATGTACACTTTACTTTCAGATTCAGGCAAAATGTGTTTTTTATACGGCCACAATAGGCTTAAAATTACTGTTCGGGACCTCAAAATGTACCCGTGTTTTTTATTAATTCTGCACTTGCAAGTGTCATCCTTCATTCTCTCGATGGAAAATGTTTTTTGTGGTTTGGGAGGCTTAAACTAACTCGCAATCCAATCGTGAGGACTGAAAAGACATGTTGCAGCAAGTTTTGACCCACGACAGTCAGTTAGGGAAAGTTACACTGCTGTAGAAAATAATATCATTCTTGAACCTTTAATGGAACCGTAAAATATTGTTTTCCAGCCCTTTCTTATCAAGGTAGGCCTTATGAAACAGTTCAAGGCGTTCAAAACTGACAGTGACTGTTTTAATATTTGCGTGACGCGTTTCCTGGTGTTACGACAGAAAAACTCAAAGCCTCAGAGCTAGACTGCCCTCAAATTAGGAAGCTGCTTGAAGATCAAGTTTCACTCAATCTATGACTGATGTTGAAAAAATGAAACTTTGATCATTGAAGATCGATATCAAGACCGCTGGGACGTTCACGTGATGGCCGACTTCGCAGAAGCAGCTGATGAATCCACAAAGTTTTTGCCAAGGTAAGTAAAAAAGTAATTATAAATAAATTCTGCATGTTTCTCATGGGTTTTGAATTGCATTAATTTGTAGTGGCTTAGAATTTTATCAGTAGTAGTTGATGGTCTACCTAAATATTTTCATTAGTAACTCATTGAGAGAAAAGAAGACCCGATAGAAAATAACTCGTGTTGGAATTGAAATCGGTGACCTCAATTTACACGGGAGCAGGTTTCAAAGTGTATGTAACTCACAAAAAGTAGAATTTTGTTCCCAGTGTAATATCTAAATGCTGCTCGATCACAAGTGAGGCAAAATATTGAATCTAACGCTTTCCTCTCAAATGGAAAAGAAATATTTTAGAAATGGGTTCTCTATTTAAATTCTCCACTTAAATACTTCTGGATTCTCCATTTGGATCTTGGATTACCCGTTTCTATATCGGATTACCCGTTTGTATCTTGGATTCTCCGTTTGTATCGTGGATTATCCGATTGTATCTAGGATTATCCGATTGTATCTAGGATTATCCGATTGTATCTAGGATTATCCATTTGTAATTTGGATTCTCCATTTGGATCTTGGACTCTCCATTAAATATTGGTGGATTCTAAATTAGGATCGTGGATTTTTTAAATTTTAAATGGTTACTCCTCAAAAGGACGAGTTTGCTAACCATGTGGGAAGAGTGTGCCTATTTTGAAGTTCCAGCTTCTCAATACTTGATGAATTTTGTTAAGCACGAGATTCGTGAAAAATGTCTCTCTGCTGCAAATTTTTTCCATATTTTGCAGGTTTATTGTCTCTGATTTAATGATTGATTTTAAAACAGATTCCGTAAATTGTATTTTATTAGTATTATTTTTATAGGTGAGCAGAATTGAGCGTCCGTTGTACTGGAACAGGGTGACAATCAGTGCTTGTTTATAAACTGTTTATAAGTCTTCTTATGTGAACACGTCTAATGCCAAGTTTGTGAAAACTTCTAGCAATGCAGAAAAATTCTCCCACCTAGCACTGTATTTGAAGTTTTCTGGCATCTGCACATGGTAGTGCAAATAGTTTATATTGATATTAAGGCTAAAGAGAGCAGCTTTATTTTTAACTGCAATATATAGATGAACACACCTGCAAACACTGGCTATTCTCTCTCATTTGTTATCGCTGTGGTGTCCCAGTAGCTATCAAGGAGCAGTATAACTGAAAATAACTGAAAAATAACTGAAGAATAAATTCTAAATTGAGTTAACTTTATTTCCGTGATTCTCGTTCAACTGGCCACCATGGATAATTTTTTGTTTTCCATTTGGTGATTTCGGTAAGCCATCACTTTGAATTTCAAATTCTTCTTGAAAATAATATCGTATTATACAGCAAAGCTATTCCAAAAATTAATTGAAGAGAATATTAGGCGACATACCTGTACTTAGCGTTCCAACGATAGTACTTGCAAAAATATGTTGATAACTTCACACAATGTCTTCGATTCGCAAATACAATTTAAAGCCTTCGATATGGAATAGCTCATTCCCGTACGCAGTATTTTTTTGGATTTGCCAAACTCGCACGTTCAATGGCACAAAGGTGAACTTTTAAGTGAATTACGATTTAAGAATCAGTACCTGATTTTCGCCATTATATTCTTAGTAAAACTTGAAAACTGCAAGTACATCTTAAATTGATTATAAATACAAAATTCTTCTAATGTGGAACAGGAACAAATAAATTTCTCACTTACGTTTTACTTCAAACTCTTCTTTATGAACATGTGGTTCACTTTAACTTTGATTTAGCATTCTTTGAAAACTTATGGCACTCCACCTTGGCCTTTTGCATTTCCATCTGTCTGGGCGAGCAGCCAACGTCTGTTCTGTAGCAGTCACGAAGGCAAAGTGAGGCTTTGTACCTGCTAATCCGAGACAGCGAAATCATTGGAAATGATGTAAAAGTTTCTGTCACACCAGCTGCCTCGATACGACTGCGTGCAGTTATGCTCAAATCTGTCCAATGCACTAGCCTTAAGAAACAATCTGTTGCTGTATCGCTTGAGGTAAATAAACTGTTTAAATATGTTTAAATTGCTTGCAATATGCCTTTTGGTTCAATTAGAGCACCCTAACGGCAATGCTGGCTGGTAGTTTTTGGTCGAAAAATAGTATGTTTTGGTCAACACGTCCCCTGCGAATTGGGCGCTATGTGTACCATTTGACAAATTACGCTTTCACGTACCGGTATAAATAAATGATATTTCATTTGTTTCGCGATCTTTTGAAAAAATAAATGTTTGGAGACGAGGTGTAATGTTAACATGCAATTGCATGTTTATACTTGATAGAAACTAAAAAATGCATTCTAGCAATAAGACCGATTTCCCAATTCTGCTACTTACAATCTAACCAAACCCAAAGTTAACTACTGCGGAAGCGCGGTAAACATGTTAATGAGTTGTTTTCAAATATGTTGTATTAACACGTAACTAAATTAGAAGTAGTCGAGGATATAGCCTCCTCCAATGTTCCATTCTCATTTCAATAGATAGGTATTTTTCCAGTCTAGTTTTTCTACTGATTTAATTCACTACAATTTTTTTTCAGCGAAATTATTGAGCAAATATTTTCTGAGACAGAACAAAGATGCACTGGCAGAGTTTCTGTTGCTTCACGAAAAAAAATGCGTGACTTGATTATGAGGCGTTTCAAAATTTTCAAACCAATCAAACATGATTGGTTTGAGTAATAAAGTAACGCCTTCAAATTTTGAGTAACTCCTTCAAATAGTTCATACTGGCTAAATAGGTATTTTGGGCAAAGTTACAGTAGTAATGCGCGTACGACATTAGTCTTGAAATCGGATATTTATCAGCGATCATGAGGCTCTAACTGAAGAATTTTTTGGTAACATAACCGAATTTGGTTATAAAAGCTATGGGGTTAATAATTTTAGAGATATTGTTCATTTCGATGGTCATTACATCAATCATCTACCGTAGAGCATCAGATTTTGCACGTAATTAGTCCTCCCCTCAGGGGGATTCAACTATTGTGTCTATGGGAATTAGCGCTCCCAGGGGAGCCATGTGAGGGCCCGAGCTAAAGGTTAGGTAAGCTTCCTTTTTGTTGTAATAAAATAGGTTTTTGTTTTGTTACGGACCATCTTTTTTCGGTTCACTGCTGTCCTGTTTTTCAGCACCTACTACTTTCTTCTTCGACTTTGACCTTGTTTCATGAACAGCTTTCTCATCTTACTGTTTCTATGGCCCTTCTGCATAGATTCCCCATTCTCTTATCTCCATACTAAATGGTACCTTCCTCCTTCCTCTCTTCGATACGCTCTTTTTTTTTGTAGCGGTTATGGAGGCTTAAACTAACTTATAATCTAATAATCTAATCTTAATCGTAGTTATCATATGGCTGCAGCATCGATGCAATATCGCCCAATGTATATTTAACACTCATCACTGATGAAATAATGTTTTGATAAATATTTGAAGATTCAGTAACTCAGTGTTCTTAACATCGCATTTCTTCGTAAATTGACTATGATAAAATCCCTGTGAAATGGGTCATTAAGTATACGTTAACCAACCGATAAACTACGACGAGAATATTTTCAACGGACGTTCTAAAGAACATAAATTATTTTCCATAACGTTTGTTATTCTTTCTAACTAAAATTGACATTCACTCTATCGTGGCCTCAGCCACTTGATCAAAACTCAGTATTCTTTAATTGAAATTGCCTGACTCTATCCCAGCATCAGCAACTTGATCAAACGCTATGTCCTTGAACTGAATTTAGCTGATTTTCTCGCGGCATCAGCGACTTGATCAAAGTTCAGTAGGGTAGCCGTAGCAGAGAACCGGATAATTGTGATAGCTTGGCCGAGAGATGAAGTGAAGTTTTCCAAATTCTCCGAGCACAGACGTTGGTCCTCCATCGCCAAGAGTCCCGAACTGTTCAAAAAGCGTTGGTGAGACGGCAGATCCGTTTGGCCAAAACAGACTTTGGTCGTTGTAAGTGTCATACGCCGGCACGTAAGCGTACTTCTCTTTCTTGAACTCGAACCCACCCTCTGCAAACAAATATTGTAAATATGAGCAAGATTATTTTAAACATCAAGGTTTCACAAGAATGCTAATTCATAAAGATGTTAATCATTCATTCAAGTTTGTGTAGCTGTAAACCAAATCTTAACAAGTGTCCTCATTAACCCGTGCAGTTCATTAAAGTTTCAGAAAAAAAATAACAAACCTTTCCTCAAAGCTGTTAACGTTTACACTTTCTGCATGAAACGAGCTCATCAAATTTTGAAAACTCCCATAATAGGAGGTAACGAAGTGAAGGAACGTTAGTTTGGTGTTTTAGATGGTGAAAAAGAAGCTCCATCGTATTGATTGCTATCATTGACCACAGTTTTGCGTTGATCAGACCCCCACCAGACCCCAGGGGGATGCAACTATTGTATCTATGGGAATTAGCGCTCCCAGGGATATATGTGAGGTCCCGTGATCACAATTCAAAATTGTTCTATCCAACCCATATCTCGTTCTCCACCGTACCTGCAATTAAGTTCTTTGCGTGGTTGTGCTCGTCCTCCGTAGCTATGATCTCCAACAGCCATCCGTTTTCTGATACAGTTTCCTCTGGTTCTCCACATTGCCTTCTTTTGTCATTTCTTCCGTCAGGAACAGTCTCACTTCAGACAAAAACAATAGAAATATAATTAGAATTCGACCTAAAACTTGAGGTAACTAAAGTTAGCCTTGCCTACGATGATAAAACAAATTCACTATCTTGGCGAAAAGAAGATGCCGTTTTGTGGAATTTCAAAACAGCCAAGTAGCCCTTTTGGCAAGCCCAACTGATCTTTTTGGCTAGCCTAACTGAAATTTTGGGAAGCCTGACAATTTAGCCGAGCTTAACTGACTTTTTTCGCAATCCTGACACTTTTGGCGAACAGAACTGACACTTTTGGCAAACAGAACTGACACTTTTGGCAAACAGAACTGACACTTTTGGCAAACAGAACTGACACTTTTGGCAAACAGAACTGACACTTTTGGCAAACAGAACTGACACTTTTGGCAAACAGAACTGACACTTTTGGCAAACAGAACTGACACTTTTGGCAAACAGAACTGACACTTTTGGCAAACAGAACTGACACTTTTGGCAAACAGAACTGACACTTTTGGCAAACAGAACTGACACTTTTGGCAAACAGAACTGACACTTTTGGCAAACAGAACTGACACTTTTGGCAACCAGAACTGACACTTTTGGCAAACAGAACTGACACTTTTGGCAAACAGAACTGACACTTTTGGCAAACAGAACTGACACTTTTGGCAAACAGAACTGACACTTTTGGCAAACAGAACTGACACTTTTGGCAAACAGAACTGACACTTTTGGCAAACAGAACTGACACTTTTGGCAAACAGAACTGACACTTTTGGCAAACAGAACTGACACTTTTGGCAAACAGAACTGACACTTTTGGCAAACAGAACTGACACTTTTGGCAAACAGAACTGACACTTTTGGCAAACAGAACTGACACTTTCGGCAAACAAAACTGACACTTTTGGCAAACAGAACTGACACTTTTGGCAAACAGAACTGACACTTTTGGCAAACAGAACTGACACTTTTGACAAACAGAACTGACACTTTTGACAAACCGAACTGACAGTTTGACAGTGTTAATTTGCTAGTACTTAGCTGGTACTTCTGACAGACGTCGTCTGTTATTGCGACAGACTCAGCTGATGCTCACAACACACCTAGCCGGTACTTGCGACAGACTCAGCTGATGCTCACAACACACCTAGCCGGTACTTGCGACAGACTCAGCTGATGCTCACAACACACCTAGCCAGTACTTGCGACAGACTCAGCTGATGCTCACAACACACCTAACCGGTACTTGCGACAGACTCAGCTGATGCTCACAACACACCTAGCCAGTACTTGCGACAGACTCAGCTGATGCTCACAACACACCTAGCCGGTACTTGCAACAGACTCAGCTGATGCTCACAACACACCTAGCCGGTACTTGCAACAGACTCAGCTGATGCTCACAACACACCTAGCCGGTACTTGCGACAGACTCAGCTGATGCTCACAACACACCTAACCGGTACTTGCGACAGACTCAGCTGATGCTCACAACACACCTAGCCGGTACTTGCGACAGACTCAGCTGATGCTCACAACACACCTAGCCGGTACTTGCGACAGACTCAGCTGATGCTCACAACACACCTAGCCGGTACTTGCGACAGACTCAGCTGATGCTCACAACACACCTAGCCGGTACTTGCGACAGATGCTCACAACACACCTAGCCGGTACTTGCGACAGACTCAGCTGATGCTCACAACACACCTAGCCGGTACTTGCGACAGACTCAGCTGATGCTCACAACACACCTAGCCGGTACTTGCGACAGACTCAGCTGATGCTCACAACACACCTAGCCGGTACTTGCGACAGACTCAGCTGATGCTCACAACACACCTAGCCGGTACTTGCGACAGACTCAGCTGATGCTCACAACACACCTAGCCGGTACTTGCGACAGATGCTCACAACACACCTAGCCGGTACTTGCGACAGACTCAGCTGATGCTCACAACACACCTAGCCGGTACTTGCGACAGATGCTCACAACACACCTAGCCGGTACTTGCGACAGACTCAGCTGATGCTCACAACACACCTAGCCGGTACTTGCGACAGATGCTCACAACACACCTAGCCGGTACTTGCGACAGACTCAGCTGATGCTCACAACACACCTAGCCAGTACTTGCGACAGACTCAGCTGATGCTCACAACACACCTAACCGGTACTTGCGACAGACTCAGCTGATGCTCACAACACACCTAACCGGTACTTGCGACAGACTCAGCTGATGCTCACAACACACCTAGCCGGTACTTGCGACAGATGCTCACAACACACCTAGCCGGTACTTGCGACAGACTCAGCTGATGCTCACAACACACCTAGCCGGTACTTGCGACAGATGCTCACAACACACCTAGCCGGTACTTGCGACAGACTCAGCTGATGCTCACAACACACCTAGCCGGTACTTGCGACAGATGCTCACAACACACCTAGCCGGTACTTGCGACAGACTCAGCTGATGCTCACAACACACCTAGCCAGTACTTGCGACAGACTCAGCTGATGCTCACAACACACCTAACCGGTACTTGCGACAGACTCAGCTGATGCTCACAACACACCTAACCGGTACTTGCGACAGACTCAGCTGATGCTCACAACACACCTAGCCGGTACTGGCGACAGACTCAGCTGATGCTCACAACACACCTAGCCGGTACTTGCGACAGATGCTCACAACACACCTAGCCGGTACTTGCGACAGACTCAGCTGATGCTCACAACACACCTAGCCGGTACTTGCGACAGATGCTCACAACACACCTAGCCGGTACTTGCGACAGACTCAGCTGATGCTCACAACACACCTAGCCGGTACTTGCAACAGACTCAGCTGATGCTCACAACACACCTAGCCGGTACTGGCGACAGACTCAGCTGATGCTCACAACACACCTAGCCGGTACTTGGAGAACATGACCACGCCGTCCTGCCGTCTAACGTACACCGGTCCGCGTGCCCCCTCCATCAGGTAACACTCGGACGTATCGGACACGTACGATGTCGCCGTGCATGAAGGGGTCACGTCGCACATCTTCATGCACGCACCTGGTGGGCAAACGAGAAATATTCATTTATATTACAGTAGAGAACTCTCTTGAAATTTCGCTGGGGTAGGACAATGCTCCTTCCATTAGAGAAGTATGCAGGGCTTAAAAAAGCTAATTGTTGTTTTGTCCAGTTCGTCATCTTGGCGGCAGTTGCACAGAAGGATGAATTTTACTGTGTCCTTTGATTCTGATTTTGAGAGTTGTATTATAAACACGTTGGTACCAAATAAGAGATTTAAATCTCAGGATTCTAATGCAGTTTTGTTTTTCAACATCCGTTCGCTGTATAAAAAGATATTGAAAATTTTTTCGTGTCCCGTATTTAAAAAACACCCTGCATGAGTGCATATGGAATACTTGAAGAAGATATTGTAAGCTCCTTGATAGAAAATACTCGCAGCTATGGCTCCTCAAGGTGTTAAGAACAAGCAAAAGATCAAGGAAAGGTATGTTTGTCTATCTTGTACTGCGAAGTCTGGGCACCCAGGGAAATACTGAATAATTTTACTGCCTTTGGAATTACAGGGCTTCAAAATTTCTATGTTTTGTATCTACTTAACATCTTTCTTCGCTCATGCCTTCTTCACGATCTCTTCTCTATCGTTTCTTCCTTTTCATTCCAACCTAGGGTACCTTATGCGCATAAGAAGAAACCAATAATAACTGCGGGTTTTTCCAGCATCTACTACTTTATTCTTTAACTCTTAACTTGCTTCATAAACTTCTTTCACAACTTTCTGTTTCTATGTACCTTGTGCATAGATTCTGCGTTCAATTAACTTCATACTAAATGGTACTTTTACCCTTCCTCTCTTTGAACATCTTTGTCGTCGTTAGGGAGGCTAAAATTAACTATAACCAAACAATCAATCTTGTGTGGGAACAGAACTTGTACATTGACCACGCACATTTTACTGTCCATACAAAATGGTCTCTTCCCTTTTACTTTCTGTAAATCACCATCGATATGGGTAAGGAATCCTTACCTAATATATCTATGGGAATTAGCGCCCCCAGGGGGACAATGTGAGGGTCCGAGCTGAGAGTTAGGTAAGCTTTATTTTTGTTGAAATAAAATGTTTTTGTTATGTTAAGGACAACCTTTTTTCGATTCACTGCTGTCCTGTTTTTCACCACTTACTACTGTCTTCTTCAACTTTGATCTTGTTTCATAATCTTCCTACCCAACTTACTGTTTCTATGCCCTTTCTGCGTAGATTCCGCGTTTCCTTAACTCCATACTAAATGGTGCCTTCCTCATTCCTCTCTTTGGATCGCATTTGTTGCTGCGGATAGGGAGGCTAAAACTAACGACTAAACTAAACTCCTTTCCTAACATGCGTGGCTTTTGAAATAAATATTGGTGTACTCACAACGTGTATCGGCCGGAAAGACGGAGTTTGGGTAGTACACCATTACGTTCTTCGCGATGTATTGGTACTGTGTGAGTGATGAAGCTGTTGCTGAGAGCAGCAGCAGTAGCAGTAGCACGTGAAGGTCCATGGCTGAGTTTGTCACTCAGTTTGAAAAAATCTGAGGGAAATATGTAAGAATGTGATTATGTAAAATGAAAATATTTTGAAAATATTCCATTTGGGATGAAAACTCTATCGAATGGTGGGAAAATAAGAAAATACGTAAAAATGTGGTTCATTAAGATGCCGCACTTTCGAAAACAGTCCACAATCTTTCATGAAAGTTGTTTCGAAGCCGTTGGTTAGAAAATTTCAGATAAGAAGGGAAAAAAATTCAGAAAAAAGGAGAAAGGTAGAAAGGAGAAAAATTTTAGCTCCTAATTCAATGAAAAAAGTAGTGAAAATGTAATTTAGAATTCACTTGATTAAATACTGCCTATAAAAGCTCAGCGTGTCTTGTATGAAACATCAGCAGCTGAAAACAATCAGCAAAGAACAGTTGTGACAGTAAATTAAATTAAAAAATCCCTTGGCGTTCGACAAAAAATGATGTAATACAATTATGAGGGTATTATAATAAAAAATAATTATCAAGGCATTTTAATCAAAAATAATGATAGAAATAATGGTTGAGCTAACTCATCAAACACCCTAACTGACTTCTCTTTCCTGGTGTGACAGACACGAAACATTAGAAGCAACTGGAGCGAATGATTACACCAACAAGGCATTTTAGTAGTACAGAAAACTGAGAATTTGAGGTTCATCGATCACAGTCAGGCATTTTTCATTAGCTAATATAGAATGAAATCTCCCGTAAAGAAATCCCTCGATGGAAAAGTGGAGCAATAAAACAAATAGGCATCACGCAAGTCGTTCTCACTTGATCACGTGGGATCGCTGATTATGGCCCAATTCGAAGAAGCAAAACAGCTTATTTCCAATGAAGTTGATCCCCTCCTGGAGTTACAATTATTGTATCAATGGGAATTAACACTTCCAGGGGCAAAATGGGAGGACCCGAGTTGAGAGTTAGGTAGGCCTTCTAGTTGTTGAAATAAAATGTTTTTCGCTATGATAAGGACCACCTTTTTTTCGGTTTACTGCCGTCCATGTTGTCATCGCCTATTTATTTCTCCTTCAACTTTTATTTTGTTTTATAAACTTCTTTCCTAACTTACGGTTTCTATGCCCCCTTCTGCATAGATTCGGCATTCCCTTATCTCCATACTAAATAGTGCCTTCCTCTTTCCTTCGAAACGCTTTTTTTTGCGGTTAGGGGGGCTTAAGCTTATCTCTAACCTAGTTTCCGTACCACTTCTCCCATCCGTTTTCTTAAATTTCTCCTATCCGTTTTCTCCAATTTCTATCATCCGCAGAGTAGTTGCACGTGGCTTGATGAAAATAATGGACTACTGTAGAATCGAAACAAAGTCTTTTTGTTCAAAATGAGATGCTTACCTCAGAGCACCACGGCCATGACTGACGCAGTCGTTGAAAGCAGACCAAACAAAACGTCTACCATATTGCTCACGATTAGTTTGGCGTGAATGAAATAAAAGGTCTGCATTTCCACACTCACGGTGGACCAACTTGTAATTACAATGACTAGGTTCGTGGCCCAAGGCCATTTATTGCAAGGAATAGAACAAAAGTTTTTTGCGCCAAATTTTAGGGTGCAAAACGTGCAATTCGTTGGCGGTTTTCAGCCATCAGTTCCATAGTCGAAACCTGGACGAAAGAAGCAGCTAATGTGCCTAACTTCTGCATGCTCCGTAATGACAAAAATTCAAACTTGGATCATATCACTGAGGTTTGTCGATATCAGTAACATGGCTTTGTGTAGCGAAGGTAGTTTATTATGCAGCCAATCTTTTTTTATGGCCGATCGTCGGTTTGGTTATTTCCGTAATTCATCATCCGTTATTGTCGGCGGCGAAAATTTTCATAATTTTTCCGATGACGTCCGACGATATCGCAGTTGTAGGCACTGAATTGTTGCGATATAATTCGGTTAATTTCTCACTCCCAACCAAAATTCGGACCTCTGCAACCACAATAATATATTAGCGCTTCGTATTAACCTCTGCAACCACAACAATATATTAGCGCCTCGTATTAACCTCTGCAACCACAACAATATATTAGCGCCTCGCATTAACCTCTGCAACCGCAACAATATATTAGCGCCTCGCATTATCCTCTGCAACCACAACAATATATTAGCGCCTCGTATTAACCTCTGCAACCACAACAATATATTAGCGCCTCGTATTAACCTCTGCAACCACAACAATATATTAGCGCCTCGCATTAACCTCTGCAACCACAACAATATATTAGCGCCTCGCATTAACCTCTGCAGCCACAAAGAATTTTTGCAGGCGCTGCTGTTAGATCGTCTATTATTTCGTTCTCAACTCCCAGAAATTGCTCTATCAATCGACCAATTCCCCACTGCAAAAAATTTAGCAATGTCCTGGTAAATTATTGCATTGATTTGTTGGGCTGCTCAGATCTGTCTCATGCTCACTTGACATCACTGGCGGTTTTCGAAGAGAATTTTAGATATAGAGATTCACTACAAGAATATATTTCACCCTAAAGTATTTCTTGTTTTTAACACGTTCATCGCGTTTCCGCGTTGTTAACGGTTGGTTTGGGTATGTTGTATCAAAATCGGGAAATTGACTCTACTGCTTCGAAGACATTTTTATTTTTTCTACGAAACATGAAAAATACATTTGGGGAGTTAACATTTCCCGGTATATAACAAGTTACTATTTAAAAAAGGTAGAGTAACATTAAATGTCATTCATTTATACCCGTACGTGAATGAGAAAATTTCTTAGTAATACACATGTGGCACAATACACAGGGAACGCGTTAATTCGATTCATGATGTCCAATGTCACAGAAATTCTATAAACCATTCTGACGAACTCACGAGAGCACAAACATTCCCTAAATGATGCAAGCTTTGCGTCATGCTAAATTGTAATCTCTACCCCTCAGGGGGATACAACTATTGACTCAATGGGAATTACTGCTCCCAGGGGGAATATGTGAGGTCCCGAGCTGAAAGTTAGGTAGGCCTTCTTTGTGTTTAATAAAATGTGTTTGTTGTATTAAGGGTTTATTTCTCAATTTACAGTTTTTCTGCCTCTTCTACATAGATTCCGCATTCCCTTATCTGCATAATAAATGGTGCCTTCCTCTTTCCTCTCTCCGAATTACTTTATTTTAGCGGTTAGGGAACCTTAAACGAAAATCTAATCTAATCTAGCGGTGCATTTGAAGTTTTCTGGTATTTACATAGGGTAGTGCTGACAGTTCATAACTATATAGAGGTTAAATAGCCTGATTTCATTCTTAAATGTAATAGATGAAAAACCCAAATAAACTGCCTATTCTCATTTCTTAAACAATGATGTGCTCTTGTAGCTAACAAGGAGCAGTATAACTGAAGATTAAAAGTAAAAATAACAGTTTAACTTGAGAATAAAAATAAAAAGAGCAGTACAACTGCAAAATAAGAAAAGAGCAGTACTACTGATGAATAAAGAGAAAAAAGAGCATTACTACTGACGAATAATAGGAAAAAGAGCAGTGCTACGAACGAATAAATAGGAAAAAGAGCTGTACTACTGACGAATATAAATGAAAAAAGTAGTGCTACTGAGAAATAATAAAAAAACGAGCAGTCTAACTGAAGAATAAAAATCATAAGAGCAGTACAGCCGAAGAATAAAAAAAGCCGAACAATCGAAGAATATATTCAAAATGAAGTAGATTTTATTTCCGTGTTCCCCGTGCAGCCGGCCGCTATGAATAACTTTTTTTTGTTTTTTTTGATGGTGCAAACCATTTGAATTTCCAGTTCTTCCAATAAATAATATCGTATTATACAGCAAAGCTATTCCATTAATATGTTGAACAGAATATTAGGCGACATACCTGTACTTAGTGTTACAAAGAGAGGACTTGAAAAAATATCTCGATAACTCCAAACAATGTGCATCGATTAGAAACTACGATTTAAAGCCTTCGAAATGGAAGAGTGTATTCCCACTCGGCGTGTATATCTTATGGATTTGCCAAACTCGCAAGTCCAATTGAATAATTTCAACTTTTAAAGTGGATTACGAATTAAAATCAGTACCTAATTATTACGCCATTATATTCTTAGCAGAACTTGAAAATATTGGAGTAAATCAATCTTGAATTAGTTAAAAACACAAAATTCTTCTAAAGTGAACCATGAACGAATGTCGAGAATTTGTCCGCGACACAATCTTTCAAGGTGACTTATAGTCAGGTTTAAGTCAAAATATTATTTAATCTTAACGTATAAGGAATAAAGGTTCTCGATACGAGCAACAAAGAACTACAACGCGAACACACGAACGACAAGCAACGCGAACACACGAACGACAAGCAACGCGAACACACGAACGACTAAAACATCAACGAATAAATTTATCTTGACGAACTAGAAGGTTACGCATAATTAAGAAGATACATTAAAGTTAAGGAGCAGCATAAGCGACTGCTTCAAATAAATTGACGAACGGTCGCCCGGTTCGAGGAAAGGCAACAACAGCCGTCGCCAGGCTCCAGGTAAGGCAACAACAGCCGTCGCCAGGCTCCAGGTAAGGCAACAACAGCCGTCGCCAGGCTCCAGGTAAGGCAACAACAGCCGTCGCCAGGCTCCAGGTAAGGCAACAACAGCCGTCGCCAGGCTCCAGGTAAGGCAACAACAGCCGTCGCCAGGCTCCAGGTAAGGCAACAACAGCCGTCGCCAGGCTCCAGGTAAGGCAACAACAGCCGTCGCCAGGCTCCAGGTAAGGCAACAACAGCCGTCGCCAGGCTCCAGGTAAGGCAACAACAGACGTCGCCAGGCTCCAGGTAAGGCAACAACAGACGTCGCCAGGCTCCAGGTAAGGCAACAACAGACGTCGCCAGGCTCCAGGTAAGGCAACAACAGACGTCGCCAGGCCCCAGGTAAGGCAACAACAGACGTCGCCAGGCCCCAGGTAAGGCAACAACAGACGTCGCCAGGCCCCAGGTAAGGCAACAACAGACGTCGCCAGGCTCCAGGTAAGGCCAGAACCGACGTCGCCAGGCTCCAGGTAAGGCAAGAACCGACGTCGCCAGGCTACTGTTCGTGTTAAAAAGAGCGACGTTGAACGATCAAAAATGGAAACCAGATAATAATTAATATACAAATAAGTATGCGACAAGGTGGCAATGTAGCACTTGTTCACAGTATAAATAAGTTGACAACCGTAAGAAATTCATCATTCACCTTCAATAAAAAGACGCCGTTAGACATTGCTTGGAAGAACCGCAGTTACAGACAAGGAAGACAAGAAGGCGCGCGCTGGCTCGGTTAATACTGTAGAGGGGACAAAATATTGAACATGAGCATAATTCTTCACAACGACTGGTGTTAAGTTTCAAGTGGGTATCACAGCAGTAATAAAGCGGCAAAATAGCAAAAATTAGCGCACCTGAACTTATTAGGTCGTCCAGTGTGCTTCTCACTTTAAGGCGCGAAGTTAATTAAGAGAGGCACCGGAAGAACCGGTAAGTGCAAGAAAAGTAAGTGAAAAGGAAGGCTACGTGGGGAGGAATTCAACCCACTAGTAGAAGGCCCCTTTTCCAGGTTAAGTTAGAAGCATGCAATTTTTTCAAGGTTAATTCAAGGTTAATTTAAAGGTTTCAAAGAAAATGGAAAGACCAGCTCAAAGTTTAGTAGAGACTGGTTTAAGAATTCATTAAGCACACACATTCAACCATTCATTCATGAAAATTTAAGATAAACATAAGGAGAAGAACTTAGGTGAGCTAAGCGCCGAAAAATTGAGCCAGCACGGTTTGTCTCCACGCAACGACGTCCAGCTCTGCCTTCGTCAAGGGTAGCGTTGACCGGAAACTGCGGCTTTACGACTAGTAGCAGAGCGCAATGAAGGACTGCTCGGTAGCAAGTCTAAGGCAAAACTGACCTCTCGGCTCCACCGCTCTCGGACTAGCTTGCGAATAGGTCACTATAGGTTGCTACTTGATGTGATTAGCAGACGTGCACCAATTTTGTGAGGAAATCCTCACACACTCCCGCGGGCGACAAACTACTCCCGTAACCGCTCTCGACACCGTTGAGCGGCGGCTCTGAGTGGTCTTTTATTTTTAAATTCAATTGTCTGGGACAAGTTTGCATCATCTGAAGATTCAGCGGTTAAATTTTCATTGGTTTGCGGGGTTTTAACAGAGTCGGCAAATATTTCTAAGGGATACAACAATGATACAGCGTAATCACCCAATGATCTGTCCGGTTTCCTAAGCTGCACAGAACGAATTCTTCCGTCTGCACCAGGATATAAGCGCACAACCCTACCTAAAGACCAGAAGGGCCTAGCTTTCACAGGCGAGGCAATTAGCACTACTTCATTTAACCTAATCCTATCTTCCCAGTTAGGCTGGTAAAGAGGCAAATGTCTCTCTCTGAGGGAAAGAAGGTAATCGGAGAAGAAGGCTTCTTTAAATTTATCTAGGGCATCTTGCCTAAGCTCAAGATTTTTCAATAAATCAGCACGAGAAGGGTTCAGCAATTCATTGCCCGCGCTAGCCATGAAAGTTAAGTTACTAGAAGTAGGAAACTTTATGAAGGAATTTGGCGTTATAACTTCATGATCAAGATCTTGACAGTCCCTGTAAGTAAGTGGCCTGTTGTTCACAGCCTCTTGGACGTCAGACAAGAGGGTAAGGAGTGCGAAGTATTCCATCTTTGCCCTACCGATTACTTTGAATAAACAACGTTTGACAACTCCTACCATACGCTCCCAGGTGGCCCCAAACCATGCGCTATACAGAGGTATCTTCACATGTTTTACGTTATTTCTTACCAAGTGTTCACTGAACACGCTGTCCGTGGAAGAACGGGTCAAAAATTCGGCACCCTGAGTAAACGAAGGAGCGTTGTCGCTGTAAATTACACTAGGAATACCGTACCTATTTGAAAATCTAACGAAAGCTGCGAGGAAAGCATCCGTGCTCATGTCCTGCAGCAGTTCTAAATGCACTATGCGCACACTTAAGCAGGTAAAAAGCAAGATGTACATTTTAATCAATTGGTCCCCCAACTTTACATGAAACGCACCCGTGAAATCTATTCCAACAGTTTGGAATGGCCTAACAAAGTTCACACGATCTCTGGGGAGGTCAGTAGGCTTTGGGTACTTAAACGCATGGGCGTTAATTTTTTTGCATGTGACGCATTGGTTTAACAGTTGTTTTATCAAGGGTCGCGGTTTTGGCAACCAGAATCCCAAATTACGCAAGGAATTCAGAGTAGACCCCAAACCCATATGACAACATTTTGCATGGCAGTTTAAGATTATCAACCGAGTGAAATAGCTGTCTCTGGAAAGCAAAACTGGGTTAGCAACCTCGAAAGCAATGTGCTTACACTTGCTTAATCTACCACGTGATCGCATGATTCCCTTATCATCGAGAAACAAATTTAGGTTTCTTACCAGTGGCGGTACTTCTGAAGTTTTACTCGCGCCTGAAAGGAAATCAAATTCATTAGGAAAAAACTTTCGTTGTTCAAACCGAGCCCAGTACACCTTTGCAGCGTTTGCGCATTGTAAAGCAGTAAAACTATGTCGTTGCAAATAATAGAACACAGAAAAAATTCTAGCAGTAACCCCGATTAGTTTATCAAGGCTCGAGTATTTATCAACCGGAAAAATAGGAAGAGGCTCAGGTACCTCATCGTTTACCGTTAGACACGTAATTAAGGCGCGGTTAGGTTGTGAAATGCAACCCAATGATTCAATAGGCCATTGCACGGGTGACCGCAAGAAATGGGGACCATGCGTCCACAATTCAAATTTGCTTTGTAGCTCTTTAACAGTTATACCTCGAGTAACCAGGTCAGCAGGGTTCAGGTGAGTAGGCACGAATTTAAATGAACAAGTCAAGTCAAAATCTGATTTCAGCTGCTCAACAAATTGAAGGACATCTTTAACGCGATTGTCTGCGAAAATGTTTCCCGATTTTACCCTTTTATTTAGCACCCAAGACAAGGCTATTTGGGAATCCGTAGCAATAGATATTTCTACAATTTTTACTCTATCCAACGATTTAAGGAGGTTAAAAGAACATTTTAAAGCCAAGTAAATAGCTAGTAACTCAAGTGTTGGCAAGCTTTTTGATTTTAGAGGAGCAACTTTGGATTTGCTAAAAAGTAAGGAAGGGAGGTTGGACTCTTCAGACATCGCATAAACAGAAAAACCGTAGTTCGTCTTTGAAGCATCGGTAAAAATAATAAGGGAAACTTTACTTCCAGAAGAAAATACTTTACGCTCAAACTTCAACTCTCCTAACTTATTTAATTCTCCCTGTAACGAGTGCCAGGTTCTTCGCAATTTTTCAGGTAACGCATCATCCCAGTCTAATTTTTCCTGCCAAATCTCTCTGAGAAGTACCTTGCCCCTCACCAACACCGGTGTTGCAAGTCCCAGCGGATCAAAACAACGCGCCAGCTTTGATAAAACCAACCTTTTAGTTGCCACTAATTCTCCTGCCTCTGCTGGAACATGTAGACTCATCTGATCAGAATTTCTGTCATACCGGTACCCCAAAATTTTCTCGAAAGACTCATCGTGAGCCACTCCTACCTCTTCACTACGAAAAACTTCTTGCAACGCCTTACTGTTGCTGGACCAGGACCGCAAATCGAAGCCTGCGTCTGCCATACGCGACCTCGCGTTCCTGAAAACATCAGTTAATTGTTTACATTATTTCCTGTCAGATAAACATTGTCCACATACATCATGTTTTTTAGGAAATAGCTGCAAACATCAGAGGGATACTTAGAAACGTGCTTTTGTATTACGTAGTTGAGTATAAACGGACTTGCAATAAAACCGAATACGATAGATGTGTATCGGTAAACTACCAAAGCATCGTCCTTCATCCACAAAATACAAAACCTATTGCGATCACACTCATCCGACAGCTTTATTTGCAGGAACGCCTTTCTAATATCTCCCATGACCAAGAAATCGTCATGTCTCAAACCAAGCAAAATATTGAACAAATTGCCCATTAAATCCACTCCAGGATAGGCCGCCTCATTCAAAGACGGATGCTTACCCACTTTAATGCTGCAGTTCAGCACAGGCCTAATTTTCGTGGTACACGTAGGATCTGATCTAACCACCTCTCTGTGAGGCAAATAAATCCTACGTTGAGGAGAGCGCAAAGGAACCTCTTCCAGGATTCCTTCCTCTAGCTGCTGCTTGAAAACAGAATCATACGCATCGTACATGCCCTTCTTGTTGAGCCGGTCTACAACTTTACTCAAAACAGCACGAGCCACAGGAAAATTGTCATTCACGTCTTTCAAGTTGTCATTCCATACTAGCTTAACGTGGTATTTCCCATCTTCAAATTTTATACCAGAATCAAATTCTTTAATTTTCTCTTGGTCAGAACCACAAAATTCAGTCTCTGATATACCAATAGATTCTAATTTGAAGATGTTGTCTAAGTTAGCTTCGACTTCAGGCTCAGAAAGCACACCACAGACTGGATCTAGGTTAGCAGCTCTGGGTTCTAACACAAAATTTACAGTTGACTCAAAATTATACTTGGCGGCGCGTAAATTGTTATACATTTCGGTAGCCTGCTTACGATCAAGAAAATGCTCGACATTCCCAAAAGGAATCAACATACCACACCATGAAAAGGCTGAGCCTTTCAAGCACTGGATCATTTTGAAGTCGGTTAGGTACTGCATCAAATCTACACCCAAAATTCCTTCTAACACAACCTCATCGCTATGATTCTGGAAGGATGAATCTGCTATCTTGCCACACTTAGCAACGTTTGTAATAGCTTTCTGCAAGCAATTTACAGAAAAAGACATCTGGAAACTTTGATCAATTAGTACCGGTGCCAGAACGGGCTTTGTACCGTCCATTAGATTCACGTTCAAACTCAGCTCGGCAAATTCTCTCACACCCTTCTCCAAAAATGAATTCACCGCAAACTTTGAGAGCCTTAGATCACCCGTAAACCCAATGCGTTCCAGCATCCTTGCAGAGACATATGAACGTTGTGAGCCGCTGTCTAGCAAAAATCTTACCTCAGCCACTGCAGCACCACGACTAACCGGCAACGTAATGGTGGGTAATATGTAGCCAGAGCGAATATCCGATACAGAGTTGAGGCAGGTATTGGTGTTCACACTAGGACAAGCAACTCTAGCATCGGTGCACATAGCAGCCACATGAGATTTCTGTCGACAGAATTTACATTCATAATCTAACCTGGCCGAGCAATTGCTGGCAGTATGTTTAGCGCTGGTACAGTTACAACAGAGGTTTAACTCCAAACAACGTTCTCTTCTGCTGGCATAATTAGG
The DNA here is from genome assembly GCA_030386875.1 of Morinoia aosen. NCBI lineage: Eukaryota > Metazoa > Arthropoda > Malacostraca > Amphipoda > Talitridae > Morinoia > Morinoia aosen. The sequence continues at coordinate 27,265,397 of CM059566.1, forward strand.
GTAAACGGAACAATTCGTCATACTATGTCCCTGACTCAAGCAAAATTTGCAAACTCTACGTTCAGGAGCTGTTATAGTAGAATTAGCAAACACAGGAGACTCAAACCGCTTTACCGAACTAGGCCTAGAAATGGAAGGCTTAGCTGTATTTTTAGCGGCTTCGACATTCACACGGAGATTCAAAGTCGCAATGACTTCAACATAGTTCTCGAAAATTTCAGAAAGGGACGGATAATTGTTGTTTATTCTGCGGGCCAACTCTTGTTTAAATATCATGGGCAGCTTAGAAAAGACGATGTGCCCGAACATCTTACAACTAGTTTTCTCGCCTAAAATATCGTACTCATAAATTCTAAGGTCAGCTATCAAGCTTCTCACTTCACTCAGGTACACTCTAGTTTCAACAAACTCTTTGTCATAATCACATTTTAGGTTGACGAGCTTCATGCAAAATTTGTGCACCAATTCCTCCTTATTAAGAAATTCATGCTCTAACAAGTTCAAAGCCACACTATAATTCTTATCATTTACCAGTAAATGTTCCACCAACTTAGCAGCATATCCAGCGAGGTAACTCTTCAAGTAAGTGAATTTTGCAGACCCAGAGAGCTCAGCTCTCCTACCCACAGCATTATTAAATGAGACCATGAAGCTATGGTATTTCAAGCAATCTTGAGAATCCCCCCTGAAAGTTTCCAACTTTATCGGAGGAAGCTTTACATCTTTCACGGCGTTGATTTTATCATTAACGGAAGCACTAGGCCCACCATTCTGCGAGAAATCCACCAAAGCCATCTCTACTTCGAGAGTATAGGCTAACTGAGCGTCTACTTCTGCATTAATAGACTCTGCCGAATGTTTGAGTTCTATCATTTGAGCCGTCAGTGCCTCGTCACATTCACCCACCTGAAGCAAATTTCTCCGAATGAGGTCACAATGTACATTAAGCTCAGAAGTAGCGCCTCTCTCACTTGCCTCGGAAGCCTTCTTGATAGCAAGAGTGATCTTACGTTTAAAGATCCCTCTCTTCTGAGCGATAGAAGCATCCATCCTTGGCAAGCTCGGATTCCGTAACTCAGAAACCTGCGGAAAGACTTAGGATTGCGCACGGGAAAGCAAGCGAAGAATCCGGAGATAACAGGAAGAAAATTCGTAAATCAGTGAACACAAATTTTGAAAGATAAATTAGGGCGAACACCCTGCAACGTAAAAGAAGATCTAATAAGTTCAGTATTAAATTGTGTCGAGAATTTGTCCGCGACACAATCTTTCAAGGTGACTTATAGTCAGGTTTAAGTCAAAATATTATTTAATCTTAACGTATAAGGAATAAAGGTTCTCGATACGAGCAACAAAGAACTACAACGCGAACACACGAACGACAAGCAACGCGAACACACGAACGACAAGCAACGCGAACACACGAACGACTAAAACATCAACGAATAAATTTATCTTGACGAACTAGAAGGTTACGCATAATTAAGAAGATACATTAAAGTTAAGGAGCAGCATAAGCGACTGCTTCAAATAAATTGACGAACGGTCGCCCGGTTCGAGGAAAGGCAACAACAGCCGTCGCCAGGCTCCAGGTAAGGCAACAACAGCCGTCGCCAGGCTCCAGGTAAGGCAACAACAGCCGTCGCCAGGCTCCAGGTAAGGCAACAACAGCCGTCGCCAGGCTCCAGGTAAGGCAACAACAGACGTCGCCAGGCTCCAGGTAAGGCAACAACAGACGTCGCCAGGCTCCAGGTAAGGCAACAACAGACGTCGCCAGGCTCCAGGTAAGGCAACAACAGACGTCGCCAGGCTCCAGGTAAGGCAACAACAGACGTCGCCAGGCTCCAGGTAAGGCAACAACAGACGTCGCCAGGCCCCAGGTAAGGCAACAACAGACGTCGCCAGGCCCCAGGTAAGGCAACAACAGACGTCGCCAGGCTCCAGGTAAGGCAAGAACCGACGTCGCCAGGCTACTGTTCGTGTTAAAAAGAGCGACGTTGAACGATCAAAAATGGAAACCAGATAATAATTAATATACAAATAAGTATGCGACAAGGTGGCAATGTAGCACTTGTTCACAGTATAAATAAGTTGACTGCCGTAAGAAATTCATCATTCACCTTCAATAAAAAGACGCCGTTAGACATTGCTTGGAAGAACCGCAGTTACAGACAAGGAAGACAAGAAGGCGCGCGCTGGCTCGGTTAATACTGTAGAGGGGACAAAATATTGAACATGAGCATAATTCTTCACAACGACTGGTGTTAAGTTTCAAGTGGGTATCACAGCAGTAATAAAGCGGCAAAATAGCAAAAATTAGCGCACCTGAACTTATTAGGTCGTCCAGTGTGCTTCTCACTTTAAGGCGCGAAGTTAATTAAGAGAGGCACCGGAAGAACCGGTAAGTGCAAGAAAAGTAAGTGAAAAGGAAGGCTACGTGGGGAGGAATTCAACCCACTAGTAGAAGGCCCCTTTTCCAGGTTAAGTTAGAAGCATGCAATTTTTTTAAGGTTAATTCAAGGTTAATTTAAAGGTTTCAAAGAAAATGGAAAGACCAGCTCAAAGTTTAGTAGAGACTGGTTTAAGAATTCATTAAGCACACACATTCAACCATTCATTCATGAAAATTTAAGATAAACATAAGGAGAAGAACTTAGGTGAGCTAAGCGCCGAAAAATTGAGCCAGCACGGTTTGTCTCCACGCAACGACGTCCAGCTCTGCCTTCGTCAAGGGTAGCGTTGACCGGAAACTGCGGCTTTACGACTAGTAGCAGAGCGCAATGAAGGACTGCTCGGTAGCAAGTCTAAGGCAAAACTGACCTCTCAGCTCCACCGCTCTCGGACTAGCTTGCGAATAGGTCACTATAGGTTGCTACTTGATGTGATTAGCAGACGTGCACCAATTTTGTGAGGAAATCCTCACACGAATGAGTTTCTCACTTTCGTTTTACTTCAAACGTATGTCCTTTATGAACATTTTATTCCCTTTAACTATAGTTCCCTGAGAACTTATGGCACACCACCATGGCCTTTTGCATTTCCATCTGTCTGAGCGAGCAGCCGACGTCTGTTCTGTGGTAGTCACGACGGCAAAGTGAGGCTTTGTATCTGCCATTCGGTGACGGCAAAATCGTTGGTGATGGAAAAAGTTTCCGTCACCACCAGCTGCCACGATACGACTGCGTTCAGCCTTATAAAGTTCCCTTGAGCTCAGACAGAGAACGCTTACTGCATTGTTGGCTGCTACTTTTCGGTGGATAAGTATAGTGTTTTTTTGGTTAACACGTTCCCCGAGTATCGGGCCGTACGTATGTGTACCATTCGGTAAATAGCTCATTCGTGTACGGGTATAAATGAATGACATTTCATGTTTCACTATCTTTTTAATAAAGAAATGTTAAGTACGAGTTGTAATCTTATCGTGTAACTGCATTTTCATATTTGATAGGAAGGATAAAAATGGTTTCGGGCAATAAAGTCGATTTCTTAATTCTGCTTCTTACAACCTAACCAAGGCAACGGTTGATTAATACGAAAACGCTCTAAACGTGTTGATAAGCTATTTATAATCCATGCGAGCGGAGGATTTTAGAGATGATTCAACTCTTATTCGCTCGGTTGACTTTGTCGTTGTTAAAAAAAGTTAACTTGTTGGTGAATACTCGTATGCACGGATACTGAGCTCGTAAAGTTCAATCGACTGACCAATCTATCTTCATGAGAAAATTTTGGTCAGTTCGTGGGGACTATCTTATCCCCTCTTTTATTTGGTCAATAAGCATTTAAGCATTAAGTATTAAATTTAGATAGACGGAACTACGGCCAACTTGGGACATCATTTTAGCTTAAGTAGGAACATTTACTTTCATGTTATATATTTTTTACATGTAGAATTATACGTAGAGCAATCGAAAACACAAAATTTCTTGCTATCAAGTGTATTATAAGTTACGTTGCCACTTGCGGTAAAGTTTTTCCTTGAAAAAAGCCTGAAATCTTCGGGAAAATATAAAAACGTTAATTTTAATTGCTGAAATTTAAAAAAGTTAAAAAGGGGTTTCCAACATGTGAGTTGTCAAAATTACACAAATTACAAAATTGCAAAATTACAACTCCTTCAAACCCAACTGACGCCAAACACTTCTAGCTATCTTTATCACTTTAACTGCGAACTGGTAAACTGAAGTTCTAAATTCAACTTAAATTTAAAGTCAATTGTAAGCAATTTTGAAATTAGCAATCATTAACTGGTTCGTACCATTCATTTAACTCTGTTTAAGTATCTACGAAAATTCAGTTTATGACTATTGGTCGGTCAGCAGCATTATGAAAATCCCCTCCTAGGCCACCGGTGGTCCCTAAGTGGACCAAGTGTTAACGTTTGCGCAGATTGACGAGCAAGCCATAAACATTCAAATAGACAGAATTTTTTTGTATCATAGAACGACAACGGGGCTGCAGATAATGGTGTCCAAATTGTCTAGTACATGACAGAATTGAAACCATTGATAACACACAGGAACGAGGGATAATTTCTCACCCTCCGGTGTCCCTTAGATAATGTGTTTAGAACTTCACTCCTAACAGCAACTGCTGCGTGTCAAAAACCAATGTGGTATACGACAGCAAATACTTGCCGCTAGTAGAAGCAAAATTCTTTCGGAGCAAATTAGAAATAAATAGAATAGTTCAGTGAGGGTCGTTGAGATGATGGGTCATAGTGTTTAATGCTCGTTGAGACGAAAGGCTCTAGAGCTATTATTGAAATAAATATCGGCTGAGATACTAGGCCCTAAAGATAGTCTCGAAATTAACGCCTGTTTTCTTTCGATCTGTCACGACTCCATGCAAAAGAATCCATCAATCTTTCTAAAGAATTTCTACCTCTGAAATTTTGATCATGATTGTTCTTCTTCACCTGAATTTGGCTGATTTTTTTAATATCATTATACGGAGAAATGAAATATTTCATCTCAATATTCTGAATGTCTCGATTTTTTTCTGTGACGAACTGACGGTTGCAAAAACATGACCATGGTACTGTTAAAAGAAAATGTTAAAACTCTTTTTTATGGCATTTAATGAAGTGACAACATTGTTCACGTGTGTGGAGTTCCGCTATTACTAAAATTTTTCAGGAACACTTTTTTGAGATTACAATTTTCACTGCCCGTCTCTGTGAACGTTTTTACGTGAAGCTCAAATGCGAGAAAAATCATTACTGTGGCGCAGCGGGGCTAAGCAAACGATGGCTGTGTGCCCGTCCGGAGTTGAGAGGTAGGTAGGACTTGAATTAGAATCGTTTTTTATTTTGTTTTGCGTTGGACCATGTTTTTCCAGTTATTTACCATCTTTTTCCAGTTACGGATCATCTCTTTCCAGTTAACTACCACCTTTTTCTAGTTACTTAGCACCTTTTTTCAGTTCACTACGAACATGTTTTTCAGCACCTATAACTTCTTCAAATTAATTTTCATCTTGTTCCGTTACCACTCATATGAACTCAATGTTTTTACGCGCAGGCTTTCTTGAGTGCAAACACATTTGCGTTTAGATACGCATTTTCTCTAAATTCAATCTAAATGGTGCCTTTGTCCTTTCTCTCTCCGGAACATCTTTGTTGTTGTTAGTGAGGCTTAAGCTGAGTAATAATCTAATCTAACGGCCGTGTACTTCATGTAGTTGTGCTCTTAGTCTTATAAAACTTTCGTATGTTTAGCGATACCCTTGTATGTTGTATGAAACTTCTGTGTGTTTTAGAAATTTTCGCTTGTTATACGAAACTTTTGTGTTTGTAAAACTTTCGCCTGCTGTACGAAACTTTCGCCTGCTGTACGGAACTTTCGCCTGCTGTACGGAACTTTCGCCTGCTGTACGAAACTTTCGCCTGCTGTACGAAACTTTTGCATGCTGTACGAAACTTTCGCCTGCTGTACGAAACTTTCGCCTGCTGTACGAAACTTTCGCCTGCTGTACGAAACTTTCGCCTGCTCTACGAAACTTTCGCCTGCTGTACGAAACATTCGCCTGCTGTTCGAAACTTTCGCCTGCTCTACGAAACTTTCGCCTGCTGTACGAAACTTTCGCCTGCTGTACGAAACTTTCGCCTGCTGTACGAAACTTTCGCCTGCTGTACGAAACTTTCGCCTGCTGTACGAAACTTTCGCCTGCTCTACGAAACTTTCGCCTGCTGTACGAAACTTTCGCCTGCTGTACGAAACTTTCGCCTGCTCTACGAAACTTTCGCCTGTTGTACGAAACTTTCGCCTGTTAGATAAAACTTTTGTTTGTCACAAGAAACTTCTGCATGTTTTACGAAACTTCACTGTGTCGTACGAATCTTTCATGGGTTTGAATTGCGCAAATTTGCGATATTTTTGTGTGTTATATGAAACTTTTGTGTTTTAGAAACTTTCCCTTGTAATACGAAACTTTTGTGTTTTCTTAAACTCATGTGTATTTTACGAAACTTGAGCTTGTTTTACGAAACTTTTGTATGTTTAACGAAACTTCTGTGTGTTTTACGAATTTTATAGATGTTTTACGAAACTAAAGCGCTTTTTACGAATATTTTACGGGTTTTACGAAACTTTTGTGCGTGACACGAGACAACAACGTGTTTTACTAAACTTTTACATATCTTGTGAAACTTTTGCATATTTTACGAAACTGCTGAGTGGCTTACAAATCTATTGCATGTTCTGCGTGTTTTACGGAACTTCTGGTCTTCCTGTTTTAAGAAAGCTTGGCGAGGCTTGCGAAACTGGGCTGCTGTACGAAACTTCGTGTGTTTTACGAAACTTCGCGTATTTTACGAAACCTCGCGTGTTTTACGAAACTTCGCGTGTTTTACGAAACTTGGCGTGTTTTGCGAAACTTCGCGTGTTTTACGAAACCTCGGGTGTTTTACGAAACTTCGCGTGTTTTACGAAACTTCGCGTGTTTTACGAAACCTCGAGTGTTTTACGAATTTTCGTGTGTTTTACGAATTTTCGTGTGTTTTACGAAACTTCGTGTGTTTTACGAAACTTCGCGTGTTTTACGAAACTTCGCGTGTTTTACGAAACCTCGGGTGTTTTACGAAACTTCGCGTGTTTTACGAAACTTCGCGTGTTTTACGAAACTTCGCGTGTTTTACGAAACTTCGCGTGTTTTACGAAACCTCGCGTGTTTTACGAAACCTCGCGTGTTTTACGAATTTTCGTGTGTTTTACGAAACTTCGCGTGTTCTATGAAACTTCGCGTGTTCTACGAAACTTCGCGTGTTCTACGAAACTTCGCGTGTTCTACGAAACTTCGCGTGTTCCACGAAACTTCGCGTGTTTTAAAAAACGTCATTGTGTTTTAGCCAACTTTTGAGTATTGTGCAAATCTTTTTATTAGCTTGTTTTCGAAATTTTTTGCTTTTTATTATACTTAAGCGTGCTTTGCGAAGATTCTGAGTGTTTTACCAAACTTTTACGTGCTTTGTGATATTTTTGCGTGTTAATGGAACTTTTGCATGTTTAACGAAACTTTTAAGTGTCGAGAATCGTATCCTGTTTCACGAAACCTTTCCGCGTTTCACGAAACATGCGCGTTTATGCGAAATAATTTCTTCTCTCACGAAACTTTTCGAGTTTTAAGGAAATTTGCGCGTTATACGAAACTTATGCGTGATCGCAAAAACTTTGCGTGCTTATGAAACTTCAACGTGTTTCTAAAGTTTTTGCAGGTTTCACGAAAGTTTTACGTGTTTTATGAAACATTTTCTTTTACGATTTTTTGCGTGTTTTGTGACACTTTAGCCTATTTTAAGAAACTTTAGCGTGATCTATGAAAATTTAGCGTATACTACGAAATTTTTACGTGTTTCATGAAACTGTTGCATGATTTGAGAAATTCTCGAGTTTTTTAGAGAGAGTTTGTGTTTTACGGGATCTGGCTTGCTTTGATGAAGGCCATATTGGTGATATATTGGCTTTCGAGGTAGCGTAGAGGCCCCCGTGGTGGTATACTGGCTCCAGTGGAGGTACAATGGCTCCAGTGGTGGTATATTGGCTTTCGAGGTAGCGTAGAGGCCCCCGTGGTGGTATAATGGCTCCAGTGGAAGTACAATGGCTCCAGTGGTGGCATAATTGCTCCAGTGGTGGTATATTGGCTTTCGAGGTAGCGTAGAGGCCCCCGTGGTGGTGTACTGGCTCCAGTGGAGGTGCAATGGCTCCAGTGGTGGCATAATTGCTCCAGTGGTGGTATAATGGCTTTCGAGGTAGCGTAGAGGCCCCCGTGGTGGTATAATGGCTCCAGTGGAGGTACAATGGCTCCAGTGGTAGTATAATGGTTCCAGTGGTAGTACAATGGCATTCTAGGTTGCGTAGAGACCCCCGTGGTGGTATACTGGCTCCAGTGGAGGTACAATGACTCCAGTGGTGGCATAATTGCTCCAGTGGTGGTACAATGGCTCCAATGGTGGTATAATGGCTCCAGTGGTAGTACGATGGCTTTCGAGGTAGGCTAGAGGCCCCCGTGGTGGTATAATGGCTTCAGTGGAGGTACAATGGCTCCAGTGGTGGCATAATTGCTCCAGTGGTGGTATAATGGCTCCAATGGTGGTATAATGGCTCCAAAGGTAGTACAATGGCTTTCGGGGTTGCGTAGAGGCCCCCGTGGTGGTATAATAGCTTCAGTGGAGGTACAATGGCTCCAGTGGTGGCATAATTGCTCCAGTGGTGGTATAATGGCTCCAATGGTTGTATAATGGCTCCAGTGGTAGTACAATGGCTTTCGAGGTTGCGTAGAGGCCCCCGTGGTTGTACAATGGCTCCAGTGGAGGTACAATGGCTCCAGTGGTGGTATAATGGCTCCAGTGGTGGTATAATGGCTCCAATGGTGGTATAATGGCTCCAATGGTGGTATAATGGCTCCAATGGTGGTATAATGGCTCCAATGGTGGTATAATGGCTCCAATGGTCTCATAATAACTCCAGTGGTGGTATAATGGCTCCAGTGGTGGTATAATGGCTCCAGTGGTGGTATAATGGCTCCAATGGTGGGATAATGGCTCCAATGGTGGTATAATGGCTCCAGTGGTGGTATAATAGCTCCAATGGTGGTATAATGGCTCCAGTGATGGCATAATAACTCTAGTGGAGGTATAATAACTCCAGTGGAGGTATAATGGCTCCAGTGGAGGTATAATGGCTCTAATGGTGGTATAATGGCTCTAATGGAGGTATAATGGCTCCAATGGTGGTATAATAACTCCAGTGGTGGTATAATGGCTCCAGCAGTGGTATAATGGCTCAAGCGGTGGTATAATGGCTCCAGCGGTGGTATAATGGCTCCAATGGTGGTATAAGGGCTCCAATGGTCACATAACTCCAGTGGTGGTATAATAGCTCTAATGGTGGTTTAATGGCTTCAATGGTGGTATATTGGCTCCAATGGTGGTATAATGGCTCCAATGGTGGTATAATGGCTCCAGTGGTGGTATAATGGCTACAGTGGTGGTATATTGGCCACAGTGGTGGTATAATAGCTCCAGTGGTAGTATAATGGCTCCAGTGGTGGTATAAGGTCTCCAGTGGTGGTATAATGGCTCCAGTGGTGGTATAATGGCTCCAGTGGTGGTATAATGGCTCCAGTGGTGGTATAATGGCTCCAGTGGTGGTATAATGGCTCCAGTGGTGGTATAATGGCTCTAATGGTGGTATAATGGCTCCAATGGCGGTATAATGGCTCTAATGGTGGTATAATGGCTCCAATGGTGGTATAACGGCGCCAATGGGGGTATAATGGCTCCAATGGGGGTATAATGGCTCCAATGTGGGTATAATGGCTCCAATGGTGGTATAATGGCTCCAATGATGGTATGATGGCTCCATTGGTGGTATAATAGCTCCAATGGTGGTAAAATGGCTCTAATGTTGGTATTATTGCTTCAGTTTTATGGTAAGGACCACTTTTTTCGGTTTAGTCCTGTCCTGTAATTCAGCACCTACTATTTTCTTCTTAGAGTTTGATCTTGTTTCATAATCTTCTTTCTCAACTTACTGTTTCTATGCCCTTTTTTGCATAGATTCGATGTTCCCCAAACTCCATACTAAATGTTGCCTTCCTCCTTCCCCTCTTTAGAGCGCCTATGTTGTGCCTAGGGAGGCTTCCACTAACATCTAATCTAATCCCTTAAAAACTACGCCCATCCATTTTCTTCTATTTCTGTCATCAGCAGAGTAGCTGCACATGCCTTGATAAAAACGTGACGGCCGGGCTAGAATCGAAACAAGGTCTTATTGTCCAAAATGAGAAGGTTCCTTCAGCGCTCACTGCAAAAGCACAAAAGTTCCCTCATTGATACAGTCGATAAAGGCAGAACAAATGAGAAACGACTGAAAACATCATGCGCGAAAATTTTGACGTGGATGAAAATGAATGCCCGCAATTTCATGTTCACGGTGGATCAACCTGTAGTTACACTGATAGGGTACGTGACCCAGCGGTCATTTATTGCAAGAAATAGAGCAAAAGTTTTGTGCACCGAACTTCAAGGTGCGGAACGTGCGATTCGTTTGCGCTTTCCAGTCATCCATTTCAAAATCGAAGCTCCGACGAAAGAAGCAGTAAATGAGCCATGGAAATACAAGCAGCTCATATTCGTACTTGATGATTGTTGAGCAGGGTGAGATAGAAGCGCGACGCTGATTTTAGCCATTGGCTGAAACTTGGATAGGTTGCAATAGTGCTAATAGAACCGTGATTATTAAATGGTAATGCTATCAATTACATTCCTCTTGAATTTTGGCTCACTTTTAATGAATTCATTAGGATTTGCGTACACTTTCTGTTCATTTCGGGCGGTCTTTATTGGAGTATTAAATGAAACTTGTGCTTGACATGAAATTTTTAGTCTTGGTTACAGCTTTTGTATCATTTAAATTTGTAAAGCCTTTTTGACGGGTATAAATAATGTCCCGCTTCTAATTGTAAACTAAACAGAGAACTTATTGAATATTGTCATTTATGCTATGAAATACTGCGGGAAAATAAAATCCAAACAAGACTTTGAGTGATAGAAAATTTGTATCGGTTCTTCCTGAAGTTCCCAAAGCCAAAGAGACCCATAAAATTTCATGAAGTTAAAATTTGCAGAAGGTGATGTCGTATACTGGTAGTGTGAAAATGGACACTACTGGAATTTGAACACTCAATCTTGATCGTCCGTGTGTGTGAAGAGACAAAAATTTGGTCGACATCGATTTAAATGCGCTCACCGAAATTTAAAATTTGGTTTCCAAGAATCGGTAGCAGGACATTTAAAGACATTTCACATGAATAACATCTTGCTCGCTAATGCGAAATTTTCTAGATATAACAATAATTACGTTCGGGTAGGAATAACATTGCGTAGTCTCTGCATTGTTGGAACACGTCCATCTTTTTTTGGCAGCAAAAGCATCGGTTTGTGTAAGTTAAGGTAAGCTGTTTTAGGTTTATTCAGGTTAGTTTAGGTTAGTTTATTTAACTAACCTAACGTTACCTAACCTAACCTTATCCATCGTTACGTCAATACCGTTTTACAGCATAATTTACGTGCCTTTACCTTCACTTTTAAATACGACGCTCATTAACTTCATTGTTGACTAACTCGAAAATTACTCATTAGCGAGCAAAACAGCATTCGTGTAGAACGTTTTTAAATGGGCTCCTTTAGTGATTCGAGGGAACTAAATTTTTAATTCCCGTGAGTACAATGAAATCAATATCGACCAAAAATTTTGTAACATGCGCCACCACTTTAGAACACAGCTTTTCACTTTGACCGCGACGTGAGCCGCCGGTGTATATACTCCGAAGGGATTTTCATAATAGTGTTGACAAACCAGTATTTACAAACTCAAATTTCACAAATACTTAAAACTAAATGAAAGTGAGATCAGCTGATGTTTGCTATTTGTTAAAATTGCTTACTACAATTCACTTTAAATTTGTGCTAAACATTGGCCATCTGTTGAGCCAGCGCAGTCAACGTATCAAGTGAACTGGAGGTGGTTGCTGGCTGTACTCATGTCAGTTCCATTTGTCCTTAAGCTTGTAACAGGGAAAAATGAAGTAGGGAGCAAATGCTTTATGCCCTGAAGAATTATTTCATCCATTTCCCATCGAAGAATAAGTGGGAAATTGGTTAAAGAAGGAAAAAATTTTACGTAACGAAGGAAATTATGAAATTGATTATTGTTTGTGTGAGAATTGGTGCATTGTGCAGAGTCAAATGTGGAGTAAGGTATTTTCTAGTCAACTAACATGACCATATTGTGGTTGATTCTGATTACCAGCTTGTGTGCTAATGGGATTTTAAATTTTGTCGATATGTATTTTGATGTGCTAACGGAATTTAGAAATTCGGCTCCCAAGAATCTCTAAAGGAGCACACATTCGATTCCCAAGAATCACTTTACATTAAGGGTACATGTCAAGGAGAAGCTACTAATCGATTTTCGAAATTTTGTTGCTCGAATCATGGTCATTACATCGAAATAAACAACTTTTCAAATAAACAACTCATAAAATACCCCTGCGGCAGGTAAAACTGACGTCAATTGTAGTAAGAAATGAAAATAGCAAACATGACCTGAATTGCGCCTTCATTTAGCTTTGATTAAGTATTTATGAAAATTGAGTTTGTGACTACCGGTCGGTCAGCAGCATTGTGAAAATTGCCTCCGTGCACCACCGGTGGCTCACGTTGTAGTCAAAGTGTTGAGGTGACGCGAGGAATCGCTTCCGTCAGATCAGATGCAGCTTCCCGCCGGCAGAAGTTTTGGAGCCGAAATGAGGCGCCTGTTCGCAAGTAATGCGCTCATCAAAGTATCCAATACCTTTTTGGTATATGATTCATGATATTTATCGGAGGTAATTCTAGACGCGTAAATCATTGATAAAACATTTATACACGTTCCTAACGTATTAGGTTATACGTGTACCAAGAGGTCAATTTGCTCGTTCCCGTACCGGTATAAATAGATTGCAATTCCTGTTTCTCGACCGTTTTAAAAAATAACTTATCATACGTGATAAAATATAATCGTGCAATTGTATTTTTCATCTCCGTTAGGAAGCATGAAAATATATTTCAGCAGTGAAGTCAATTTCCTGGTTCTGCTACTTACAGCCTTACGAAACCAACCGTTTACCAACGTGCTCTCCGTGGCACAGTGGTTAAGGGATCGGGCTCGTATGCTGGAGTCGCAGGTTCGTATCCCGGCGCTGGCGCGGAGATTTTCCCCGTTGGGTATAAGGGAAAGCTCAAGCACAATACCCCACTCAACCCAGGTGTCGGAAATGGGTACCGGCTTTACGGGGGAACCATCATGGTGTCCTATATATAGGGTTAGTTATAAACAATTTGAAAAACCAATGCTAGCATCATATGTATCAGGCTTGATTGGAAATAAAGCATCCCAAAGATGCCGATGTTAACCTGTTAACCTTAACAACCGCGGGAACGCGGTGAAAGGGGTAATCATCATTCATGAGAAAATTTTTATGATACTGGCATAAATATGGTGCTTATTTAGGTGGTCAATGCCTTAGAAATGAATATATTTCATGTCAGTTTTCATTAACCAATAAGTAATGAAGGGTGACAATATTCTACTAAGACGCGTTCGAAGCATCGTTCAGGAGGCGCACCGCTAGTATGCTTAACATAACTCTTTTGCCTGTTAAGGTTAAGAACAAAACACAAGGAAACATTCTGAGTTCATTTTAATTGGAACGCATCTTCATTACTGCGTGAAAACGAAAGTACTGGTGCTAGTGCGGGAAAATTGGTGTCTGTGACAGTGAAGCGTTTTTTCCGGTCTACCTACTCTTACTCAGTGGCCTGTGCGTGATTCATGTCTGACGGCACAGAGCTTTCGTAGCAGTCTTACGATGAGCCATTTGGTTAGTTTCTCTTACATTATGTTCTATTTAATTTTACTAAGCAGTAATGCTTAATTTATCTATCACGTTACATATAAAATAATGTTTGGATAAACGGATGAAGATTCAATTCCACAGTCTTGAAATTTTGCATTTCTACATAAAATGACCATTAGAAATGACCTATGATAAGAGTCATTAACACTATGACCGCAATGTGAACCACCAGTGGCCACGGAGAAAAATTTCATAATGCTCCTGACCAACCAATAATCTCAAACTCAATTTTTATTAATACATAAAGATAAATGAAGGCACAATCCAGTAAATGCTTGCAATTTTCAAAATTGGTTTGTTAAATTGACTCTAAATTTGAGTTGAGTATTGAACTTCAGTTTAACCCATTGCGGCCTAAGTGTTACTTAAATATTATTTTACTGAGAAGCTATAAGAAGAATATTTTATACGCACACGTTGTAAACATATTTTCCATGAAGTTTTGCTATTATGTCCAATTAAAATTGACGTTGACTCTATTCTAGCATCAGCTATTAGATCAAAGCTCAATGTTCTTTAATTATTTACGTTGACTCTATCCAAGCATCAGCCATTAGATCAAAACTCAATGTTCTCAAACTAAAATTCACGTTGACTCTATCAGCGACTCGATCAAAGTTCAGTAGGGTAGCCGTAGCAGAGAACGGGATATTCGTAACGGCTTGGCCGAGAGATGAAATAAAGTTTTCCATTCTGTCCGAGCACAGACGTTATTCCTCCATTGCCCAGTTTTCCAAACGGTTCAAAAAGCGTTGACGAGACGGCAGATCCGTTTGGCCAAGACAGACTTCCATCGATGGAAAGATCATAGGCAGGCACGTATGCGTACTTCTGCCCAGAATATAAGTACCCGCCCTCTGAAAACCAATTGTGACAGTATGAAAAAGATATGTTGTGGTCAAAATTGGGCGGGCATGCTAACTTGAAAATGTGTCAATGATTCATTCAAATTTGTTTCAATGATAGCTTTAAAACAATTCTTCACAAGTATCCCCATTAACCCACCTAATCCATATAATTTTCAAAAACATAGAAAACTTACAAAACGGTTTTCGTTGACATTTTCTGCGCTGAAACGAGCTCATCAAAGTTTGAAGTTTTTTGCAATAGAAGCTAACCAAGTGAAGGAACGTTAGTTTGGTACATATGACAGTGAAATTGAAGCGACATCGTGTTGATTGCTGTCATTATAATGACAGTATTGTATTGATCAGACCCCTGCTATTTTCCAGCAAGGAACTTCTCAGGGGAAAACAACTAGTGTTTCTTTATGAATTGAAACTCCTAGGGGATATATGTGAGGTCCCTTAATCACTATTCGAAGTCGTTGTCCAACTCATACTTCGATTTATACCGTACCTGCAATTAAGTTCTTCGCATGGTCGTGCTCGTCCTTCGTACTTATGATCTCCACCAGCCATCCGCCTTTGGAACGACACATATCCCTCTGGTTCTCCAGAGCGCCGTTGTCGGTCATTTCTTGCGTCAGGAACATTCTCACTTCGAAAAAACATAGATTTACAAATAGAACTCAGCCTGAAATTTATGGTAACCAAAATTATCCTTGCCTCTAATAATAAAACAAATTCACTGTGTTGACGAAAAGAGGAAGCACTTTTCAATCAAATTATTTATTAAGGTATATGATATCACTGAAATTTCAACACAGCCAACTAGTCTTTTTGGCAAACTTAACTGATACTTTTGGCAAACCAAACACTTTTGGCAAGTCTAGCTATCAAAGGAACGTTTAAATACTTATTTGGCAAACCTGACACTTTCAGCAAAACCTGGCTAGTATCTTTGTCAAGCTTAGCTGATACTTTTCGTTATTTCGTAAACTTCATTAACTGATGCTTTCAGAAAATTTAACTAATACTACTGTCATACCTATTTGTATTCGAAAACCTGACTGACACTGTTGAAGAACTTAGCTGACACCTTGACTTGCAAGTACTAGAAAGCCAGGCTAGTACTTGCGACAAGCGTAGGCTGTACTTGCGACAGACTTACGAGCTCGTAGCTGATGCTCATAACAGATTCAGCTGATGCTCACAACATACCTAGGCGGTACTTGCGACAGACTCAGCTGATGCTCACAACACACCTAGCCGGTACTTGGAGAACGTGACCACACCGTCCTGCCGTCTAACGTACACCGGCCCGCGTGCCCCCTCCATCAGGTAACACTCGGACGTATCGGACACGTACGATGTCGCCGTGCATAAAGGGGTCACGTTGCACATGTTCCTGCACACACCTGATACACAAACGTTAATAGCGTCATTCCATGAAATAAAAGACGAATTGAACAGAATATAACGTCCACTCGTTAATGGAGATGTTTAGCCGCCGGTGTTCACGGAGGCAATTTTCATAATGCTGCTGACCTATCAGTAGTCACAAACTCAATTTTCATAAATACTTAATCTAAACTAAACGAAGGCATGATCTAGTTAATGTTTGCTATTGTCGAAGTGGCTAACTACAATTGATTTAAAACTTTACAGTCTATACAAAATGGTTTATTTTGCTTTATTAAAATCGTCTCCTATGTGAATAGGGAATCGTAACAAGTCAGTGAAACGACCCATCGATGGGTTGTTTGAACTATCTTTTTTTTTAAATTATTTGTATTTGATGCATTAAGGTAAAGTTCAGTATTAGAAAATTTGATTACAACTTTTCCCTTTAATTTTCATTTGAACATTGAGCGTCAGTTTAGCCTACTGAAGTGAACGTGTTAAACTAATATATGCCGCTCGTAAAATTAGATATTGTTGTACTTACAACGGGAATCGGCCGGTAAAGGCGAGTTTGGGTAGTACACAATCACGTTTTTTACGATAGCGTGGTACCGTGTGGGTGATGAAGCTGTTGCCGACATCAGCAGAAGTAGCATGCGAAGATCCATAGCTCTGTTGGTCACTTTGCTAGTTGAAACCTGAGAAAAATACTTTAGAATCTGATTTATTAAGATGGAGGACTAACAAAGGCAATTCATTATTAATAAAGTGTTTTGAAAAGTCCATAGCTCTGTTCGTTGTTATGCTTGGGGGAGCGAGAGAAATTTAATTTAAAAACGTATCGCATTTTTCTGTTGAAAATAAGTTTCCATTACTGAGCCGGTTGAGCTCGCGAGTTACAGGTGCCGGTTTACTTTCAGTATCACGAGTTCTTGTAAGCTAGAAAACTTCTTCATATATATAGGAAAGACTTCTTTCCGCGGTAATATTTTTCTTGATTAAGAACTGCTTTCAATTCATTTCTCAAAATCCTATTTAGCTGTAATTCATGAAAAAGTAAGTTCTTTCGGAAGTCACGAGTTAATGTTGAGTGTCTTGGCTCTCATGCATCATGCTCGTATGTAGCGACGAACATCCGTGTGGGTCGGGAGAAAGCCTTCTCGTGAACACACTTCTTTGAATAAAATGCCTTACACGCACTTACATAATTTCTTTTCCAACTTTTCAACCTTGCAAAATTATTATAGTCTTCCACGTGTTGAAAGATGAAGATATTCACTTCGTATTTTACTGAAAAGAACACTCAATTGCTAAATAAAGCCAGAAAAATATGACAAATTTCTATATTTGACTGAAGTAGTGCTTGATGAGCATGAGATACAAGTTTTGAATCTAGGCTGGAATTACCACACTACGAGGCAAGAAACAGTTGGATATTAAGGAACAGCTACAGTTGGATTTAGAATATCCGAATATTCAGTTTAAATTGGGGGGGGGGGGGGGGGAAGTCCATCTGTAAAACCTAATCTAAACGTTGCATTAATAGCCGAGAGTACCTTTAATAGAAGTACTTGTAGGAGGAAGGGTTCAACTCAATTTCCACGCCACGCTAGGGCCTCCGTAATTTGCGTTCGAACAGATAGCTAGTAATACGAAAAGCGGATAAGTGCAACAAGTATACTATTGGAACGCGACGATTATAAGCAGAAATTAGATTGTATCCCCGTAGAAAACAATAAATTCGAGCGTTTGCGTCGAGATCGAACTGAACAATTGAAGAAAAAACTAAACCAACTTATTTCTAGCGTTATAATGATTTGAATTTGAAAAAACTAAGAGTACTACCAACCTGGTTATATATACGGCAATGTAAAAATGAATATAAACCAGAATGATCCGCCTTTGAGGCCTATAACTTATCCTGTTGTTAAAATCTTGAAAAAATTACAACTCTGTATATCCCGAAAAGTACACGCAAAATTCAAGAGTTGAATTTGTTACTTTGTTACACTGTAAAACCACGAGCGGTATAATAGCTTCACTAAATGTTGAGTCCCCATTCACTAATTTACCTGTTTCAGGTCGATAGAGATAATTTTAAATTGTGTATGTAATAGTGAAGATCTTTCCCCTCAGGGGATACAACTATTGTATCTTTGGAAATTAGCGCCCTCACAAGGACTATGTGAGGGCCCGAGCTAAAGGTTAGGTAGGCTTCCTTTTTGTTGATATAGAATAGGTTTTCATTTTGTTACGGACCGTCTTTTTTCGGTTCATTGCTGTCCTGTTTTTCAGCACCTACTACTTTCTCCATCAACTTTTTCTCGTTTCATGAACTTCTTTCTTATAGCTTACTGTTTCTGTGCACCTTGTGCACAGATTCCGCGTTCCCTCAACTTCATACTAAATGGTGCCTTCCTCCTTCCTCTCTTGGAACATCTTTGTCGTGGTTAAGGGAGGCTAAAACTTTCTTATATAATGAGTGAAGATTTTTCTCCTGCTAATTTGTTTCCTCTGCGTACTTTGAAGCAACTCCTCACAATCTGTACTGCCGGAGCTCCTTTTAGACATATTGATGGTGGTTTGTTCCGCAGGGTTGATGGGGTGGCTATGGGTTCCCCTTTAAGCCCCTGATACACTAGCGTTCATGACTGCAGTCATTGCGGCAGTGGATCCGGCAGCCAGTTGAAGTGAGAACTGGCGACATGATACTCAGCATTCAGCATGCAAGATTAATAGCACCGATACACTAATCCTTCAAATGGCTGGTGTGCAGGGATGGGAGGCACATTGGGAAGTATGTCGACGGTTATCACCGTGACATTTACTGAGTGTATCAGGGTCTTTAGGGACCACGTTTGCTGACTTTTATTGGTCCTGCGTGGACGACAGTTTAGTTGAAATTGAGACCGTAGAGCAGTTTGAGATATTGAGGAATTTGATGACTAATAATTCGGTGTTGTGTTTTATGTACAAGCTGAGTGTACATGGTAGGCTGTCACTTCTGGATGTTTTAGTTGAAGCTTCGCAGGGAGCTTTTCTGAGATCCGTGTATTCATGTAAGGCCCTCGTATGCTGGTAAAACCATAACTATGATTGTGATGCACCGCAAGTGGAATAAGAACACGTTATTCATACTTTAATAGAGCTTATAAATTGGACAGCAACTGGGTTTGTTTTCATTCAGAAATGCTAAGAGTTGAACGGTTGCTAGTTAATAAAAATTTCCCCGATACTCTTATTAATAAAACTATAGGTTATTTTGTCAACCGAATTTTGAATAGTAAACATAATCCTGGACCTAACCAGCGAAATATAAATATATTTTATGAAAATTAAATGCATGAAAATCACAAAATTGACGTACGCTTCTTCAAAAATATTGTCAAAACTTTCGTGAATCCCACAGGTCCAGAGGTGCAAAATAAAGTTCGTGTGTATTATAAAAATGACAAAATCAGTGATCTCCAAGTAAGAAACCAAATTTTCAGATCACGAATCCGTGATCTAGACAGAGCCGATGTGATATACCAGTTCGAGTGTAATAGGAGAAATTGTAAGTCTCTCAATAAATCTTACATTGGCATGTCTCAGATGACCCTGAAGCAAAGATAAACTACGAACAAATATCAAATTTACATTTTTAATCATTTCGTATTACCATAGTTGTAAGCCCTAAAATGTAGATCTGTATGCAAATGCAACAGTTTTACACAATGTTGTAAAAAAAGTATATTCAAATAATTTAACCATAACGTATTCATAACCTTAAATTACCCTATACGAAAACACAGAAGAGTTTTTTTTCCTTCAAAATTGTTCAATAGGACTGTGGCTTAGATGCTTGGAACCTCCGCTTGATCGTTCATTTTGCCTCTGTAATATTATATTTATTTATATGTTATATATGACTGTTAACAAATATCTGCTGTGTGATAAAAACCAGCCTTCTGTAATTTAAAAATTGTTACACAAAATTTATCTTACATAGCCTTCTTGTGCTGTGTTTACCAACATTCATATTCTGTCTGATGTAGATTAAGTTTTGAACTCACATTTGCTTTATCAATGCGACTAAGTGTTCTGTATTTTGCAGCCAGAAGGTGAGGTTTGAAACATCAAAACGTTGCCTTCTAGAGACTGACCGAGAATTATAACGATTGATCGAGTGTTCTTTTTAGCAACAATAAGTGATTCTTTTCGTATTTTAACTCGTTTTTAACTAAAACAATGTCGGGAAAAAATGATGCACTAGGAAAGTTGGAAATCCCAGAGAGATGATATAATAATCTTAGCTTTTTGGTGCTTGCTTGATTTTGTTCTGTGAAAACTGGGAAAAATAGATGTTGTATGCCGTAATATTTATCAGAAACGCTTCGGAGATGTGGCTTAATTCTGTCTGATTTATTCGGAACTGGAATATATAACGGTAACCATGGAAGAAATTAAGTAATAATTGATAAATTTCAAATCCAATTTAAAAAATTTTTCATGCAAATTGAAGCACAGCGAGAATTTCAACAAAATTAAACTGCAAGAGAATAAAATTATCAAGTAAACTGAACCATGAAAATTCAACCCAAAGGTGAAGAAATTCAAGTGAACGTAACTGCAATAACTGAAGAAACAGGTTACATGAATGAAACAAACTAAATACTTGAATGAAATATATGAAATACATGACAAACATGAAATACATGAAATACATGAAAGTACATGAATGAAGCAAACGAAATACATGAATGAAACAAACAATGTTAGCAATGTTCTTCGAGGTCTTAGTTATTATGTCCCAGGGCAACCGAAAATATATATTAGCGCCTCGTATTAACCTGTGCAACCACAACAATTTATCGGCGCCTCGTATTAACCTCTGCAACCACAACAATATATTAGCGCCTCGTATTAACCTGTACCACCACAACAATATATTAGCACCTGGTATTAACCTGTACAACCACAGCAATATATCGGCGCCTCGTATTAACCTGTATAACCACAACAATATATTAGCGCCTCGTATTAACCTGTACCACCCCAACAATATATTAGCACCTGGAATTAACCTGGGCAACAACAACAATATATTAGCGCCTCGTATTAACCTGTGCAACCACAACAATATATTAGTGCCTCGTATTAACCTCTGCAACCACAACAATATATTAGCTCCTGTATTAACCTGTGCAACCACAACAATATATTAGCGCCTGTATTAACCTCTGCAACCACAACAATATATTAGCGCCTCTATTAACCTCTGCAACCAGAACAATATATTAGCGCCTCTATTAACCTCTGCAACCACAACAATATACTAGCGCCTCTATTAACCTCTGCAACCAGAACAATATATTAGCGCCTCTATTAACCTCTGCAACCACAACAACATACTAGCGCCTCGTATTAGCCTCTGCAACCACAAAGAATTTTTTCATACACTGTTAGACCACAAATTATTTTGCAGAAATTACTAGATCAATCGACCGATTCCTGCTTAGGGCCATGTCACGCTCACATGACATCACTGACAGTTTTCGAAGAGAATTTCCAATATATATATTCACAGTAAGAGAATATTTTCATTATAACGTGTTCATCATTTTTAACACGTTCACCTCGATTCCGTAGTTGTTAATGGTTGGCTTGGTTAGGTTGTAAATGACAAAATTCGAAAATCGACTTTGGCTGCTCGAATACTTTTTTATCCTCTGTAAGAAATATGGAAAAAATGCAGAGTTGATAATTCACCTTGTATGATGAATTGATTTTGAAAAGATCAGTAACAAAATGAGATATAATTCATTTTACACCGTTTCTGAATTAGTAATTTACCCAGTGGGACACGTACGTCACAATACGCGAGGATCGTGTTACTTCAAATAATGATGCTCGCTGTCTCAGAAATTCAATAAACCCTTCTCACCAACCAAAAAGAATTAAAAAAAATCTAAAATGATTGCAGCTTTACGCAGTGCTGAATTGTACGTTTGAGGAAATAGTGCTTAGAATCAACATTTTCTATTAGACGCTGAAGTTTGTATGTACCAAAAGTTTTGCAACATCCTGTATATTGTCATGCAATAGTAATCGGGAGGTGACTGATTGCCAGAAAACTTGGCCTGTTAGAAAATAATTCAGGTTTTAATTTGAATCAGTGATCGCAATTTACGCAGGAATAGGTTTCAAAGTGTATGCAACTGACAAAAAGCAGAATTTTGTTCCCAGTGTAATATTTAAATGCTACTCGATCACAAGTGACGCAAGAGAATGAGTCTCTTTCCGCTCAAGTTCAATAAAAAATATTTCAGAATTGATTCTCTTTTTATATTCCACATTTAAATACTCTCGAATTCTTCAATTGGGCTTTGGAGTCTCCATTTAGATCTTGGATTCTCCATTTAGATCTTGGATTCTCCATTTAGATCTTGGATTCTCCATTTAGATCTTGGATTCTCCATTTAGACCTTGGATTCTCCATTTAGATCTTCGATTCTCCATTTAGAACTTGGATTCTCAATTTGGATCTTGGATTCTCAATTAAGATAGTGGATTTTAATTAATTTTCAATGGTTACTCATCAAAAGTTTGTTCACACTGTGGGAAGAGTATGCCTATTTTGAAGTTCCAGCTACTCAATACTGGATAAAATTTGTTAAGCACGAGATGCGTGAAAAATGTCTTTCTGCTGCCAATTTTATCCATATTGAATGAAGGGTAATTGTCTTTGCTCCCATGATTGAATTTAAATGACAAATATTCGTTACGTTTAATTTTACCAGCTATATTTTTATAAGTTTGCAGAATTGAGCCTCCGTTGTACTGGAACAGGGTGGCATTTAGTGCATGTTTGTAAACTGTTTATAAATCTTATATGAACGCAGTCAGAAAAACTTGTAACGTTCCAGATAAATCACAAACCTAGCACTGATGTTTTCCGGCATCTGCGTATGGTAGTGCTAACAGTGCATAATTATATAAAGGTTAAGGAGCCTAACTTTAGTTTTAAATGCAATCCCTGATTCGGAAACGACAAGAAAAATTTAACGCAACAAACCAACAAAACTGAGAATAACTGCTGAGATCAACACTTGTGCGGCTGCGGTGGTAAAACCAGGAATATAATAATAATAATTTAAATGCAATGGAAAGATCAAAATACCTACATGAAATCCCTATTCTCTTTCATTTTTCAAAAAATGTGGTGATCCAGTAGCTAACAAGGAACAGTGCAACTGAAGAATTAATTTGAAACCGAGTTAACTTTCCTTCCGTGTTTCTAGCTCAGCTGAATGGGTAACTTTTTGTTTTACTTTTGATGGTTCCGTCAAACCGTTGTTTTGAATTTCACGTTCTTTTAATAAATAATATCGTATTATACCGCAAAGCTATTCAGTAAACAAGTTGAACAGAAAGTAAAGTGACAAACCTGTTCTCAGTGTTCTAGAGGTAGAACTCGCAAAAATATCTCGAGAATTTCACACAAAGATCATTGTTTACAAAATACAATTTAAAACCTTCGGCATAAAATAACTGATAACCTGTTGTGTATTTCAATGAATTTACTAAACTCGCACGTTCAACTGCATTAAGTTACGAACATTTAAATGAATTACGAATTGAGAATCGTTATTTAATTTTCACCATTATATTCTTAGCGGAACTTGATGACACGCAAGTACATCTTGAATTAATAAAAAATATCAAGTTCATCTAAAGTTACAAAGAAACAAATTAATTTCTCACTTTCGTTTTAGTTCAAAAACATTTTCTTCTTTCTGAACACGATGTTCATTTTAAATTTATTTCAGCATTCTTTGAAAACTTTTGTGCTCTTTTGTTTTCCCAACTGTCTGAGCGAGCAGCCGACATCTGTTCTGTAGCAGTCACGACGGCAAAGTGAGGCTTTGCATCTGCTATTCTCATGCGCTACTCGGAGACGGCGAAATCATTGGAGATTAAAGTTTGGTCACAACCAGTTGCTTCGATATGACTGCATCCAGCCTTGCAATATGCACTTCGGCTCAGATAGTGAACCCTATCAGAAATGCTGGCTGGTAGTTTTCGCTAGAAAAAAAAATGTTTTTTTTTTTTGGTTAACACGTTCCCCGCATATACCATACGTATGTGTGCCATTCGGGAAATAGCTCATTCTTGTAATGGTATAAATGTATGACATCGACCGTTTCACGATCTTCAGAGAAGTAAATGTTAGCATTCGAGATGTAGTTTTATCGTTCTATTGCAGTTTCATATTTCTTGGGAAGGCTGAAAATGTACTTGAGCAGTAGAGTAGATTAACTCTAACCGTTAACTATTGCGGAAACAAGGTAAACGTGTTTAAAGAGTTGTTTTTAATACATGCAAATGGAGAATTTTAGATATGGTTCAACATTTGTTCGCTTGGTTGACCTTACCGTTGTCAAGCGATGTCTACTTGTTGGTAGACTTTGAATGTACGAATACTGGGCTCGTCAAGTTTTCAGTTCAATCGACGGAACAATCTATCTTCATCATGAGAAGATTTTGGTCAATTGGACACCATTTTATGACTTCTTTCTTGGTCAAGAAGCATTTAAGCATAAAGTATAAAATTGAGATAGATCAAAATATGGCCAATTTGGTGTCACTTTTATAGTTTCAGTTGCAGCCTCCAGGTTCCAGTTACTTATTTCTTCTAACGTGTTGAATTATTTGCAAAGCAATCGAAAATACGAAATTTCTTGCGATAGAAAGTTTTATCTGCTACGCTACCACTTATGGCAAAGTTAACCGTCGAAAAAAAGCCTGAAATATTTGTGAAAAAAAATAAAACTGTTATTTTCAAACAGCCGAGGGTAAAAAAAGTACTTGCTTAAAACCAACTGAAGGCGGTTGAAAATACCCTCCGTGGCCACCAGTGGTTCACATTGCGAACTAAGTATTAGTGTTCGCGTGGATTGGCAAGCAATCAAAGAGAGATCTAATAAACAGAATTTTTTAGTAGGAAGATAATGTGGCTGTGGTTGATAGTCTAAATTGTGTAGTGCATGACAGAATTGAAGCCAGTGATAGCATAGAGCAACGAAGCATAATTTCTCACACTCTGGTGTCCCTTGGATAATTTTTTTGGAAATCCTTTCCTAACAGCAGGTGG
Source organism: Morinoia aosen (assembly GCA_030386875.1). Lineage (NCBI taxonomy): Eukaryota > Metazoa > Arthropoda > Malacostraca > Amphipoda > Talitridae > Morinoia > Morinoia aosen. The sequence goes on from CM059566.1 coordinate 27,290,738, forward strand.
TGCGTGTCACAATCAAATGTGATATACGACAGCGAGTACTTGCCGCGAGTAGAAGCAAAATTCTTTGGGAGCAAAATCAGAAATGTATAGAATAGTTCAGTGAGGGTCATTGAGATGATGGGTCACAGAGCTGGTATTGGACTTAATGCTCGTCGAAATGAAAGGCTTGAGAGCTATTTTAGAATAGATGTCCGCTGAGATGATAAGACTCTAAAGATAGAGTTGAAATTAACCCAGGTTTACTTACGATCCGTCACGACTTCATGCCAGGGAATGCGCTCAATCTCTCTACAGAATTTCTACCTTTAAAAATTTGGTCATGATTGCTCTCATTGTCCTGAACTCGACTGATTTTCCTAATTTCTAGTCAAAAGAAGTCAAATACTGCATCATAATATTCAGTACGTCTCAAACTTTTTTCTGTGACAGGCTGACGGTAGCAAAATCATTACCATGTTTCGGAAGTAAGGCAATGCCAAACTCTTTTTTTTCGTGACAGTTGGTGAAATGCAACGTTTTTTACGGGCATTAAGTACACTATTACTCAAATTTTTCAGGAATTACTTTTTGAGATGATATTTTTAGAAGCTACCTCAGTTCTCGCTTTGACGCGAAGCTTAAATGCGAGACAACCCACTAACATGACACGCCAGAGCTAAGCAAACACTGGCGCTGTGTGCCCGTCCGTAATTGAGAAGTAGGTAGGACTTATTTATGTTGAAGTGGAATGTTTTTTTATTTTATTTTTGCAGTGGACTCCTTTTTTCCAGTTACTTACCATCATTTTCCAATCACGGACGATCTTTTTCAGTTCACTAAAACATGTTTTTAAGCACCTATTACTATCTATGGGAATTAGTGCTCCCAGGGGGACTATGTGAGGGCCCAAGCTAAAGGTTAGGTAGGCTTTCTTTTTGTTAAAATAACATAGGTTTTTGTTTTGTTACGGACCATCTTTTTTCGGTTCACTGCTGTCCTGTTTTTCAGCACCTACTACTTTCTTCTTCAACTTTTTCTTGTGTCATGATCTTCTTTCTTAGATTTCTGTTTCTGTGCCCTTTCTGCATTGATTCTGCGTTTCCATAACTGCATACTAAATGGTGCCTTCTTCCTTCCTCTCTTTGGATAGCCTTTGTTGCGGATAGGGAGGCTTAGAGTAACTAATAATCTAATCTAAGCACCTATTACTTTCTTCTTCAAATTTTATCTTGTTTCGTTACCTCTCTTATCCGCTCACTGATTTTACGTGCAGGTTTTCTTGAGTGCGAACACATTTGCGCTTAGATGTCGCGTTTCCTCTACATTCATACTAAATGGTACCCTTATCCTTTCTCTCTTCGGAACATCTTTGGTGGGGTTAGGGAGGCTTAAGCTAAGTAATAATCTAATCTAACGACCGTGTACTTCACGTATTTTTGCTCTGTGTTTTATTAATCGTTCGCATGCTTTGCGACACTCTTGTATGTTATTCGAAACTTTCTTGTGTTCAACAAGTTTTGTGTGTTTTCCAAAACTTTTACAAATTTTAAGAAACTTTTCAATATTATCCGCACCTCAGGGGGACACAACTATTGTATCTATGGGAATTAGTGCTCTTAGGGGAAAATGAGAGGGCCCGAGCTGAGAGTTAGGTAGGCCTTTTTTTGTTGAAACAAAATGCTTTTGTTATGTTAAGGACCACCTTTTTTCGGTTCACTGCTGTCCTGTTTTTCAGCACCTAGTACTTCTTCAAATTTCGTCTTGTTTCATAATCTTCCTTCTCAACTTACTGTTTCAATGCCCTTTCTGCGTAGATTCCGCCTTCCTTTATCTCCATACTCAATGGTTTCATTTCCTTCCTCTCTTCGGAACGCTTTATTTAGCGGGTGATTTTTTTTACGTTTCAAATGATATTTTTGCACATTTTCAAAAATTTTCCCGTGCTATACGAAAGTTAAACACGTTTTTTGTTGCAAGTTTTCAGTGTTTTCCAAATCGTTGTATTTACTTGTTTTATTACATTTTTTTATTTCATCCGAAACTTTAGTATATTTTACAAAAATTCGAGTGTTTTACGATACTTTAACCTGGTTTAGGTAATTCTTGCGCGTTTTACAAAATGTTTTGAGTGCTTTACGAAAATGCTGAAATTGTTTCCAAACTTTTTAAAGTTATGCTAAATATTTGTGCGTTGATGAAACTTCTTCACGTCGTACGATACCTTTTTGTGTTTCACGAAATATGCGGAATTATTAATATTAATTTCGTGTCCCACGAAACTTTTTCGAATTTTAAGGATCTTCGCGTGTTTTACGAAACTTTTTTTTACGATTTCTTGCGTATTTTATTCCAGGGGGACTATGTGAGGGCCTGAGGTAAAGGTTAGGTAGGCTTTCTTTTTGTTGTAATAGAATAGGTTTTTGTTTTGTTACGGACCATCTTTTTCGGTTCACTGCTGTCCTGTTTGTCAGCACCTACTACTTTCTTCTTTAAATTTTTCTTGTTTCATGATCTTCTTTCTCATCTTACTGTTTCTATGCTCTTTCTGCATAGATTCCGCGTTACCTTAACTCCATACTAAATGGTGCCTTCTTCCTTCCTCTCATTGGATTGCCTTTGTTGCGGATAGGGAGTCTGAAACTAACTAATTATCTAATCTGTAGTATTTTAAATGACTTTAGTGTATTTTATGAAACTTTTGCGTATTTTATGTGATTTTTGCGTATTTTATGAAACTTTTGCGTATTTATGAAACTTGTGCGTATTTTATGACTTTTGCGTATTTTATGAAACGTTTGCGTATTTTATGAAACTTTTGCGTATTTATGAAACTTTCGCGTATTTTATACGACTTTTGCGTATTTTATGAACCTCTTGCGTATTTTATGAAACTTTTGCGTATTTTATGAAACTTCTGCATATTTTATGAAACTTTTGCGTATTTTATGTGATTTTTGCGTATTTTATGAAACTTTTGCGTATTTATGAAACTTGTGCGTATATTATGAATTTTTTGCGTATTTTATGAAACTTTTGCGTATTTATGAAACTTTTGCGTATTTATGAAACTTGTGCGTATTTTATGACTTTTGCGTATTTTATGAAACGTTTGCGTATTTTATGAAACTTTTGCGTATTTATGAAACTTTTGCGTATTTTATGAAACTTTTGCGTATTTTATGAAACTTTTGCGTATTTTATGAAACTTCTGCATATTTTTTGAAACTTTTGCGTATTTCATGAAACTTTCGCGTTTGTTATGAAACTTTTGCGTATTTTATGTGACTTTAGTGAATATTATGAAACTTTTGCGTATTCTATGAAACTTTTGCGTATTTTGCGAAACCTAAGTGCATTTTACGGAAATTTAGCGCACATCTCAAAATTTTTATGAGTTATACGAAATATTAGCGTGGTTCTCGAAACTGTTGAATGATTTGAGAAATTTTTGAGCATATCAAGAATATTCTGTTTTCTTGATTGCTCTACGTGATCTTGAGTGCTTTCAAAACGGCCATCTTGTAGGTGTGATGGCACCAGTGGTAGTATAATGGCACCAGTGGTGGTATAATGGCACCAGTGGTAGTGTAATGGCACCAGTGGTAGTGTAATGGCACCAGTGGTAGTGTAATGGCAACAGTGGTAGTGTAATGGCAACAGTGGTAGTGTAATGGCACCAGTGGTAGTGTAATGGCACCAGTGGTAGTGTAATGGCACCAGTGGTAGTGTAATGGCACCAGTGGTAGTGTAATGGCACCAGTGGTAGTGTAATGGCACCAGTGGTAGTGTAATGGCACCAGTGGTAGTATAATGGCACCAGTGGTAGTATAATGGCACCAGTGGTAGTGTAATGGCACCAGTGGTAGTATAATGGCACCAGTGGTATTAGAATGGCACCAGTGGTATTAGAATGGCATCAGTGGTATTAGAATGGCACCAGTGGTATTAGAATGGCACCAGTGGTATTAGAATGGCACCAGTGGTAGTAGAATGGCACCAGTGGTAGTAGAATGGCACCAGTGGTATTATAATGGCACCAGTGGTGGTATGATGGCACCAGTGGCGGTAGAATGGCACCAGTGGCGGTAGAATGGCACCAGTGGTGGTGTAATGGCACCAGTGGTGGTTTAATGGCACCAGTGGTGGTACATTGGCCAAATTGGTGGCATATTGGCTCCAGTAATATGGTATAATGGCTTCAGCATTGATAAAATGACTCGAGTGGTGGACCCTACATTAAAAATAATGGTGGTATAACGGCACTTCTTGTGCTACAATTGGGCCCCTGTGGTATAGTGGCGCCTATTGGGGTAAAATTGCACATCTGGTGGTATAATGGCGCATCTGGAGGTATATCTATGGGAATTTACGCTCTCAGGGTCCGAGCCCGAGCTGAAGGTTAGGTAAGCTTCCTTTTTGTTGAAATAGAATAGGGTTTTGTTTTTTAACGGACCATCAGTTTTCGGTTCACTGCTGTCCTGTTTTTCAGCACCTACTACTTTCTTCTTCGACTTCTTCTTGTTTCATGAACTTCTTTCTTAGCTTCCTGTTTCTGTGCACCATGTGCATAGATTCCGCGTTCCCTTAACTTCATACTAAATTGTACTTTTTCTCTTAGAACATCTTTGTCGTAGTTAAGGGAGTCTAAAACTTCCTTATATAATAAAAATATTATAATAATCTGGAGGTATAATGGCTTATTTGGTGGTATAATGGCACATCTGATGGTATAATGGCACATCTGATGGTATAATGGCACATCTGATGGTATAATGGCACATCTGATGGTGTAATGGCACATCTGGTGGTATAATGGCACATCTGGTGGTACAACGGTACATCTGGTGGTATAATGGCACATCTGGTGGTATAATGGCACTGTTACGAAACGTGCCCGGTTTAAGCACGTAACGCAGGGGGACTTGAAACCCCTCTATAGTAAGAGGGGAAAATAAAGGTACGAAATACACAGTGAGAGAGTTTAACAGGAAAGGTAGGAAATTAACAGTGTTTACTGGGTGTGTACCAAGCGTGTACCGAATTGACAAGCATGGGGAGAATAACAAACATTGAAAGATTAAAACACATTTATTTTAAGATGAACACGTAGATTTTGGCACATGTAATTATATTATCGCAACACTCATATTCGCACCAGAGCCCTCAGGCAAGATGCTAATGATCTGCGACAGGAGAGTTTTATCCGGCAGAATGAGGTAGCTACCTCCTAGCTGCATAGACTAACGGAAATGTAATACATGACATCAAAATTCTGCTTACCACACGGTATTCATAATAAGGATAACACCTCACACTGTGGTGCCCAACATGGACACTACACCCTTGTAAATTTGCACTTGCTATCTGATTCATCATGAACACAGCTAGCCAGAATGGATTTGCACGGTTCAGCGTGCCTCTTCTTCTTTTGCTTCTCCAAAATTACCACTCGAGAGCTCGCCACCTAATTCATCATGAACACAGCGCGCCAGAATGGATTTTTACTATTCAGCGTGCCTCTTCTTCTTTTCCTTCTTCACAATTACAACTTGAGAGCTCTCCCAAGTTAATTCACTGTCGTCGACCTGTCGAGGCACGAAGCACAGCATCCAGGATTCCCCTTATTGGCGCTGAATACCAGGCTGGCTGCCCGCTGCGAGACTGAGAACGCCTGGCCGGTTGTGGCGCTACAACACAACCCAACCCGCCTGTGAACAATGAGCATATTAAGTAACTAGTTCCATTTGAATCTTTATTCCCTGCAATACACCTATTTCAAATCGAATTGATTGAACTAATTTTTACTCCCCTATAATTCTCAAAATCTATTAAAAAATTTATTTATTTTCCCTCTGAGAAATAAATTGGATGAATATTTTACCCCGCTTTTCAAAACAAATCACAAGGCACTCTGTTTCGGAATAAGTTACATGAAAACCATCAAGCCTGCACTTCAATAATAAAACACGAATATATTTGATTTCCCTATGGGAAATAATCACACCCTCGAACTTCTACCCAAATAGCAAGTGAAACTCTAAACACTCCCTGTTTGAGAACATTCTAAAAGTGAAAACCCAAAGAACTAATGTTGCATTAAACTGCTGACGTTACTCGGATATTATGACTCCCTTCACTTTTCTGGCAAATAACAAAGAACAACTTCTCACCTCCCCTCGAAGATCTTGGAACCCTACATCTTCACTTAGTCAGGATCACGCAGAAATAGACCGGCTGCTTGTTCAAGCCTAGCTTTTATACCTCACCCGCACAAAGGACGCGTCCCGTGCGGCAGTGCGTTACCCGCGGAAAGTTGAAAGTGACGTGGCATTTCGCGATTGGTTAACCCTCGTGCGTCTCTTCTCTAAACTGACGTGTCTCTTACTTGACAATATTGCTACGCATATTTCTCAAAATAAACTCAGAAACCCTTGATTTCCTAACTCGTAGGCAATTAAATTTTTAACCCACTATTTTCTGTGCTATGTATTCAAGTTTCCCTCGTCTTATTATGTATGCAATTTAGCGCACTAGCTTTTCAATCCACCCGCTACCCCCTAAGTACTCCTCCCTTCTGCTGATGTGGTACACCCCTCATACCCCTTACGATCCGCGCACGGCTACCTATGTAGCCGGTTGCTTCCCCCGGTTGCTTGCCTCTGTAACGTCGGTTTTGCAGATGTATATATCTGCATAATTTACCTTATATTGTGACAGCACATCTGGAGGTATAATGGCATATCTGATGATATAATGGCACATCTGATGATATAATGGCACATCTGGTGGTATAATGGCACATCTGGTGGTATAATGGTACATCTGGTGGTATAATGGTACATCTGGTGGTATAATGGTACATCTGGTGGTATAATGGTACATCTGGTGGTATAATGGTACATCTGGTGGTATAATGGTACATCTGGTGGTATAATGGAACATCTGGTGGTATAATGGCACATTTGGTTGTATAATGGTACATCTGGTGGAATAATGGCACATCTGGTGGTATAATGGTACATCTGGTGGTATAATGGCACATCTGGTGGTATAATGGCACATTTGGTTGTAGAATGGCACATTTGGTTGTATAATGGCACATTTGGTTGTATAATGGCACATCTGGTGGTATAATGGCACATCTGGTGGTATAATGGCACATCTGGTGGTATAATGGTACATCTGGTGGTATAATGGCACATTTGGTTGTATAATGGTACATCTGGTGGTATAATGGCACATTTGGTTGTATAATGGCACATCTGGTGGTATAATGGCACATCTGGTGGTATAATGGTACATCTGGTGGTATAATGGTACATCTGGTGGTATAATGGTACATCTGGTGGTATAATGGTACATCTGGTGGTATAATGGCACATATGGTGGTATAGTGGCACATCTGGTGGTATAATGGCACATTTGGTTGTATAATGGCACATCTGGTGGTATAATGGCACATCTGGTGGTATAATGGCACATCTGGTGGTATAATGGCACATCTGGTGGTATAATGGCACATCTGGTGGTATAATGGCACATCTGGTGGTATAATGGTACATCTGGTGGTATAATGGTACATCTGGTGGTATAATGGTACATCTGGTGGTATAATGGTACATCTGGTGGTATAATGGCACATTTGGTGGTATAATGGCACATTTGGTGGTATAATGGTACATCTGGGTGGTATAATGGTACATCTGGTGGTATAATGGCACATCTGGTGGTATAATGGCACATTTGGTTGTATAATGGCACATTTGGTTGTATAATGGCACATTTGGTTGTATAATGGCACATCTGGTGGTATAATGGCACATCTGGTGGGTAATGGCACATCTGGTGATATATGATAATGGCACATCTGGTGGTATAATGGCACATCTGATGATATAATAGCACATCTTGTGGTAATATGGCACATCTGGTGGTATAATGGCACATCAGGTGGTATAATGGCACATCAGGTGGTATAATGGTACATTTGGTGGTATAATGGTACATCTGGTGGTGTAATGGCACATCTGGTGGTGTAATGGCACATCTGATATAATGGCACATCTGGTGGTATAATGGCACATCTGGTGGTATAATGGTACATCTGGTGGTATAATGGCACATTTGGTTGTATAATGGCACATCTGGTGGTATAATGGCACATCTGGTGGATAATGGCACATCTGGTGGATAATGGCACATCTTGTGGTATAATGGCACATCTGGTGGTATAATGGCACATCTTGTGGTATAATGGCACATCTGGTGGTATAATGGCACATCTGGTGGTATAGTGACACATCTGGTGGTATAGTGACACATCTGGTGGTATAGTGACACATCTGGTGGTATAGTGACACATCTGGTGGTATAGTGACACTTATGGTGGTATAGTGACACATCTGGTGATATAGTGACACATCTGGTGGTATAGTGACACATCTGGTGGTATAGTGACACATCTGGTGGTATGGTGACACATCTGGTGGTATAGTGACACATCTGGTGGTGTAGTGACACATCTGTTGGTGTAGTGACACATCTGGTGGTGTAGTGACACATCTGGTGGTGTAGTGACACATCTGGTGGTGTAGTGACACATCTGGTGGTGTAGTGACACATCTGGTGGTGTAGTGACACATCTGGTGGTGTAGTGACACATCTGGTGGTATAGTGACACATCTGGTGGTATAGTGACACATCTGGTGGTATAGTGACACATCTGGTGGTATAGTGACACATCTGGTGGCATAGTGGCACATCTGGTGGTGTAGTGACACATCTGGTGGTGTAGTGACACATCTGGTGGTGTAGTGACACATCTGGTGGTGTAGTGACACATCTGGTGGTGTAGTGACGCATCTGGTGGTGTAGTGACGCATCTGGTGGTATAGTGACGCATCTGGTGGTATAGTGACACATCTGGTGGTATAGTGACACATCTGGTGGTATAGTGACACATCTGGTGGTATAGTGACACACCTGGTGGTATAGTGACACACCTGGTGGTATAGTGACACAACTGGTGGTATAGTGACACATCTGATGGTACCAAAACACCACCTGTGGGCCCCTCAGGGGGGTACAACTATTGTCTCTATGGGAATTAGCGCTCCCAGGGGGACTATGTGAGGGCCCGAGCTAAAGGTTAGGTAGGCTTCCTTTTTGTTGCAATAAAATAGGTTTTTGTTTTGTTACGGACCATCTTTTTTCGGTTCACTACTGTCCTGTTTTTCAGCAACTACTACTTTCTTCTTCAACTTTTTTCTTGTTTCATGAACTTCTTTCCTAGCTTACTGTTTCTGTGCACATTGTGCCTAGATTCCGCGTTCCCTCAACTTCATACTAAATGGTGCCTTCTTCATTCTTCTCTTAGAACATCTTTGTCGTGGTTAAGGGAGGCTAAAACGTTCTTATATAATAGTAATAATAATAATAATACCACCTTCGGGGGGTGTTTTAGCACCTGTGGTGGTGTTTTGGCACATGTGGTGGTGTTTTGGCACTTGTGGTAGTGTTTTAGCACATGTGGGGGTGTTTTAGCACATGTGGGGGTGTTTTGGCACATGTGGGGGTGTTTTGGCACATGTGGGGGTGTTTTGGCACATGTGGGGGTGTTTTGGCACATGTGGGGGTGTTCTGGCACCTGTGGTGGTGTTTTGACACCTGTGATGGTTGTCGCGAAAACAATGCTGGTTGAGCACGTAACGCAGGAGGAATTGCAACCTCCACAAATAAATAATAATTGTACACCTTGTGTTCGCGTGAATACTACATAAAAGCATGGACAATAAAAGAATTGAAGATTAAAATGGGTTTAATTTTAAGAAACACGTGGTTCAAAATTACGAGCACACAAAATATCTCAATGCAATGATTAAAGATTACGAGTGCAGCAGTTGTAATGACATGCGCACCAGTGCAATATTGTAAGATGCTCATGATAATAACGCTACAATTCCATCCGGCACAATGCGATAGCTACACCTGGGCTGCATAGACAACAACTGACACAAATCGCACTTAGCGTGCGCTTCGTGTAGTACTGAATGGGTCAACATATTTCTGCCCAACATGATACACAACATGAGAGATACAAGTTTAAAATTGCTGAGCATCAGCGAACGATTGCATGATTTAACGCAACACAGAATTTATTGGTAACCATCACACATGGAATTTACGCACAATAACATGAAATTAGAAACATAAAATGAATGCCCTGACCATCGCACACATGAAATGAAATGGTTATGTCAAACGGTAGAACCTTGACTTACAGCAAGGTGCCAAAGAATCGAATGCTTCGCGTCATGCACGACACAAAATGAGAACCTCAGCTAAGAAAACACATCACATTAATCACATTGGACTGCGCGGTAATCTGAAAGCACCGTTCTGTGTGCTATTTTGATTTCCAATATTCCACTTAACTGCATTGTTTCAAAGTTCTCTACACCACAAAACTTTAACTCTTCTGTGATGCGCGGTAGCTGAATGTTCGGTGTCGAGTCCTTCCAGCTTCGCGGGATTCTCAACAGAGTTCTCAGAGTTCTATCACGGCGGCGGTGATACTCATGCTCCGTCAGGCAGGCGCTGCTGCTCTCCATTTTTCGCACACCCATGCTTCGCACGTCTGAGTCTTGGCGGCGTTGAAGGGCTGGCTAACTGTATATCTTCTCTTGTTTCCCTCCGCATTGTTGGTGAACCCGTAACTCCACATTTTAATGCTGCGATTGTTTGTGAGCTTATAATTGGCGTAGAGATTCTCCATGGGTGTTTCTCTTCACGTCGAATTGTTGATGTGCTCAGGCCGTAATTCTTCGAGCGAGTGCTCGTTGCAGGGTAACACTTCGACGATACAGTTGCAGTCTCCTTGAGCGTTCGGAGAGATTATCAGCACACACTTCGAGCGGGTGTTTGTTGCACAAGCTTGTCGTTATTGAAGGAGTTAAACATCGGCTTCGATTTTTCGTGTGAAGTCAATACTGAATTAACACTAGCCCGGGAAATGTTGGCCTATCGCCGAGATTTCCCGGTTTTTGCACTCCAAAGCCTGTCGTGTCTCTTTTGGCGCCACTGAGACCAGAATCCTCTCAATTCTTGTCCTGAATTCTTTTTAACCGCGTCGCTTCATTCCTTCTCGAACAATCCAGATCCTTCGCCGTTTCAGAGCAAGTTCTTCTATTTTGATTGGTGCTTTTTGTCGTTGTCCTGACGTTTTTTATTTCCATTGGCTATGTGCTGGTGCTCGCTCACCGTCCGCCAACCCAATTGGTCTGTAAAGTGCACAGCTTCGATGACCACGTTATTTCAAGGGTATGATTGGCTGGAGACGGAAGGCTCGCTGTGTGCCACGACCCTTGTAGGCCGTCGCTGGTTCCCCTCTGAGACTATCGCTGGTTTGTGTTATAGAATCTTGTGTTTGTGTGCTTCTGTGTTATATGTTGCCTGTATGTGTTTGTGTTTCTGGATTTTTGAGCCTTAGCAAGTTTGAGCGAAACGCTGACCACTTGAGCTCGACAGATTTATAGCCAGACTCTTTCCGAAACCTGAGAACAACGCTGTCCTTGTGGAGTTCTGCGGTTACAACATCCTGTCCACTGTTCCTAGCTCAACAAGATATTGTATTTCCTAAAGTAAAGTATTTTTAAAGTGAATTATTTCCTCAAATAAAGTATTTCCCTAATTTCCCCGAGTAAAATATTTCCCAAAAAATGTTTCCGAAAGTATTTCCCAACATGGTGTTTTGGCCCCCGTGGTGGTGTTTTGGCCCCCGTGGTGGTGTTTTGGCCCCTGTGGTGGTGTTTTGGCACCCGTGGTGGTGTTTTGGCACCTGTGGTGTTTTAGCCGCCGTGGTGGTGTTTTGGCCCCCGTGGTGATGATTTGGCGTCCGTGGTGGTGCTATGGCACCCGTGGTGGTATTCTGGCACCCGTGGTAGTGTTATGGCACTCTTGGTGGTGTTATGGCACCCACGGCGGTGTTATGGCACCCACGGCGGTGTTATGGCACCCACGGCGGAGTTATGGCACCCACGGCGGTGTTTTGGCACCTATGGTGGTGTTTTGGCCCCTATGGTGGTGTTTTGGCACCCAAGATGTAAGAGACTGCACAAGGAAGCGACATTGTAGACCAGTTTTTCCCTAACTTTTTGTGCTGCTACTAAGTCCGCATTTTAGCGTACAATGGGGATACGCGGCATAGCATAAACATGATGGTTTGCCATAAACTTAGTTTGGTGTCTGAAATCGGCAGCTGTACACAGTAATATTTTTATTGGAGAAATTTTAGGCTGGACTAAAGTAGAACAGGAAATGTTTTGCGTTTGATAGAAGAAGATGAAACATTTGAGCTTGAGGTACAATTTCATTCTTGATAGTTTTAAGCCAGCGGTATCCATTGCGCGGCTCGCGATGACGGCTCTCGAAAAATATAATAATTAAACAATTGATACATAATTTAAATAAAATACACTAACTTGTAGTAGCTGCGGCTTTCTCAGTGCGTTTAATCGAAGTGTCTCTTGCAAAAACTAGTGAACAACAGGTTTAAGCCATTCTAGATTCTTAAAACAATGCCAAATTTTCACTAATGAAGCACAAATATGTAAACACAACTGCAAACATGGTGCCGGTTCATTTAAACTTAGAGAGTCGAGAAAAATACACTAGTTTACGTAGCACAATTGCAGGCTGTCGTCATAGAAAATGCTTTAAAATGCACCACGTGGATATTTTTGTTTCTAGTAACAATATAACGTTGTTTATGCACGAATGTTCTAGAAGTTGCCGGGCAGTTGTCTACACCTGTTTGAGACGGTAGCTACAGAAAGAATGATGCAGTATCTCTAACGTCTACTGAAGTGGAATTTAAAGTATCAGTAACTTGTCGGCTACTGCGTTATTTTCCTAGTTTGTTTGGTGCACGAAATCGAAATATTCCATACCGAGGAACATGTAGTTCATGATACAATTCTGAACATGAATTATCACAACCCCAATTCAACCTTAGTAATAGTTTCAAGATTTTCTTCGAACATTTGCTACACCTTATTTTGCTCAAGTCCCCTTTTAAATGAATTTTGAAAAAAAATTATCGGCATCCTGCATAGAAAATAAACGGGGTGCACGGCGTACCACAGTGCACCGAGCTCAGGGGTGTAGGGGTACGCGACGCCACAGCTTGGGAACCACTGTTCTAGATAGTCCATTAAGGTTATGATAGGAAGCGCTTCCGTCAGACCAGATGCAGCGTCCCGCCGGCAGAAGTTTTGGAGCCGAAATGAAGTGCGTAGGTCGGAAATAATGCGCTCGTCAAAGTATCCAATACCGTTCTTATTTATGGGTTACGACAATTTTATAGCCAATTCAGGACGAGTAAATCCACAAGGAAACATTTTACTACGCTTGCTGCGATGTGTTAATTTGAAGTTCAACATTCAATTCAAATTTAATGTCAATTGTAGTCAGCAATCTTAACACTTTGACTGCGACTACTAAATATTAAGTTCAATGCCAAACTCGAATTTAAAGTCAATTGTAGTAAACTATTTTCAAAAAACAAACATGAAATGGATCGTGCCTTCATTTAGTTTTAAGTATTCATGATAATTGAATTTGCGACTACTTGTCGGTCAGCAGCATTATGAAAATTACCTTCGTGTACCACCGGTGGCGCAAATCGCAGTCAAAGTGTTAAGAATAGTAGAAATTAACTGGATCGTACCTTTCATGAATTATTTAAAAAAATTATGTTAGTAACTACCCAGTCTAACTTTTTCGCCGAAGCATGCATGTTTTTCGCTGCCTAAGCGATTTAATTAATTGGACGGCGAAAAACGTGCATGCAGGCGGCGAAAAGTTAGACTGGGTACAAGTCGACCAGCAGCATTATGGAAACTTCCTGTGACCCCCAGTGGGTCCTTTAACAGGGACTGTGTTCATTATCACAGTGGAGGAATTTTCCATGGTTCTGGCCTTAATGAGGTAGCCTAGGACTTTCGTAGCAGCAAACCATGAGCCCATTTTTAATTTTGCAGTACTTCGTGAATTGACAATTAGAAACGGCCTGCGAAAAGGGGTATTAAATATATGCTAACCTACTCAGAAATTGAAGAACAATGTTGGCAATACAATCGTTGTAAATGAACATAGCTCCAATGAAATTGTATTATTCTTTCTAACTGAAATTGTCGTTGAGTCTATCCCTGAATCAGCAATATGATCAACGTTTTTCAACTGATATTGACTGACTCTTTCCCAGCATCAGCAACTTGATCAAAACTCAGTAGGGTTGCCGTAGCAGAGAACGGGATAATCTAAACGGCTTGGCCGAGAGATGAAGTGAAGTTTTCCTTTGTTTCCGAGCACAGACGCTGGTCCTCCTTTGCCCAGTTGTCCAAACGGTTCAAAAAGCTCTGACGAGACGGCAGATCCGTTTGGCCAAAACAGATTTCTTTCGTTGAAAGAGCCATGCGCTGGTACGTATGCGTACTTCTCTCCCGGAAGCTCGTGTCCACCCTCTGTAAACAAATAATGAAAATGTTTGCAATATTTTTTGTGGTCAAAATTTCACAGAAATTCTAATTCAAAAAGATGTCAAGCATTCATTCAAATAGGTTTGAGACCGGTAATGATACCTCCTGCCATGAAAAATTTTCAAGCGCGCTAACATTCGTTGTCCACCGTCTTATAAAATTATTTTTGTACTGATTTGTACTAGTATTTATGGATTTATGATACGTCATCGTGGACAGATTTTGTTCTAGCATGATTGCAATCAACTTCTATTGCAGTCATTGGAATTTTACAATTATTTCATAACGTCTAGCATGGCTAAAAATAATAAGATCCTTGTCGTGGTTCTGTGCTAACTTTAATGTATCTATATAGTAGTTTATCGCCCCTCGGGGGGACACAACTATTGTTTCTATGGGAATTAGCGCTCCCAGGGGGACAATGTGAGGGCCTGAGCTAAAGGTTAGGTAGGCTTTCTTTTTGTTAAAATAACTTAAATTTTTGTTTTGTTACGAACCATCTTTTTTCGGTCCACTGCTGTCCTGTTTTTTCAGCACCTACTACTTTCTTCTTCAACTTTGATCTTGTTTCATGATCTTCTTTCTCATATTACTGTTTCTATGCCCTTTCTGCACAGATTCCGCGTTCCCTTAACTCCATACTAAATGGTGCCTTCTTCCTTCCTCTCTTTGGATCTCATTTGTTGAGGATAGGGAGGCTTAAACTAATTAATAATCTAATCTAGTAGTTTATCTCCAACTATAAGGCCTCAATTTTGCTGTATTATCTTGGTATCACACCTGGAGTCTAAGCACTGGGTGTGTGAATTTCTGCGTTTGATCCACCAACTAACATCCGGTTCTAAGTTAAAAGTAAGCTCAGGTAAGTTCCCCGACCATAGCCAACTGCAGATTGCTTGCTCAATTCAACCCAGCATCAACAATCTTTAGGATAATTTATCTTAAATTCAGTTCAGTATCTCATCACTTGCATAGCTCGATCAAGCTCTGCATGCAGCCCTCTTTATCGGTCCAACTTTGCATCTCCTGAGAGTAGTGCAATTATCGTGTCAATGGGAATTAGCGCTTGCAGGGGGAAAATGTGAGATCTCAAACTGACATTTAAGAAGGCCTTCCTTTTTATTGAAATGAAACATAGTTTCTCTTTCGTTAAGGGCTCTCTTTTCGGTTCGCTACTGTCCTGTTTTTTGGAACCTCTGAATTTCTTTTTCAACTTCTACCTTTCTTCATGGCCTCCCTTCTTTGCTAACTGTTTCTTTGTGTTAGGGACCTTGTTAGGAAACCCATAATGTGCATACATTCATCGTTCTCTTATCTCTCTAGTAAATGGCTCTTATAACCTTCTTTTTTTGGGATGCCTTTCTTGTGTTTAGAGAAACTTAACCAACTTATTTAATTTAATTTAGCATCCGCCCTCCTCTTAGCTTTGTCCAACTTTTCACCTAAAATACCATAATTAAAATGCCATTCAAAATCGTTCTGCCCAACCAAAACCTCGTTCTACACCGTACCTGCAATTAGGATCTTCGCGTGGTCGTGCTCGCTCTTCGTACTTATGATCTCCACCAACCATCCGCCTTCTGATTCACACATTTTCCTCTGGGTCTCCACATCGCCTTCTTTCGTCTTTTCTTTAGTCAGGAACATCTTCACTACAGAAAAAGTAGAATTACGATTAGAACTCAGTTTAAAATTTCTGTTTACAAAATAACCTTCGATAACAACAATAAAACCAATTCCCAATAATCACGAAAAAAAAGCCATTTTAATCGAAGGATTGTTTATTCTGGTGTTTGACGCCGCTGATATTTCGAGACAGCCAACTTGTTTCTGGAAAACCTAACTTATACTTTTGACAAACCTGACTTTTTTGGCCAGATAAGGGAATGTTTATTTACTTATTTGCCAAAGCTGACACATATGAAAAAACTTATCTGAGACCTTTTTCAAGCCTTGCTGACGCTTTTCGAAAGCATGACTGATGCGTTGAGTAAATGTAAGTAGAAGTTCTGTTATATTATTTTCTTCAAAAACCTGAGTGGCACATTGGAAATTTAGCAAACCTGGCTTGTACTTGTGTCAAGCGTAGTCTAGTACGGACGACAGACTCAGCTGATGCTCACAACACACCTAGCCGGTACTTGCGACAGACTCAGCTGATGCTCACAACACACCTAGCCGGTACTTGCGACAGACTCAGCTGATGCTCACAACACACCTAGCCGGTACTTGCGACAGACTCAGCTGATGCTCACAACACACCTAGCCGGTACCTGCGACAGACTCAGCTGATGCTCACAACACACCTAGCCGGTACTTGCGACAGACAGCTGATGCTCACAACACACCTAGCCGGTACTTGCGACAGACTCAGCTGATGCTCACAACACACCTAGCCGGTACTTGCGACAGACTCAGCTGATGCTCACAACACACCTAGCCGGTACTTGCGACAGACTCAGCTGATGCTCACAACACACCTAGCCGGTACTTGCGACAGACTCAGCTGATGCTCACAACATACCTAGCCGGTACTTGCGACAGACTCAGCTGATGCTCACAACACACCTATGTTGGGAAATACTTTCGGAAACAAATTTTGGAAATACTTTACTCGGGGAAATACTTAACGTTATTGTTGGGGAAATACTTCACTCGTGCAATTTTTGGAAAATACTTCGCTTTAGGAAATGTCTAAAAAACCGTTATCACTGTTATTCTTGAGCGTGAGAATGTCGACCAAAGTTTATCCGTGTGTGTAAGGACAATTCGTCACTGTTCGGTCGGAAAAACAAGCGGCGATTGTTTGGGGTAGAGGTAGGCGTGTCAGATGTCGCGGCCTCAAGTGCGGCAAGCGCAGGCATAGAGAACGACGCACACACGAACACACGCACGATACAAGCGCACCCAAGCCGAGGCTTTGCAGGGCAAGGAGGAGGACGTGACGTCTGAACACAGGCCCGCACAACCGGAGCCAATCGCCGCTCGCCAAAGCTATGACGCAAGAAGGTGTGTCTCAACACGCACCAATGAGAGTCCCAGACGTCAGAATAAGCAAGGATTCCGCCAATGAGGTTGCAGATGCTGCCTCTGTAGAATGGAAGCGTGGAGAACGATCTCGAAAGAGGGAAGCGAAACATATATAAGGATGCGAGAGGAAGCCTCGTGAGGGATTTTTTTTGAACACACGTGAGAGACTGCGCAAGACGTCTGAGGGTGTTCTACACAATAGGCCAGCCTCGTCGGCTGGCCTTATACCCAACGGCAACTTGAAAGTTAATAATTCGAGGAACATAAAACAACGTTGGACGTCGGAAGTCATTGGAGCACCGTCTTGAAAAGGAAGCCTAATCGAAGTAAACCAGCCTCGCATCGGGGATCGTCATGAATAAACGCGTCGGAGATTCAACCAAGAGCAATCAACATCTGTGCATCGGGGTCGAATCCACAATCAACTTCAGCGGCAGTCGTCAACATTGCAAATGGCAAACAGTTAAGATCGCTCACCAACACTGCAAAGTTCAACGCATGAAACTGCAATGAATCAGCTCACAACCGCTTCAAGGGATCAGCTACCCGTAGAAAGAAGCGGGGAAGGGCACCACTGCAGCGAGGTAGCAAGAGATCAGTCTGCGCCAGCAGCAAGCCTAAGCTGCGCGGAACATCAGCAGTGAGCAATAACATCGGCTGTGAACGACGCGGAACATCAGCAGTGAGCAATAGCATCGGCAGTGGATACCCATCAGTGAATCATTTATTATCAAAAGGGCGAGTGTTTTATAGTTGTGAGAGCTCTTTTAGGTGGTGATTGAAGTTCAAATTCAGATGTAGATCAGCACACAGAAAAGTGCTTTTCAAAAGTATCGCGAGGAATCATCTAATTTTTGGCTATCAATTTCCTGTGTCTATTTAGTCGAGGATCGACTTCCCGTTGTATGATTCGACACCGTGTCACAATTCCAGGTTAAATCGTGATGTGTCGTTCTCGCAAATATTATGATTTGTGTTACTGTGGATGCGTGAATCGTTGTCAACGAGGGAGTATTTGTAACTTGAATGCTCGGTAAGCATCACCTTTGTGTCATGTCGTGTTTAAATATTTGCGGCGGTAGAAACTTACGTACTTTTCATTGACGCCGTTGTGCCATTTCAAATTATTTCGTCCCCATGCCTTGTGTGTTTATCCACGTGTTTCCCAATAAATTCGTGTTAATCTTGCTAACTCTTTTATTCTCCAAGTCTGGTATGCAGGTGTACGCAAGCATAAAGGATAGTACTATAACATGTTTGGGGGTTGAGACTCCCCCTGCGTGCGTGATTAGTAACCCAGTTCACGTATCGCGACAGGGAAAATATCAACTATCCTGTGCAAGCGTACTGTCTGTATGTCAGCTTGGAAATTTTAAAGGAATTCATTTCAGTTGTCCAAAAATTTCTGTTTCTTTTAATTCAGTCAAACAGTCGCTCGATAATTAAGCAGAATTTTCTGCAAGTACAAACACCCCGTGTCATTTCGTGGACATTCCAATTTTTGGAGTAAAATTCTAACGTAGAGCGGTGCCCGTCGCCTGCACCGGGCGTGCTGTATACCGATGCCTACCGCCGATCGCGCTGTTGGAGGACGGAGTAATACAATTTGAGATTCTGGGAGCTGCAGTCTAACCATTTTCTGAGCGCCTAATTTGAAGTGTACTTGACTGAGTGTAATTCATGTCCATTAATTTTCGAAATGTTATGAGGAATTGATATTTTCCGGAATCTTTGCTCATTTTTTTGTGCCGCTAAGGTGATCTAGTTGGTATTGTCTGAGTGAATATTGCATCAAATACTTACTCTATTTTCTTGACAGTGTGTTCGATAAAAATTTTTTTTTGAGTGCTGAATTTTTGGTTGAATTTTCTATGATCTGTACCATTATTAGGTTTAACTTAATTCAGGTGTGCAGCGATGGCTCTGGAAACTGACGCCGTAATTTAGCAAATACCGCCTTATCTCAAATGAATCTTTGAAACAAGTTTACATTTTTCGGGCTTTGAGACATTTAGTAATTAATCTAGTTGGAATTTTCATTTTTAATGATACCTGACTCAAAATAATTTGCAGAATGTTTTGGCCTCGTGTTCGTCAAGCTTCTCCAATCAGCTTTAGCAACATAATTCATATTTTCATTCGTTGATATTTGAGTGCTTCAATTATTTAAATTGACATCTGCTGAGAAGCAATAATGGGAATTTTGAGAATCAATTTCCTTGCTATCAAAGAAGTGGTAAATTCTTGTTGCAAAACTGTTGAATGAATTAAGTGACGGTGCTTAGGATAAAAATTAAATGTAGTGTTTAAAGTAAGTGATAATTTTCAACGGTGCTGCACATTCAGTTCGTGGTCTAATTTTATTTGCTTCGACATAAATGACGCCGCTGCTCGTGTGTTAAGTAAAGTAAATTGATCCTCCTTTTTTTTTATTCACAAGATCATTGTGCTAAGCTCCAGTACATCAGAGTGAGAATTTAAATAATTGCTTCAATAATAATACACTAAAATCATTAAATATTTTGGGTAGTTTTCCCATGTGCCAAGTATACAATCCATTCGACACTGACATGAGTCAATCTATACCTTTATATCAAATTCACTGAGCATGAAAATTTTGCTTCCTTAACTTTTATAAATTCATGATGTTTAAAAATTTCCTTTTGATGTGAATTCGACGGTAGAGCGTGGTAATTTAAGATTATTCAATCCCAGCTGCCTTCAGGTAGGAAGGAATTTTTATTACATTGAGCATCTGTAGATTTTAAAGGGAACACGTGGATTAAATGCAATTTTTGTAGTCTAAACAGTTACATGTCACCGATGAATTAATTTTCATTTTTAAGTGTGCGTTAATTGGAAGATTGTGTATTTTTCTTCAAATCGTTCGTCGTCTAGGGGAATGTTCAAGTTATACTCATGTGAGAGGTGCAAATTATATCTTACGGAAACTGAAGTCTACTACAGCGAAAGAGATAGATACTGAAGGCGAAAATTACCTAACATTCGGTATTGAATTGAATCGGGGGAACGGAACATCCATGAGAATCCTTCAGAATAATTTTTGGATTTTATAATGCATTCCTCGTATTGGTCTACGCATTTTCTCTCGTTCGTGCGCGGATTTTGGACAGGTTCGTGGGGTCGGTTTTGCCTGATCAACAAAAGTAGCTCTGGCGTGCCTTCTAATGTTTGAGCGTAAGATGGGAGGAGCAGAAACATTCGACAATGCTTTGAATTCAACATGATTAGGCGGTAACCTTAACCAAATTGTGTGGACCGTTTCGTCAGTAATTGAAATTCAATCGTAATTGATGACGAGATTGTGTTTGCATAATCAGGATGTATTTATCAACTTCATTGGGATATGTTTATTTTCCACAATGGAAAATGCTCAATATTTCGAAATGGAGTGTTATTTCTGCAGACGAATTTATTTATAGCGTTAAAATTGAAACTGCTTAGCGACTGGAGTGTACAATTGAAATTTACTTGAGAATGTAGGCAAGAGAGGTACACCGCACAGCAGAGAGACTCTGCCGAGATTTTATTGCTTTGCGAATAGCTCACGCAATTAAGAAATTGTGGCGGTACGTTCAAGCTGATGTGCTTATGCTCGAGTGTGGTATTATGTGAACGCGAGAATGTAGAATGCTAGAGTAAATGAAGTAGAAATATCACTGGTGTATGTATTTTGAAAATACGTCGAACATCTATGGCAGAAATTTCTTCGAAAAATATTATAGCTCGTTTTCTGTGCTCTGTCTTTGCGAGTTGTATGTTTACAGAAATCCAATATGCCATTCCTTTATCAGCTAATGAAAGTACAAGAGCGAATAATGAAATCGTTTTCTATGTCGGGATTGTCTGGAAGGTCAGACTCTAGGCAGGCTTGGCAAGGAATACGTAGGATGATTAATATCCGGGTTCACTGCAGACGTTGTAAATAGATAACACATGACACGAAACTGTAGTATGTTTAGTTGCACAAAAGAAATGTGACTTATTCCTGGGTGGCGAGATTTCATGAAGGTATATTCGCTAGGTGTGTTTTTTGCGTTTTCTTACTGAAGCGGAATCCCGTGAATCTTGGTGTACTGGGAGCGTTACATTTTATTTTAAGTGTTATAGAATAAGAACTGTTCCTTAATTCTGAATCTCCCATGCGCGTTGCCAGGAACTTTGCTTCTTTCCACCTGGTGAACGGTGTGTGAGGGAACGAGAATAGGAACTGCGATTTTGACCTACATTTGCAGTGGCACAACCAGAAGTAAAGCATATCCTATTTTCTGAGTTTGAGTAACTGCGATGTTTACCGGATTTAGACTACCTGATTGACGTACTAACTTTTGGATACAATTTAGTGTGAGTTGTCGCTGCGTTCATGTGTCGAAGTTTTGGTGTTTCCTTCGCATAGGGATGTTCCAGGCACTCAAACTGTTCGTACTCCAACATCGACGGATATGCTAATTTAATTTTCTTAGTATAATAGTTATGTTAAGGTGATACAACACTCTCTCCGTCATTGAATGGAAAACATACTGCAGGATCCCGAGTTATGTAAATATATTGATAATGTCATGCAATTCAACGACGTCTCTTCGAGTGGAATGACATGATATGAATAAAGGCTAAACCGTCTCAAGGGCTGGTAAATAAGGTAATTAGGATGTGAATGTAATTTTCTCATGATTTTGTGGGTGCGGACGAGTAATCAGACCGCCTAAACTGCAGTGCACGGCAGTGTGGCGTAAGTCTGATGAAATGTTAACACTCTATTTCTATTTTCTTTGAGTAAGAGCACACGGGATATCGGCCAACCTGGTAAATCTCTCGTTGTGCATATGTTATTTCATGTGTACATTAAGTGCGTTAGGGATTTCAGCCTATTTGGTAAATCTCCCGATTTAGCGTACAATAGTTGTCTGAATGTTCATATAATCTTGCGGCAACGTGGAATAATTTAAATGTGCTGCACTGTCTCTGGGGCTGAGAATCGTATAAAATTTTTATGTCATGTCTATTTTTTGCATTTTTGTGTCAGTGATATCACAATGTCAGATCGTCTGAAGAGCCTTTCGGCGTAGTAAGATGTAAAGCTTGACGGGTTGGTAACACTACATCTTGTCTATTTCTGCAATTCTTTGTATGTCGGTATTGTTAGAATGTCGGATCGCTAGAAAAGCCTTCGCGGCCGAGTATAACGTAAAGTCCGATGAGCTGATAGTACCCAATTCATGTGTAATTTTTCTCTTGTGTGTCGGTGTTGGCATAATGTCTGATCGTTAGAAAAGCCTTCGCGGCAGAGTATAACGTAAAGTTAGACGCCTTGACAATACCCAATGTATATGTGTTTTTTTATTGATGCGGATTCGGGATTTTGGCCTAACAGGCAATTCTCCTGCTAGTTCGTACGTCATGAGCAAGAATGTTTTATTTTCTTCGAAATATTTAGGTGATTCAACTGATTAGTAACACCGTCGAACGAATTTCGGCTTTGTCTAGAGTTGGTTGAGGATGCCGGAAATTAACTATTTTATGTATGTAGGTAGAAATTCTTCGCGTAGCTCACCTCCGCCTCACGCAAGGCAGATTTGAAGGAAAGCGAGGAAAGTTTCTAAGGTGATCAACCATGTAATGCGCTGTCTCTCGAGTACAAATGGACCAGGTTAGACAATTTAACGCGTATTTTACGGAAGGAGATCATTAGCAATTTAACGCGAAACTCAGGGGTCTAAGTCAGGCTGGTCGACAAGCGGACTGAGAATCAAAACCTGAAGATCTTCGCAAATAAATGTGCTTCATTTTCTACAATTATGATGGAAGAGCTGACGAGCTCCGACGTGGGAGTCCAACGCGTATTGACGCCGTAATCTACAGGATTTGTCCGCGATTTGACGCAACGAGGATCTACGGAATTTTCCACGAATTCACGTGACGCCAAGGGTGAATTTTTTATGGAAAAGCCTCAGTAACTTCAATTCTCAGCAGGGGAGCCTCCCCAGGAGCAGTAGCAAGCACAGGATCAGTAGCAAGCCCATGGCTGCAGGATCAGTAGCAAGCCCAGGATCAGTAGCGAGCCCAGGATCAGTAGCAAGCCGAAGAGGAGTAGCACGTCACAGGAACAACAACAAGCTGTAACTAGGTGCACAGGAGGAGCAACAGCAAGTTTTTGTTGCAAGAAAAACGTCTACTTTGAATCACAGGATGAAATGATAATTATGAGGAAGAAAACTTGAGGTTGGAAAATTAACTCCATTTGAGATTGTGTTTTTGGGTGGATTGCAACCGAGAAAGCTGAAAGGATGTCTCTACTTGTAACAAATTCGCCGATTTCTCGATCTCTAATTTATATGTTTATCTATGTCGATGAATTTGCCGAGAGCAATTCGAGAATAATATGTCGTGTGTGTTTTATTTGATGCGTGTAAGTTGTCGGATATGTGCGGTACCTTTACTGTGTTCTTTGCTATTTGCGTACTACAATAATGTGTGTAAGAGATGCGTTTCAATTATTTACTGTGTCAGGTATCAATTAATTTTTCATAAATGTGTCAACATTGGCGTGTTACAAGAAGGTAAATGATGAGGTGATATGTAAGGATATTTTCATGTCGGGAAAAGCGAAGGGATTAAAAAAAATGGGGGGCGAATATTTTCTAAATTTTTAACGTAAAGGGTACGTCACGGTTATAATTTAAATTGACGGATGAAAATTTGCACCAACTTTGCAAGTTGGCACAAATTTTTCTGGGGCGATGCGGGTATTGTTGGGAAATACTTTCGGAAACAAATTTTGGAAATACTTTACTCGGGGAAATACTTAACGTTATTGTTGGGGAAATACTTCACTCGTGCAATTTTTGGAAAATACTTCGCTTTAGGAAATGTCTAAAAAACCGTTATCACTGTTATTCTTGAGCGTAAGAATGTCGACCAAAGTTTATCCGTGTGTGTAAGGACAATTCGTCACTGTTCGGTCGGAAAAACAAGCGGCGATTGTTTGGGGTAGAGGTAGGCGTGTCAGATGTCGCGGCCTCAAGTGCGGCAAGCGCAGGCATAGAGAACGACGCACACACGAACACACGCACGATACAAGCGCACCCAAGCCGAGGCTTTGCAGGGCAAGGAGGAGGACGTGACGTCTGAACACAGGCCCGCACAACCGGAGCCAATCGCCGCTCGCCAAAGCTATGACGCAAGAAGGTGTGTCTCAACACGCACCAATGAGAGTCCCAGACGTCAGAATAAGCAAGGATTCCGCCAATGAGGTTGCAGATGCTGCCTCTGTAGAATGGAAGCGTGGAGAACGATCTCGAAAGAGGGAAGCGAAACATATATAAGGATGCGAGAGGAAGCCTCGTGAGGGATTTTTTTTGAACACACGTGAGAGACTGCGCAAGACGTCTGAGGGTGTTCTACACAATAGGCCAGCCTCGTCGGCTGGCCTTATACCCAACGGCAACTTGAAAGTTAATAATTCGAGGAACATAAAACAACGTTGGACGTCGGAAGTCATTGGAGCACCGTCTTAAAAAGGAAGCCTAATCGAAGTAAACCAGCCTCGCATCGGGGATCGTCATGAATAAACGCGTCGGAGATTCAACCAAGAGCAATCAACATCTGTGCATCGGGGTCGAATCCACAATCAACTTCAGCGGCAGTCGTCAACATTGCAAATGGCAAACAGTTAAGATCGCTCACCAACACTGCAAAGTTCAACGCATGAAACTGCAATGAATCAGCTCACAACCGCTTCAAGGGATCAGCTACCCGTAGAAAGAAGCGGGGAAGGGCACCACTGCAGCGAGGTAGCAAGAGATCAGTCTGCGCCAGCAGCAAGCCTAAGCTGCGCGGAACATCAGCAGTGAGCAATAACATCGGCTGTGAACGACGCGGAACATCAGCAGTGAGCAATAGCATCGGCAGTGGATACCCATCAGTGAATCATTTATTATCAAAAGGGCGAGTGTTTTATAGTTGTGAGAGCTCTTTTAGGTGGTGATTGAAGTTCAAATTCAGATGTAGATCAGCACACAGAAAAGTGCTTTTCAAAAGTATCGCGAGGAATCATCTAATTTTTGGCTATCAATTTCCTGTGTCTATTTAGTCGAGGATCGACTTCCCGTTGTATGATTCGACACCGTGTCACAATTCCAGGTTAAATCGTGATGTGTCGTTCTCGCAAATATTATGATTTGTGTTACTGTGGATGCGTGAATCGTTGTCAACGAGGGAGTATTTGTAACTTGAATGCTCGGTAAGCATCACCTTTGTGTCATGTCGTGTTTAAATATTTGCGGCGGTAGAAACTTACGTACTTTTCATTGACGCCGTTGTGCCATTTCAAATTATTTCGTCCCCATGCCTTGTGTGTTTATCCACGTGTTTCCCAATAAATTCGTGTTAATCTTGCTAACTCTTTTATTCTCCAAGTCTGGTATGCAGGTGTACGCAAGCATAAAGGATAGTACTATAACATGTTTGGGGGTTGAGACTCCCCCTGCGTGCGTGATTAGTAACCCAGTTCACGTATCGCGACAACTAGCCGGTACTTGCGACAGACAGCTGATGCTCACAACACACCTAGCCGGTACTTGCGACAGACTCAGCTGATGCTCACAACACACCTAGCCGGTACTTGCGACAGACTCAGCTGATGCTCACAACACACCTAGCCGGTACTTGCGACAGACTCAGCTGATGCTCACAACACACCTAGCCGGTACTTGCGACAGACTCAGCTGATGCTCACAACACACCTAGCCGGTACTTGCGACAGACTCAGCTGATGCTCACAACATACCTAGCCGGTACTTGCGACAGACTCAGCTGATGCTCACAACACACCTAGCCGGTACTTGCGACAGACTCAGCTGATGCTCACAACACACCTAGCCGGTACTTGCGACAGACTCAGCTGATGCTCACAACACACCTAACCGGAACTTGGAGAACGTGACCACGCCGTCCTGCCGTCTAACATACACCGGTCCGCGTGCCCCCTCCATCAGGTAACACTTGGACGTATCGGACACGTACGAAGCCGCCATGCATGACGGGGTCATGTCGCAAATGTTCCTGCACACACCTGATACACAAACGGTAATAGCGTCATTCCATGAAATAAAAGAGAAATAGACCAGAATATAGCGTTCACTCGTTAGTGGAAATGTGGGCCACCGGTGTATCCGGAAGCAATTTTCATAATGCTGCTGACCGATCAGAAGTCACCTACTCAATTTTCATAAATACTTAATCTAAGCTAAGCGAAGGCACGATCTACTTAATGTTTGCTATGGCCTAAATGGCTTACTACACTTGATTTAAAACCTTACAGTCCATACAAAACGGTCTCTTCCTTTTTCCTTTATCAAAATCGCCTCCTTTGTGAATAGGGAATCTTAACAGGTATTTAGGGAAACAACCCATCGGTGGGTTGTTTGAACTATCTTTTTTAAATTAATGGTATTCAATGTATCAAGTTGAAGTTCGGTATTTAAAAATTTGATAACTTTTGACTGTAAATTTCAGTTGAACATTGAGCGTCATTTAAGTCCATTGAAGTCAACGTGTCAAGCCAACATATACGACTTTTGAAATTAGATTTTGTTGTGCTCACAACGGGAATCAGCCGGTAAAGGTGAGTTGGGGTGGTATACCATCACGTTTTTCACGACAGCGTGGTACCGTGTTAAATAATGGAGCTGTTGCAAACAGCAGGAGAAGTAGCATGCGAAGATCCATAGCTCTGTTCGTCACTTTGCTTGTTTAAACCTGAGAAAAATGTTAGAATCTGATTCATTAATATGAATTATCAAAGGCAATTCATTATTAATAAAGTGTTTTGAAAGGTCCATAGCTGTGTTCGTTATTATGCGTGGAGGAGCCTGAGATATTTATTTGAAAAACCTGTCACATTTTTCTGTTAAAATAAAATTTCCCTTGCAGATCCGGTTGAGATTGCGAGTAACAGATGCCAGGCTGCTTTCGGTGTCACGAGTTCTTGTAAGCTGGAAAACTTCTTCATGTATAGGTGACTTCTTCACCTGCAAATATTAGAAAGTTTTGGTCTCGATTAAGAGCCGCTTTCAATTCATTTCTCCAAGTCCTCTTAAACTGTATTTCATGAAAAAGTTATTTCTGAAGTCACGAGTTAATATTGAGTGTCTTTCCTCTCCATCATAGAGACGAACATCCGTGAGGGTCGGGAGAAAGCCATCTCGCGAATACACTTCATTGAATAAAATGGCTGACACGCAATTACATAATTACTTTTCCGACTTTTCAACCTTGCGAAATTATTCTAGTCTTCCACGTGTTGAAATACGAAGATAATCACTTATCATTTTACTGAAAAGAACACTCAATTGTTAAATGTAATCCGAAAAATGTGACAAGTTTCTAAATTTGACTAACGTAGTGCTTGATGAGCATGAGATACAAGTCTTGAATCTAGGCTGGAATTACCACACTAAGAGTCAATTTTATCCTATTGGATTTAGTATACCAGAATATTCTCAGTTTAAATCGTGAGGGAAGTGTATCTATAGAACCTAATCTAAACGTTGCATTAATAGCCGAGAGTACCCTTAATAGAAGTACTTGTAGGAGGAAGGGTTTAACTCAATTTCCACGTCAGGTCCTCCGTAATTTGCGTTCGAACAGATGGATAGTAATACGAAAAGCGGATAAATGCAATAAGTATACTATTGTAACGCGACGATTATAAGCAGAAATTAGATTGTATCCCAGTAGATAACAATAAATTCGAGCGTTTGCATCGAGATCGAACTGAACAATTGAAGAAAAATCTAAACCAACTTATTTCTAGCGTTAAAATGATTTATCAGGAACTTGAAAACGAAGAACACAGCACGTAGTGAAATCATTTTAATTTTACTTCTTTCTTTACGCACCTAATCTATAAAAGTGAAGAAACTAAAAACTAGTAGTCCTATTTTCTTAAACGTTTCGGAGTCCAGCTCCATCATCAGTAAGTCATATCTGAAATTTACAATGAGAATGGTTAAAAATGCAATGATATTTACAAGTTTTTTTTATCTCATACCCTACAAGTAATTAAACTAAATATAAATTTGCAAAGGGAACGAACTGGTGGCATTATTAAGGACCGTGGAATAATAATAATAATGCCACCAGTTCGTTCCCTTTGCAAATTTATATTTAGTTTAATTACTTGTAGGGTATGAGATAAAAAAAACTTGTAAATATCATTGCATTTTTAACCATTCTCATTGTAAATTTCAGATATGACTTACTGATGATGGAGCTGGACTCCGAAACGTTTAAGAAAATAGGACTACTAGTTTTTAGTTTCTTCACTTTTATAGATTAGGTGTGTAAAGAAAGAAGTAAAATTAAAATGATTTCACTACGTGCTGTGTCCTTCGTTTTCAAGTTCCTGATGAACATCCGTCTGAAGAATTATGATTTTCCTAAAATGATTTAAATTTGAAAAAACTGTATAAGGTCTACCAACCTAGTTATATTTACGGCAATGCACAAATGAATAAAAACTAGAATGATCCGCCTTTGAGGCCTATAACTTATCCTGTTGTTAAAATCTTGAACGAAATTACAACTCTGTACATCCCGAAAAGTACATGCTAAAATCAAGAGTTGAATTTGTTACTTTGTTACACTGTAAAACCACGAGCGGCATAATAGCTTCACTAAATGTTGAGTCCTCATTCACTTATGTACCTGTTTCAGGCTCGATAGAGATAATTTTAAATTGCGTATATAATAGTGAAGATCTTTCCCCTCAGGGGATACAACTAATGTACCTATGTGAATTAGCGCCCTCAGAGGGACTATGTGAGGGCCCGAGTTAAAGGTTAGGTAGGCTTCCTTTTTGTTGAAATAGAATAGGTTTTCATTTTGTTACGGACCGTCTTTTTTCGGTTCATTGCTGTCCTGTTTTTCAGCACCTACTACTTTCTCCATCAACTTTTTCTCGTTTCATGAACTTCTTTCTTGTAGCTTACTGTTTCTGTGCACCTTGTGCACAGATTCCGCGTTCCCTCAACTTCATACTAAATAGTGCCTTCCTCCTTCCTCTCTTGGAACATCTTTGTCGTGGTTAAGGGAGGCTAAAACTTTCTTATATAATGAGTGAAGAAGTTTCTCCTACTAATTTGTTTCCTCTGCGGATTTTAAAGAAACTCATCACAATCTGTACTACCGGAGCTCCTTTTAGACATATTGATGGTGGTTTGTTCCGCAGGGTTGATGGGGTGGCTATGGGTTCCCCTTTAAGCCCCTGATACACTAGCGTTCATGACTGCAGTCATTGCGGCAGTGTATCCGGCAGCCAGTTGAAGTGAGAACTGGCGACATGATACTCAGCATTCAGCATGCAAGATTAATAGCACCGATACACTAATCCTTCAAATGGCTGGTGTGCAGGGATGGGAGGCACTTTGGGAGGTATTTCGACGGTTATCACCGTGACATTTACTGAGTGTATCAGGACCTTTAGGGACCACGTTTGCTGACTTTTATTGGTCCTGCGTGGAAAACCTGGTGTTGAACTCTATACCGGTTGAGTTGATTTTGTACGGCAGATACGTGGACGACAGTTTAGTTGAAATTGAGACAGTAGAGCAGTTGGAGATATTGACGAATTTGATGACTAATAATTCGGTGTTGCGTTTCACGTGCAAGCTGGGTGTAAATGGTATGCTGCCATTTCTGGATGCTTTAGTTGAAGCTTCGCAGATTGCTTTTCTGAGATCCGTGTATTCATGTAAGGCCCTCGTATGCTGGTAAAACCATAACTATGATTGTGATGCACCGCAAGTGGAATAAGAAGACGTTATTCATACTTTATTAGAGCTTATAAATTGGACAGCAACTGGGTTTGTTTTCATTCAGAAATGCTAAGAGTTGAACGGTTGCTAGTTAATAAAAATTTCCCCGATACTCTTATTAATAAAACTATAGGTTATTTTGTCAACCGAATTTTGAATAGTAAACATAATCCTGGACCTAACCAGCGGAATATAAATACATTTTATGAAAATTACATGCATGAAAATCACAAAATTGACGTACGCTTCTTCAAAAATATTGTCAAAACTTTCGTGAATCCCACAGATCCAGAGGTGCAAAATAAAGTTCGTGTGTATTATAAAAATGACAAAATCAGTGATCTCCAAGTAAGAAACCAAATTTTCAGATCACGAATCCGTGATCTAGACAGAGCCGATGTGATATACCAGTTCGAGTGTAATAGGAGAAATTGTAAGTCTCTCAATAAATCTTACATTGGCATGTCTCAGATGACCCTGAAGCAAAGATTAACTACGAACAAATATAAAATTTACATTTTTAATCATTTCGTATTACCATAGTTGTAAGCCCTAAAATGTAGATCTGTATGCAAATGCAACAGTTTTACACAATGTTGTAAAAAAAGTATATTCAAATAATGGAAGCATAACGTATTCATAACCTTAAATTACCCTTAACAAAAATGCAGATTATTTTTTTGCTTTAAAATTGTTCAATAGGACTGTGGCTTAGATGCTTGGAACCTCCGCTTGATCGTTCATTTTGCCTCTGTAATATTATATTTATTTATATGTTATACTTGACTGTTAACACATATCTGCTGTGTGATAAAAACTAGCCCTCTGTAATTTAAAAATTGTTGCACAAAATTTATCTTACATAGCCTTCTTGTGCTGTGATTACCAACATTCATATTCTGTCTGATGTAGATTAAGTTTTGAACTCACATTTGCTTTATCAATGCGACTAAGTGTTCTGTTTTTTGCAGCCTGATGATGAAAAAAAATCGAAAAAACGTTTGAAAAATCGAAACGTTGCCTTTTAGAGACTGAACGAGAATTTTTATAATTGATTGTTCTTTTTAGTAACAATAAGTAATTCTTTTCGCATTTTAACTCGTGTAGAACTAGAACAATGTTGGGAAAAATAATGCACAAGGAAAGTTGGAAATCCGGGAGAGATGATATAATCATCTTAGCTTTTTGGTGCTCGCTTGATTTTGCACTGTGAAAAATGGGAAAAATGGATGTTGTACGCACTATAGTATTCATCTGAAACGCTTCTGAGATGTGGGTTAATTTTGTCTGATTTATTTGGAACTGGAATATATAACGGTAACCATGGAAGAAATTAAGTATTGGTTGATAAATTTCAAATTCAATTTACAAAAAATATTCATGCGAATTGAAGTGCAGCGAAAATTTTAACAAAACTAAACTTCAAGACAATAAAATTATCAAGTAAACTGAACCATGAAAATTCAAGCAAAAGGTGAAAAAATTCAAGGGAACGTAACTGAAATAACTGAAGAAACATGTTCGTACTAAAAAATCATGAATGAAATACATGAAAGTACATGAATGAAACAAACGAACTACATGAATTGGACAATGTTAGCAATGTTCTTCAAGGTCTTAGTTATTATGTCCCTGGACTACCGAAAAATATATTAGCGCCTCGTATTAACCTGTGCAACCACATCAACATATTAGCGCCTCGTATTAACCTGTGCAACCACAACAATATATTAGCGCCTCATAACTTCTGCCACCACAAAGAATTTTTGCATACACTGTTAGATCATAAATTATTTTGCAGAAATTACGGTATCAAGCGACCGATTCCTGCTTAGGGCCATATCACGCTCACATGACATCACTGACTGTTTTCGAAGAGAATTTTCAATATAGATTCACTAAAGGAGAAAATTTTCATTATAACGTGTTCATCATTTTTAACACTTTCACCTCGATTCCGTGTTGTTAACGGTTGGTTTGGTTAGGTTGTAAACGACAGAATTGAAAAATCAACTTTGGCTGCTCGAATACTTTTTTATCCTCTATAAGAAATATGAAAAAAATGCAGGGTTAATAATTCACCTTCTATAACAGATTAATTTTTGAAATGTTCAGGAACCAAATGATGTTATTCATTTTTCAAGATTTCTTGAATGGGTAATTTACCATGTGATACACGTACGTCACAATACGCGAGGAACGTGTTACTTCAAATTATGATGTTCGCTGCCTCAGAAATTCAATAAACCCTTCTTACGAACCAAAGAGCATTAAAAAAATTCTAAAATGATCGAAGCTTTACGCAGTGCTGAATTGTACGTTTGATGAAATGGTGCTTAAAATATATATTTTCGTTTAGAAGCTGAAGTTTGTATGTACCAACAATTTTGCAACTCATCTGTTTCTCACAAGGAGTTAAATTTCATAAGATTCTTGTACAGCTGAGTGACTAATCACGATTGTTAGGGTGAAGAATAAACGTTGCTTTGACTTATTCTCCAAACTGTTGATATAGATGAACTAGTGTGAACTAATACAGTCTGGCACACAGGCTGGTTATGCGTGACTCGATTTAATCAAAAAACAGCGCAGACTCAATTACCTTGAGTTACTCCTTGTCATGTATATTGTCAGTAGTAAATGGGAGGTGACTCATTGCGAGAGAACATGGCCTGATTGAAAATAATTAATGTAATAATTGGAATCAGTGAGCTCAGTTTACGCAGGAACAGGTTTCAAAGTGTTTGCAACTGACTAAAAGTAGAAATTGGTTCCCATTGCAGTGTATTATCTAAATGCTTCTCGATCACAAGTGACGCAAAAGATTGAGTCTTACGCTTTACCCTCAAGTGGAATGGAAAATATATACAAAATTGGTTCTTTTTCTATATTCTCCATTTAAATACTATTGAATTCTTCATTTGGACCTTGGATTCTCCATTTGGATCTTCGATAATCAATTAGGATCGTGAATTAATGATTAAATTAATAATTACTGCTCAAAAGTTTGTTCACACTGTGGGAGGAGTATGCCTATTTTTAAGCTCCAGCTCCTTAACACTTGATAATTTTTTTTAAGTACGAGATGCGTGAAAAATGTATTTTTGCTGCAAATTTTCTTCATGTTATACTGAAACTTGAATGTTGGTTAATTGTCTTTGTTCTTATGAAGGAATTTAAATGAAAAAGATTCGTTAAGTTGAATTTTATTTGCTATATTTTTATAAGTCAGCAGAATTTAGCGTCCGTTGTACTGGAACAGGGTGGCATTCAGTCATGTTTTAAAATGATTATAAGTCTTTTTGAGTGAAGGCAGAAAAAACTTCTAACGTTCCAGAATACTTCACAAACCTAGCACTGTTACAATACGCCAGCATTTGAAATTTTTCAATTATTACTTTTCCAGCATCTGCGCATGGTAGTGCTAACCGTGCATAATTATATAAAGGTCAAGGATCCTGACATTAGTTTTAAATATAATGGACAGATGAAAAGACCTACATGCAATCGCTATTCTCTTTCATTTCTCAAAAAATGTGGTGATCCAGTAGCTAACAAGGAACAGTGCAACTGAAGAATATATTTGAAACTGACCCTTCCGTGTTGCTCAGCTGAACATTATGAATAACTTTTTGTTTCGCTTATGGTGGTCCCGTCAAACCGTTATTTTGAATATCACGTTCTTTCAATAAATAATATCATATTTGCCGCAAAGCTATTCAGTAAATAAGTTGAACAGAAAATAAAGTGACACACCTGTATTTAGTGTTCTGAAGATGGAACTCACAAAAATATCTCGAGAATTTCACACAATAATCATTGATTACAAAATACAATTTAAAACCTTCGACATGAAATAACAGATAACCAGTAGCCGTGTTTTTCAATGAATTTACTTAACTCGCACGTTCAATTGCATAAAGTTAAGAACGTTTAAATGAATTACGAATTAAGAATCGTTATTTAATTTTCACCGTTATACTTTTAGCGGAACTTGATAATACGCAAGTACATCTTGAATTAATAAAAAACATCAAGTTCATCTAAAGTTGCAACGAAACAAATTAATTTCTCACTTTCGTCTTACTTCAAAAGCATGTTTTCTTCTTTCTAAACACGATGTTTATTTTAACTTTATTTCAGCATTCTTTGAAATCTTTTGGCATCTTTTGTTTTCCCAACTGTCTGAGCGAGCAGCAAACGTCTGTTCTGTAGCAGTCACGACGGCTAAGTGAGGCAGCTTTGTATCTGCTCTTCTCATGTGCTATTCAGAGACAGCGAAGTCATTGGAGTTTTCATCACTACCAGTTGCTTCGATACGACTGTGTCCAGCCTTCTAATATGCACTTCGTCGTAGATAGAGAACCATATCAGCAATGTTGGCTGGTAGTTTTCGGTAGAAAAGAAATGGATTTTTGGTTAGCACGTTCCGCACGTATACCGTACGTATGTGTTCCATTCGGGAAATAGCTCATTCGTGTAACTGTATAAATGTATGACATTTCGACCGATTCACGATCTTCAGAAAAGTAATTGCTAGCATACGAGATGTAATTTTATCGTGCTATTGCATTTTCATGTTCCTTAGGAAGGATAAAAATTTGCTCGAGCAGTAGAGTAGATTAACTCTAACCGTTAACTATTGCGGAAACGAGGTAAGCGTTTTTAAAAACGTTGTTTTTAATACATGCAAGGGGAGGATTTTAGATATGGTTCATCATTTAATCGCTTGGTTGAACTTACCGTTGTCAAGCGATGTCTAGTTGTTGGTTAGACTTTGAATGTCCGAATACTGTGCTCGTTAAGTTTTAGTTCAATCGGCCGACCAATCTATCTTCATCATGGGAAGATTTTGGTCAATTGGACACCATTTTATGACTTCTTTCTTGGTCAATAAGCATTTAAGCATAAAGTATAATATTGAGATAGATCAAACTATGGCTAATGTAGTGATAGTTTTCTAGTTTCAGTAGCAGCCTCCAGGTTCCAGTCACTTATTTCTTCTAACATGTGAATTAAATGCAAAGCAATCGAAAATACGAAATTTCGTGTGATAGAAAGTATCATCAGCTACGCTGCCACTTAGGGTAAAGTTAACCGTCGAAAAAAGCCTGAAATATTTGTGAAAGAAATAAAACTGTTATTTTCAAACAGACGAAATTGAAAAAAGTAGAAAAAGTTTTTTAACAGAATAACTGCCAAAATTGACTCGCTTAAAACTAACTCAAGTCGAGTGAAAATATCCCCGTGGCCACCGGTGGTTCACATTGCGAACAAAGTGTTAATGTTTGCGTGGATTAGCAAGCTATCAAAAAGAGCTCTTACGTATAGAATTTTTTGATAGGATGTGGCTGTTTTTGATGGTCCAAATTGTGTAGTGGGAGACAGAACTGACGTTTGCAAGGGCACACAGCAACGATGTCTAATTTCTCGAACTTTGGTGCCCTGTCCTTCAGTAAATTTTTGTAAATTCACCCCTAAATGCAGGTGGTGCGTATCACAAACCGATGTGATATACGACAGCGAATACTTGCTGCGAGTAAAAGCAAAATCTGTTGGGAACACAATTTGATATGAATGGAATAGTTCAGTGAGGGTCTTTGAGATGATGGGTCTCAGAGATAGTATTGGACTTAATGCTCGTGTAGATGAAAGGCTTGAGAGCTATGATTAGATAAATGCCCACTGAGATGATAAGCCTTAGAGATAGAGTTGGAATTAATGCCAGGTTTACTTATGTTCCGTCACGACTTCATGCCAGGAAATGAGCTCAATCTTTACAGATAATTTCTACCTGTGGAAATTTGGTCATGATTGCTCTCCTTATCATGAACTCGACTGATTTTCCTAGTTTGTAGTCATGAGAAATCAGATATTGTATCATAATATTCAGAATGTCTCGAACTTTCTTCTGTGACAGACTGACGGTAGCAAAATCATGATCATGTTTCGGTAGTAAGACAATGCTAAAACTTTTTTTTCTTAACAGTTTGTAAAATACAACATTCTTTACGGGAATGAAGTACACTATTACTCTAATTTTTCAGGAATAACTTTTTGAGATGTATTTTCAGAAGCTACCTCTGTTCACGATTTGACGCGAAGCTTAAATGCGAGACAACCCCTTAATATGGCACGCCAGAGCTAAGCAAACATTGGCTGTGTGCCTGTCCGTAATTGAGAGGTAGGTGGGATTTATTTTTGTAGAAGTTGAAAGAAGTTAAATCGTTTTTATTTTATTTTTGCAATGGAGCTCATTTTTCCAGTTACTTACAATCTTTTTCCAGTCACGGACGATCTTTTTCAGTTCACTATAAAAATGTTTTTAAGCACCTATTACTTTGTTCTTCAAATGTTATTTTGTTTCGTTACCTCTCTCATCAACTTACTGATTTTACGCTCTCGGTATCATGAGTGAGAACACATTTGCGCTTGGACACTGCGTTTTTTCTACATTCACAATAAATGGTGCCCTTCCCCTTACTCTCTTCGGGACATCTTTGGTGAGGTTAGTGAGGCTTATAAGCTAAGTAATAATCTAATCTAACGGATGTGTACTTCACGTATGTGTGCTTTTAGTTTTATTAATCGTTCGCATGTTTTGCGATACTTTAGTGTGTTATACGAAACTATCGTGTGTTTTAGAAACTTATGTGTGTTTAACGAAACTTTTGTGTGTTTAACGAAACTTTTGTGCGTTTAACGAAACTTTTGTGTTTAACGAAACTTTTGTGCGTTTAACGAAACTTTTGTGCGTTTAACGAAACTTTTGTGTTTAACGAAACCTTTGTGCGTTTAACGAAACTTTTGTGCGTTTAACGAAACTTTCGTGTGTATAACGAAACTTTCGTGTGTTTAACGAAACTTTTGTGTGTTCAACGAAACTTTTGTGTGTTTAACGAAACTTTTGTGTGTTTAACGAAACTTTTGTGTGTTTAACGAAACTTTCGTGTGTTTAACGAAGTTTTTTCGTGTTTTACGAATCTTTCGTGTTTTACGAATCTTTCGTGTGTTTAACGAAACTTTCGTGTGTTATACGAAACTTTCGTGTGTTTTACGAATCTTTCATGTGTTTAACGAAACTTTTGTGTGTTTAACGAAACTTTCGTGTGTTTAACGAAGTTTTTTCGTGTTTTACGAATCTTTCGTGTGTTTAACGAAACTTTCGTGTGTTATACGAAACTTTCGTGTGTTTTACGAATCTTTCGTGTGTTTAACGAAACTTTCGTGTGTTATACGAATCTTTCGTGTGTTTTACGAATCTTTCGTGTGTTATACGAAACTTTCGTGTGTTTAACGCAACTTTCGTGTGTTATACGAAACTTTCGTGTGTTTTACGAATCTTTCGTGTGTTATACGAAACTTTTGTGTGTTTTACGAATCTTTCGTGTGTTTAACGAAACTTAACTTTGGTGTGTTTAACGAAACTTTCGTGTGTTTAACGAAACTTTAGTGTGTTTAACGAAACTTTCGTGTGTTTAACGAAACTTTCGTGTGTTTAACGAAACTTAACTTTGGTGTGTTTAACGAAACTTTCGTGTGTTTAACGAAACTTAACTTTCGCGTGTTTAACAAAACTTTCGTGTGTTTAACGAAACTTTCGTGTGTTTAACGAAACTTAACTTTCGTGTGTTTAACGAAACTTTCGTGTGTTTCCCAAAACGTTCACAAATTCTAAGAAATTTTTACGTATTTTACGAAACTCTTCAATATTATCCGCCCCCTCAGGGGGATACAACTATTGTATCTATGGGAACTAGCGCTCTCAGGGGGACAATGTGAAGGCCTGAGCTGAGAGTTGGGTAGGTGTTCTTTTTGTTGAAATAATATGCTTTTGTTATGTTAAGCACCACTTTCTTTTCGGTTCCCTGCTGTCCTGTTTTCCAGCACCTACTACTTTCTTCTTCAAATTGGGTCTTGTTTCATAATCTTCTTTATCAACTTACTGTTTCAACGCCCTTTCTGCATAGATTCCGCCTTCCCTTATCTCCATACTCGATGGTTTCATCTCCTTCCTCTCTTCGGAACGCTTTATTTAGCGGTTAGGGAAGCAAATTAATATCTTATCTAATTTAATCTCGTGTTTAACGGAACATCTGCGTTTTTGCGAATTTTTTTACGTTTCACGATATTTTTACATATCAAAATTTTTCCCATGCTATACGAAAGTTAAACATGTTTTTTGTTGAAAGTTCTTCCGTGTTTTCCAAATCGTTGCATTTCCTTGTTTTATTACATTTTTTTATTATGTCCGAAACTTTAGTATATTATACAAAAATTCGAGTGTTTTACGAAACTTCAACCCGGTTTAGGTAATTCCTGCGTGCTTTACAAAATGTTTTGAGTGTTTCATGAAAAGCGGAGGTTTTTTTTACAAACTGTTATGAGTTATGCGATATATTTGTGTGTTGATGAAACTTCTGCACGTCGTACGATACGTTTTGCGTTTCACGAAATATGCGGGATTATAAAATTTAATTTCGTGTTTCACGAAACTCTTTCGAGTTTTAAGAAACTTATCGTGCCATGTGACACTTTTACGCGTTTCCAGAACTTTGGCTTATTTTACTGAAGTTTTGTGTATTTACTAAACATTTACTTATACAATTTTCTGCGCATTTTACGTAACTTTTGTGTAGTTTATGAAACTTTTTTGTATTTTAGGAAACTTCAGCGCATTTTATGAAACTTCAACGCATTTTATGAAACTTCAGCGCATTTAATGAAACTTCAGCGCATTTTATGAAACTTCTGCGCATTTTATGAAACTTCAGCGCATTTTATGAAACTTCAGCGCATTTTATGAAACTTCAGCGCATTTTATGAAACTTCAGCGCATTTTATGAAACTTCAGCGCATTTTATGAAACTTCAGCGCATTTTATGAAACTTTAGCGCACTTCTCGAAATTTTTACGTGTTATACGAAATGTTAGCGTGGTTCTCGAAACTGTTGAATGATTTGAGAAATTTTTGAGCATGTCAAGAAAATTTTACCTGTTTTACGTGATCCTGAGTGTTTTCAAAACGGAAATCTTGTAGGTGTAATGGCTTCAGAGATGGTATAACGACACTAATGTTATTAATGGTGGTATATTGGCACCAGTGATGTGGTATAATGTAGTTTCAGTGGTGGGATAATGGCTTCAGCTCCGAAAAAATGACTCGAGTGGTGGACCCTACAATTAAAATAATGGTGGTATAATGGCACTTCTTGTGTTATAATTGGGCCCCTTGTGGTATAATAGCGCCCATCAGGGTGCAATTGCACATCGGGGGTATAATGGCAGATCTGGAGGTATGGTGGAACATTTGGAGGTTTAATGGCATACCTGGTGGTATAAAGGCATATCTGGTGGTATAATGGGATATCAAGTGGTATGATGACAGATCTGGTGGTATAGTGGAACATTTGGAGGTATGATGGCATATCTGGTGGTATAATGGGATATCAAGTGGTATGATGTCAGATCTGGTGGTATAATGGGATATCTAGTGGTATAATGGCAGATCTGGTGGTATAGTGAAACATTTGGCAGTATAATGGCATATCTGGTGGTATAATGGGATATCAAGTGGTATGATGACAGATCTGGTGGTATAGTGGAACATTTGGAGGTATGTAGGCATATCTGGTGGTATAATAGGATATCTAGTGGTATAATGACACTTGTGGTGGTGTAAAGACACCTGTGGTAGTGTAATGATACCTGTGGTGGTGTAATGACACCTGTGGTGGTGTAATGACACCTGTGGTGGTGTAATGACACCTGTGGTGGTGTAATGACACCTGAGGTGGTGTAATGACAACTGTGGTGGTGTAATGACAACTGTGGTGGTGTAATGACACCTGTGGTGGTGCAATGACAACTGTGGTGGTGTAATGACACCTGTGGTGGTGTAATGACAAGTGTGGTGGTGTAATGACAACTGTGGTGGTGTAATGACACCTGTGGTGGTGTAATGACACCTGTGGTGGTGTAATGACACCTGTGGTGGTGTAATGACATCTGTGGTGGTGTAATGACAACTGTGGTGGTGTAATGACAACTGTGGTGGTGTAATGACACCTGTGGTGGTATAATGACACCTGTGGTGGTGTAATGACAACTGTGGTGGTGTAATGACAACTGTGGTGGTGTAATGACAACTGTGGTGGTGTAATGACAAATGTGGTGGTATAATGACACCTGTGGTGGTGCAATGACAACTGTGGTGGTGCAATGACAACTGTGGTGGTGTAATGACAACTGTGGTGGTGTAATGACAACTGTGGTGGTGTAATGACACCTGTGGTGGTATAATGACACCTGTGGTGGTGTAATGACAACTGTGGTGGTGTAATGACACCTGTGGTGGTATAATGACACCTGTGGTGGTGTAATGACAACTGTGGTGGTGTAATGACACCTGTGGTGGTATAATGACACCTGTGGTGGTACAATGACAACTGTGGTGGTGCAATGACAACTGTGGTGGTGTAATGACAACTGTGGTGGTGTAATGACAACTGTGGTGGTGTAATGACACCTGTGGTGGTGTAATGACAACTGTGGTGGTGTAATGACACCTGTGGTGGTGTAATGACACCTGTGGTGGTGTAATGACACCTGTGGTGGTGTAATGACACCTGTGGTGGTGTAATGACACCTGTGGTGGTGTAATGACAACTGTGGTGGTGTAATGACAACTGTGGTGGTGTAATGACACCTGTGGTGGTGTAATGACACCTGTGGTGGTGTAATGACAACTGTGGTGGTGTAATGACACCTGTGGTGGTGTAATGACACCTGTGGTGGTGTAATGACACCTGTGGTGCTGTAATGACACCTGTGGTGGTGTAATGACAACTGTGGTGGTGTAATGACACCTGTGGTGGTGTAATGACACCTGTGGTGGTGTAATGACAACTGTGGTGGTGTAATGACAACCGTGGTGGTGTAATGACACCTGTGGTGGTGTAATGACAACTGTGGTGGTGTAATGACACCTGTGGTGGTGTAATGACACCTGTGGTGGTGTAATGACAACTGTGGTGGTGTAATGACAACCGTGGGGGTTTAATGACAACTGTGGTGGTGTAATGACACCTGTGGTGGTGTAATGACAACTGTGGTGGTGTAATGACAACTGTGGTGGTGTAATGACAACTGTGGTGGTGTAATGACAACCGTGGGGGTTTAATGACAACTGTGGTGGTGTAATGATATCTGTGGTGGTGTAATGACAACTTTGGTGGTGTAATGACAACTGTGGTGGTGTAATGACAACTGTGGTGGTGCAATGACAACTGTGGTGGTGTAATGACAACTGTGGTGGTGTAATGATATCTGTGGTGGTGTAATGACAACTGTGGTGGTGTAATGACAACTGTGGTGGTGTAATGACAACTGTGGTGGTGTAATGATATCTGTGGTGGTGTAATGAAAACTGTGGTGGTGTAATGACAACTGTGGTGGTGCAGTGACAACTGTGGTGGTGCAATGACAACTGTGGTGGTGTAATGACAACTGTGGTGGTGTAATGACAACTGTGGTGGTGTAATGACAACTGTGGTGGTGTAATGACAACTGTGGTGGTGTAATGACAACTGTGGGGGTTTAATGACAACTGTGGGGGTTTAATGACAACTGTGGTGGTGTAATGACACCTGTGGTGGTGTAATGACTCCTGTGACGTGGTGTAATGACACCTGTGACGTGGTGTAATGACAACTGTGGTGGTGTAATTTCAACTGTGGTGGTGTAATTTCAACTGTGGTGGTGTAATGACACCTGTGGTGGTGTAATGACAACTGTGGTGGTGTAATGACAACTGTGGTGGTGTTTTGGCACCAAAGATGCAAGAGACTGCACAAGGAGGCGACATTCTAGACCATTGTTTCTCAAACGTTTTAAGCTGCGTACTAAGTCCGCGTTCCAGTGGACGAGGGGGGTAAGCGGCATAGCATAAATATGATGGTTTGCCATAAACTTCGTTTAGTGTCTAAAATCGGCAGCTGTACACAGTAACAATATTCTTCGGCAAATTTTATGTTGGACTAATGTAGTATAGGAAATGATTTGCGTTTGATAGAAGAAGATGAAACATTTGAGCTTGAGGTTGAACCCAGTGGTATCCACTACGTGGCTCGCGATGACTCAATTCACGGCTCTCTAAAAATTAATAAATGAAATATTTAATATAATT
Source organism: Morinoia aosen (assembly GCA_030386875.1). Lineage (NCBI taxonomy): Eukaryota > Metazoa > Arthropoda > Malacostraca > Amphipoda > Talitridae > Morinoia > Morinoia aosen. The sequence continues at coordinate 27,333,307 of CM059566.1, forward strand.
ATATAAAATACTCTAACTTGCAGAAGCTTCCACTCCCTCAATCCATGCGTTTAACCGAAGTGGCTTAGTGAATAACACTGGTTTGAGCCATTCTAGATACTTAAGACGGGGCCAAATTTTCACAGATGAAGCACAAATATGTAAACACGGTCGCAAACATGGCACCGGTTCATTTAAACGTAGATAGTCCATTAAGATAGATAGTCCATTAAGGTTATGATAGGAAGCGCTTCCGTCAGATCAGATGCAGCGTCCCGCCGGCAGAAGTTTGGGAGCCGAAATGAAGCGTGCAGGTCGGAAATAATGCGCTCGTCAAGGTATCCAATAGTTTTTATAGATGGGTTACGACAATTTTTTCGCCAATTCAAGACGAGTAAATCCACAAGGAAACATTTTAATACGCTTGCTGCGATGTGTTAATTCGAAGTTCAATATTCAATTCAAATTTAATGTCAATTGTAGTTAGCAATCTTAGAAGTAGTAAACATTATCTGGATCGTTATTTTCATTAGCTTTCATGAATTATTTACAGAAATTGTGATAGTAACCACAAGTCGGCCAGCAGCATAATAGAAATTTTCTGTGACCACCAATATTTAACAGGGACTGTTTTCATTATCACAGTGGAGGAATTTTCCATGGTTCTGGCATTAATGTGATAGCCTAAGATTTTTGTAGCAGCAAACCATGAGCCAATTTTTAATTTTGCATTACTTCGTGAATTGACAATTAGAAACGACCTGCGAAAAGAGGTATTAAATATACGTTAACCTACTCAAAAATTGAAGAACAGTGTTAGCAGCACAAGCGCTGTAAATGAACATCTCTCCAATGAAACTTTGTTATTCTTTCTAACTAAAATTGTCGTAACACCAAGTGCTTTTCAACTGATATTAGCTGACTCTTTCCCAGCATCAGCAACTTGATCAAAACTCAGTAAGGTAGCCGTAGCAGAGAACGGGATAATCTAAACGGCTTGGCCGAGAGGTTAAGTGAAGTTTTCCTTTGTTCCCGAGCACAGACGTTGGTCCTCCGCCCAGTTTTCCGAACGGTTCAAAAAGCTCTGATGAGACGGCAGATCCGTTTGGCCAAAACAGATTTCCTTTGTTGACAGAGCCATACGCCGGTACGTACGCGTACTTCTCTTCCTTAAACTCCTGTCCATCCTCTGTAAACAAATAATGAAAATGTTTGCAATATTTTTTGTGGTCAAAATTCCACAGAAATTCTAATTCAAAAAGATGTCAAGCATTCATTCAAGACCGGTAATGATACCTCCTGCCATGATAAATTTGTTAGCGCGCCAACATTCTTTGTCCACCGTCTTATAAAATTAGTTTTGTACTGATTTGTACTAGTATTTATGGATTTATGATACATCATCGTGAACAGATTTTGTTCTAGCATGATAGCAATCAACTTCTATTGCAGGAATTGGTATTTTACAATTATTTCACAACGTCTAGCATGGCTAAAAATAATAAGATCCTTGTCGTGGTTCTGTGCTAACTTTAATGTATCTACATAGTAGTTTATGTGACTGAAAATTTACCACCATTCAAGCTAACATTTGGAGACGATACAATTGAACCAGTAGATAAGGTTGAAAATCTGGGTATTTGGTTTGACAAAAATGACTTTCAATTCACACGCCGAAACAATGTGCAACAAAATTAACGGAACATTAATGTTCTTTCATCGTATTAAGAACACACTTGACGAAAAATCTAGATTTTTAGTGATTCAGTCTTTAGTTTTCTCGCGTCTGGACTACTGCAGTCTTGTGAGGGGAGATTTACCTCAATGTCGTCAGGAAGAGTTGTAAAAATGTATAAACTTCGCCGCCTAAGTGGTATGCAAAGGAAATTTCAATAAATACGATCATGTCACCCCTCTTTTAAGAAAACTCGACTGGATCCCAATACCGAACAGGTTCATGATCCAAAAAGCTCGACGAGTGTTCTCCTCTCTGTACCTCCCCCAAAGTAATGCAGAGGTGGTAAAATTTTTCCATCTAATGTCCCAAACAAAAGACCAACCGGAGGAACGATGTTTTAGTCAGTTACCGTTCATCTAACGTGGGACAAAAAGCTCTCTCAGTTTCTGGAGCTTTTTTGTGGAACAAGCTTCCCCAGCATATCAAAAACTCTAAAACTGGAAAAGAGTTTAGAGTAAATGTGTCACGTCATTTTGCATCTCTGTCATAGGGCCTGCAGCATTTCGGTATGAACTTCCCATCTATCAGAAATTTTAATTTTCCTGAAATTTCTGTTAGAAAATTAGAACCTATTTCATTTTACGTTTACTAAGCCATTCGTATATTCATCTTACTTATTTCTGTCAACAACAATGAGCACCACAGCCGTCAGTTCAATGCAACAGAACGAACGTTCTTCCCATAATTAGGAGTATTTCCTTATCTTTATTTTGTTATTTCTTTCTCTTTTCTGTATTAATATTTAACGTCCGTATGACAAATATACCATGAAATACTTTTTGTGTGAACACCAATAAAAAGGTTTATAGATGTGAGAGTTGTGCAAAGTTTATAATGAATTAAATTTTTGCTAACGTTGTCTCGCTATTTCAAAATCATTCTCGAAGATGTTTTCAATCGATTTTCGGCTGAGCTGGGGGGAAGGGGGTTATTTAAGCATTTCATTTAGTCTTTTTATTTTTTTTCCGTGCGTTCAGCGCACACCAGCACTGAACTTTCAAATCGGAAAAAACTCCAAATTTCTGTAATTAAAATTATCACTTTGGATCATTGCCTAATCTACCTATACGTGCCAAATTTTGTGAATATTCTCCACTCAGATGTGATATCCGCCACAATGTTACTCTACTTTATCCCAGGTACACATGTCCGTATAATGCTGAAGAGTTGTGTTGTTTCTTGACTGTAACCTGAGTCCTCTTAAAAATTTCTATGAAGAAATTAAAAACCAGTTCATTTTTATGTTTTTCGAAGTCTTCTTTTCCTTTTAGTTATTTTATTTTGCACAAAATTTCTTAGGATTACAGTGAGCTCAACTGTCATTTTCTCCCAGGTAGCAAAATTTATTGACCTAATATTGAGCCAATATACAGTCTCAATATTGACTGGATATTCAAAATGAACATTGGGGCAATACCTTATTTTGGAAAATTCGGTTGATATTAGAAAAATATATTGGCCCAATAACAATATTATCATCAACCCAATATCAACTAATTATTGTATCAATATTGACTTGATAATGAAGTGTTCCCTACATATAACCCCGATAATGATAATTTCACTAACCCAATATCAGCTAATTATTGTGTCACTATGCACTTCATTTTGAGGTGTTCCTTAGAAAAATATTGGCCTGTAAGGCCAGGAGTTTTTTACTACCTTAGCAACTGAGTTGCGCATGCGGCGAGTGAAGCAGCGACCTTAGTTACATACTCGTATTCTCAAATTGGTATTATTTATTCGCTATGAAGAATTTTGCACTATTTCTTGGATAATTTTACATATATATACACATACTAATATTACTGAACACAAATGGACTAGAACTGAGTTTGAGGGGTAACTAAGGTAGGGTACTACAGGCCCAATACTTATTTTCTGACATCAAGTGGATATTGGTAGAATATATTGTCCCAATAATAATTTATTTTTAACCCAGTATCAGCTAATTACTGTGTGACTATTGACTTGATATCGAGGTGTTTCAAACAACACTTTGGCTCAATAATTAATTTCTAATATCGCATCAATATTCAGAAGGATTCAAAGACGATAAATGTATATAATTCTGACAAATACGTTATCCTATGTACATACCTACACACCTACAAGACTATGAATTAAACTGCATTCAAAATTTATCTAAAATCCATGATTACAAACCTCTTTGGCATCGTAGTCCAAATTTTGTGTTGCACGTTCGGAGGCTTACCAGTGGTCGGGCAACCTGTACTAAGCAGCATATATACGTTCATCTAAGCAGCATATATATGCGTGACTAAAAAATTGCACGAAAGCGCTTTTCTTAAAGAATGATGCATGCAAAATGGGTTATATGGTAGCAATATGCCTACTCAATACCTTCGTTACGAAATTAGGTCATTTATATCATCTATATAAATGACTTCATATCTTCTTAATTCAATATATAGACATTTATTGCTATAGTAACATATGACAAACGATTTTAGCATATTTTTTGAAAAAATTAGACCTTCGAAACTCATTGGACGACTGAAAAACAAGAACTGTGAACCTGTCATAACAGTAATTCTGAATATACATATTATTGTAACGTATTCACATTTCTTGATATCTGTCAAATATATCTGCACTCATTAATGACTGCAATAATTATTCATTAACTTTATTGGGACATTTTAAACAAATTACTCCGTATTATTGGCGTACAATATCAACCAAATATTTGGGTAATAATAATTTATATTTTAACAAATTTATTAAATTGCGAGATTTTTAATTATTATGAGATAGTTTCCACTTATATGAATATCGTACATCCTCGTATATATATATATATACACTGTTAGTTTAATATTAAAAATAAAACTATTTACTACATTGTCACAATAACAAGTTGATATCATAAATATATATATCTTTTTTCGATATTGTCTTGTTATTAGCCTATTATTGTAATCCAAGATTTAAATATCAGGTCAATAAATAATTATCAACCCAATATTGGCCTAATCATTTCTTGCTACCTGGGCTGTGTAGTAGATGGTAGGTTGTTTTTATCTTTTTATTTTATATATGTACTGTATTTTTTTTTATATTTCATTTTCAATAAGTATATACATTAATATGTGTGTGTACGTGTGTAGGTATATATATGTATCTACATAAATAGATATACATGTTTCTTTTTCATTTCTTTACGCAAAAATCATCCGGTTAATAAATTTTATTGCAATAGCGAAATGATTCAAAAATAGATCTATCACTTCCGCAGAGGGCGTTTCTGTGAATCGGATAAATGAAGTGCAATTTGAGCATATGAATCGTAGTAAAATTATCTTTCCGTCCGTATGATGTGCAAGCTATGAATTTTGATATTGAGTATATGTTTGTTTGCCCATTTCTGCCAATATTTTGTAGATATTTGTCAATCATGAGTGGTAACCGGCTTACACTGGATCGCTATTTTATCCCATGTACCCATGTCCGCATGATGTTGTGGTGAATATCGAGAAGATATGAAATATGTTTTTGATGGTGATAGGGCTTTGCATATTTTTAGGGCATATTTTTCATTTCTCATTCAACTACCCTTGACAGAGATAGACTATTGGCACGCCACGTATGGTTTGTCTATTAGTACGCCTCGTATATTTTGTCTATTAATATGCCTCGTATGGTCTATCTATTTGTATACCTCTGATAGCTTGTCTATTAGTACACCTCGTATAGTTTGCCTATTATTATGCCTCGTATGGCTTATCTATTTGTACACCTCGGATGGCTTGTCAATTAGTTCTCCTAGTATAGAACTTTTGTTAGACTATTAGCACACCACGAATGGTTTGTCTATTTGTACGACACCTCTGATAGTTTGTCTATTAGTACACCTCGTACAGTTTGTCTATTATTATGCCTCGTATGGCTTATCTACTTTTACACCTCGGATGGTTCGTCAATTAGTACTCCTCGTATGGAACATTTGTTTTAGGATGTTCTACATTAAGAAACTTTAAAAGCCAATATGTTGGCATGTATCTCATGTGACAACTTGGAAATAAACATTTTTTCTTTTCTTTCTTTTTTTCTTATCTTCAACTACAGCCTCAATTTTGCTGTTTATTTTGGTATCACACCTGGAGTCTAAGCACTGGGTGTGTGAATTTCTGCGTTCGATGCACCAACTAACGTCCGGTTCTAAGTTAAAAGTAGGCTCAGGTAAGTTCCCCGACAATAACCAACTGCAGATTGCTTGCTCAATTCAACCCAGCATCAACAATCTTTAGGATAATTTATCCTAGATTCAGTTCAGTATTTCATCACTTGCATAGGTCGATCAAGCTATGCATGCAGCCCTCTTTATCGGTCCAACTTTGCATCTCCTGAGAGTAGTACAATTATCGTGTCAATGGGAATTAGCGCTTGCAGGGGGAAAATGTGAGATCTCAAACTGACATTCAAGAAGGCCTTCCTTTTTATTGAAATGAAAAATAGTTTCTCTTTCGTTAAGGGCTCTCTTTTCGGTTCGCTGCTGTCCTGTTTTTTGGAACCTCTGAATTTCTTTTTCAACTTCTACCTTGCTTCATAGCCTCCCTTCTTTGCTAACTGTTTCTTTGTGTTAGGGACCTTGTTAGGAAACACATAATGTGCATACATTCATTGTTCTCTTGGCCCTCTAGTAAATGGCTCTTATAACCTTCTTTTTTTGGGACGCCTTTCTTGTGTTTAGAGAAACTTAAACCAACTTATTTAATTTTGTTTAGCATCCGCCCTCCTCTTAGCTTTGTCCAACATTTCACCTAAAATCCCATAATTAAAATGCCATTCAAAATCGTTCTGCCCAACCACAACCTCGTTCTACACCGTACCTGCAATTAAGATCTTCGCATGGTCGTGCTCGCTCTTCGTACTTATGATCTCCACCAGCCATCCGCCTTCTGATACACACATTTTCCTCTGGATCTCCACATCGCCTTCTCTCGTCTTTTCTTGCGTCAGGAACATCTTCACTGCAGAAAAAGTAAAATTACGATTAGAACTCAGTTTAAAATTTCTGTTAACAAAATTACCTTCGCTAACAACAATAAAAAAAATTCCCAATAATCACGAAAAAAGAAGCCAATTTAATCGAAGAATTGTGTATTTAGGTGTTTGACGCTGCTGATATTTCAAGACTGCCAACTTGTTTCTGGAAAAACCTAACTTATACTTTTGACAAACCTGACCATTTTGGCCTGCCTAGCTCATAAAGGAACGTTTATTTACTTATTTGCCAATGCTGACACATTTGAAAAAACCTAGCTGATACCTTTTTCAACCCTTGCTGATGCTTTTCGCAAGCATAACTGATGCCATCAGTAAATGTGACTGTTATATATCTGTTCTGATATTTCTATTTCCTCCAAAAACCTGACTGGCACATTGGTACTTTAGCAAACCTAGCTTGTACTTGCGACAAGCGTAGTCTGATACTTGCGACAGACTCAGCTGATGCTCACAACACACCTAGCCGGTACTTGCGACAGACTCAGCTGATGCTCACAACACACCTAGCCGGTACTTGCGACAGACTCAGCTAATGCTCACAACACACCTAGCTGGTACTTGCGACAGACTCAGCTGATGCTCAAAACACACCTAGCCGGTACTTGCGACAGACTCAGCTGATGCTCACAACACACCTAGCCGGTACTTGCGACAGACTCAGCTGATGCTCACAACACACCTAGCCGGTACTTGCGACAGACTCAGCTGATGCTCACAACACACCTAGCCGGTACTTGCGACAGACTCAGCTGATGCTCACAACACACATAGCCGGTACTTGCGACAGACTCAGCTGATGCTCAAAACACACCTAGCCGGTACTTGCGACAGACTCAGCTGATGCTCACAACACACCTAGCCGGTACTTGCGACAGACTCAGCTGATGCTCACAACACACCTAGCCGGTACTTGCGACAGACTCAGCTGATGCTCACAACACACCTAGCCGGTACTTGCGACAGACTCAGCTGATGCTCACAACACACCTAGCCGGTACTTGCGACAGACTCAGCTGATGCTCAAAACACACCTAGCCGGTACTTGCGACAGACTCAGCTGATGCTCACAACACACCTAGCCGGTACTTGCGACAGACTCAGCTGATGCTCAAAACACACCTAGCCGGTACTTGCGACAGACTCAGCTGATGCTCACAACACACCTAGCCGGTACTTGCGACAGACTCAGCTGATGCTCAAAACACACCTAGCCGGTACTTGCGACAGGCTCAGCTGATGCTCACAACACACCTAGCCGGTACTTGCGACAGGCTCAGCTGATGCTCACAACACACCTAGCTGGTACTTGCGACAGACTCAGCTGATGCTCACAACACACCTAGCCGGTACTTGCGACAGACTCAGCTGATGCTCACAACACACCTAGCGGGTACTTGCGACAGGCTCAGCTGATGCTCACAACACACCTAGCCGGTACTTGCGACAGGCTCAGCTGATGCTCACAACACACCTAGCTGGTACTTGCGACAGACTCAGCTGATGCTCACAACACACCTAGCTGGTACTTGTGACAGGCTCAGCTGATGCTCACAACACACCTAGCCGGTACTTGCGACAGGCTCAGCTGATGCTCACAACACACCTAGCCGGTACTTGCGACAGACTCAGCTGATGCTCACAACACACCTAGCTGGTACTTGCGACAGACTCAGCTGATGCTCACAACACACCTAGCCGGTACTTGCGACAGGCTCAGCTGATGCTCACAACACACCTAGCTGGTACTTGCGACAGACTCAGCTGATGCTCACAACACACCTAGCCGGTACTTGCGACAGACTCAGCTGATGCTCACAACACACCTAGCGGGTACTTGCGACAGGCTCAGCTGATGCTCACAACACACCTAGCCGGTACTTGCGACAGGCTCAGCTGATGCTCACAACACACCTAGCCGGTACTTGCGACAGGCTCAGCTGATGCTCACAACACACCTAGCTGGTACTTGCGACAGACTCAGCTGATGCTCACAACACACCTAGCCGGTACTTGCGACAGACTCAGCTGATGCTCACAACACACCTAGCCGGTACTTGCGACAGACTCAGCTGATGCTCACAACACACCTAGCCGGTACTTGCGACAGACTCAGCTGATGCTCACAACACACATAGCCGGTACTTGCGACAGACTCAACTGATGCTCACAACACACCTAGCTGGGTACTTGCGACAGACTCAGCTGATGCTCACAACACACCTAGCTGGGTACTTGCGACAGACTCAGCTGATGCTCACAACACACATAGCCGGTACTTGCGACAGACTCAGCTGATGCTCACAACACACATAGCCGGTACTTGCGACAGACTCAGCTGATGCTCACAACACACCTAGCCGGTACATGCGACAGACTCAGCTGATGCTCACAACACACCTAGCCAGTACTTGCGACAGACTCAGCTGATGCTCACAACACACCTAGCCAGTACTTGCGACAGACTCAGCTGATGCTGCTCACAACACACCTAGCCGGTACTTGCGACAGACTCAGCTGATGCTGCTCACAACACACCTAGCCGGTACTTGCGACAGACTCAGCTGATGCTCACAACACACCTAGCCAGTACTTGCAACAGACTCAGCTGATGCTCACAACACACCTAGCTGGGTACTTGCGACAGACTCAGCTGATGCTCACAACACACCTAGCTGGTACTTGCAACAGACTCAGCTGATGCTCACAACACACCTAGCTGGGTACTTGCGACAGACTCAGCTGATGCTCACAACACACCTAGCCAGTACTTGCAACAGACTCAGCTGATGCTCACAACACACCTAGCTGGTACTTGCGACAGACTCAGCTGATGCTCACAACACACCTAGCCGGTACTTGCGACAGACTCAGCTGATGCTCACAACACACCTAGCCGGTACTTGCGACAGACTCAGCTGATGCTCACAACACACATAGCCGGTACTTGCGACAGACTCAGCTGATGCTCACAACACACCTAGCCGGTACTTGCGACAGACTCAGCTGATGCTCGCAACACACCTAGCCGGTACTTGCGACAGACTCAGCTGATGCTCACAACACACCTAGCCGGTACTTGCGACAGACTCAGCTGATGCTCACAACACACCTAGCCGGTACTTGCGACAGACTCAGCTGATGCTCACAACACACCTAGCCGGTACTTGCGACAGACTCAGCTGATGCTCACATCACACCTAGCCGGTACTTGCGACAGACTCAGCTGATGCTCACAACACACCTAGCCGGTACTTGCGACAGACTCAGCTGATGCTCACAACACACCTAGCCGGTACTTGCGACAGACTCAGCTGATGCTCACATCACACCTAGCCGGTACTTGCGACAGACTCAGCTGATGCTCACAACACACCTAGCCGGTACTTGCGACAGACTCAGCTGATGCTCACAACGCACCTAGCCGGTACTTGCAACAGACTCAGCTGATGCTCACAACACACCTAGTCGGTACTTGCGACAGACTCAGCTGATGCTCACAACACACCTAGCCGGTACTTGCGACAGACTCAGCTGATGCTCACAACACACCTAGCCGGTACTTGCAACAGACTCAGCGGATGCTCACATCACACCTAGCCGGTACTTGCGACAGACTCAGCTGATGCTCACAACACACCGAGCCGGTACTTGCGACAGACTCAGCTGATGCTCACAACACACCTAGCCGGTACTTGCGACAGACTCAGCTGATGCTCACAACACACCTAGCCGGTACTTGCGACAGACTCAGCTGATGCTCACAACACACCTAGCCGGTACTTGCGACAGACTCAGCTGATGCTCACAACACACCTAGCCGGTACTTGCGACAGACTCAGCTGATGCTCACAACACACCTAGCCGGTACTTGGAGAACGTGACCACGCCGTCCTGCCGTCCAACGTACACCGGTCCACGTGTCCCCTCCACCAGGTAACACTCGGACGTATCGGACACGTACGATGCAGCCGTGCATGAAGGGGTCACGTCGCACTTGTTCCTGCACACACCTGATACGCAAACATTAATGACGTGCGTAGACCAGAATATAACTCCGTAATCGCGACATGAGCAGCCGGTGTAACGGAGGCAGTTTTCATAATGCTGCGGACCGACCAGTAGTCACAAGTCCTCAATTTTTTTAAACACTTTAATCTAAACTAAACGAAGGTATAATGCAGTTAATGATCGCAATTTTCAAAATGGCTTGCTACTATTGACTTTGAATTTTACGGTCAACACAGAATGGCCTCATCCTTTTTGCTTCTTTAAAATCACCGATATGGATAGGGAATCCCAACACGTTGCTTGCGATACGACCCATCGATGGGTTGTTTGAAAAATCGTAACAATCTATCGCAGTCAACGCGTTAGCCCGTGTGTACACGATATTCTTTCATACAAATTTTACCGTGGGTTTAATTTGACTCTAACCTTTTTATTGAAGTTACAAAGCTCATAAAGGTTAACTAGTTTGTTATTTGAGAAAAGTAACCAAGTCTTGGACAAATACACGGATCAAACATACAATTGAGTTTCAAATTCAGTTCCACGTGTTATACTAATATGTGCGGCAAATGTGGGCGTACTCACAACGGGAATCGGCCGGTAAGATGGAGTTTGGGTAGAACACAATCATGTCCTTCACGACAGCGTGGTACCGTGTGGATGATGAAGTGGTGACTGCCAGCAGCATCAGTAGCGTGCGAATGTCCATAGTTGTGTTGGTTACTTAGTTCGGGGAAACCTGAATGAAATGCGTAAGAATATGAATATGTTGAATTCAAATATTTTGAAAGCATTCCACTATTGGTTATAATTCTTTCGGAAGTTGCATAGCTCTGTTAGTAGCTTTGCTTGGGAGAACCTGAAGAAAATACGATAGAATGTGATTCATTAAGATGCAGCGCTTTCGAGGGCAATACATTATCGACGAAAATTTTTCTAAGCCGTTGGTTAGAAAAGTTCAGATTTTCAATAGGAAAGGGAAAATTTAGAACCCCGTACTCCATCAAATTTTTACAAAATACCGCGAGAATCTAGTTTGAGTTCGCTAGATTAAATACTGCTTATAGAAACTCAGCGTGTCTTGTTTGAATTGTGAGCAACTGACGACAGAACGCGAAGAACAGTTGGGACATTGAAAAACCCTGGGTTAGGGAGATATTGATATAGTAGAGTTATTATGAGAATATTTTTCACCAAGAATAATTATTAGGATATTTTGTAGAAAAAAATACTTACTTGGGTAATTTAACCTAGAATAATTATGAGGGAAGTTTAGCCAAAATAATTCAGGGAATTTTCTCCAAAAATAATAAGAGTATTTTAACGAAAAATTATGAGGGTATTTTAACACTTTGACTGCGACTACTAAATAGTAAGTTCAACATCAAACTCAAATTTAATGTCAATTGTAGTAAGCTATTTGGAAAATACCAGACAAGAACAGGATCATGCGTTCATTTAGCTTTGATTAAATATTAATGAAAATGGAGCTTGCGACTACTGGCTGGTTAGCATTACGAAAATTACCTCCGTGTACCACCGGTGGCGCACGTCGCAGTCAAAGTGTTAATGTAAAAACTGGCACAAAAAAAGGTTGAACTAACCTTTGAAACGTCATACATGACTTCTTTTCGCCAGGTGCGACAGCCAAGAAATATGAGGAGTAACTGAAGCAAATGATATCACCTGCTCACCAATACGGTATGGTAGTAAATAACAGAAAGCTATGGTTTGAGGTTTAGTCAGCCCAGCCAAGTTTTTACATAAGATGTGAAGCAAAAGTTCACAGAAAACAATAATTCTCTCACTGGAACATTGGAGCAATGCTCCAATTCGGCATGTCGCAGGTAGTTCTCACATGAATTTACTGATTAGAGCCCTGTCAATCAAACGAAATATAACCTACTGCAACCGCTGAAACTTCTGCCCATGGAACTTTCCAAAACTGCAATACTGAAAAAACATGAAACTAATGAAACCTTGGACTTGCGTATATATTTCATGGTGCCAATCCGAAGTGTAATATTTTTGTACTCGGTTCATGCTTTTCATATTTATTTAGGGTTTTCAGAACTCTGAGATCAGTATTGTCTGAATAATTATCTTTTGGAATTGCATTGGCTAAAATATTTTCACACGATTGTTTTCGTAACTTTTCTTTCATTCAAGCTTTTTTCGTGTTGGTGAGGTTCCGACCTGAAAATTAGGTAGGCCTTCTTTTGCTTTTTTGAAATGTTTTTTGTTTTATTATTACGCACCACCTTCTTCCGGTTAACTTTTGTTCTAATTTTCGTTCCCAACTGCTCAACTTCGATCTTGTTTCATGAAATTCTTTCTCAACTTTGTTTTCATGCAGCTTGTGCATAGATTCCGCGTTCCCTTATTTCCCCACTAAATGATGCCTTCCTCCTTCCTTTCTTTAAAACGCCGGTGTTGCTGTTAGGGAGGTTTAAACTAACATCTTTAATCTCCGTACAACTTATCCCATCCATTTTCTTCAATTTCTATCATCATCAGAGTTGCTGCAGAGCATTGATAAAAGCGAGATGTCTGGTCTAGAATCAATACAAGGTCTTTTTGTCGAAAATGAGAAAATTACCTCAGTGCTCACTACAAACGCGCACATTCCTTCATTGACGCGGTCGTCAAAAATAGAACAAACCAAACAAAACTGAAAACACAGCTCACTGTAATTTTGACGTGAACGAAAAAGATTATCTGCATTTCGAGGTTCGGAGTTGATGAACCTGGAGTTACGATGATACGGTTCATGCTCCAACAGCCATTTATTGCAAAAATTGTGGAAAAGTTTTGCGCAAAAAACTTTGAAGCGCGAAACCTGCAATTCGTTTGCATTTTTCAGTCATCAGTTTCTAAATCGAAGCCTACGAAAAAAGCAGCTAATGTGCCTAACTTCTACATGCTCAGGAGTGACAGAAATTTAGACGTACACCAAATCAAAATTCGTGATTTTCATATCATTTATTTGGCTGACAGAAGTCACGAAATTTTTTAACGTAGCCAATCTTTTTTTTTATTGGCCGATCATAGTTTTTAGTAATTTTTGTAATTTATCATCCGTTACAGTTGGCTGCTGAAACTTTCGCAATTTTTCCGATGCGGACAAACGATGTGGTTGACTGGTCAATTTCGGGATGTGACTCGTAATTTCGATTCGTAACCTTGAATTGTTACGATAAAATTCTACTTACTATTGAATTCCAACCAAAATTCAGTGGGCAGTATACGGAAATCTGCTATTAAGCTTCATAATTATTAATTACTATTAAGGAAAGTCGACTGGAAAAAAACCTTTATGTAATTAGGATGGTCAATGTCCAATGCAAAAGTGAATTTTCACTTACAAGTGAACCAATACGAGAGCTCTATTTGGTGAAAACCAGAACGCCTAAAACTTTTTTGATTGAATATTGGAAGAGGAACAATGAAGAGGTACAATATTCGTGAAAATAATGCTAGAAAAATCAGAACCATACCAACATTTACCCAAATAATCCCAGCTTTTCGGTGCTTGCTAGAATGTGCACTGTGAAAAATGCGAAAAATGGAGCGTGTTCAAATAAAAATCATCAGATATGTTTCTGAGATGTGATTTAACACATTTTCTGCGAAGTGACCCACCGGTGGTCACTTGGTGATTTTCATAGTGCAGCTGACCCACTTGCATTCGCCAACTCATTTTTATTAATATTCAATGAAAGATTAATAAACGCTCGATCCAGTTAATGTTTTCTATTTTCAAAGTTGATTAACACAATTGACTTTAAATTTTAATTGAATATTGAACTTCAGTTTAACCCATCGGAGTTAACGCGTTAATTCCGTCTGATTTTCAGTGAAGAGCAAAATAATACAACACGTTAATTAAATTGCTAGATTCAACATTTCCAGACAACGTACAGCTACGAAAATTAGACTATATTTAAACAAAAGCATAAAAAGATTAATAATACGACTAAAATCCATAAATATTTAATAGAAAAATATATCTGTACATGAATAATAAATAGGTGAACGAAATTTACAACATATTCTGCCATTCGTGCTTCTTTCAACGATGGGAAGTTCACCTACCCTGATGAGTTGAGACATTCTCACACTATGATTGAGCCGCCTACAAACTTGACAGTGGGTATGATGCACTTTGTTTATACCCTTCGTTTTGTTGCCTCCAAACACGGTTCGTGCTGTTCCTCCCAAAGTGTTCGATTTTGGTTTCATTTAACCACAGTACTGAGTTCCAAAATGCTGCAGACTTGTTCAAATTGTCGTTGGCAGACTTCAGCGTGGTCTTCAGTGGCGTTTCTGGAGAAAAGGTGTCCTACGAGGGCGTAGCGCCCTGCGGAAAGTGTGTTTGCTGGCTCCGATCCCAGATGTCTTGAGATCATCCTTTAATTCTTCACTAGTAGTTTGAGGCTTCTGCACTACTGTTCGGTCCAATTGTCGGACAACACGGTAGTTAATATCCGTGGACGTCCAGTTTGAGGTTTGCCGAGAGTCGTATTCCGGCATTTCCACTCGCGTATCATGGTTCCAACCGAGGCTATAGGATCACACAATTGTGCACATATCTCCCGATATTCCAAACCTTCATTACGGAGCTCCACAATACGCTCGCGAAGGTCTTGGCTGATGCCCTCTTTCTTACCCATGCTTACGAATTTTCAGAACTAGAGCACCTGTACCAATGATGCGTTATTGGAGATGAATGCCGACGAAAGTTCGGTTGCCAAATTTTAAAATGCATTAACACATTCTGGAATCATCCTTCAATAATTTTAATGAATAACATCGAGAAAAAAGGAAGGTGTTGTAAGCTTTTGTTCGTTTTATTATACATGCTCCTCTGCATTTATCTAATTAAAATTTGAGGGTTTTAAATTTATAATTCAACTTTTTATTCTAGTTGTATGGTCCAATTTTCATAATTATATGTCGTTTAGAAGCGGGGAACCTGGCGAGTTATTCACACATCGTTTTATTTTGCCCCCCACTGTCTCCCGAGCTGGAATCTAAACTGGAAACTGTTAGTGAAATTGTGTATTAATTGAAAAAAATTTAGATTCAATTTGAAAAAAAACATTGAAGGGAATTGAAGTGTTGTGAAAATTCCAACGGAACTAAACTGCAAGATAATAAAAATATCAAGTAAACTGAATTAAAAACTTCAAAAGAAAAGGGAAAACTCAAGGAAACGGAAGTGCAATAATTGAAAATACAGATTCGAACCTGAAATCACTTTCATCAACGGAACTATCGAGCAAAAATATAAAGTAAACTGAACTGCGAAGTTCGAGAAAAAGGTGAACAAATTTTTTAAGGAACGGAACTGAAGTGACTGTAAAAAGAGGTTCGAGCTCAAAATCGATGTATGAAACAATGTTTATAAATTTCCATCGAGGGGTAAGTTATTGCAAATCTCTGCCTCCACTATAATATATTAGCCCCTCGTATCAACCTCTGGTGCATCAACAATATATTAGCACCTCGTATTTTAATATTCATATTATTAATTTTATTACCATAATATTAATAAAATATATTAACGCCTCGTATTAACCTCTGCAACTGCAAAAATGTATTAACGCTTCGTATTAACCTCTACTCCCGCAACAATATGTTAACGCCTCGTATTAACCTCTGCAATTTCAAAAATATATTAGCCCGTCGTATTAATCTCTGCAACCACAACAATATATCAGGGCTTTGTATTAACTTCTGCAACAAAAAAAATATTTTGCGCGCGTTGTTTGCTCATGAATTGTTTCGTTGATAACTTCCCAAAAATTACTGTATCAATCGACCGGCTCCCCACTGTGCTGCAGAAACTTTTGCATCGCTTCGGCAAATTATTGCGCTGATTTTTTGGGCAGCTCACGCCCGTTTCATGCTCTCGTGACGTCACTGGCTGTTTTCAAACAGAATTTTAAAATATTTTTACTATATCGTGTTCATTGTTTGTAACGTTCACAGCGTTTACGCGGTTGTTAACGGTTTTGTTAGGTTGTACGTTGCAGAATTTAGTAATCAACTCCACTGCTCGAAGACTTTTTTATTCTTCCTTATAAATTTGAAAAATACAATTGCCTAGTAAACATTTACCTCGTAGGATAAGTTATTTTTAAAAAGATCGCAAAACATTAAATGTCATTCATTTACATAGGTACGTAAATGAGCAATTTACCTAATGGTACACACGAGTCCCAAGTGGCAGGGAACATGTTAATTGATATCGTATGTCACAGAAATTCAGTTAACTTTTCTCACAAACACATGAGCGTTCAAAAATTCCCAAAATTATAGAAGCGAGTGCCAAGTTGTAAAATCTATCTGTAAGGGGATACAACTATTGTATTTATGGAAATTTGGGCTCCCGTAAGGAATACATGAAGTCCCAAGTGTAATGTTAGATTGGCCTCCCTTTTGTTGCAATCGGATAGATATTTACATCTTTCGTCTTCAATTTACATCTTTTTTTCATGAAAATTTTCTCACATTACTGTTTTCATGCACCTTGTGCTTGGATTCTGCATTTTTAAGTTCATACTAAACTGTATCTTCCTCCTTCCTCCCGGTTGAACGCCACCGTTGCGGTTAGGGAGGCTTAAACTAACATCTAATATCATCGCCGTAGAACTTCTCCCATCCATTTTCTTCAATTTCTATAATCGACAGAGTAGCTGCACACGTTTTGATGTAAAGAACGTGAGAGCCGAACTAGAATCGAAACAAGGTTTTTATGCCCAAGATGAGAAGCTTACTTCAGAGCTCACTGCAAAAGCACTCACAAGTTTCCTCATTGATACAGTCGTTAAAAACAAAGCCAACAAGAAACGACTGAAAATGTTGTTATCGATATGTATGATGTGGATGAAAATGAATGTTTATAAATCCATGTTCCCGGTGGATCAACTTGTAGTTACGATGATAGGGTTTGTAACCCAGCGGCCATTTATTCCAAGAAATAGGTCAAGAGTTTTGGGTGAGAGGGCAAATTGCGCGCTTATATTCCGCGTGTTTTTTTTAATTATGTACTTGAAAGTGCCATTCTCCTTTCTCTGAAGGAAAAATGTTTGTTGTAGGATTGTAAAGGAGGCTTGAACTAACTTAATTTAATCGTGTGGACTGAAAACAGTTACAGCATGTTTTGACCCACGACAGCCGAGTGGGAAAAAGCTACAATGTTGGGGAAAACCTCATTTTAACCCCGACGGAAACGGCAAAAAACTGTTTTTCCGCCCTTTCATACCACGCTAGGCCGACAGTGACGGTTCCAACCATTTATGTGATGCGTTCCCCGGTGTAATGAAAGAAAAACTCAAAGCATGTTTTTTCGACGGCCCTCACATTAGGAAGCTCATTCAAGATCAAGCTTTCACTTAATCTAGGATTATTGTTGAGAAAAATGCATGGAAAACATTCGTTTCGGTCCTAAGGAACTTTCTTTCATCAATAGATTATAAATCAATGGGTTATAAAGAGCTAATTGAATCTTTAATGGAAAGTTTCCATTCCAAGTGTTGGGTTCTAACACATTGAATCACTTCCAGTAAACTTGGGAGACATGAGTGATGAGCAGAGTGAACGCTTTTACCTGGGTATCAAAATCATGGAAGATCGATATCAAGGTCGCTGTGACGTTCAAATGATGGCCGACTATTTCTAGAGCCATCAACCCTAGGAAGCGACATAATAAACGATATTGAACGAAAGTTTCTGCTTGAATAAATCTGTCATTCTTCGCAAGAACAACTGATAGATCCACAATGTATTTGCCAAGATAAGTAAAAGTAATTAGGAATTATTTCTGTTTGCTATGGGTTTTGAATTTCATACCTTAATTTATATTAGGGAGGTAACTCATCGTTGGAAAAACTTGACCGATAGAAATAACTTGTGTCATAATTTACTAAGGAACAGGTTTCAAAGTGTATGCAACTGATAAAAAGTATAATTTGGTTCCTCAGTGTTTAGCTCAATGCTGCTTGATCACAAGTTACGCAAAATATTGAGTCTGACGCCTTCTCCTAAAACTCCGTAGAAATATTTCAGAAATTGATTCTTTATTTGTAATCTCTATTCAAATATTGTTAGATTCTATATTTGGGTCCTGGATTCTCCGTTTAAATGTTCCTGGATTCTCCTTTTAAATATTCATGGATTGTCCATTAAAATTTTCTTGAATTCTACATTTGGATCTTGGATTCTCAAGATAAATATTCATATATTCAAATAATTATTCATCAAAACTATGCGTTTGTTCACACTGTGGGAAAAGTATGCCCATTTTGAAGTTTTAGCTTTTTATTTGTTAAGCACGAGATGCGCGAAAAATGTTTCAGTGCTGCAAATTTTATCCATATTATATCCAAACTTAAACGCAGATTTTTTGTCTTTACTGTTATAGTTTGATTTGAATAAAGCAAATTCAGGAAGGTAAACTTGATTGGTTATTTTTTATAGGTTAGCAGTTCCGTGCCTCCGTTGTGCGGACACGGGATAACAGTCAAGGAATTTTTGTAAACTGTTATTAAATCTTGTGTGAACACACCGAGCACTTCTAACGCCAGGTTTGCGAAGGCTTCGCAAACCTAGCACTGAAGTTGAAATTTTCTGACATCTGCGTATGGTGGTAGTGCTAACTGAACATAATTGTACGAAGGTTAAAGAGCCTGACTTTGGTTTTAAATGTAATGGATAGATGTGAAGAAAAATATCAGAAAAAATAGCATATTCTGTCATTCCTTAAAAAAGTGGTGGTCCAGTAGCTAAAAAGGAGCAGTATGAGTGAACAATAAATTCTGAATTGAGTTGATTTTCTATCTGCGTTTCTTGTTCAGGTGGCTACTATTAACTTTTTTTACTATTAGTTATTGCGACAAATCATCACTTTGAATTTCAAGATCTTCTGATAAACTGCAAAGCATTATACATCAAATCTATTCAATAAGCTTGTTTGAACAGAATATTACACGACATACCTGGACTTGGTATTCTAAATATAGTAAAAATAATCTAAATAACTCCTCACAACGCACATCGATTAGAAAATACATTTTAAAGCTTTCGACGTGGAATAGCTTATTCCCTTTCGCCATGTATTTTTATGTATTTTTCAAGCTCGCACATTCAACTGCAAAAAGTACAATACGTTTAAATGAATAACGTTCTAGGAATCCGCATCTATTTTTCGCCAATATGTTCTTAGCTGAACTTGAAAATATAGAAGGACATCTGAACATGATTAAAAAACTAAATTCTTCTAATGTGAAAAAGGACGAATTCATTTCTCCCATTCGTTCTACTTGAAGCGTTTGTCTTTTCTTTATGAATAATAAATACTTTTTAACGTAGTTTCAGCTCGATTTGAGAACAAATGACACCACAATGTTTTTTTGAATTCCTCACCGTCGGATCGAGCAGCCGGAGTCTGTTCTGCAGCAGTCACGACAGCAATGTGAGAGTTTGTACTGGGATTTGCCATTCCGTGACTGCGAAATAGATCATGTAAAAAGTTTCTGTCACTATCTGTTGTTTTTTCGATATGACTGCGTGCAGTCTTGTCATATGCATTTTAGTTCTGATAGAAAACCCTAACTGCAATACTGGCTGGTAGAGTTAGGTCGAAAAGTAGTAGTTTTTGGGGGGTAAACTCGTTTCCTGAGTTTAGGGCTGTACATGTGCCATTCGGAAAATACTCATTCACGTACCGATATAAATTAATGACATTTCTGCAGTTTCGTGATCTCTCGTAAAAAAAATAAATGTTATCTTACTAGGTTTAACACTATCGTGTAATTGCGTTTTCATGTTTGACAGGAAGGGCAAAAATTCGTTTTATTAATATAGTCTCTCAATTTTGCTACTTAAATCTAACCAAGCTAACCGTTATAAGTACCGCGAAAACGCGTTGTATGTGTTAAATGAGTTGTTTTTAATTAATGTGAGAGAAGAATTAAAGATATGATTCATCCCTAATTCGGTCGGTCGAAATTGTTAAACGAAGCCTACTTGCCGTTAAAAACTCTTATGCTCAGTGCTCAGAAGTTCAGTCAGCTGACCAATCTATCTTCATCAGGGGAAGAGTTTGATCAATTCGTGGGCACCATTTTGTCATTTCTGTCTTGGTCAATAAGCATTTTAGCATAAAGTGCAAAATTGAGGAAGATCGAACCATGACTAATTTAGTGACACCATTTTAGTTTAGCATGTTCACTGCCGAGGCCTCATCATCATTTCTGAAGAGGTAAGGGTGTAAGTAGCTTGGTTTAAAAGAACGACTTTACTGTTACGAAAAATTGCATCTTTCCTAAGATGCCTGAAAATTTAAAAACCCGATGATATTTTACCATGTATACTGAAGTATCTTCTGAAAAAGACGTTGAAATAATTGAAATGCTGTTCATTCACACCAAAAAGTAAATGAACAATTTATCTAGTGGTACTCAAGTATGCCCCCAATAGGCAGTCAATGCGGTAAGTTGCAACCTAAAGTTTTCACGCTATTTCTTGCAAAATGTGGAATTGTATTTGCAGGTATCGAAAATGCTGAATTTCTGGCGTTAGCATGCACTATGCTGCTTGGGGACTTACGGGAATGTTTGCCATTATCAAAACTTGAAATATTTGTGAAAAAATATGAGTGGTACTTTCAAAGTCTAAATTCCAAAATGAAAAAAATTGTTTCAACGCAATTTTCAAAATTAGGATTCGCTCTAAACTAACCGACGGCAAAATTTCTAGCTTCTTTTAACACTTTGACTGCGGCTGGTAAAACCGAAGCGTATAAGTAATTTTGAAAATACCAAACATGGACTGGATCTTGCCGTCATTTAGCTCAGATAAGTATTTATGGATTGAGTTTGTGGCCAGTGGTCGGTCAGCACCATTATTAAAACCCGGTGCGTGACGAGTAATGGTCACATTGCGGACAAAGTGTTAATTAATGTTTGTGTGGATTGGTAAGGAAGCAAAAAGAGTTCAAATCAACAAAAAATTTTCGTAGGACGATAACGAGGCTCTCGTTGGTAGTCCAAATTGTGGAGTTTGTGACAGAACTGACTTTTGCAAAAGCACACAGCAAAGAGGCATAGTTCTTCTACTTCAGGGTCCTATGTATAAAATTTTTGAAAATTCTCCCCGAAAAGCCGGTGGTGCGTGCCACAAACTAATGTGATATAAGGCACTTGATATTTGCCGCAAATAGGAGCAACATTCTTCGGAGCAAACCTCGTCCCAATACGTAAAATTTGATATGAATGGAATAGTTCAGTGGGGTTCGTTCAGATGATATAGGTAATATATAGAACTAGTATTGGAGTTGGAAATCAACGTCAGGTTTTCTTTTGGTATGTCACCACTTCAGCCAGGTAATGCGTTGAATCTTGCTGGAAAGTTTAATCTTTGGAATTTTGGTAATGATTGCTTTTTCCTAAACTCAACTGGTTTTCCTGACTTCAGAGTCACGAGAAATGTAGCATTGCATCTCAATATTCAAATAGAATCTTTTTATTTTATTTCCTCAGTGGACCGTCTTTTTCCAGTTACGTACCGTCGTATCTTTTTTCAGTTGCTTACCATCTTTTTCCAATTGCTTACCATCTTTTTCTAGTTGCTTACCATCTTTCTCCAGTTGCTTACCATCTTTTTCCAGTTCCTCTTCTTTTTCCAGTTACAAAATGTCTTTTTCCGATTACGGACCCTGTTTCTTCAGCTCGCATTTAGCCTGTTTTTCATGACCTATTTATTACTTCATTATTTCAATTTTAACTTGTTTCGTTACCTCCCTTCTCAACATATTCCCAACATAGATTTCCATTCCCTCCCTTCTCAACATATTGAGAAGGAATCAGGGAATGTGAGAATCGCAGGAAATCTTGTGTGAGAACACATTTGTGCTTAGATACCGCGTTTCTTTTAATTGTTTTTGGTTTAATTCTTTCGTTTCGTGTGAAAAACTTTCGCATATTTTATGAACGAAATTTTCGCCTGTTATACGAAACTTTCGTGTGTTGTACGAAACTTTCGCCTGTTATACGAAACTTTCGCCTGTTATACGAAACTTTCGCCTGTTATACGAAACTTTCGCCTGTTATACGAAACTTTCGCCTGTTATACGAAACTTTCGCCTGTTATACGAAACTTTCGCCTGTTATACGAAACTTTCGCCTGTTATACGAAACTTTCGCCTGTTATACGAAACTTTCGCCTGTTATACGAAACTTTCGCCTGTTATACGAAACTTTCGCCTGTTATACGAAACTTTTGCCTGTTATACGAAACTTTCGCCTGTTATACGAAACTTTCGCCTGTTATACGAAACTTTCGCCTGTTATACGAAACTTTCGCCTGTTATACGAAACTTTCGCCTGTTATACGAAACTTTCGCCTGTTATACGAAACTTTCGCCTGTTATACGAAACTTTCGCCTGTTATACGAAACTTTCGCCTGTTATACGAAACTTTCGCCTGTTATACGAAACTTTTGCCTGTTATACGAAACTTTCGCCTGTTATACGAAACTTTCGCCTGTTATACGAAACTTTCGCCTGTTATACGAAACTTTCGCCTGTTATACGAAACTTCCGCCTGTTATACGAAACTTTCGCCTGTTATACGAAACTTTCGCCTGTTATACGAAACTTTCGCCTGTTATACGAAACTTTCGCCTGTTATACGAAACTTTCGCCTGTTATACAAAACTTTCGCCTGTTATACAAAACTTTCGCCTGTTATACAAAACTTTCGCCTGTTATACGAAACTTTCGCCTGTTATACGAAACTTTCGCCTGTTATACGAAACTTTCGCCTGTTATACGAAACTTTCGCCTGTTATACGAAACTTTCGCCTGTTATACGAAACTTTCGCCTGTTATAAGAAACTTTCGCCTGTTCTACGAAACTTTCGCCTGTTATACGAAACTTTCGCCTTCTATACGAAACTTTCGCCTTCTATACGAAACTTTCGCCTTCTATACGAAACTTTCGTGTGTTATACGAAACTTTCGCCTGTTATACGAAACTTTCGCATGTTATACGATACTTTCGCCTTCTATACGAAACTTTCGCCTGTTATACGAAACTTTCGCATGTTATACGAAACTTTCGCCTGTTATACGAAACTTTCGCCTGTTATACGAAACTTTCGCCTGTTATACGAAACTTTCGCCTGTTATACGAAACTTTCGCCTGTTATACGAAACTTTCGCCTGTTATACGAAACTTTCGCCTGTTTTACGAAACTTTCGCCTTTTATACGAAGCTTGCGTGTTATACGAAACTTTCTCTTGCTATACGCGTCTTTTGAGTATTTAACGAAACTTTTGTGTGCCATCCGAAACTTATGTGTTTAACGATACTTTTATGAGTTATATTGTCACGTCGTACAAGACGTGAGGAAATTTGAAGAATTTTGATAAATTCATTGCGGCAACATTCTGCGGATCCGCGCTTCGTCCGCAAGAATGACGCCAACGTTTTATTTGTTTGAAGTGCGTGGGAGGAACAGGTTCCCGGATAATTTTAAGTTCTGCGTTGTTTAGGAAGTGAACTTGAGGAGAAACTCATTCGATTTACGTGTTACCTCGCTAGCTATATTTTTCGGGTGTTTTCACACGGTGTAGCCAGTAAGCTGCAGTGTAATGCTGGGAATTAGTCAAGTTCTGGTTTAACGGTATTTTAGCTGAACACTGTG
The DNA here is from genome assembly GCA_030386875.1 of Morinoia aosen. Lineage (NCBI taxonomy): Eukaryota > Metazoa > Arthropoda > Malacostraca > Amphipoda > Talitridae > Morinoia > Morinoia aosen. The sequence goes on from CM059566.1 coordinate 27,357,777, forward strand.
ATTTTACTAATGAACTTTCCTATCTCTGTTTCACTGCTCTAAGTGATTTGTGTTAATGTCCAAACCTTTTGCTCAACAACATTTACATAATAGCCAAGCCATGTAAGCTATGTTGTCATATATAATATTGTAAACAGTGTCATGGGCAGTAAATGCAACATGGAGAGACTGACATTTCAATGCCTCTTAGTCTACACAGAGGATTACTTGAAGTTTATTGCATTTCATAGATTAACACAAGATAGCAAATTTTATATTTATTTGATAATACAAACCAACCACTGCTTCACTATTGAAAGATTTGTGTACTGAAAATAAAAGCTATGGTGATTCTTCCATGGATTAGACATCAGTTGTTGATATTCATGGCACGTCGTGCCAGACTTGTACCAACTTGGGAACACGATTTTCTTGTCTTTGTATTATCTCTTGTCTTTTTATTATTTATAACATTCATTAATAGAAAGATGTGAACCATGCAAATTAAATTTAGTCGATTGGCTTCTTACCTATGAGCTGTGCTGGGCAAGTTGCGCCAGTCAGCAAGGTGGAAGCCTAAAGTTACGGCATTCAGTAGACTGAGAATAGGCGCAGAAATTTGAGACCACTAGCTCATATGATTTGTGTTTTCAAAGCGACGTCGACAAACGTGCACTTGCCTCTCTCATTTTGTTTATAATAGAATTTATTGATAATGGTGATTTGATGACCTGAGTGACTTGCCCCTGCTTTCGAGACCTAATTTGCTGTCTCTTTTCCACAGATAGGGTAAAGAAAGCCAGAGTAGGCACTTATTTTGCAGACTAAAATAAGCTGTCACAGGTCTAAACTGAGGGACCTTTCCTCATCGTCTGTAAGTATTTTAGAGTATCCTCTTTCAACTTGTGATGTTACCTAACTCGTCATACCTTTATAGTGTGAAGCGTTCATGTGAAAACTATAAACTTGTTGTGCGATCGTCCACCTTTGTTCAAATAAAGTGCTTATTGACTAATGACCGCTGTGTTAGGATTGTTGGATACGGATGTACATTCATGTGTGTAACTTTGTGCTTCCTTAAAAGGACACTTTGAACATTGGCCGAAACAAGCGATTCATGTATTATTGCCTGGCGTCAGGGATTACGAAGTTCATGCCATGTACATATAAACTATCAAAAGCGTTCTCACCTCACAATGGAAATGCATCGTCCATGAAATTGCGCTGTCTCTTATAGCTGTCATTACACGTATTGTCGAATGTAGATCGGGCAGGATTAGGAGTACATTGCCCTCAATCATTCCCCTCGACTAGTGACACGAGTTTACAATATTCGTGTGTGTATATCATAAATGTGTTCTTTCTAAATGTGTTACTCGACTAGAGACTCATTTTTCTTCCCCGTCGATGCAACGGAAACCTTTCTTGTTTGTGAACTTATTTCCCAGCCTACTGTTCCTGTGCACCCTGTGCGTAGATTCCGCGTTCCCCCAACTACACGCTAGATGGTGCCTTCCTCTTTCCTCTCTTGGGACACCTTTGTCGCGGTCAGGAGAGGCTAAAACTTTCTTATATGATAATACTAGTAATGGTAATGCGAATTGTTGTTGTGCCACGTCGTTAGCAGGGCGGTGAATTCTCTTTTTATGTGCTACTATTCTATGGCCTCTTATGTCCCACTCAGCTATTTCTCGTGTACCCTTGAGGTGTGAGTTACTTTCTTGTTGTGCGGTGCTATATGCATCAGTTAATCATTCGACTATGATCTTGAATTAGGCTTCTCATGTCATGCAATTCGTGGTCCGACTCTGAATCATACCTTTCTGGGCAGATTCACGGAGTCGCTCGGATAAGAAATAAAACCGAAGAAACCTCGAAATTCTTTTGGAACCCTTGCGCCTACCGTTCTATGTCGTGCCGAAGCGAAGATAGAGAAGATAGAAAGTCCGCTAGCGCACGACATAACATATATGAAACTTTTGTGCATTTTACGAAACTTTTGTGTGCTCTAGAAATTTTCGTCTGTTTCACGGAACTCGTTTGAGTTTTATACAATTTTGCCAATTACATTGAACTCTTCGTGTCATACGCAACATTTGCTCATTTTATGAATTTCTGCGCGTTTCACGATTTATACATATTTTGCTGAAATTTTAAGTGCTATTCAAAACTATTGCGTGTTTTACGAAACTTCAAATTGCTATAAGAATGTTTGGCTTGTTTCACAAATCTTTTGATAATTGTTTTTTCAATGAAATTCTTCGGCTTTTTATGAAACAGTACTTTGTTTTACGAAGTTTTTAAGTATTTTAAGTCAGCGTTGTGTTTTACCGAACTTTTGCACTAATAGCGATATTTTTGCTCGCTTGACAACATATGCCTAGCAAAATTACATCTTGTTATACGAAACCTTTTTCCGTTTCACAGAATTACGCATTTGTACAAAACTATTTCATATATCCCGAAATGTGTTCGGGTTTCAAGGAACTATGTCTGCAATACGAAACTTCTGCGTGTTTTTATTGCATATGTATATTCCACGAAAGTTTTGCGTCCTTTACGAAAGATCTGCTTGTTCAGCGCTGTTTTTACGTGTTTAATGAGACCTTTGGGTACCTTACGAAATCTTCGCGTGTATCAAAAATTTTTTTGAAGTATTTACTAAATTTTTGCTTGTTCAACGAAACTGTTGAATGATTTGATAAATTTTTGCTTGTTTTGAAAAAATACAATGTATGTCACCTGAACTTTCGTGTTTTTATCATGATACCCGGGGTGATATATAGGCTACAGTGGTGATATGACAATTTTACGGAAACGTTTCTACCGGGGAGTGGTGATATGAAGGCTACGGTGCTGGTATATAGGCTACAGTGGTGATATGATAATAATTTTACGGAAACGTTTCTACCGGGGAGTGGTGATATGAAGGCTACGGTGCTGGTATATAGGCTACAGTGGTGATATGATAATAATTTTACGGAAACGTTTCTACCGGGGAGTGGTGATATGAAGGCTACGGTGCTGGTATATAGGCTACAGTGGTGATATGATAATAATTTTACGGAAACGTTTCTACCGGGGAGTGGTGATATGAAGGCTACGGTGCTGGTATAAAGGCTATGGTGCTGGTATATAGGCTACAGTGGTGATATGACAATAATTTTACGGAAACGTTTCTACCGGGGAGTGGTGATATGAAGGCTACGGTGCTGGTATAAAGGCTATGGTGCTGGTATATAGGCTACAGTGGTGATATGACAATAATTTTACGGAAACGTTTCTACCGGGGAGTGGTGATATGAAGGCTACGGTGCTGGTATAAAGGCTATGGTGCTGGTATATAGGCTACAGTGGTGATATGACAATAATTTTACGGAAACGTTTCTACCGGGGAGTGGTGATATGAAGGCTACGGTGCTGGTATAAAGGCTATGGTGCTGGTATATAGGCTACAGTGGTGATATGACAATAATTTTACGGAAACGTTTCTACCGGGGAGTGGTGATATGAAGGCTATGGTGCTGGTATAAAGGCTACGGTGCTGGTATGAAGGCTATGGTGCTGGTATATAGGCAACAGTGGTGGTATAAAGGCAACAGTGGTGGTATAAAGGCTACGGTGCTGGTATGAAGGCTATGGTGCTGGTATAAAGGCTATGGTGCTGGTATATAGGCAACAGTGGTGGTATAAAGGCTACGGTGCTGGTATGAAGGCTACGGTGCTGGTATAAAGGCTACGGTGCTGGTATGAAGGCTATGGTGCTGGTATGAAGGCTATGGTGCTGGTATGAAGGCTATGGTGCTGGTATATAGGCAACAGTGGTGGTATAAAGGCAACAGTGGTGGTATAAAGGCTACGGTGCTGGTATGAAGGCTATGGTGCTGGTATAAAGGCTATGGTGCTGGTATATAGGCAACAGTGGTGGTATAAAGGCTACGGTGCTGGTATGAAGGCTACGGTGCTGGTATAAAGGCTACGGTGCTGGTATGAAGGCTATGGTGCTGGTATGAAGGCTATGGTGCTGGTATGAAGGCTATGGTGCTGGTATATAGGCAACAGTGGTGGTATGAAGGCTATGGTGCTGGTATGAAGGCTATGGTGCTGGTATGAAGGCTATGGTGCTGGTATGAAGGCTACGGTGCTGGTATGAAGGCTACGGTGCTGGTATAAAGGCTACGGTGCTGGTATGAAGGCTATGGTGCTGGTATGAAGGCTATGGTGCTGGTATGAAGGCTATGGTGCTGGTATATAGGCAACAGTGGTGGTATGAAGGCTATGGTGCTGGTATAAAGGCTATGGTGCTGGTATGAAGGCTATGGTGCTGGTATGAAGGCTATGGTGCTGGTATGAAGGCAACAGTGGTGGTATGAAGGCTATGGTGCTGGTATAAAGGCTATGGTGCTGGTATGAAGGCTATGGTGCTGGTATGAAGGCTATGGTGCTGGTATGAAGGCTATGGTGCTGGTATGAAGGCTATGGTGCTGGTATGAAGGCTACGGTGCTGGTATGAAGGCTACGGTGCTGGTATGAAGGCTATGGTGCTGGTATGAAGGCTATGGTGCTGGTATATAGGCAACAGTGGTGGTATGAAGGCTATGGTGCTGGTATAAAGGCTATGGTGCTGGTATGAAGGCTATGGTGCTGGTATGAAGGCTATGGTGCTGGTATGAAGGCTATGGTGCTGGTATGAAGGCTATGGTGCTGGTATGAAGGCTATGGTGCTGGTATGAAGGCTATGGTGCTGGTATGAAGGCTATGGTGCTGGTATGAAGGCTATGGTGCTGGTATGAAGGCTACGGTGCTGGTATAAAGGCTACGGTGCTGGTATGAAGGCTACGGTGCTGGTATGAAGGCTATGGTGCTGGTATAAAGGCTATGGTGCTGGTATGAAGGCTATGGTGCTGGTATAAAGGCTATGGTGCTGGTATGAAGGCTACGGTGCTGGTATAAAGGCTACGGTGCTGGTATGAAGGCTATGGTGCTGGTATAAAGGCTATGGTGCTGGTATATAGGCAACAGTGGTGGTATGAAGGCTACGGTGCTGGTATGAAGGCTATGGTGCTGTTATAAAGGCTACGGTGCTGGTATAAAGGCTATGGTGCTGGTATGAAGGCTATGGTGCTGGTATAAAGGCTATGGTGCTGGTATATAGGCAACAGTGGTGGTATAAAGGCAACAGTGGTGGTATAAAGGCTACGGTGCTGTTATAAAGGCTACGGTGCTGGTATAAAGGCTACGGTGCTGGTATAAAAGCTACGGTGCTGGTATGAAGGCTATGGTGCTGGTATAAAGGCTATGGTGCTGGTATATAGGCAACAGTGGTGGTATAAAGGCAACAGTGGTGGTATAAAGGCTACGGTGCTGGTATAAAAGCTACGGTGCTGGTATGAAGGCTATGGTGCTGGTATAAAGGCTATGGTGCTGGTATATAGGCAACAGTGGTGGTATAAAGGCAACAGTGGTGGCATAAAGGCTACGGTGCTGGTATATAGGCTACAATGGCATAAAGGCTACAATGCTGGTATAAAGGCTACGGTGCTGGGATAGAGGGTACAACTGAGAAGCTAGCGAGTCTTAAAGTCACTGCTGGTAATAATATTGCGAAGTCTATAGTATATAAAATGCGAACATAATTTTGTTAGAACTACCAAAGCGACAACAAAATGTCACTGACCGAATGATCGTTAACCGAGTTTATTATTATTGTTATTATTTTAACAGGGTGTCGTGAAATATTTATAAGAATTACTGGCCAAAAAATTAAGCGATACAGTTAAAATCCTTGATCCTGATTACGAATGGCTGGCGTTAATTTTATACGCGTAAGATTTCGACCCCATGATCGAATGCACATGTTTTCCGCCATGGGTCATATTCAGTAGGACGTATAAAAGACTCTTAATCAAAATGTTTATTTATATGTAAGATTCATATCATCTTCATTGAGCACAATCAGTTAAACTTTCCAGTCGTCACTAACTACATCAGAATTGCTCATTAGAAGTAATGAGGTCATCACACTATAGTAGTAAAGGCAGGTGTAATGTTTGTACACTCTGCCACAGTCAGATTAGTAAAAAAATGAAATAAATGTTGAAATTTTACCTACAGAAAAGTTTATTCGGCAACTTTGTCATTTTTAAATCCAATGTAACAACTAGAATAACCTGGGTACATCAAATCTATCGCAAGACTGGTGTTATCTTTTCTTTAAATCAGGAGATTATTCCTCCTAGAATGAATTCAGACACATCAATACGGTTCACAATCTGACAACTTTAAATTTTTCCTAAGTATCATTAACTTCCTGCACATCTTTATTGCACTATTCTTACATAACTCAAGAAATGTCGATGAATTAACATTTACCGCTATATATTAAGTAATGTTAACTTATTTACATAAGGCTAATACAAAATGGATCACGGCTGCCTAATACCTTCAAATTATGTACGCACAGTTCTCTGTTCTCGGTAGAACCGTGATATCTTTCGATAGAAAACAGAACAACCTTTACGCTACAACATTGCATTCAGATACATGAAACTTGCGGGCGAACAACATTCGTAGACACAAAAAATTTGAAGACAATGCTTGAACGCGTGGTATTTTCACGTTTTCCTAACAACATTTCAAAGATTTTGAAACTAACATTGATGTACAGAGCTTCAATGGCTCATTATATTTCCGTCTGCGCTTCTTCCATATTTCTATCTGTGAATCTTATATATTTCCATCTGTGCCTCTTTTATATTTTGTCCTAAAGCGTTAACGCACTTGGCATTACGTTTATAGCACATCTCTAGTCATACGGCATAACTAACCTTTTCCAAAAGATAAGTTAATCTCTAGCACTGCAATACACCTGGAAATGCCTTATTCGACATGCCGTATTGCGTGTCCAATTAGAACTTATGTCCTTTTTTAAATGATTTACCTCTAAAATTTAGTAGTGTAATGGCTGATTTTTTTTTCGTGCCCAGCTAATTTTAAAGTATTTATATTTCCCAGTTGCATATTTGTCTATTTGGTCCTTATATTATAAGTACCTCACATAAGCAAAGAATTAACTCTTGGGGTCATCTATTCTTCTTCAACTCGTACCAAAAGTCTCTGATTTGTTCTTTACCTCATCTAATCAAAGTTACGGTTCCCAGATTCATTTATCCCTCATCCATTTGTATCACTGGTTCCTGACATCATTCATAATATGAATCTGTAAAATCATCATCCCACGTCTACTGAAATCATCGGCTCCTGAGATTATAGATACCTCATCTACTCAAAGTATCAGTCCTTAAAATCCTCAATCCAATCAAATCATCGGCCCAAAAGTAATCAATTTCTTGCTTACTCAAAGTATCATTATCTAAAATCATTTATCCCTCGTCCCTTCGAATCATCGGTCCCTGATATTTTAGTTACCTCATCTAATCAAAGTATCAGTCTCTAAGATCATCGGCCACAGAGGTCATCGATTCCTCATCTACTCAAGGTTACATCCCGGTCCCTGATGAGCGCGATATCTCTTTGCGCATCCTGATCCCGGCGCGGTGCGACCCTCTGTTCCGTGCTGATGTACTGCTTGAAAAGCCTGCTGATCTCGTGCGCCTGGATGGTTTGGATGCGACAAATGCGGTGGTGCAGCAAGTTGCCAAACTTCATGTCCAGGTAGAGGTACCCGTCTTCGCTCTTCACCTTCCGTGTGCTGAACACTTGAGACAGGCTGTAGTGCTCCAGCGTTTCCTGAAATGTGACACGAGTTAATAAATATCTTGGGTAGAAATGTGCCGAAATGTATTTGTTTTCAATGGCTCGTATGCTTCAATTTTTTTATCTTATCTGCGAGGGTTTTTTCCTTTCATTCATGAACACGTTTGATAACAAATCGACTTTAAAGCGATCGAACACCAATAATAGCACGTAGTACGGATGGCGTGATCGCAATACGTGAAGTTCTCATACAGCCAGTTGTGCATGAACTACTTTCAATATGGATACCGGGCTATTTCTGGCCACCAGAGTTTCTTCCATAGTTAGTCTTGTTTTTGATTCAAGGGGAGAGGACAGCGAAGATAATTTTACGAAATACCAGAGACAAGTCGAACTTTATTTCTAAATTCATACAATTTATCGACTACACCCCACTTTTTCGACTCTTTCTAATGAAAACCTCGTTATAATAACAAATAAAATGGAGAACAAACTGTGAAATTTCGATTAGCCTCAAGGCGCATGAAATATACAAATATGCAGATAAGACAAAGTACATCATCCTCTATCATAAGCAGAATGCGTCTCTTTCATGCATCGTAATCGGTGTTGGCCAGATTTACGAAACCAACTTTTTTTAAGTTCCTACGTAGATTAGATGTTAGTTTAAGCCTCACTAACCGCAACTAAACCGTTCCAGAGAGAGGGAAGAGGAAGGCACCATTTAATATGGAATTAAGAAAGCGTAGAATCTATGCACAAGGTGTGTAGAATCTATGCACAAGGTGCGTAGAATCTATGCACAAGGTGCATAGAAACAGTAAGTTGAGTAAGTTTATGGAACAAGATAAAAGTGGAAGAAGAAGGTGGTAGGTGCTGAAAAACCGGGCAACAGTGAACCGAAAAAAGATAGTCCGCAACAAAACCTAAAATCTATGTTACTTCAACAAAAAGAAGGCTTGCTTAACTCTATCTCAGGACCTCGCATATTCCCCTGGCAGCACTAATTCCCATAGACAAAATAGCTGCATCCCCTGGGAAGTATTTTTAATGTAACCTCTTGCGATAGATAAACTCTCAAATTGCAGGCAACTAAGAGCGTCTAGTGTTCTCACATGCGTCTCGTAGTCCAAGAAATGCACGCCTCGCTTGTTGAGGGCCAAGATGGTTTCCATAGGCTCCTGCCCCTCCAGCACCCTCTTCACCGTGAAGAACGCTGACCCGAACAGGTCCCAGTGTTGCAGAATTTCTGTGAAATCGAAAAACGTTAACGCACGAAAATCAATGCGCTAGTATGGGTACCCTTCTGCGGTTTTAACGCTGTTCTTGCAGTGGGTACTGTCACTTTTGATTAAGTTTGTGATAGTAAAAATAGAATGACTTTGATCCTGCACATATTTTAAATTCCATATCAAGTATTAGAAATCATTGCATTTTATAGAAATTATGCATTTTAAGCGAACAACTTTGACCCTGGACTTATTTTAAATTTCATTTAATATAACAAATTACGGGACTTATAATTCTGAAAATTATTGCGTTGTAACCCAACTGCATTTAGTATTAATACTTACCCCTTTAACGCCCACATTTTTATACTCATATTACCGTTATCACAACCACTATCACTAAACCGACACTGGCATTAGGTTGTCACTGTTATCAAGATGTGGAAGGAACTGCCACTCGGCAGTGAAGTTCAAAGGACACATTAGTGAATAAATTGAATAAGAAATATAATATATTATTGTTATTTTTGAAAGAGGACCGTACAGTCCACTTGGGCGTTAAAGGGTTAAATTTCAACTGTCGACTTGCGAGTTTTAAAGGCTGAGATACATTTCACGCCGAGTGAACACACGTTGAGTAAACTATTATTTTCAAATTGAGTAAAAAAAACAAGTGTAGTGCGTAAAGGAAGTTTCCCTCTGGAGAGACAACACCGGCACGTGGAGAAAACTTCGGACTTTTAATTCTTCATATCATGATATCCATCCCCCACACTTCTTCGAAACGGCCTCGTATTGTGATATTGTGTGAAAACAATTGTTGATACTTGCGGTCGTGAAGGAAAATCAATTACCAATGTGGTTATTATTATATACGGTCTTTTCCAACTCTGGTCCATGTGTCTACTGTGTCTGGAGGCACGTGATTTGAATGGCAACTCGAGATTGGGCCACTCGGATCGTTTCTATAACTTCATTCAACTGTATTTTAGTCAGGCCCTGGCATTTTTTTTGTTACTCACCCATGGCCTGAACCTTTCATTTTTATTTTCCACTGCAATACGTGAAACCAAAACCTTAAGCCAAAACCTTAGGCTATCATTTTCCGTTACTCATTCATAACCTGAACCTATATTTTTTATTACTCATCCATGACCTAACCATATTTTTAGTTACTCACCCATGATCTGAGCCTATCATCTTTTTGCTACCCATGACCTGGACCTTAGATTTTTAGATCTTCACTCCTGACCTGAACCTTTGGATTTTTATTTCCTACCATTGACCTTAGCCTCGAATTTATATTCATTTATTAGCATTTTATCATATTACATCATTCACCTTAGCCTCGAATTTGTATTCCTTTTTTAGCATTTTATCATACTATGTCATTGACCTGAAGCTTACAATTTTAATTACTCACCCATGACCTGCGCCTTGGCTTGCGTGGTGGTGAACTTGGCAGCCTCCGGCCAGGCGCCCTGCACCATGCTGACCCACTGCTGCGGCCGCACCACCGTCATCAGCAGGGACTTCCTCGGCAGGAGGTACTTCACCTCGCGCATCGCGGGCTCGTGGTCCAGGTCGGCCGCCCGGTGCATGAGGGCGGCGATCTTGGCGATGTCCAGCTGCCAAAACGAACGGTAATATTGTCAAAAAAGCTATGAATCGTTATGATAGGCGTTGCATCAGGGCGGCGATGAAAACGAACGATAATATTAGCAAGAATGCCTTGAATCGCTAAGCTGCGCGGTGGATCAAGGTGGCCATTTTAGCGATGCCCAGCTGTGAAAAGGAACGATAAAATTTTCAAGAATGATATGAATCGCACGGTGCTTCACACCACTAATTCATTGCACCAACACAGAATTTAGAATTGCAATGAATGCGGTCATACAACACTAACACTTCAAAGCACCGCCGCTCACCACTAAATCATTGCACAAACACAGAATTTAGAGTTGCAATGAATGCGGTCATACAACACTAACACTTCAACACACCACCGCTCACCACCAATTCATTGCACAAACACAGAACTTAGCATCGCAATGACCGCAGCAACACAACACCAGCACCTCGAGACACCAGCACTCACCACCAGCTGCTCCGGTAGATGCTCCCCTGGCGAGACGAGCAGGAGCCCCTCCAGGTAGTCAGGGGCCACCTGGTTGAACACGACCTCCACGTACAGGGGCGTGTCCAGGCGCAGCGGGCAGTACCACACGCTCCGACAGAAGATAAGGAAGAACACCTGCAGTCGAGAACCAAAAGCTTTAGAAGTATGTAATCTATGAATTAAAACTGTATTCTTAATGGTATCAGAAGATAAGGATGAACACATGCAGTCGAGAACCAAAGGTTTTTTATAAATAGGCAATCTATAAATGAGAACTGTATTCTTAAACGAGTCAGATGATCAGGAGGATTACTTGTAGTGGAGAATCACAAGCTTTTATAAAATATGTTATCTATGAATTAGAACTGTATTCTTAAACGAATCAGATGATCAAGAAGATTACTTGTGGAGAATCGCAAGCTTTTATAAATAGGCAATCTATGAATACGAACTGTATTCTTAAACGAATCAAATGATCAGGAAGAATATTTTAAGTGGAGAATCGCAAGCTTTTATAAATATGCAATCTATGAATAATTACTGTATTCGTAAATGCATCAGAAGGTAAGAAAAAACCCTGTGGCGCGGAGCCAGAAGGTTTAATAAATATTAATAGGTAATATATGAATTAGAACTGTATTCTAAAAGGAAGGAGAAGATAAGAAAGAACTTGAAGTGGAGAACTGTAAAAGTTTTATAAAATACGAGTATGTAGTCTATGAATTAGAACGAAGGAGAAGAAGAGAAAGAATATTTGCAGTAGAGAACTACATGTTTTATAAAATACGAGTACGTAATCTATGAATAAGGACTGTTTTCTTAAATAAAGCGAATATAAGGAATAATACCTGCAGTGAAGAACAAGCTTATAAAATATCTAACCTTATCTAACAATACGCTTGGTGCGTTTATTTATTTATACATTTGTTTGGTGTCCGCTTCTTCCGTCTCTCTGTCACATTCATAAGGATTTTAAAGATCAAGTGCCAAGCATTTTGAAGATCATGTTCAATTTTGAAAATCAATCGACGAACCTGAATAGTTCAGTGACACCCAATATACTAGGATGTTTTAAAATTATTCTCAATTTGATGATCAAGTGACGTTCTGAAAATCAAGTGACTTTCTGCAAATTATGTGACCAAAAAAGAAAGGAGGAAAAACAGTTAATTTCCAATAAAGTTTGAACATGAAACGTTTAAAATATTGGTTTTTAAAATATCTCAGCATTAATCCTTAGTTGTTACTTCACATGGGTATCGTAATACCCATGCCACATGTCTAGACAAAAATGAATGAGAGAAAACCACAGGAAAAATGCGTTACCTTCTATGTGTTAAGATTTTGACAATGCATAAATATACAAGTGACTAAGAAAACATAATCCTAGTGACGCATTGTTGAAAACCCTCTCATTGTTGCGCACATATATTGAAATATGATCATACGAGCATAGGAACATGTACAATGAAGGATTGATTTAAAAGTAAAATGGGCAGATTTGATTTATTTTGGGTCCAAGACTTTGAGGTTGACATTCGGGACTTGGGACAATTTTTCATTCTAACGCAACTAGTATGCCAAATGATGAGCTCGGATAAAATAAAATACTTACCATAACACTAATTCATGATATTTCCTACTTACGCTAATAATACTGATACAAAAGAGTTCACCGGAATCAAAAACTTTAGAAGGATTGTTGTACAATGCTAACCGTAACATGGAGATCAAGTGACGCACCTGGTTGTTTTTGCGCAGCTCGGTGGTGACGTCCAGAATGTACTCGTCCCTGGCAAGTGGCATTGTGAAGGCCTGTCCCTCCACCAGGCAGTACATGCCGAACTCCTCCTGCTCCTCAGCAGACGTGACGCCGATCTCCTCACACATTTCTTCCAGGATGTCCTGTGCAACAGATTAGATGTTAGTTAAAGCCTCCCTAACTGCTATAAAAGCATTGCGAAGAGAGGGTGGAGGAAGGCACCATTTAGTGGGGAGATACTGGAACTCGGAATCTACACCAAAGAGTATAGAAACGGTAAGCTGAGAAAGATGTTTATGACACAAGATAAAAGTGTAAGAAGGAAGTAGAAGGTGCTGAAAAACAGGATAGCAGTGGACCGAAAAAAGCGGTCTTTAACATTACAAAAAATTTCTATTTCAACAAGGAGAAGGCCCCCCTAACTCATAGCTCTGGCACTCACACATTTCCCCCTGGAAGTGGTAATTCCCATAGATGCAACAGTTGTATTCTCCCCTGAGGGGGTCATGAGCGACACAAAAATACGTCAGATATCTCGATTTGATCGCTCCATTTATCTGACCATCGCTCCAAATGCATTTTCCTCCGCTTCTTCACATGCCTTTTGTGCTTATCCATCGCTCCATATGCTTTTTTCCATCACTTCATATGCTTTTATGATTGGCCATCGCTCCTTATACTTTTTCCTCGCAATGGTAACGTAACAGTTTCTATCTGATAATATAAGGTTGCAACAGTGAAAAACGTGCTCAAGTTTTCCTCTGTAGCTTTATGTACCTTTTTCTACATTCAATTTTACTCATAAATTATCTGTATTAAGAAACCTATGCAACGAGAGCCCAGACCGTGTTTCAGGCCAGTTGCATAGTGATGTGAACATCGAATGATTTTATTACAATATCAGAGGATACCTGAAGACAAATTATAGAAAAGCTTTATCCCCTCAATGAACGATTTCTTTTCTAAAATAAAAAACTCTTCCAATTTTTTCACATTTGTGTTTACGCATTTAAGTGGTTGGCTCATGAAGAGCTTTGTCCAGATACACGGTCAATAATACATCTCATACATCCAACTTTAATGGTCAGCTATACAACACACTAAATATCCTGAACTGCTGATTTCATAACCAATGACATCTAATGAATTATTTTAGTTGATGTCCAACGTAGTCCACTTTCTGGAGATAACGTGTACCATAGAAGTGGCAAACTTGTGATGGATAAATGTTTCTATTGTTCATGGAAACATGTTTCTCAAATGTTACGTTCCACAGAAGGGACATTACCTATGATGGACACATGTTTCTCATCTGTTCATGGATACACGTTTCTATCACAGAAGTGGCAATACCTATGAAGGATGCATGTTTCTCAGTTGATCACGCTGAGTTGACCAAATTACCTGCACCACTGAAGTACTCCTCGTATTGATGACCCTCTCGGTGCCGCCTGGTAGCCTGTATATTTCCCTCTTCGAGTTTCGGCCCGCTGTTAAAGCTGTGATCTCGTCTACGCTTGGGACGTTCTTGCGACCTCCGTACTTTACGGTTTTACGGAGATTCTGTAGTGTGACCATGGCAGTGCCTGCTCAAGAAGAAAAGTTAGAAATTTTGTCCTGGTATGCTCGACAAGAAAAGTTAGAAATTTTGTCCATGCATCCGCAACAATAAAAGTTGGCGGTTCCGGAGATATTTCATGATCAATTTGACCCAGTAAAAAACTTTGAGGCACTCTGTATTCGAGCGAAGTCATGCCTTAAGCTCTGTTGATTACTGCAGGAACTATAAAGATCTCCAACCATGTTCGGTTCTGATTGGTATATTCTTGTATCTTAAATAACAGGGGTATCAATTGCTTACAAAAATTCCTATTGCACCGACATGAACTTTTTTCCAATTGAGTAGATTAGCTTCGTGAATTTTTAAATTTACCCAGCGAATGAGTAATATTTGATTTTGAAATATTCATATCAATTCAAATCGCACACTTATTAAGGTTAATAGTATTGGAAATGATATAAAATCAATATTAACAGTGCTGATGATAACATTTTAACGTCGATAATCTTGGAAAAATAACGAAGTTATTAATATATAAAACTGGGGACGTCGATAGAGTTGAAAACGCTACGTCTAAAGAAGGGAATTTTCATATTTCTGAGGGTAAAAAGCTTCACATACGAATAACTTCCGACATCACAACAACTGTAATTTTCGAAGAAAGCTGTGCAACAGTTAAAATATGGGTTCAAGACCACAAGAACAAGCTCTTCAAAATATTGTGAAGTGCCATTCATCCCCAGTCGATACTAAAACTGTTAATGCAATCCCTGAGCCGATATTCAAAGTTTTTTCCTCATAGTTACTTCTTTCAAAGAACGTATCCTATTGATATTTCATAACTTCAAAAATGAGTCTCTACATTGTTTTTCCGGCCTGAAATCTAAATAAAAGTTAAACTGTAAGATGATTTGAAAATTTTGTATTTTTTATATCTAGGATGAAGTTGATTGCACAGAAGCACGATTGCATTTTAAAATGCAACTAAAGGGGTAAATGATCGTGTAAAACAAGCCGATTATCGCATACGTTGAAGACTTGTTCACTTTTGAATATGAGCTAACATCGTACCTACACATGAGAAACAAACCAGATTTATAAGCCCACACTTTCAATTGCGTTTCAAAGTCGTAACTACTCACGAAACACCAACCGCTCGTCATAATTAATTACCCATGAAAAACAAACAGCTCATGAAAAACCACCCTGGTAACTGTGAGCGAAAGTCGTAACTGACCGTGGAAAGCACGTCGCTTGTCGTAAGCGTTGGTCTCGAGGTACTTGAAGAGGTATGGCTGGAGCACCTCGGAGCACACGAAATAGGCTGCGATGATGGAGAAGAGGCGCCAGCCGCGCTGGCACGAGTCAGGGATCGACGACTTGTTGGACGTTGTCTGCTTCATGATCTGGCAGTACAGCTCGTCGCGCAGCGCCTCGTACATGTGGCAGTGCTGCAGCGGACGGGGGTAAATTGCACGTGTGAATCACGCATAAATTGCATGTGTAAATCACGCATAAAATGCAGGTGTAAATGGTAAGCATTTATTGCATATAACACGCATAACGAACAGGTAAATTGCATGACACGCATAAATTGCAGGTAAATTGCATATCACGCATAAATTGCAGGTAAATTGCATATCACGCATAAATTGCATAACATGCATTAATTTTAGGTAAATTGCATAACACTCATAAATTGCATAAAATGCATAAATTCCAGGTAAATTGCATAACACGCATAAATTGCAGGTAAATTGCTCCATGCGCAAAAATTCAAGGTATAAATTGCTAGCGTACAGCACAAAGTACGTATATTGAAGGAGGAGCAAATTGAAAACGATAAATGTTGCCGAGGGTGATAGTTGGAAATCGCACAATTTGACCGAAGTTGAAATTTTATGAAATGAAATTCGGTGAATCGTTATTTTCAAATCAACATTCTTCAAATATGAGCTATTTTGAAAAGATGGCTCGAGTTTGCAAAATCATAAGTTAAGATGTGACAAGTTGGGAACGATGCAAGTTATGAACGGCGCAAATTAGAAAGGCGCAATTTGGGGAAATAATCCATTAGAAGAAACAGTAGCGCAGTACTGCTCGAAGTAACGTTTTATACACAGAGTTGAAGAAGAATTCCCAAGGTGTAATTCAGATTGACTCACCATGAGTACAGATCAAGGTTTTCGCAGTGAGTACATTATGATGGCTTCATCTGGAGTCCAATTGATGATGACTCACCTTGAGTATAAGTCAAAAAAAATATTATAGTATAGGCTCATGATTAATATAAGTCAAAATGATTTACCTTGAATGCAAGTCATGATTGCAAGTTTATACTTGGTAACATTCACCGTGAATAAGAGTCATGATGACTCACCATGAGCATAGATGCAGGTGACTCACCATGAACATAGATGAAGGCGACTCACCATGAGCATAGATGGAGGCGACTCACCATGAGCATAGATGTAGGTGACTCACCATGAGCACAGATGAAGGCGACTCACCATGAGCACAGATGAAGGCGACTTACCATGAGCACAGATGAAGGCGACTCACCTTGAGTACAGA
This sequence comes from Morinoia aosen, assembly GCA_030386875.1. NCBI lineage: Eukaryota > Metazoa > Arthropoda > Malacostraca > Amphipoda > Talitridae > Morinoia > Morinoia aosen. Next base: position 27,374,717 of record CM059566.1, read on the forward strand.
TGAAGGCGACTCACCATGAGCACAGATGAAGGCGACTCACCATGAGCACAGATGAAGGCGACTCACCATGAACATAGATGAAGGCGACTGATCATGAACATAGATGAAGGTGACTCACCATGAGCACAGATGAAGGCGACTCACCATGAGCACAGATGAAGGTGACTCACCATGAGCACAGATGAAGGCGACTCACCATGAGCATAGATGAAGGCGACTCACCATGAGCATAGATGAAGGCGACTCACCATGAGCATAGATGTAGGTGACTCACCATGAGCACAGATGAAGGCGACTCACCATGAGCACAGATGAAGGCGACTCACCTTGAGTACAGATGAAGGCGACTCACCATGAGCACAGATGAAGGCGACTCACCATGAGCACAGATGAAGGCGACTCACCATGAACATAGATGAAGGCGACTGATCATGAACATAGATGAAGGTGACTCACCATGAACATAGATGAAAATTGAAAGTTGAGTCATTATGAGTAAACTAGAAGGTCACTCATCCTGAGTATAGACAAAGGTGACTCACCATGAGTATGGTGTAAATGCAATGCACTTCGGTCTGGCCAGCGTCCATGGGGTAGTCTCCCATGTAGCGCATCACACACAAGAACACTTCCACAGCAGCGTGACTGATGTCTTGCTCGAGCGGCAGCAGTGATGCCGTCAGTGGCGACTGACTGAACTTTACCATCTCCACCTGGGTAGAGCAAAATAGTTAACATTGAGAAGAAAGAAAAACAAGTTAATATTGATCAGCATGTTGAAAATAAAGTTAAGATCGATAAGGAAGAATGAAAATAAAGTTAATATTGATCAGAATAATGAAAATTTGTACTCGCTCAAAACGCAGAATTCCTTCCGAGCCTAATCTTCTTCATGCTTTCAATTTTCCTGTGGTTGATTGGTTGCAACATTAATTTGTTCCCTCATCTGCAGACTGGTATGAAAATTTAACTATTTTATTGTTTCAAGATAGTTAATGCTTTAAAAAATTGCTGGTCTTAATTAATATACATTGTAACTAAACGTTGCACGCAGTAGTCCTATTACTGAACGCGACTCATGATCTATTCATTATGCTTTAAAAAATTGCAGGTCTTAATTAATATATATATATTGTAAATAAACGCTGCTCGCAGTAGTCCTATTACTGAACGTGACTCATGATCTATTCACTATCCTCGCGAGATAAGCCGAAATATCTGAATTTATTGAGTGAAACGTTTCATTACTCATGTTCATGTAAATTAATGGTCAGAAAATTTTTTTATCAACGAGCTAAGAAGGTTTTCCCCTTTGAAACGACGGCATGAATGACTAAACAAAAAATTCTGGAATATCTCCTACAAGGTAATGGGGATTAAGTTTATAAGTTTTTTCCCAAAGAAATATCAACGCCACAATGCGGATGCGCATGAATACCTCACTTCTGAAATTTTTCAACGACCTTTCGATGAACGTGAACAACTCGCTTGTAAAACTCAATCTACGAAGAAACTGTATCTATAAAAAGGTCAATTAAACTCGGAAACCTTCATGGTAAAAAATTAGGTAAAATGAAATTCAACGTAAAATTATGAATTAAAACTAAATTAAAGCAACCTTACTTGTTCCTTCCAAGTCCAATCAGCCGCATTATCCTTGCTGCTCTTTTTCTTTTTCTTGTCCTTGTTTGTCTGCAGCGTACCATCGGCAGCCACCATGTCCTTCGCTACCCTGAAGTACTTGAGTGCGAACTGCAGCAGCGAATGTTTGCCGTCGTTGTTGAACTGAGCAGGTGTGTATTCTGGGGGGCTCAAGCCCTCGTGAAGCCCTTCCTTGAGGTGGGACTTGTGACTGGCACCTATGATGCTGTCTTCACCACCACGCTCACCACCCACACCGCCCTCACCACCAGAAGAGTGGCCGCTGTCGTCGTGGTGGTTGTTGTGGAGTGCGGTGGTGGTGGAGCTGTGGTGGACTCCCCAGGATGAGTTTGAGTCTCCGCTGCCGTCTCGGTCCGCGCGGTTGTTGATGGCTGCGAGACGCGCCTCTGTGCTGCGCCCAGCTGGGGGTCTCGTCTCGCTTTCGTCCACCTCGCTGACCTGCGAGACAACCGAGACAGTCAGGTCTCTTGTCATTGTTTTTGTCGTGATAAGGAAAGCTTTAACTATATAATCTCATCTCTTGTTTTCGGAAACCACGCATGCATTTCTTCATTAACGAAATTGAGATCTAAATTCGACCCAACCACGAGTGTCTACTCTCAAATACAAGTCACTGCGTACAAACCAAACTTAGAGTCCTGCTCCCCACTTTTTGGCCTAAATTCTTCATTGAATGAGATCAGTACCATTGCTGATTCATATTTTGTGCTCACGGAATTAGGAAATATGAACATATTTTAATTTCGTATCAAAGGAAAATGAGGTAAAGAATTGCACACAGTTCTATCGATAATTACAAGTCAAACGCCACAACTCACAGAACCAAAATTTGAAAGTAACTTTGGAGATTAAGATTACAGGTTTAAAAAAAGTTTCGCTTCAAAGTCAAAGACATCAGAAACATGGTCCAGCTAGAGATGTTTAAATTCAGATGTCATGAACTTTAGAGTCAGAAGCCCATAAGCAATGCCGACATTCGCGGATAGAGGGCATTGACCATAGGCTGCGAAAATTTTAGCACCGCAGATGTCTGTAGAAGGCCAAACTTCACGAGTAAAGGACACTAAAGATACAAGCTGACAGGGCAAAATTGAAAATTAGAGAACTTTTGCACCGCTGGTGTACAACGATATCAAAAATTCACTAGTGGAGGGCATTACAACCACAAGCTGAGTGTTCACAATTCAAAAGTAGAGAATATTAGAGCCACATACGTTCGAGGCGTACAGCCAAAATTTGCAAGTAAAGGATATTACAGCTAGGAAGACCGCGATTCAGAAATAGAGATCTTCAGCACCGTAAGCGTAAAAGAAATGACAAAATTCTCGAGAAGAAGACACTACAGCCACAAGCTGAGAAGCCACTGGTTAGAAATAGGAAGCTTTATAGCCACAGGTGTATAAGGAAGGCCAAAATTCCCATTAAATAGACCTTACAGCTACAAGATGACTGTCCATAAATAGAAAAATTAGCGCCACATGCGTTTAAAGAAGACCCAAATTCACAAGCAGAGGATATTGAAGCTAGAAAGACCTCTGTCCAGCGACAGAAAATTACAGAGCCGCAGCATACCTTGCTGCCAAGCCGCGCCTCAGCTCGTCCGATGGGCACCACATACTCCATGGGGAACAAGCCCGTCCTGCCGTCCACGGACCCCTCCAGCCACCCTGCACGGGAGAATTTACTTTGACGCTGGTAGCAGAACACGCAAGTAGGTGGTGCCCGCACGTTCCCAAGCGCAGTTATCGCATCTGGTCGGTGCTGGTGCTAAACACAGAACACTGATCCCAAAAATACTACTCCCAAACTCACGACACTGCTCCCAAACGCACGACACTGCTCCCAAACGCACGACACTGCTCCCAAACGCACGACACTGCTTCCAAACGCACGACACTGCTCCCAAACGCACGACACTGCTCCCAAACGCACGACACTGCTCCCAAACGCACGACACTGCTCCCTAACGCACGACACTGCTCCCTAACGCACGACACTGCTCCCTAACGACCGACACTGCTCCCAAACGCACGACACTGCTCCCAAACGCACGACACTGCTCCCAAACGGACGACACTGCTCCCAAACGGACGACACTGCTCCCAAACGGACGACACTGCTCCCAAACGCACGACACTGCTCCCAAACGGACGACACTGCTCCCAAGCGAACGACACTGCTCCCAAGCGGACGACACTGCTCCCAAACGCACGACACTGCTCCCAAACGCACGACACTGCTCCCAAACGCACGACACTGCTCCCAAACGCACGACACTGCTCCCAAACGCACGACACTGCTCCCAAACGCACGACACTGCTCCCAAACGCACGACACTGCTCCCAAACGCACGACACTGCTCCCAAACGCACGACACTGCTCCCAAACGCACGACACTGCTCCCAAACGCACGACACTGCTCCCAAACGCACGACACTGCTCCCAAACGCACGACACTGCTCCCAAACGCACGACACTGCTCCCAAACGCACGACACTGCTCCCAAACGCACGACACTGCTCCCAAACGCACGACACTGCTCCCAAACGCACGACACTGCTCCCAAACGCACGACACTGCTCCCAAACGCACGACACTGCTCCCAAACGCACGACACTGCTCCCAAACGCACGACACTGGCCCCAAACGCCCGACACTGCTCCCAAACGCACGACTCTGCTCCCAAACGCACGACTCTGCTCCCAAACGCACGACACTGCTCCCTAACGCACGACACTGCTCCCAAACGCACGACTCGGCTCCCAAACGCACGACACTGCTCCCTAACGCACGACACTGCTCCCAAACGCACGACTCGGCTCCCAAACGCACGACACTGCACCCAAACGCACGACTCTGCTCCCAAACGCACGACACTGCTCCCAAACGCACGACACTGCTCCCAAACGCACGACACTGCTCCCAAACGCACGACTCTGCTCCCAAACGCACGACACTGCTCCCAAACGCACGACACTGCTCCCTTACGCACGACACTGCTCCCTTACGCACGACACTGCTCCCAAACGCACGACACTGCTCCCAAACGCACGACACTGCTCCCAAACGCACGACACTGCTCCCAAACGCACGACACTGCTCCCAAACGCACGATTCTGCTCCCAAGCGGACGACACTGCTCCTAAACTCACGACACTGCTCCCAAACGCACGACACTGCTCTCAAACGCACGACACTGCTCCCAAACGCACGACACTGCTCCCAAACGCACGACACTGCTCCCAAACGCACGACACTGCTCCCAAACGCACGACACTGCTCCCGAACGCACGACACTGCTCCCAAACGCACGACACTGCTCCCAAACGCACGACACTGCTCCCAAACGCACGACACTGCTTCCAAACGCACGACACTGCTCCCAAACGCACGACACTGCTCCCAAACGCACGACACTGCTCCCAAACGCACGACACTGCTCCCAAACGCACGACACTGCTCCCAAACGCACGACACTGCTCCCAAACGCACGACACTGCTCCCAAACGCACGACACTGCTTCCAAACGCACGACTCTGCTCCCAAACGCACGACACTGCTCCCAAACGCACGACACTGCTCCCTTACGCACGACACTGCTCCCTTACGCACGACACTGCTCCCTTACGCACGACACTGCTCCCAAACGCACGACACTGCTCCCAAACGCACGACACTGCTCCCAAACGCACGACTCTGCTCCCAAACGCACGACACTGCTCCCAAACGCACGACACTGCTCCCTAACGCACGACACTGCTCCCAAACGCACGACACTGCTCCCAAACGCACGACACTGCTCCCAAACGCACGACACTGCTCCCAAACGCACGATTCTGCTCCCACACGGACGACACTGCTCCCAAACTCACGACACTGCTCCCAAACGCACGACACTGCTTCCAAACGCACGACACTGCTTCCAAACGCACGACACTGCTCCCAAACGCACGACACTGCTCCCAAACGCACGACACTGCTCCCAAACGCACGACACTGCTCCCAAACGCACGACACTGCTCCCAAACGCACGACACTGCTTCCAAACGCACGACACTGCTCCCAAACGCACGACACTGCTCCCAAACGCACGACACTGCTCCCAAACGCACGACACTGCTCCCAAACGCACGACACTGCTCCCAAACGCACGACACTGCTCCCAAACGCACGACACTGCTCCCAAACGCACGACACTGCTCCCAAACGCACGACACTGCTCCCAAACGCACGACACTGCTTCCAAACGCACGACACTGCTTCCAAACGCACGACACTGCTCCCAAACGCACGACACAGCCCACAAACAAATAATTTTACTCACAAAAAAATAATGTTGCCCACAAAAACATGATGTTGCTTACACACGCACTATTCGCAAATGTAAAGTGCTCCGGAATACAAACTGCACTCAAAAAAATTTGCTTTAAATCGTGGTATATTGCTTTCAAACACAAACACTGTTCACAAACACAAAGCACCGCTGCTAAAAAGAAATAATTGTTTTTAAATACGCAGCATCGCTCCTAAACACAAGTCAATGCTTCCAAATATATGTAACCTCCCAAATACAAAACACTGTTTACAAAAACAAAAAACGCTCTAAAACACTGCACAACTTTCGAACACAAAACACGGCTTCCAGGCAATGAACCAAAGAATAATTGTTCCTAAGCCACTTCTTATAAACACACAGCTCGCAAGAAGTAGTCCGCAAGAACATCACTTTTTAACACTCTGCCCACACATGTACATCAAATTTAGATACTATACTCAAACAGATCATTCTATAACCCTTTGACCACAAATTAAACATGGAAGCCGTACTCAAAAACCCTGCCCTCCAAACAGTGTTGCGCAAGCACATTTTTTTTCAAAACACACAGCCCTCTAAACTGCTACCACATTTTTCTCCAACACCCCCACCTTTGTCATGGTAGTGCTCCGGGTCTGTAACGCGAATGATGTCACCCTTGCTGAAGCTGAGAAGTCTGCTTTCCCTCGTTTGGTAGTCTGCTAGCGCTCGCACGTAAGAACGTGACCCCTGAGGGAGAGAAAATCAAGTCTTAGTCTTATAATTAACTTCCTCCTCTGGTGTTTTCAGTGAGTTGATTTTGTAGCAGCCATAAAAACCTGAAGAAAGGTGGGGCGCACAGAATGCTAATCATATTTTTCTTGTGTGCAGTAACATCAGCTCTTAAAATCAAGCTTGCGTAAAAATTGTATGTTTTCAGTTGGGATGAAAAAACAGACTTAATGATTTGTTAGCACCAGAGAGAGGCAGAATCAGAGATATGCCGGTCATGATACCTTAATCAATGTTGTAGCTCTTTATATACTTCACTTTGAGAAATATCGCTAATTTTTTCTGACAAAATAGACTAATATTGCTGCCTTCTCTAGACGTAGGTAAATGCTTATCCATTAAAATGTAGACGCAATATACTTACGTATTAGGTTGAGGAACATAACAGTTCTCATAAATCGTTCACAGAATCGCATTAGATCTCGACCCGGACGAAAGTAACGTACCTCAGAATGGTGGAGTGTAACATGCTTCAGCAAGAAGAAGAGCTTCATACCTTAGCAAACATTCCTTACCTGACTAGAGTTTAATATGTTCAGCAACTTAATCTAGTAAAAAATATACGTACCTTAGTCAGCAGGAATAATTATACCGTCGAATTCTCAAGTTCAGCATCAGTCAAAACCCTTTTTAAGATTAACCCGGTAGCCATTGATACTCATTGTCTACTTGTGAAGTGTAATATAATTTTTCCAGAGACGATCCTTTATTCCAAAAATTCGATGAATTTTTGGAACATAGTCATAAGATTTCACGATACAATGATTTTACCTAACCGAATGATACTGGCTGCGAGTACCTTTAAATTTTTATGTTAAGAACAGCCTCATTATATGAACACAAGTACCGTACCTGGAGGAGTTGTTGCGCAAACTGCAAAGGCTTATAATTATTCCTGACGGCGTTATAGAGTAGTAATGTCCAGCCAAGTTTGCCAGTGACTGTAAGAGCTTCGTGCCAGTCTCCCAGAGAAGGCGACCGCACTACTACATCTTCCATTGAGTCACTCAAAGCCTCTGAAGCGAAGTCCGACGTTTGATCCAAGTGCACTTGGGTCAAGTTTGACATACTCCGAGAGGAGTAAAGGTTCTTGCTCTGCTTGAAAAGATGGCGACTGTTCCTACGGATGGTCGTGAACCCGTCTTCCAAGTCTGTGGATCCCGAGCGCACGCTCGAAGTGGCGCTGTTTGCTTTTGTTCTTTTTGAAGCAAACTGGCTTTTGGGGCTGGAGATCTTGTTGCTGCCAATGCTAGAAAGGTTGAATACAGACAGGGATTTGGACTTGAGTGAAAACGGCCGTTTGTTTTCGTACGCCGGGGGCTCATCGAATTCTTCGAAGGCGCGGTAAACGGGTTGTGTGGAGGCCCTCGAGTTGGGCCTTGACTTGTCGAGGCTCGGCTTGGGAGGAGGACGAGTGAGATCTTGGGAACTTGTGGCAAATGTACGCCTGTAGTTGTCATCGGGGCGGAAGAACTTGAGGGTATTGGTAGAACGAGACGTGGACGAGCAGCAAGAGTCTTCGTATTCTCCACTCAGTCGAGAGTGGGAGATTTTCAGAGCGGATTTCAGAGGACGTTCCTCACACGCCGATGGAGGAATATACTTGAACGACCCGCTTTCTTCATATAAAATTTCAGCTGAATTGGATATTGATACTTTGGGTACTCTAGAAGTTACTGAGCTGTACTTCGACTCAGAGTCGCTTTTTGAAAACACTGATGAATCTTCGGAGTCTCTGCAGATAAAGCCACTGTCTCCGGTAGCACGAGTGTTAGTGTTTCTTGGCTTTCTGTTGTTTTTCGCTCGAGAATTTTTGTGAGTCTTCTTTTTGTACTGAGGAACGCGGCTCACCGGAAATTCCTGATCAGAACTCGTGCTCGACTCTGCAAGAGCAATGAGATGGTTGTCTTTGCCGCAAACGTGGGGGAAGAGATCAATTTTATCTCGCAATGGTAAGCCAGTGCCGGAACACGGGACTAAGTCATTCGGGCACGCCTTGGATACTTGAGATCTATCCATCCCTAAGGACTGCGACAAACCGTTCGCACGGCGGGGACGTAGACCAGAACAGTTCAGCACGTGTGTATGCAGACCTTTAGGTTGAAGCGTTGCTCTTGAAGACTCTGATCTGTAAGGCCGGTCGCTGTAACCACAAGTCCGGTCGTTCATTCGACCATTCGTGACCAACTCGTTCCTATCACTCAAATGGCATCCGTTGGTAAGACGTTCTGAGTCGTTTGAGGTTTTCTTGGCAGAAAGATGACCTCGGTCCTCTGGACTGAGCTGTGCCTTTCGGTGATCCACACCGTTACTGCGCTCATAAATGTTCCGGGCTGCATACCCTGAACATAAAGCTTGCTGTGCCCTCGTCATTCCCCCATGGCTGCCGTAGGTTTGTCCACCCTGAGCCTTGGTAAAGTAAGGTGGGTCATCGCTGTAAAGCTCATCTCCTGAGTCGCAGTGAAAAACCTCGCCGTTATTGTATCCGCTGGTGATAACGCTACTGAATTTTTGACTGATGCAGCCTGGGTACGCCTCCAGGGAGTCCAAAGGCAAAGACATTTCGTCCATCACGTACAATAGCTCTCACACTTCCATCAAGCAACCCATCTCATCATCACCGTCGAATTCCGTCGTGCGTTGTATCGAAATTTCCCATGAAACTCTGAAGTACGAAACGGTCTAATTCCGAGCGGATTCCGCTTGACTGCTCAATATTTTCACTTTCTGCGTAAGTTGTTCTTCAATTGCAACCACTTTGAACCAATTTAGCTCTATAAAATGAGTTCGTTAACCATTATGATTAATAGTATCACGTTTTTCTTGCACTCTTATACTTCAGGAGTAACTCGGACTATGGCTGTGAACTTAACGAGACGTACGTTTTATGCTGAGTTTACAAATTCCGCACAACTTTCAAAAATAATTCATGCTCTCAATAATAAGTCGACATCATAAGCTGGTCAAAGCTGTAAGCAATTTTTAGAAATGAAAACAGGTCTATAATATCCCAAAAACATAGTGATAAAAAATAGTCAAAACAGAGAAGCATTTACCTATACATGAGAGAAACTAGAGTTTTTTGCGGTCTGCTTCAATGTAGGCAACATACCTCAGTTACACTGCAATGTTACTCCTGAAACCAATGTTACTCCTGAATAACTGAGGTATGTTGGCTTCAATGTAGGCAACATACCTCAGTCATTCAGGCGTTGCTGTGTAAATGGAGAAGTTCACAAGCATTCAATTATTTTATCGCTAGAGAAAGATTTCGCCCAATTTGACACAACCAGCTTCCGTGCACTGCTAACGCCACTCAAAGCGTCCTAAAATTACGGAAAAATGCAGATGCAGGCACCTGATCTTCGTCTAATTACTCACGCACTCCCCCCGCTGAGGGAGAGTCTCACGAGCGGAATGCATTGACTTGAGAGCCAAAAAACGCGTTTCCTGCGGCGTCAAGACCGCCGCCGGCTCTCTTCGTCTCTGCGAGTTTCCTCGCGAGCGGCACTCGGAAGAGACGGTACAAAAGAACAAATAAAAAGGGCCAAAGCTGAGGAAAAAGAAAAGAAAATTAATTTCAGAGGAATAAATGAGAAGAACCAAAGCTCAGTCAAACGAAAAGAAAACTGAAGCCGGAGAAGCAAATGAAGGAAATCAACGCGCGCAACAATACGTGGAAGAAACCAAAGACCATCAACAGGAGTCTGATTTCAGAGAAATAAATAAAGGAGAGTTAAGCACACAGAAACATATTGAAAAAAACAATGTTCATCAAGATAAATTGTTGAAACTATAAAAACTATAACCGACGTATATAGATTTCCTAAAATTATGTTATACCTATATAAGCTAGTTTAGGTTTCCCTGACCGCAACAAATGTTACCAAGAGAGGAAAGCACACCATTTCGTATGGAGCTTTACGTGCTGCTTGCGATACGACCCTTCAGTGGGTTGTGCGTGTTTTTTCTGCTACGAAACGATTCATCGGTTGCTTTCTTTGGAAAGATTTAAATTTTTTAAAATTAATTACATTCGATAGACCCAGTTATTGTTTGGTATTTGAAGAACTACTAACAATTATTGACTTTACATTTGAGTTGAATATTGAACTTCAGTGTTAACCCACCGCAGTCAACGTGTTGAGGAACTGGGAATCTATGCTCGATGTGCGTGTCCAACACCGCGCGCAAAATGCAGTAAGACATAGAAGTTCATGAAACAAAATAAAAATTTGGAAGACAGAAACTAGAGATGAAAAAAAGTATTGGAGAGAACCATAAAAAAGGCAGTTAATAACAAAACAAAGATTTTTTCCGTTTTTGAACGAAAAGAAGGCCTACAAATTCATCAGCTCGGGACATCACATCCTACCTCTGGAAGCCCCAATTCAGATAGTTGCAGTAGTTGTATTTCCCTGAGAGCTCAAGCTATGCGAGTAAAGGTCACTGAAAATATCGAGTTTGTGCACGAAAAAGAAAAGATCACAAAAAATCATGTATCGGCGCTAAGAAGTTTTTGCGTAGAGACAGAGGCATCCAAAGGTGGGCGAACCTTTAAAACATTAGATCCTCAACCCTTCAGTTAACCCTCAAGAAAGAAATGGCAGAGACAACTCTGCCATTTCAGGTTGCGTAGAGACAGAGGCATCCAAAGGTGGACGAAACTTTGGAACAGCAGAATTTGTAGCGCAGAGAGGACCCTGCTATTTCAGGGCTGGCAGAGGGGGGTGGTCACGGTGCAAACATCCGAAGAACACAACAGCCCCGGGGCCGAGGTACATTCAGGGCAGCAGAGCGTGACACCAGGCACGAGCGGGCGGCCGCAGGACGGCCGTCCTCGCGCCGGCGGCGATTCGCGGCAGCGGCGGCGCAGATTGTGGCATGCCAAGGAAAAATTCTTCTGCCAAACTCCTGTATAACCAACATATAAGAAAACGTGTGCGCTTCTTCTTTGTTGCAACCAATAGTAAGCAAATGTGTACGTTTTTTAGTGGTGTAACCAGAAGTAAGAAAATGTGTACGATTTTTTAAGGGTGTAACCAAACGGAGGAAAATGAGTACGATTTTTTAATGGTGTAATCAAGAGTAGGAAAATGTGTACGTTTTCTTGTTGGTGCAACCAAGAGTAAGAAAATGAACACGCTTTCTTTTTGTCACAACTAAGAATAGGAAAATGTGTGCATTCCCTTGTTGTTGGTAGCTGAGAATTTAAAGATTGTTTGTTGATCGGTGGCTTAAAAAACACAATTTAATAGGTTTGTGGCAAATTACGCGAACAATTTTGACATCCTCGCGATGTATAAGCAGTTCAAAGTTGTTGCGTCTGAAGACAAGTTTTTAGTTGCACAAAATTTAAAAGGCAGCAAAATATTGCGAATTAGCAAAAAAAAGACAACGAAGTAGATTTCAAACTTCGTTTTTCGATAAAAACGTGAAAAAGTTTTTTCCTGTTGTTTAATGGGGCACGTTAGTAATAAGGAATTCAGTTTTATGCTCGTAAAATTTTATACGTGGGTTCGCTAATGAAATTCGCCATCATTTTGTCTACTCTGACACGTTAGTATGTAACGTTAGCATGTACGACTCGTCTAATGACACGTTGGTATGTAGGCACTCACTCTTGAGCATTATTACCTGGGCTATTTTCCTGCAGATTAAATTGTGTACCACTGCTGGCGCAGTCGAAGTTGAAATCTCTATTTTAGGCAGCACATCAGCGGCAGCATGTGCTACTAAAGTGAGCCTACAAAACAAACGTTCTATCACAGATTAGGTTAGCCGTTAGTTAAAGCTCTCCAAACCACTACAAAGACGTTTCCAAAGAGACGAAGGAGCAAGACACTATTCAGTGTGAACTTGAGGGAATGCGGAATCTATGCACAAGGGGCATAAAAATAGTAAGTTGAGAAACGAGTTCATGCAACAAGATAAAAGATGACGAAGAAGAAAGTAGTAGGTGCTGGAAAACAGGACAGCAGTGAACCGAAAAATATGGTCCGTTACAAAACACAAAAAACTATTCTATTTGAAAAACGAGCACCTACCTAACATTTAGCTCAGGACCTCACATATTCCTCCTTGGAGCACTAATTCTCGTAGGCACTATAGTTGTCTCTCCCTGAGGTGGACGAGGCTAGACACGTGATTTCGAATGGTTGCTCAAATTCCACATAGTCAGTCATCAGAGTAAAAGTAGGAGAAATAATCATATTCACAGTCATTAAGCCCAGCGTGTGTTTAAAATTCAATTAAAACGCGATGAATCCCAGTAACGGACATTAATTTGACTTCAAAATGCATTTAAAATTAGGCAATGTCGGCTAGCAGTAGGTTCGATCGTCGTCATGGGGTCGGTGCTGCAAGACGAGCATCAGCCGTGTTGTCATTGCTGCATGATGAGCATCAGTGATGCATGACAAGAATCAGTGCTGCATGATGAGCATCAGTGCTGCATGACGAGCATCAGTGCTGCATGACGAGCAACAGTGCTGCATGACGAGCATCAGTGCTGCATGACGAGCATCAGTGCTGCATGACGCGGTGTCATCAGTGACGTGTGAACGCCAAGACCTTCACATGACCGGCGTGTCGCAACAGGCGTCTTCACTTAGCGTGGGAGTGGGGGTGCTGAGTGGCCCCCCATTCCCCCCTTCTCTACCCCCTCCCTAGCTTATAAATGTCGTCCAGACGCGCGCCGTGAATATAAATGTTTACCTAGAGCATCTTCTTCAAAATTGACTCGTTGCCGGCTGATATTTTTGCTCGCTGTACCGTTACTACTGCAAAATTGAATCTGAACTACTGTCATTACAACCACCGTCACTACAACCACCGTCACTACAACCACCGTCACTACAACCACCGTCACTACAACCACCGTCACTACAACCACCGTCACTACACCCACCGTCACTACACCCACCGTCACTACAACCACCGTCACTACAACCACCGTCACTACAACCACCGTCACTACAACCACCGTCACTACACCCACCGTCACTACAACCACCGTCACTACAACCACCGTCACTACAACCACCGTCATTACAACCACCGTCATTGCAACCACCGTCACTGTAACCACCGTCACTACAACCACCGTCACTAGAACCACCGTCACTACAACCACCGTCACTACAACCACCGTCACTACACCCACCGTCACTACAACCACCGTCACTACAACCACCGTCACTACAACCACCGTCACTACAACCACCGTCACTACAACCACCGTCACTACAACCACCGTCATTACAACCACCGTCATTGCAACCACCGTCACTGTAACCACCGTCACTACAACCACCGTCACTACACCCACCGTCACTACAACCACCGTCACTACAACCACCGTCACTACAACCACCGTCACTACAACCACCGTCACTACAACCACCGTCACTACACCCACCGTCACTACAACCACCGTCACTACAACCACCGTCACTACAACCACCGTCACTACAACCACCGTCACTACAACCACCGTCACTACAACCACCGTCACTACAACCACCGTCACTACAACCACCGTCACTACAACCACCGTCACTACAACCACCGTCACTACAACCACCGTCACTACAACCACCGTCACTACAACCACCGTCATTAGACTGACACTGGCATCAATGGTGGAAAGAACTGCCACTCAACAGTGAACTGCAAACAACACAGTAGTGCACAAATCACGATAAAATATACTGTGAGCTTTAGTAGAGGTGGTTTTGAAACCCCCCCTTAGATATCAAAGGATTAATTGCGCGCCAGTGAACTCCTGACGTTAAAGTCGATGGTGTTTTATTTTGACATCGAGCTACAACTTACTCTCTGAAACTCTTTAAATGAAGTTTAAATACGTATCCTCTCTTTTTCTTTAGATTCTGCCTTTTTTGCGTTGTTCGGATAACGTCAGCCCAGTTTCACTCAATTTCATTTAATATTCAAAATGAATAGTAATTTATGGTCTTTATGTAGTGTTCAAGCATCTAGTTTAAATGGTGGCAGTTCGGTCAAGCAAACCAAGCAATCAGACAAACAAGCAATCAGACAAACAAGCAATCAAACAACCAAGCAGACAAACAACCAAGCAGACAAACAACCAAGCAGACAAACAACCAAGCAGACAAACAACCAAGCAGACAAACAACCAAGCAGACAAACAACCAAGCAGACAAACAACCAAGCAGACAAACAAGCAAGCAGACAAACAACCAAGCAGACAAACAACCAAGCAGACAAACAACCAAGCAGACAAACAAGCAATCAGACAAACAAGCAATCAAACAACCAAGCAGACAAACAACCAAGCAGACAAACAACCAAGCAGACAAACAACCAAGCAGACAAACAACCAAGCAGACAAACAACCAAGCAGACAAACAACCAAGCAGACAAACAACCAAGCAGACAAACAACCAAGCAAAGACACAACCAAGCAAAGACACAACCAAGCAAAGACACAACCAAGCAAAGACACAACCAAGCAAAGACACAACCAAGCAAAGACACAACCAAGCAAAGACACAACCAAGCAAAGACACAACCAAGCAAAGACACAACCAAGCAAAGACACAACCAAGCAAGCAATCATCAAACAAGCAATCAATCAAACGAGTGAAAAAGTTATTACGTTCGAAGCGAGTAAAAAAAAAGTTAGCATGCGAGCAAGTCACGAGCAAACAAGCAAGTCAGCATGCAAGCAAACTATTGCATCATTACATAGGACGATGAATTATGCCATAGAATTACACATCCCCAACCTCAGTTCACTCGCGAATTCGGCTAAACAAATAGCATGCAAGTGTATTTTTTGCGTCGAACGGCACCTAAGCGTTTATCCAACGGATTAAACCAGGCCTTGTACAAGGGAAAGAGATTGTGGAGTGTTTAAGAAACGTGATTCCGTGCTGAACACAAGGAAAGCTCAGCAGCTAGTGAATTTTTTACCTCTTCAGGCCCAGTCTGAAACAGTTTATCGAACGTCTCAAGTGTCTTGGTATACAAAATACTGACTCCAGCTTACAGTACAGAACAATTTGAAAACAGTGAAGGTAAATGAAGTGAAACTATACAGTCTTAATGTAAGCATTTTGAAAGAATTTCACCAGTCTCTCTAGCAAGTTTTTGAAATTTTGCCTGCCTGATTACAGATAGTATCCCAAAAATCTCTTTTCATCATAATGACTTCTCACTCGCGAGTCCTTGCTTTCCTTACTGCCTTAAAAACTGTTGCATTTTTCTGTTAACTCCACGTTTCCTCAGACATCTTTGTTTTCGCTGAGATTATCGCTAATTTTTCGGGATTCATGCAACAACAGTGAAGTTTGCTCGAATTTCTTGAATATTACACCAGGTGAGAGAAACAGTGACATTAAAAAGGAAGACTTGGAACATGCTCGGAAAGGTGAAACATGCTGGAAAATGCGCAAAACTTTGGTTGACAGGTAATATTAACAAACCTAACAGAGTGTATCACCTAATTAATATTTTCTTTCAAATCATTGTGCAAAGTTAGAGGGAGGTATTATAGGGGTTGTTCATTAGCATATGAAGTCTCGTTTTTATTATCTTGGACGTCACTCGTGAATTTTTTCTCATCAACAAGCATATATAGTAGAAATACTCGCAAACTATTGTTTTCCATTGATACGATTTCGAACTGAGACTTCCTTATTAACCCATGGCCAAGAACTCTATTATCTCCCACCGGGGCCAATCTAACTGTTTTCAGCTCAAAAAGAAACAAGGTTTAATTTTTATTCGAAAGATCGAGCTTAGAGTAATTTTTGGTACATAAGAATATGAGTAAAGGTAAACGTTTCTGTTGAAACGGCTGCCAAATAACGACGAAGTCAACTAAATCGTAATTCCATTAACGAAGCTGTTAAATTTGAACCCTCTTTGATCACGTGCTGCCCTTCTGTCTTCTTTAACACATTTCCTGCGAAGTGACCCACTGGTGGTCACTTAGGTGATTTACACAGTGCTGCTGACCCACCTGCAGTTACTAACTCATTTTTTATTGATACTAAATGAAAGGTAAGTGAAGGCCCGATCCAGTTAATGATTGCTATTTTCAAAGTTGATTACTACTATTGACTTTCAATTTGAATTGAATACTAAACTGAAGTTCAATATTAAATTCAAATTAGAGCTAATTTTAGAGATTAATTTTGAGAGTAACAGACACCAAATAGATCGTGCCATCATTTAGTTTTCATTGAGAATTTCATGAAAATTGAGTTAGTGACTCAGGTCGGTCAGCAGCATAATGAAAATCTCCTCAGTGACTACCGGTGGGTCCCTTCGCAAGGAACGTGTCAACATTATCACTCGCCTTTCCATTAACACGGAATTCAAGCGGAAAGTCTCTTCCTCATTTCCGCAAATGCGAAACTTATTGCTCGAGTCAGAACGCGTAATCTGATAGCTACCGAGAGCGTTACGCGAGAACTTGGTCTATAATCACGACATTGCGTCCAGTGAAGACGTTCTACGTAAGACCATCTTCATGGAGAAATCTTGAGCAAATACAGCTGGACAACGGTAGCGAAACAACGCTGTACTTGATTAGGATTAGACATTAATTCCCTTATTAATTGTTGCATATAAGTCGAAGGAACTCTATAGTCTTATTAACACTTTGCTTGAGATATGACCCATCGATGGACCGTTGGAAAATTTGTTAAAATCTTTTAGAACTAATGGTATTTAATATACCGAGTAAATGTTTGGTATTTAAAAAAGTTTTAACAGTGTAGTATCTTGGAATTTCAGCAAGATATAAGGTTTACTGGACAGCACTTGTAGATCGGTTAGCCTAGCCGTAAACCAGGCAATTGGATAGCAAAACGAACAGCAGGACTACTAGTAATGTACTGATCTCAAGTTCACACAGCTTGCTCTTAAGTCTAGTTCGAACAATGAACTTCCGCCCGGCAGTAGGCACGCTTCCGACCTATCCGGCGCTTGTAAATACCAGGCCCGCATCGGCGGTTCCACCGGAAACTCCGAGCGAGCGAGACTCATAAATCTCCGCAGCCGGAACCTCCATAAATATCCCAAGAGCGTCACTATACAACAACTTCCCTCCCTTTAGATGAATATGTGACAAGGGGAAGGAGGAACTCAACAACCTATTCGTATTACAGGTTTGGTTATTCTGCCTGATCTACGATGTTCACTTTGCGCAGGAGAGCTGTTAACAGGCTGAAAAGCAGGAGTCTCTGCTGCTCCACTCCCGGCAGATTCCAAACTACTGTGCAACAGCTGATTTGAATGTCTCTTCCAGATTACATTTAATGCTAATATTTGAACATGAAAGATATTAACAGCAACTTTACTAACAATAATTCCCTTCAACCACTTGGGACCATTTCTTAAATTCAGAGCGAGAACATGATCCCCGACATCAAATTGAGTTACATACATAGGCTTAGACCTGGACACAGAAAATTTAGGATGAACTCTATCTTTGGAAGTAACAAATTTACGATTGTTCAGCGCAACAGAGGGAACAATTTTTGTAACACTATGCGGAATACAATGCGATTGAAATAATGCTTTTGCTAGACGGGATTTGAACGATTCGGAAGAAGATAGTTTTTTCAACAAGTCTTTAATGACTCTTACCCCCCTCTCAGCTTGACCATTGCTTGCTGGAGAGTAGGGCGGAGGTGTGAGGTGCTCAATGCCGTTGGAAATAAGAAAATCTTTGAAGTCTTGAGATGAAAAGTTAGAAGCATTGTCACTTACGAGCACATCACACAGCCCGTTTCTGCTGAAAATCATTCTCAACGCATCGACAGTATCTGACACACTCGTGGATGGTACCACTTCACATTCAATATATTTAGATAGTGCATCTACAGCAATGAAAACAATTTTATTCTCGTAGAAAAAATGATCGACATGAATGCGTTCAAAAGGACGAGAAGGAGTAGGCCATTCTACATTTCTAGACTTAGGTTTTGCTCGATATATTTGACATTGGGGACAACATTTTACGATGTCTTCAATAGTTTTGTCCATTCCGGGAAACCAAATAACAGATCTGGCCAACGATTTCATGCCACAAATGCCAGGATGTCCATCATGAAATGTTTCAAGGACTAAACTACGCAGTGACTTGGGAATAAAAACCCGTTCTTTATAAAGTATGCAACCCTTCATGATGGTCATCTGAGGTAGCAGGTTCTTAAATTTTGTAAAATTGGGATCAGGTTTAGGAGGCATGCCAAACTTTATGTATTGTTTAAGTTGGCATAGTTCGCTATCCATATCAGTATGAGTTTTTATATTTTCACACGTGACAGGAGTTTTATCAAGAGTGTTCACAGCAAAAATCATTTCGTACGGTTCTAGCTCCCTTACAGTCGTAGGTAGTGGCAGCCTACTGAGACAATCGCTATTTACGTTACATTTGCCTTTCGAATATCTGAAAACATAGTCAAACTGGGAGAGTCTAAGAGCCCATCTCTGAATTCGAGCGGAACAGTTGAGAGGTACACCCTTGTCATGTGCAAAAAGTTTACAAAGAGGTTTCTGATCATTATGGATAATGAACTTAGCACCAAGTAGAAATTTCTTGAATTTCTCCACGCCAAAAACCACACTAAGGCTCTCCCTTTCAATGTTAGAGTAGTTTTGTTCCGCACTATTCAGAGATCTCGAAGCAAATTGAACCGGACACCAATCATGAGAAGGACTAACGCGTTGCATGAGTATGGCAGCAACTCCATAACCCGAACTATCAGTTTCAAGAAGAGTTTCATGGTTGGGATCAAACAACTTTAGAGGTTTATGCGAACGAAAGATGTTCTTAATTTTCTGGACACTCTCGTCCTGTTCTGGAGTCCACCGGAACTGTACATTTTTCTTAAGCAGCGAATACAGAGGATGCATGACATTAGAAAAGTTGGGTACAAAACGACTATAGAAGTTACACAATCCGATGAAAGCTTGCAACTGTTTGAGGTTTTTAGGAACAGGAGCATTGAGAATAGCTTCTACTTTCTCAGAGTTAGGGTGAACACCCTTGTTATCGAAAACGTACCCTAGATAAGACACACGATCAGTTAGAAAGGCACATTTAGACAGATTTAGGCGAATTCCCGCGTTTTCCAGGACAGACAGGACCCTGTCAAGAACTTCCAAATGAGCATCATATGACGAGGTCAAAATGAGGAGGTCATCCTGGTACACAATGATATTATCGATGCCAGAAAGAGTCCTATTCATGAATGCTTGAAAAATGCCAGGGCTTGCACGTAGACCATAGGGTAAGTAATTGTACATAAATAGACCTTCAGAGGTGTTAATGGTCGTAACTTTCTTTGATTCTTCGTCCAACGGAATTTGCAAAAACGCGTTAGACAAATCAATTTTTGAGAAAAACTTAGCGTCTCCGACTTGAGAAATGACATCATCAATAACAGGTAGTACAGATTGAACTGGATTCAGAAAATTGTTAATGGAAGCTGAAAAATCTCCACAGATTCTCACACTGCCGTCAGACTTTAGAACATTAACAGTAGGAGATGCCCATTGGCTATCATACACTTTTGTGATTTTGCCCATACTCTGCAAGCGTTCCAGTTCGGTTTTGACAGAGTCTCTTAGTCTTACAGGAACCGGGCGTGCTTTACAAAATACAGGAACTGCATTAGGCAACACATCAAGATGAACTGTCTCTTTAACGTTAGACTGTGAATCAGATGATAAGTATTCGTCATATTTTAACGACAACTTTTTCGGCAAACTATGACAATCCGTTTTATTTATGGAATCGTATTTGTCAGGAATGACAATGTCTACGTTTAGTTTAGAACAAATATCTCGGCCAAGTAAGTTGATTCTATCATCCTCCACAATGAGAAACTTATGATTAAAACTTACATTTTGGTACATAACCGTTACTGAAGCTTGACCAAGCAGGTTTACCGAGACACCACTGTACCCGAGAATTTTGCTGCATGTAGGATTTACCACAGCACCAACTCTGATTGCATCTCTTTTACGTATAGTTGACACGGCACTGCCGTTATCCAACAAGAATTCAACAGGTTTACTATTTAGGTTGCATGCAATCATAGTGGGCTCTTTAGTGACGGGAATTACAGTGGTGTTTACTCTAAAAAATTAGAATCACTTGGGGAATAATCAGAACACTCATGTAGATGATTACCGTCACCACTTTCGTTCCCCGGTTTTTGCCAAACAGCTTCGTTCTTCTGTAGAGGCATCCGTGAATTCTTCATTAACACGTCTTCTCTTCCGACGATGCCACAGCAACCGCTTCTTCCCGACTGCACTGTGTAAGTGCGAGCTGCGTCAGATTCTCCTCGTGTAGGTCCCCTTCGTGTAGGCATAGCAGGATGAGGCCGAGCTGCAGTTGTAGATTTGCAAACCTTAGAAATGTGGCCTAATTTTCCACATGTGTGACATTTCAATTTCAAAGCATAGCAATTCTTTGCAAGATGCTTTTGCTTGGTTCCGCAGCGAATGCATATGTAGTTCGGCGGGAGTTTTTCTGTAGTGAAATACGATGTAGATGAATCCTCCCGAATAATATCTTGAGCGTCGGAGCTTAATTGTTCGATAAGTTTTGCGTTTTCAACGCATTCGTTGAAGGACTTGCTATCGCACTTCTGTAGAACCGCGCTGAGAATTTGCGCTGAGTGTAGCCCAGCCACGAAGGCATCTCTTAATAAACGATCACGACAGCAATTACCATAATTGCATGCAGATGCTAAGTCATTTAACGTTTTAGCATAACTTTCTATGGATTCATTAGCACCTTGTTTTCTATTTAGAAATGTAACCGATGCACCGACGATGGATTTTTTAATTTCAAATTGTTGTGTTAATTTTTCTTCAAGTTCTTCATATGTAGCCTCAGTGAGTAACGTAGGTTTAATTCTTCGTTGTAGATCAGTAATTATGTTTACAGGCAAAGCTTTGATTAGAATACTAGCTCTTTTACCGCCATTATTTCCTGCTTTCTGAAGAGCGTCTGCACTTTGTACTTTCCAGCGTTCCAAGAATTCACTCACTGTTTCTACTTCCACGTCGAACGGAGGACAGCTGACTGTAGAATATGCCATCTTAATTTCAGAGCACTTTTAAAGTTCAAATTCACTTCGCAAGTTCGAAGCCTCGTTGCCAATTGTAGTATCTTGGAATTTCAGCAAGATATAAGGTTTACTGGACAGCACTTGTAGATCGGTTAGCCTAGCCGTAAACCAGGCAATTGGATAGCAAAACGAACAGCAGGACTACTAGTAATGTACTGATCTCAAGTTCACACAGCTTGCTCTTAAGTCTAGTTCGAACAATGAACTTCCGCCCGGCAGTAGGCACGCTTCCGACCTATCCGGCGCTTGTAAATACCAGGCCCGCATCGGCGGTTCCACCGGAAACTCCGAGCGAGCGAGACTCATAAATCTCCGCAGCCGGAACCTCCATAAATATCCCAAGAGCGTCACTATACAACAAACAGCTTTTGGCATTAAATATGAGTTGAATGTTGAACTTAAGTTTAACCTATCGCAGTGAAGGTGTTAAAATTATCGTTTACGCCAGAGGACATCAATAGTCTTATTGAAAGTTTTAAAAATAATGAACATTTTGACCACCACATAAACTATGTTTTAAAAGTAATTGGTGAAAAAACCTTAAACAACCTTCAATCTTTCAGACGTTCAAGACAAAGGTGATCTCATAGTAATGACATCAGTATTTAGGTTACAACATCAAGAATTAAGAAGGAAGCCATCGACTCTTGTTCACATGGACGATTTCATGCGTGATTGTAACTGACGAAAGGGTTCAACCTTGTTGAATGTTGCAGTTTATTCCTACTGCTCTGCCTGGTCACTCTTATACCTGCGATTTCTTAACACTTTGACTTCAGCGTGAGCCACCGGTGGCCACGGAGGGGTGTTTTCAGAATGCTGCTGACCGACCAGTAGTCACAAACTTAATATCTTTACATTAATAATTATACCTAAATGAAGGCACGGTCCAGTTAATGTCTGCTATTTTCAAATTTGCTCTCTACAATTGACTTTGAAATTGAATTGAATATTGAACTTCAGTTTAAGACCTCGGAGGAGACGTGCTAATGATTTATAATTAGCCCCACATCACGCTTGGAAGAGTCAAAAAGTTTTTTCTCCGAACGGGTCAGCTGTCGACAGTGACTGATCTACAGGACAGTATGTCACCACGACCTGCGTGAACGAAGAGCTGTAGTATACTAGTGTGCGCTTGTCTGTACGTGCACACTTGTTGCGTACACGCACATTTGTGCATAACTGCACATATGCGCATACACTTGTACCGACACGGACACTTGTGTGTCTTTCTTTATTTGCCGGAAGAAAACAACTGGAGACCAAAGAATCTAGAGCTCAAAACTTTTCATACGAAGGTAAAAAACGAGGTATGTCTTTTAGAAAACAGTGTTAGATGTAATTTGAACATGGGAACACTTAAAGAGCAATATATATTGTCGTGAAAAAGAACCTAATTTCAAAAAGTTGAAACAAGTGGAAAAGTGGAAGCCAAAGAAAAACATGGCGATATTCGTGAGTTCTTCACGCCATAAAATGCGTCAAAAATGCAACCTTTTTAGAATGCGTAAATGAGGTGTATTTCAATAATAAGATAAATTTTTATCATACAGAATAAAATGAATCTTAATCTACACTGACATTTAATATTAAGATAACAATAACATGGTAAGAAAATTCATTGACATCAACGAGACAAATTCTAGCAAAATGGCCACATCAGTAACCGCATTTCAGCGCTGGTCATGAGAGGGCAATGAACAGTCGTCGTCTGCCGAGGTTAAAAAAACTTGTAATTTTTTTTAAAATGAAACTCGACAATTCCAGGCCCGAGGCCCAAAGTTCGAGGTCTCAATCGCAATCTCGATCGCAAAACTTAGCCATCTCGAAGCCTAGCAAAATTTGCTATTAATTTGCACGATAAATTGAATACAACTTGTCACAAATGCCTATTAAAAGAAGAATATTTCAGTTATACATTATTATATCGGTTATATAAGCCCATCCGACCCAAAGAACACGGGTGGTGTAGTAATTTATAAATATGATTTGAAAGAGACACGCTGACAGCGATGGGTTAAACTGAAGTTCAATATTCATCTCAAATTTAAAGTTAATTGTCGTACGCAATATAGACAATAGCAAACATTTACTGGATCGTGGCTCCATTTAGCTTTGATCACCACGTTCACCGCGTTTTCAAGGTTGGTTTAGTTAGGTTGCAGGTAGCAGAAAGAGAAATCGATTTAGTGCTGGACTACATTTTTATTCCCCCTAAGAAAATTTAATATGAAAAAAACAATTGCACGATAACATCTCATTTCAAAGCGTAATAGGTATTTTTTAAAAGATTGATAAACAGATGAAATGTCATTCACTTATACCGGTACACTAATGAGCTATTTACCTATTGGTACACATACGGCCCAATACGCGGAAAACGACGCAAGTATTAACAAAAACAGAGTTAGTGGCTACTGTTCGGTCAGCAGCATTCTGAAAATTCCCTCCGTGTTCCCTCCCTCACGTCGCCGTAAAAGCGTTAAGCATAGAAATTCTCGGCAGAGACACAACAAGGCCCGAGAAGTGCAGAAGCTCCAGGAAACGTGCGGCAGTGAAAGTGCCGAACTCAACAATGGCATAAGCTCGAGTGTGCCAGACAATGAGGGCCCTAAGCTGCCGCCGCCACCCATAAAACGACGGAAGCGAGAGCACGCGGGCGCTGTAGGATGCACTCAAATTCCGTGACCACGCAACGAATTCGGTAACTTGTCTGCATTTTAAAGTGTTGTCGACAGGCTGTCAACATTAATTCAATACGCTATGAAAAAGCTGTCAAAATGTCGTCAGCATGCTGTGAAATAGATGTCAAAATGTCGTCAGCATGCTGTGAAAAAGCTGTCAAAATGTCGTCAGCATGCTGTGAAATAGATGTCAAAATGTCGTCAGCATGCTGTGAAAAAGCTGTCAAAATGTCGTCAGCATGCTGTGAAAAAGCTGTCAAAATGTCGTCAGCATGCTGTGAAATTGCTGTCAAAATGTCGTCAACATGCTGTGAAATAGATGTCAAAATGTCGTCAGCATGCTGTGAAAAAGCTGTCAAAATGTCGTCAGCATGCTGTGAAATTGCTGTCAAAATATCGTCAACATGCTGTGAAATAGATGTCAAAATGTCGTCAACATGCTGTGAAAAAGCTGTCAAAATGTCGTCAGCATGCTGTGAAATTGCTGTCAAAATGTCGTCAACATGCTGTGAAATAGATGTCAAAATGTCGTCAGCATGCTGTGAAAAAGCTGTCAAAATATCGTCAGCATGCTGTGAAATTGCTGTCAAAATGTCGTCAACATGCTGTGAAATAGATGTCAAAATGTCGTCAACATGCTGTGAAAAAGCTGTCAAAATGTCGTTAGCATGCTGTGAAATTGCTGTCAAAATGTCGTCAACATGCTGTGAAATAGATGTCAAAATGTCGTCAGCATGCTGTAAAATAGATGTCAAAATGTCGTCAGCATGCTGTAAAATAGATGTCAAAATGTCGTCAGCATGCTGTGAAATAGCTGTCAAAATGTCGTCAGCATGCTGTGAAATAGCTGCCAAAATGTCGTCAGCATGCTGTGAAATAGCTGTCAAAATGTCGTCAGCATGCTGTGAAATAGCTGTCAAAATGTCGTCAGCATGCTGTGAAATAGCTGTCAAAATGTCGTCAACATGCTGTGAAATAGCTGTCAAAATGTCGTCAACATGCTGTGAAATAGCTGTCAAAATGTCGTCAACATGCTTTCAGTGTGTTTTGAACACATTTTCAACATGTTTTCATAGGAGTGTAGTCAAATCTACCGAGAAAACAACAAGCTGCACCAGTGTTTTTCTAAAAGAATTTTCTTTCGCTGATGGACATTAGCTTTCAGATCTTAAAAATAATTTTCTGTTTGAGAGAAAAGCTGATGTCTAGAATAATCATGCATGTAAAACATAAATCCATGGACTTATTTAGGAGTTCTTATGTGATAAATGTTTGGATTTGCAGAGAAAATATTTTCCTGTAGCAGCCTTAAATCTTGAGATTTGTCTAAGAAATTCCCTGCAACATGCAGAATTTTTCCCCAAAACTGAAGGAATTGCTCACAAGAACTATTCATCCGGATATAATTGTGAGGTATTTTCCATAGCATTTATAAATAACAAAATCAGGACAATTCTTAACGCATTATCAACGTATTTTCGGTCATAGCATCAAATCCTGTATGTCGGAGAGGGCAAATACCTTGTAAATTCTGTCAATTCTATTCAAATGTATCCAGAAAATTCAATTCTATTCAAACGTATCCAGAAAAACTTGTGCAGAAGCTAATAGTGCAACCCATGTTCGTTACCTGCTAAGATTCTTCATGTTCGAGACATTTTAATGAAAATCCAGCTAATGGCCTCGTCACGTTTCTTCAGCTGCAAATTCTTTATTAATATACCATGATATGATAATTTGCTTCCCATTTAATTTTGTTTAGGAATATATTCGAAATAGGTGATATCGGAGTAACTAATAAACAACAAATTGACAGTAATATAAAGTTTAGGAATGCATTCGAAATAGGTGATATTAAAGTCACTAGTAAACAACATACAGATAATATAAAGTTATAACACCTTACAACATGAAATATAACGAGAGTTTAGTACATGACAGATGCTCCGAGATCCGTTAGTGACATTAGAGATGGGGCGCAGCCTGATGGTTTGGCTGTGTCCAATTATTGACGTAGCGGGAAAGATTGCTTTCACCCCGAATCTAATAAAGTCTATAAAACGCTACGTCATTTTGGATGAGCCGAAAATAAGTAACGGGTTGACATTAAAATACCACAAACAAAAATAAATCCTTGCTGCAATTAACGGGGTTTTCAAAAAATCAACAAAATCCAGAAACTGAAAATTGGATCAGCAAAGCTGAACAGGAGATTTCCGTTTAGGGAGAAAAATGTTCCCTTCACATGTGCTGGGATCTTCACATGTCAAAACAACTGAAAGCCTTTGCAATAAACAGGATGCGTCCCTCCTAAAATTAGGTGTTCACCCTCTTACTGATAATTACTCGCGTCTTTTTGTTCGTGTTTCAGATGCAATCAAGTTTTCTTCTACGGTATTTTTCTCGTAGTCAAAGTTTTTCTTTCCTTTAGGCAATTCATTGGACATTGTATTTATGTAAATAAATACATGCGTTAAAACTAAATACCCGAGTAATGGGCAGTCAAAGAGTGAGTGCATTTTTTGGGAGCAGTGCGAGTGTGAAGTTTGAGCAAGTCTGCAAGCCAAGAACAACATCCCAACGAACCTCTAGCGTGGAAACCGTGAACATGCACGAATATCAAGCACGATTGGGAAATGGTAAATGCTCCAATTTGGGGATTGAACTTTGGCCTGAACAGAACGTGGAAGGAAATGCTTGGCTGTTTGGGTTCCAGAGAGGATGGAAAATACAAGATTTATGGATGTGAACAACTTGAAGCGTTCTTGTTTTCACGTCTTGCAAACCCACAACAGAGAGGAAGCGGGAAACGTTTAATGAAGTTTTTTCCATGCAAAATAAAATAGCATGGTTTTATGCTATTTTGGGGCTTAAGATAGATGCTCATACAATCAGAAGTAATTGCTTTCTTGGTGCTGAAAAAAAATGTTAACAAAAAAAAAAGTTGCGCTGTTTTATTTTTGATGAGAAAAATGCTCGAATAAATCACAATTACGGTGTTAATTTTCCAAGAATGATGCTTTAATGTGCAAATTTCTGCATATTATGACTTCTATATGTGCTGTAAAATAATCAACAACAGTTTCTTTAGTTTGTGTTGAATTGAGTTGTGCACTCCGGGCATGAACGTAAATAGGTTTTACCAGACGAGCGTTACAATTATTTTTTAAGCTGAGAGAAGTAAATACAAACAAGTCGCTAGTTTGATGCAAAGTGTTTTTCCCCCTCACTATCAGGAAAGCGACCTTTTATGTCGCATTACTAGTGTAAATTTAAGTACATAAATGCAAAGACATTTGCAACCAATTGTTAGGTAGTGTTCATTCCAATATGGTCTTCGAAGACGAAACAAAATTTGCTATCAAAATAATTTAACTCACAAAGTTATATTCGAAGCAACGATGTTTCTCTAAGACTATGAAATTTTAAAGCTGAAGAATTATATACATGCCTTTATCCCATCAATTTTTTAACCTTGCTTAAATGAACTCGAAGATCAACTATGAGGTCCACATTTTTGCGAGTGTGATGCCTAACCTCATGAAACTTTATGTTAAAGTTCTGGTTTGCTATTTTCCGAATTGCTTACTACAATTCATTTTAAATTTGTATTAAATATTGAACGTCAGTGAAACTCATCGTAGTTAACGTATAAAGTGATATTTTTTGAGTCTCATTTAACGACATGTGACGTGAGTCGTCCGAGTTAATATATAAGCAACAGTTTATGACAATATTCTGTTTCAAGGGCCAACAGCTTCTTACATGCAGTTGCTCGCAATTCCTCGTGGAATTGGATATCAATCTAACATTAATAGCCGTCAACTTTAGGTCTCCGCGATCTAATTTCATTTAAATTTTCATTTTGCTCCTCCGCGGCAATTACTTTTGACTTAGGGAACAATTTCTGCAACCAAGGCCTTATCTCAGCTGTACTGGTCTTCTCAGTCAATATTGCCCTCTTAGACCCGCTAACACTCTTGAGTTAGAATAGAATAGATGTTGTCACAGGAATGAGTTGGGTGTTCATTTTCGGACCGCTACTCTGGTCCCATGCTGTCTATAATGTGAGCCAGAAAAAGAATAGATGAAAAAACACTCAGCTCATCTATTCCAGCTAATAATCCTAACCCTCGTAAGAACATTCACATGGACTGGAATGATACCCATGTACGTTTACCAACGTAGGATCTTTATGTCAAGACATTCAAAAAAATCAATTCTGATTCTTCTATTATTTATACAGGTAACAAAATATTTCTCCTTTCTTCCTTTTTCAAACCTTTTAAGCTTTTCTAATCATAACTTTACAGGTCACCTTGGCTCTTCTGCTTCTCTCAGTACTTTTTTAGCCGCCGTGGCCTTGTTTTGGTCACCGTGGCCGAATGGTTAAGAGTGCGCTTCTTTTCTGAGAAGGGTCGGCAGCTCGAATCTTGGCAATGCCAGCCGATGATTCTCCCCGTTATGAAAATCTCATCCATTATCGACTACACAGGTGCAAGAAATTGGTACCACCATGACCGGGGGCAACTGTCATTGCGTTCTTTGTTAGTTTTACGAACAAGAACTAACATCAGCACTAACTTAGGATTAAAATTCTAAAACCAATGTACAAGATGAAAATGTATTAAGCTTGAATGGAATGGAACATTACTTAGAGCACGGAAGCAACAGCGACCAGCACCCACCAGCAGCCCCATCACACAAGGCTCATTAACGCGTAAACCAGAGAAAGTGACAACTCAACCTGGTCGAAATTAGCGCGGCAGAGCGGAACTCCGCTAAAGAAAGCAGTGGTCAGGGCGAACTCAGACGTCACAATTATTGGACGTTTTAACACTTAGACCGCAATGGGTTAAACTGAAGTTCAATATTCAACTCAAATTTAAAGCGAATTTTTGAAAATAGTATACATTTACTGGGTCGTGCCTTCATTTTGCTTTAAAGTGTAATGAAAATTGAGTTCGTGATTACTGGTCAGGCAGCAGCATTATGAAAATCCCCTCTGTGGTCACCGGTGGCACACGGTACGGTGAAAGTGTTAATGAAGTCCAGCCATGCTCTTATATTGCGAAATATATTTATATTTACATTTATATTTTTTAAATTTATGGTCAACACGTTGACTACTTATTGGGACATATGTGTTCCTCTAGGTATATTTTTCATTGTGTTCAGGTATTTTTTAATAGCTTTGAAATTATTTCACTGACCTTTTAGCTTGAAATAGATTTTTCCGAATGAGGTAAAATATTATCATTCAATAAAATTTTTCATATTCTCAGAAATGATGCAAATGTATTCGATCAGTGATGCGTGTTTCTCAATTTCGCTACATGCAACCTCGTGTAACCCACCACAACACCGGCACCAATGTAGTCACAGTGTTAAAGTTGCGTTTTGTCGGATCTCGCTGAACAACGTGTAACGTGAGTCTCTCGAGTTAGTTGATAAGTAACAGCGTTAATTATTCTGTAACTAATTGAACTACTGAAAGCGTGTGACGAGCGCATTGTATTATAAAGGCCTTATAGCCTATTTTATTTCCCTGCAGTTATGAATAAGATGTGAACAAAATATTCATGCATGTTCGAATACCTATTTAAAAACAATTATTTATCACGGGTATTATTAGGATCGATTGTCGCTCAAAAAAAGTTACGAAAAAGCGAACTGTATTATTATTATTATTATTATTATTATTATTATTATTATTATTATTATTATTATTATATAAGAAAGTTTTAGCCTCCCTTAACCACGACAAAGATGTTCCAAGAGAGGAAAGAGGAAGGCACCATTTAGTATGGAGTTGAGGGAACGCGGAATCGATGCACAAGGTGCATAGAAACAGTAAGCTAGGAAAGAAGTTCATGAAACAAGAAAAAAGTTGAAGAAGAAAGTAGTAGGTACTGAAAAACAGGACAGCAGTGGACCGAAAAAGATGGTCCGTAACAAAACAAAAACCTATTTTATTACAACAAAAGAAAGCCTACCTAACCTTTAGCTCAGGCCCTCACGTGGTCCCCCTGGGAGCGCTAATTCCCATAGATACAATACCTGTATCCCCCTGAGGGGAAACGAACTGATATTAAACGATCTCGAGGGTAATATACATTTTTCTTTTAATGACCAAAATGAAGCAGAGCTGGTGAAAGTAAAGTCGGCAACATTCCATCACTAATCGACTACCAATTCCAACGAAGCGTAAGTATTACTTTGAATCTGATTACCAACTTAGAATGCACGACCCAGGTAATGTTGCAGTGAAGCATGACTGTTTTTGTAAACATGTTAATTATTATAGCTAGGGTACTGGCGGCGTGAAAGCGAAACCCATGATTCTTTTGAAAAACTGTTCTTAAGTAAAACTGTATAGATTCGATTGATTTCACCTTTCGATTATTTTCCTTTATTTTCCACGTAACTTTGGGATAAATTCAAAGAATGCTAATAATAAGTTCGTGTTTATAGTCTGTAGGTATCTAATGTACAGGGTATAAGTATTGAGACGGATTGGCTACTGAAACACGCAAAAAGCAAACAAACAAGTAAGTAAACAAAAAAAGAAACAAGCAAATAAACAAGCAAACAAATGAGCAAAAATTTAAATCAACCCTCCAAGAAAACAAGCAAGCAGCCTTGAAAACAATCAAGCAAGGAAGCAAACAAGAAAGCAAGCTGTGCATCCTTAAATAGGGTGATCAGGATTCATCTAAGAGCTTCCACTCAATATCAATCATTCATTTAGTGTATATGAGCGAAGATTCAAATTTAGTGACCGCGTGGGTCATTCAAAATGTGACTATATGAATCTGAAGAAGAATACCTTTACTTTCAATCAACACGAAAACTGAAAAAACTAATCGAACACTTTAAAAATGTAAAAAATCACCAAAAATAAAGCTCAAAAAAAAAAGTTTAAATGCCAAGTGATGCAAATATGTACTTAAAAAGCATGAGGAATGTCCGCTAGAAGTACAAGAAATTCCTATCCGTAAATGCGCTAGAAATTAAAGATATGTAAGTAAATCCTAGAAAGGCGTTACAGATTTTCACAAGAAAGAAAACGCGAAAAACTGGAGATAAGTAAACGCCAGAAAAGTGATACAAATATCCGCTACAGGAATGAATTCAACACTTTAGCCACAACGTGGGCAGCCGGTGTACACGGAGGTGATTTTCATAATATTGACCGACCGGTAGTCACGAACTCAATTGTCATAAATATCTCATCAAAGCTAAATGAAGGCTAGATCCCATTTATGTTATCTACTTTCAAAACCGCTTAGAGCAATTTATTTTAAATTTGAGTAGGATATTAAAATTCAGTTTAACCCATCGCGTTCAAAGCGTTGGATACAAGCAAATGCTAGAAAGGTGCAATTAACTTACAAAAAATGTTTACCAGAGAAACGAATTTAAATATAAACAAATGCTAGAACAGCGAAATTAACTTTCATTCGAAAGGTACACTTGACAGGTTGCGTTGTTCGCTGACCGCGCTACAACTCACACGACCGCCACATGATCCCTCAGAGCGATGCTCTTTATGTCTGTCATTTCAAAAACACTCGCACTTCTTGCATGCGTTCTTCACACTCGCACTCGTAAAACCAACGAGTATTTTAAAACACAGGAGAAAGGAACACTTTTATCCGACGCGATGTCCCGAAAAAATGTCTATTTCGAGTACAGATATAAGAAAATTTTTGCTTATCTTAACGTTGAAATGTGCGGATTGAGTTATGACGTATTGAGAAATCTGGTCATTGTCCTGTTCCAGTTTCATAAGACTTTACGACAACGTTACATTATTTATAAAAGAATTCACTGAACCCTAACACAAAAACAGTGTTGCGAGGTCGGCCCTCTTTTGACAAAATGTCAAAAATTTTGTAAGTGTTTAAGAAAAATTTAGCTTTAAAGAGCGCTAAATATCTGGTGACCCTTTAGAAATGCCAGATTAAGAAGATACTTCGCAGCCAAATTGTACTCGATGGAAGTCCAACATCGGAAATTTTAGTGAGTACACACTGCCGGTTCTATTCAACACAGTAGTACATCAAAGTGAAATTTCTGCGTTGGTCTAACCAATTTACTCGATCACATAAACTCACCAGCAGTAAGAAATTAAAAATTTCAGACTCATTCATACCAAGTGTTTCGTAACAAATACCCTAAAGTCAGTTCTAGAGTTTTATCCAATTCATTCATAGCTTAACAATCTGTATAAAATACTGAAATGTATTCATATTGAAACATGCACTAAAGAACATTTAAGTTAAAGTTGAGAATTCTCTGAAGTGAGAAATTTGCCGGGGTATCCTACAAAAGCAAAAATACTGAAAGAGCGACTTTATTTTCATGCTGAATGAATGTTATCAGAATATTTTATCTCAGGACTTCATATTTTAGCATTAAATTCGTGCTACATGATACAATAACTACATTCTAGATCGTCAAATCATATTTCTTCAACGGTAAAGCGTAAGCAGCGCAAAGACAATTTTTTTTTGCCCTGGACAAGTTACTTCTGAGGTAACAAATCATCCTGGGACACGATATTTCCGCATTCCATCGGTGATACAGTATAAAATGATCAAATTCTTTACCATCAAATCACTTCAGAGCTACCAGATCACATCACCTGGTCTCAGCACTCAGAACCAGCAACTCTGGCATCGCCGGTCACTGATGCAACAACCGCGCTAATCCGCAGTGTTTACAAGTAACTGTCCAGCCACAACGGCCCTTAAACAACCAACACATTGCAGCCAAGACATTCTTGAGCGGAGTTAACACGGATCTTCTATCAAATTAGCAAGAGAGGAACATCAGTACGTGCAATCATTGCGGAGCGTTCGCCGAAAACAGTCACTGAACAGACCGTAAGAAACAGCACTGACGGTTCGCGAGCTGTATGGGTGAGTGAGGCGGCGCAACGGCGTGTTTCAACATGCAACCTCTCCGGTTAGTTACATCTCAACGTTCGAGCAAGGCTAAACAAATGACCTGCACGAAATTCCGTCACTGATTTTTGTTATTTTAATTATTATTATAGGACCCTAGTGGTAGTATTAATATTATTGCTATTATTGTGATTGCTTAATCACCGTTACTACTAACAAGCGATCCGCACAGTGAGACGCAGTAGAAAATTACAAGTAAAATTCATCGCTGAAGATCTCAACGCCACGTTAACGATGTTTTGGTGGTTGGTACGGTTAAAATTATATTTTATGTAACGGGATTGAAACACGTATTAACCGCTCGTATAAATTTCTATTGTTTCTAAGAATTGTAAAAATATACATATACACGGTGAGGTTCTATCTGATTCGCTAATATGTTTCCAAAAAATGGTAGTTGAATATTTGAAATGTGGCACATTTATGCCACCTTTCCTACAACGTACATACCACGTTCACTCATCTAAACCACGTTCAACAGGTTTTCTGAGAAAGACTCAACACTTCAACACAACACGTTTTAAGTTTCTGTTACGTAGTGTGTTGGTATGACAACTACAGTAAGATACGTATCAACTTCTACATTGGTTTTTCAATAACGAACACCAGGACGCTACGACGGTTTTCTCCGGTGAAGCCGGTACCCATTTCCGACACCTGGGTAGAGTGGGGTATTGTGCTTGAGTTTTCCCTTATACCCAACTGGGAGAGTCGCCACGCAGCGCCGGGATTCGAACCCTCGTCACCTTCACGGAAGGGCGGGCTCTTATTATTATTATTATTATTATTATTATTATTATTATTATTATTATTATTATTATTATTATATAAGAAAGTTTTAGCCTCCCTTAACCACGACAAAGATGTTCCAAAAGAGGAAAGAGGAAGGCACCATTTAGTATGGAGTTGAGGGAACGCGGAATCTATGCACAAAGTGCACAGAAACAGTAAGCTAGGAAAGAAGTTCATGAAACAAGAAAAAAGTTGAAGAAGAAAGTAGTAGGTGCTGAAAAACAGGACAGCAGTGAACCGAAAAAAGACGGTCCGTAACAAAACAAAAACCTATTTTATTACAACAAAAAGGAAGCCTACCTAACCTTTAGCTCGGGCCCTCACATGGTTCCCCTGGGAGCGCTAATTCCCATAGATACAATAATTGTGTACCCCTGAGGGGGGCGGGCTCTTAACCACACGGCTAAGGCGAGCATAAATTTCAGTAAGAGTTTGCCTTTAAGACAACCGAAACATAGTGACTCCGTTCAATCGTCCCGATAATATCTGACCGATATTTAATATTTGAATCGCGACACAGCAGCAAAACAAGTGGACTGGAGCTTGGAGGACAGCCGAAGTAATATTTTCGCGTAATTCGTAGTTTGATACCACGGTAATTTTAGTTTTTATTTATATATTTATACATTGATGTACTTATTTCTCCATTTATTTCTATACGTATTTATTCATAGATTTCTATATTTATTTACAAATTCATTTTTTTAAATTCATCCAAATTTATTTTAGTTTCCATAGTGAAAGAAATTCAGCATATTATTTAGAGGCGTATTCAATATAATTATTAATTTTTATATTATTCAAAATGCGTAGACCAAAAATGGCGCAGGCCCAGGAGGGCACAGGCCCAGGAGGGCGCAGGCCCAGGAGGGCGCCACGCAGTCGACGTCCTTGAAGCCAGGCACATCCTCAATTCTTTGTTTTGTTTTGCGGGGGCAAAAGGCGACGGGCTAATCCCTATGGGGGGCACAACAGCGGGGGCACAACAGCGGGGGCACAACAGCGGGGGCACAACAGCGGGGGCACAACAGCGGGGGCACAACAGCGGAGGCACAACAGCGGAGGCACAACAGCGGGGGCACAACAGCGGGGGCACAACGGCGGGGGCACAACGGCGGGGGCACAACGGCGGGGGCACAACGGCGGGGGCACAACCGCGGGGGCACAACCGCGGGGGCACAACAGCGGGGGCACAACAGCGGGGGCACAACAGCGGGGGCACAACAGCGGGGGCACAACAGCGGGGGCACAACAGCGGGGGCACAACAGCGGGGGCACAACAGCGGGGGCACAACAGCGGGGGCACAACAGCGGGGGCACAACAGCGGGGGCACAACAGCGGGGGCACAACAGCGGGGGCACAACAGCGGGGGCACAACAGCGGAGGCACAACAGCGGAGGCACAACAGCGGGGGCACAACAGCGGGGGCACAACAGCGGGGGCACAACAGCGGGGGCACAACAGCGGGGGCACAACAGCGGGGGCACAACAGCGGGGGCACAACAGCGGGGGCACAACAGCGGGGGCACAACAGCGGGGGCACAACAGCGGGGGCACAACAGCGGGGGCACAACAGCGGGGGCACAACAGCGGGGGCACAACAGCGGGGGCACAACAGCGGGGGCACAACAGCGGGGGCACAACAGCGGGGGCACAACAGCGGGGGCACAACAGCGGGGGCACAACAGCGGGGGCACAACAGCGGGGGCACAACAGCGGGGGCACAACAGCGGGGGCACAACAGCGGGGGCACAACAGCGGGGGCACAACAGCGGGGGCACAACAGCGGGGGCACAACAGCGGGGGCACAACAGCGGGGGCACAACAGCGGGGGCACAACAGCGGGGGCACAACAGCGGGGGCACAACAGCGGGGGCACAACAGCGGGGGCACAACAGCGGGGGCACAACAGCGGGGGCACAACAGCGGGGGCACAACAGCGGGGGCACAACAGCGGGGGCACAACAGCGGGGGCACAACAGCGGGGGCACAACAGCGGGGGCACAACAGCGGGGGCACAACAGCGGGGGCACAACAGCGGGGGCACAACAGCGGGGGCACAACAGCGGGGGCACAACAGCGGGGGCACAACAGCGGGGGCACAACAGCGGGGGCACAACAGCGGGGGCACAACAGCGGGGGCACAACAGCGGGGGCACAACAGCGGGGGCACAACAGCGGGGGCACAACAGCGGGGGCACAACAGCGGGGGCACAACAGCGGGGGCACAACAGCGGGGGCACAACAGCGGGGGCACAACAGCGGGGGCACAACAGCGGGGGCACAACAGCGGGGGCACAACAGCGAGGGCACAACAGCGGTGGCACAACAGCGGGGGCACAACAGCGGGGGTACAACAGCGGGGGTACAACAGGATCTATAGAGACGGGGGGGCCCACGTTGGGGGTGACAGGAACACATTTTTGCCTCTGGGGGGTCGTGTGAGGTTGCATCCGTCTACCCCCTACAACCCCCCCCCCCTCGGGGACGAAGCCCGAGGTTAGTTACTTCTAGATTTTTCTGCCTAACCTCTCGTTTCGTCTCCTCCAGCTTCCTCAACCTCCCCTTCTGCTCCCCAACCTCCTTATTGGCTTCTTAGCAACCCCATTTGCCTCCACCTGCATCCCGAACCTCCGCATTTGCTTTCAACCTAAAACATTTAATCTCCAATCACCTTATTTACTTCCCTAACCCTCCCATTTCTCCCCAACCTTTCAACCTTTAAATCCCCCCTCAACCTCCCCGTCTCTCCCCAACCTCTCAACCTTTAAATCAACCCCTATCCTCCCAATCTCTCCTCAGCCTCTCAACCTTTAAATCACCCCGAACATCCTCATCTCTCCCCAACCTCTCAACCTTTAAATCACCCCCCATCCTCCCCAGCCTCTCAACCTTTAAATCACCCCCAACATCCTCATCTCTCCCCAACCTCTCAACCTTCAAATCACCCCTTAACCTCCTCATCTCTCTCTCAACCTCAACTGCTAGAATGGCATGGTTGCAAAAAACAGGAACTTGTGTTGGCGTATATTCGAATTGAAGAAATTGCAAAATATCGGCCAAAATATCAGTGAGTAAAGCGTGCAAGCCGTGTGGTACATTTAAAATGAAATCTTAAGGCACAACAAATCTTAAGGCACAATTATGCCTGGTATAATTTCTTACTGTAAAAATTCCATTTATTTTTATTCAAACAGTAAGATGGGCTATGAAACAAGTTGAAAGTTGAAGACGGAAGAAGTAGGTGCCAAAAACAAAGACGGCTCACGGGCAGTGAACCAAAAAGAACACTCCTGAACACTTTGACTTCGACGTGAGCCACCGGTGTCCACGGAGGGAATTTTAATAATGTTGCTAACCGATTAATAGCCACAAACTATTTTCATAAATACATGATTGAAGCTAAATGAAGGCACGACGACACATTCAATGTTTGCTATTTTCAAAACATTGCTTGCTACAATTGACTTAAAATTTCAGGTGAAGATTGAACTTCAGTTTAACCCATTAGGGTCAAAGTATTGAACAGCTAAACTCCAACAAACAAAGGAATTGCAAAGTGCAAAACTCCACAAAAAAAGGATAGAGCATCCAAAACACAGAAAGAACGTAGACCCACAAGACTGTTTTTTCAGACCTCATTACGAGTTATTGCGGGGCGTAATGACGGTGCCTGTAAGATGAAAATGGCATAATTGGCGGACTAAACCAACAGCTCTTGTAAATTACTGGACTCTCTGAAGTCGTCATGAATGGGCTGGAAGTTACCAAAGCAGTTCTCAGGTTTAGGCTACGTTAATTGCGATCGCAACCTGGAATGCGCCGTGCACTTGGCCGCAATGATTTGCTGGGCGGAGTTGAGTGGCATTGGGGGAGTTGGGTGGCATTGGGGGAGTTGGGTGGCATTGGGGGAGTTGGGTGGCATTGGGGGAGTTGGGTGGCATTGGGGGAGTTGGGTGGCATTGGGGGAGTTGGGTGGCATTGGGGGAGTTGGGTGGCATTGGGGGAGTTGGGTGGCATTGGGGGAGTTGGGTGGCATTGGGGGAGTTGGGTGGCATTGGGGGAGTTGGGAGGAGTTCAGAAATTGAGTTGGGTGCAGTTGAGGGAGCTGGAGGCAGAGCTTAAACATGACCGAGGTAATCGAGAGTCAGGAAAGATTTCGCGGCGAATCAGAAGCAATTTTTTTGCCTTGCTACGCTTGCCTGACTTCCACGCAATTCCATGAGGACAAAAATAAATTAAGTAACCGGGGCACCATCGATGCAAAGAAAAACTCCAAATCCATCAAAAAAAATTTTTCGAATTTTTATCGCTTGTTGGCCAACGATTTCAGTCCGCTGAAATGTAGGGACTGCCGATGTCATACGCGGTTATGCCTCACAGGAATAATTTGTGCAGTAAATAAGACACTTGTTTTGCATGCACGTTTCAAGTGGTATTTATACATATTTGATGCCATTTTTTCAAGTTTCAGTTGCAGGTATATTTAGCAAACAGGCGTGGATTTAAAATTAAAATGCAACGACACTCAACATCTTTCTCAGCAACACCTAACACTTTCTTTTGCAACACCCATCTACACCCAATACCAACACCAATCAACACCCAACACTACCTACAGGAACACCCATCTACACCCAACAAACATCAAGACCTCTCAACAAAGCCTACAACACCCTTCAACATTCACACCTTCAGCAACATTCATCTACATCCAACACAACTTACAACCCCTAACAACATCCAACTGCACCTACAAAACCCCCAATACTATCCACATGAAAACCTACCTATCAACTCCCAAAAGAACTACAGAAACACTCTTCCCCACTTAACCGCAGCAAACGTCAAAACCCATGAACAGCACCTACAACAACACTCGTCAACACACACAGCTAACCCTACCACTACCTGTACAACCCTCTGTTCTCCTCCCACACCACACCACGCCACAAAGACCTACGCCTGTGACCTTGCACATATCGCAGGGGTCCTATAAGCGGAGTGACCTTGTACCTACCAGTGGGCGCAGACATGATCAGTGGGTTGCATTGCGCAGTTGGTCCTGGAATTATACATCTTATCCGGGGATTCTCCTCGTTGGAGAAAGAGGAGAACTTGGCCAGAATTCCTCACTCTACCGAGGTGTCGGAAATGGGTACCAGCTTGACCGGGGGTAACCGTCATTGCTACCTGGTGTTAGTTATATAAATCATTTTCAAAACCAATGTACAAGATGGCATGTATCAGGCCTGATTGAAATAAAACATCTCTTGTGAACCTCCACCTTTTACGAGTAAAATAGTTGTCGCTATTCATGACTTGATTCAGGTATTGTGCTGGGTGAAGTGGGACGCATTTTGAGTATAAGTTAAGCATGGTTAATCTCAGTTTTTAATGATTGGATACAAGTATTTTTTAGGTTCGGGTAAAAGTTAGTCAAGGTTATTCAGTTTTTCACAACTTGATTCAAGTATTATGTTGGCTGAGGAAGTATAGGACTAAATTTTGCATGTGTGAGCTGAGGCATGCGTGAGTTATTGTGTAACTTAAGGATCTACCACCGTACTTCGATGAGGAACTATTAACGTTAAACGATATTTACTTTGAAAGAAACACGGAAGAGTACTCATAAATGCAAGCAGTTTTTAAAACGGACGAAATCAATTTCGCAAATATTTTGGGTAAAGCTGATATATTCCACAGCGTGGAAAAGTAAAGCACAACAGCGAGAATTGTTGTGCAAGGCTGATTTTAGGAAGGAAAGAATGTTAGAATTTTGATAAAAAATAGGTATCGTAAAACCCCGGCGTATACTTTACTTCTCTGATAATAAGGCATAAAAAACCCTAAGCAGTTCTTTTGCAAACGCATTTTTGTGCCAAAAGCTGTTTTTTGTTACAGTCATCTTCTCCCTGAAATTCAGGAGCTATATTTAAAGTTAACGTCGAATGTTGCACCATCCTACTCAGCGCCCAACGAACGACGTCCTCAGACCATTACCTTCGAAAACAATGACCTCCTGCTCGAAGAACACAATGACTTGTGAGGAATGTGTGTCTTTTCAGTAACAACACAATAGAAATAACTCTCGTTTTCCTCTGCAGGCTACCAAACACTTCCTGAACGCTTACATCTGACCATGTAAAAACGAGTATCGCTTTGGCTGAATATTTTTACTTGAACCTATATCTCACTTTAGTTGTACCTTACCGGAGACTCGTTAAGAGCATTTATTACTTTTGGTGTAGCTAGAGCTAATACGTTAAATTCTGTTAGATCACATAGCACCTATTTTTGTTACCATTTAGGATATGTTATTTTTATTGGATGTGTTAATCATATCGTAAATTTATTAGTTTTGATTCTGCTAGACAGTGTACATTACTTTGGCTATACCATACATTATTATTAATATTATTTAAGAAAGTTTTAGCCACTCTTTACCACGACAAAGATGTTCAAAGAAAGGAAAGATGAAGGCACCATTTAGTATGGAGTTGAAGGAACGCGGAGTCTATGCACAAGGAAAGAAGTTCATGAAACAAGAAAAAGTTGAAGAAGAAAGTAGTAGGTGCTGAAAAACAGGACAGCAGTGAATCGAAAAAAGATGGCCCGTGACAAAACAAAAACCTATTTTATTTCAACAAAAAGACAGCCTATTTAACCTTTAGCTCATGCCCTCCCAGAATCCCCTGGGAGCGCTAATTCCCCTAGATGAGGGGGGCTATACGGGACAGAAGACTAAGGTCCACGGTTATGCGCATATCTCTAAGTCGATTTGGCCAGACCCTGTACTTTTAAAAAAAGGCTAGCCAAAGCAAAATCAGAATGAGTTCAACATGCCGATCTATTAACGTTGCTAAAAAAACCGACAGATTCGGGCATCCTAAAATTTGGTGAAAATAAGCACATTGCTTGTTTTCTCCCAAACATTTTCGGTTTCATTTGGGAATGCGTGTGTTCAATCTCAAGAAGATACTCGATCGTTTCCTATTATAGTACCACCTAAAGAGACACATTATTTCCACTCTACATCCGCTGGCAAGTCAGGGAAGGTCTCTCAGACAAAACTCAACTCCACACAACTCGCAATAGACCCAAGATATCTCGTAAAATTTTGAAGAGAAAAGTCGTATATTTCGATAAAGAAAAGTCATGTATTTTAAATGAGAAAATTTGTAAATTTCGAAAGAGAAAAGTTGTAAACTTCGAAAGAAAGAAGTCGTACATTTGGAAAGAGAAGAATTTTAAATTTTGAGAGACAAGAGTAGTGAATTTCGATATCAAAATCCACGGTCCTCTTTCGAAGCGCTAAAGTCAACTGGTGGAATACTCGAGACTTATGACAAACCCCTCAGGACTGATCACGCGGTATTCAGGAACGAAAATAAAGGAAATATCATAGAATCATTGATCTCCTTAACCTTTTGACAGAAAGTTCAGTTTCGCTCGATTTTTAAATCCCCATCGAAAGCACGCACTATGCGATGGAATTTCTTCATTTTGCTGTACAATTTATTGAGGGACTTGACTACCTCATTCAACTAATTTAGAGCAACGTTGCTCATCAAGAAAGGATAAACCGTCATCATTGTTCATCTTGAATTCTCATCAGAGCTCCAAATTTTTTCCAAAGCAAATAGACTCGGATGACCAAGCGACAACGAGAAAGCTTTCACTACACATCAAAACACAGTCGTAATAATTACGTAGTGTAGAGAGAGGAGAACCAGAGGCAGTATCAGTGACCTCCTAACAATCCTAGTTCTAATTATGCAATTTTAGTGAAGCGGAGACGAGGATACGGACGATGCACCGCACTGCAAAGTACGCATAGCTCTGGGCAGCGAAGCATCGGATGATGACGCCCTTACAGGAAAAAAAGCAGTCGAACCGGACACTTGTGCATTGATCCAGCCACACGATCAAATTCTTCACTATCCCAATTCAACGATAACATTCTTCCTCATCGGTTGTAACCGAGCTACAGGCTGTAGCTAAAAATATTCGTATAAATTGGCTTTCTTGACTCGGCGTGAACTTGTCTTAGCGCTAAAATCGGGAGCGAAATAATCGGTGTATTTCCGTCACCGTACGACGCTTTTTAAACGTCACTGAGAGATGTTGGTTTATATGTAATTTATTAAATTAATATTAATAATTAGTTCACATTAAGCTCGAACAAAGTTTGTCAGGGGCGATCGGTCGGAAGGGACCTGGGTTCGGGCAAGTGCATTGGCCAACATTCCAGAAGTGAAGCAGCGCGAGAAATTCCAGGAGCAAAAAGCCAGGGCAACGAAGGGTAAAACCGCAAGACAGACGAATTACGGCGGCTCAGAGCCGTGGCCATCAAATTACGGAGGCGGGTATGGCTAAATTGCGGCACCGCTTCCAATTTGGCAGCAGTAAACCGGCAGCGGCCATCAGCAAAACATGAGGTTGTGTTCCACTCTGTCACGCCTCGACAGCCAATCATGAGGCTGTGCTCCACTCTGTCACGCATCGACAGCCAATCATGAGGCTGTGCTCCACTCTGTCACGCATCGACAGCCGATCATGAGGCTGTGCTCCACTCTGTCACGCCTCAACAGCCAATCATGAGGCTGTGCTCCACTCTGGCACGCATCGACAGCCAATCATGAGGCTGTGCTCCACTGTCACGCCTCAACAGCCAATCACAGAGCCCGAAACAAACTGCTTATTTTAATTGGGACTTATAATCCTTCAGAACAACGCAGCATTAATCTTGAAATGTTGAGTTGAATATGGAATAAAATACTTTTACATATAAAAGCCTCGTCAATTAAATTTAACAGTGTTCCAGACGAACAAAAGATTTTCCAGAGCCCCTGCTTATCTCATAGTAATCAAGGTCAAACTTGGAGCCAACGGTGAAGCCCCACACTAGCACGATTCAATCCCAGCATCATCGATACCCACTGCGTCATCACCAAAAAAAGGAATACGAGCGACTTTAAAACTAACGATAGATCAACCATCAACCCATTAACGACCAAATTCTTTCGGTTCTTGAACAAAATACTGCTGCAGTTTCTCTTAAATTACAGTGCACAAAACCCAGTATATTTGAACTCCCATTTAGAATATAAGAACGATGTGAGCGATTTCCTACCGTCCTTCATAAAGGATGTCGGTCGATAAAGGATAAATGTACACTCATGACGCTGGTCCGAGTGTCCATTAATAAGAGGCGGACACTAAATGTTGCCACACACACGCAGGCTTCATCAGAAGCTGTCCTGCGCGGCTCGGCAGCGTGACCGTGGAACCACACGGCGGAACGGGGCGATGGTTCCCAGACCCTACTCTTGAGTGGGTGCGCGCAACTCCTCTTGAGTGGGTGCGCGCAACTCCTCTTGAGTGGGTGCGCGCAACTCCTCTTGAGTGGGTGCGCGCAACTCCTCTTGAGTGGGTGCGCGCAACTCCTCTTGAGTGGGTGCGCGCAACTCCTCTTGAGTGGGTGCGCGCAACTCCTCTTGAGTGGGTGCGCGCAACTCCTCTTGAGTGGGTGCGCGCAACTCCTCTTGAGTGGGTGCGCGCAACTCCTCTTGAGTGGGTGCGCGTAATTCTTCTTGAGTGGGCGCGCGCAACTCCTCTTGAGTGGGTGCGCGCAACTCCTCTTGAGTGGGTGCGCGCAACTCCTCTTGAGTGGGTGCGCGCAACTCCTCTTGAGTGGGTGCGCGCAACTCCTCTTGAGTGGGTGCGCGCAACTCTTCTTGAGTGGGTGCGCGCAACTCCTCTTGAGTGGGTGCGCACAACTCCTCCTGAGTGGGTGCGCGCAACTCTTCCTGAGTGGGTGCGCGCAACTCTTCCTGAGTGGGTGCGCGCAACTCCTCCTGAGTGGGTGCGCGCAACTCCTCCTGAGTGGGTGCGCGCAACTCCTCCTGAGTGGGTGCGCGCAACTCCTCCTGAG
The DNA here is from genome assembly GCA_030386875.1 of Morinoia aosen. NCBI lineage: Eukaryota > Metazoa > Arthropoda > Malacostraca > Amphipoda > Talitridae > Morinoia > Morinoia aosen. The sequence continues at coordinate 27,418,997 of CM059566.1, forward strand.
TGGGTGCGCGCAACTCCTCCTGAGTGGGTGCGCGCAACTCCTCCTGAGTGGGTGCGCGCAACTCCTCCTGAGTGGGTGCGCGCAACTCCTCCTGAGTGGGTGCGCGCAACTCCTCCTGAGTGGGTGCGCGCAACTCCTCCTGAGTGGGTGCGCGCAACTCCTCTTGAGTGGGTGCGCGCAACTCCTCTTGAGTGGGTGCGCGTAACTCCTCTTGAGTGGGTGCGCAACCCCTCTGGAGTGGGTGCGCAACTTTTCTTGAGTGGATGCGCAACTCCTCTTGAGTGGATGCGCAACTCCTCTTGAGTGGATGCGCAACTCCTCTTGAGTGGGTGCGCAACTCCTCTTGAGTGGGTGCGCAACTCCTCTTGGGTGGGTGCGCAACTCCTCTTTGAGTGGGTGCGCAACTCCTCTGCGGGGCAGGAACACAACTTTTCTGTAGGCACTCAATTCTTCTTTAATAAAAATATTAATACTTTTACCATCAAGAACCAGCACCGCTGGCGATAAGGCTTTGATCACGCACCAAAAACCCTCTAGCTAAGAACGAGAATTTTGATCTGCAGCTTTTTGCGTCTTCTTTCCAACATCCCTTCCCATCATAAAACGGTGATTTCTCGTCCATAAGCCGGAGAGGGCCTTGCCGCGCACTGAGATGCCAAGTTTAGTCCCGGGACAGGTTTGCATTTACTGGACAATTATCAGACGTGGACTTGCCCCGAACACAACCGAAGCAAGACCAGCTTCAGTCAAACTGGACTTTGCTGGAGAGGAAGGTGCCAGCGGCGATAGAACCGCTCACTCATACTGAATAATCTCAGTCACCATCATTGGACCCGAGCATGCACCGCTGGAGGGTACACCATCGACACACTGCAGTGCCACGGCGCTAAGGTTATCATGGTAACACGTGTTGAGAAATGAATTTCAAGTGTTTTCACACACAGGACATTCGTAATGCAAGGTTCACATGGCTTAAGGATGGACCAAAATAATCGTAAAAATACTGATTACTTTGGAAATTTCTAGCTGGCTGTAAAACTAAGGTAAAAGTGATGTTGAGATGACACGTTATCGACACACTGCAGTGCCACGGCGCAATTAAAGGTTATATTTCCAATAGGTCGATTCTTAGGGAGTCTCACGCGTAAGATAAAAAGGAGAACCAACTTACAAATATACGTTTTTATTTATTTTTTATTTATTTCTTTTAATGGCAATTATAGGTTATCTTTGCATCACGTTCCCCGCGTATTGGGCCGCATGTGTCCCATTCGGTAAATTGCTGGCACACGTACTGGTATGAATGGATGACATTGCATGTTTTGCGTTCTTTTAAAAAATAGCGGTTATCATGCGAGGTGAAATGTGATCGTGCAATTGCATTCTCATATTTCATACGAGGGATAAAAATGTACTCGATAAGGAAAGTCGATTTTTCAATTTTGCTACTTACAACCTAACCGAACCAATCGTCAACAACCACAGAAACGCGGTGAACGTGTTAGCACGCGTTGGAAAATGAATTTCAAGTGTTTTCACTTACACAAGATATTCGTATCGAGAGCTCTAAGTCTAGTCACCCCCAGAAACAGTTAATGAATCTGGTACGGGAAGACACTGCTTCCACAAGGTTTTTTCAAATGAAATAAATGTACGAGGAGTTCGTGAGACTCGAACTCAGGACCAGAACTCAGAACCATCTGGGGGTGACTAGACTTTGAGCTCTCGATACATATGGGAATAAAATATATGTCAGGACAGTGCGCCTGCTTACACTGTGCCAAACATTGCTTTCGTTGGGCTTCGATCACCTTTTAGGGTGGTCGATAGCGCAGTCGATAGCGTGTTGGCGCGGTGATTTATGGTCCTGAGTTCGAGTCTCACGAACTTCTCGTACATTTAAGATATTCGTAATGCAAGAGTGTTTCACATGGTTCACATGGCTTAGGTGTGTACCAATATTATCGTAAAAACACTATTAAAGATACTTCCAGCTGGCTGTAAAACTAAGACAAAAGTGATATTAAGACTAAAAGATGCAGGAACAAAACGGATATAAAATGAACGTAAGTTTCAGAACGTTTTGGTTTGCAGGTTAGACCATAGCTTAAAATGAAGCAGCACCTCATTAATGAAGACTGTCATGCGTCACACGTAAATGAGTGATCGTTTTTACAAAAGAGGATACGGATGATATAGAACTCGCTGAAAGGACACTTGGATCTTCTGTACTAAAAGAGGAAACGAAAACGAATAAATCCGAGCAGTGCACGAAGTCAAATTATGGCACACGTCATCAGTACTAGCGAAGCTGAATCGCAATCAAGGATTTTCAGCAAAATTCAACGGCAGATGATACAGAACTTTTGAGTCACGTCCTAAACTCGCAGAGACTCTAAGAAATTATCCTTTCCGATACTTTTAGGTTGAAATGTGACTCCTTTATCTAAATGATGATCCGAATCGTTATCCACGTAAGAAGTCGTTTACAATATCATGCAGTAAATATTAAAAGAACAAGTAAAAAGTTGAAATTTCACATAAATACGAACTTGAAAACATCTGAAATGGTTGATATAACTAAATTCTAAGCTGCATTGATACAAGCGACCTCATAATTACATTCTGTCAAGTAAGTCTTTTGAAGACGTTAAAACTGTTATTTCTATTAGTATTGGATTAAATGACTTAAAATTTTCAGCACTAAGATTAAGATTCATAGTCGACTGCGATCAACCACCAAATCGGGCGAGCCTGAAATAGAAGGCTCGCAGTCGCTACATAAATGAATCACAACCAGAGGAAACAAATCAAGTCGACATAACAACTTGAGGCTGCACATGAAACGCTTCCTGTGACTATTCGGCATGCAATCCAATATCCAGGGGCTTTTGAAGCTCAAGGAAGGAAGACGCTAAACGATCTTCAATCCCGCGATTATCTGAAGACAATACGCGAACAGCATACAGCAGCTATCCAATTTTTGGGTTTTTTTGAAGCTTAACACGTTGACTGGTATGGGTTAAACTTTAGTTTAATATTAAACTTCAATTTAAGGTCTGCAGTCGGTGCCAATTTTATAAATAGCAAACATTAATTGGGTCCATTAATAATAAAAACATTTTAAAAGATAGTTAAAATTTACTCAAACGCCCCATCGATGGGTCGTATTGCAAGCAAAGTGTTGTAACGAAGGAAGACGATCGATCAAAGATCTTTAATCCCACTATTATCTGATTACATTAGGAGTGCAGTACATGGGTATTGCTGTCAGCCAAGAGGAAAACAGACGTTTCAGAAAGAGAAATGCAGCGGAAACTAAATTGACATTTGGACTGCGAACTGTGGAGAGGTGCATCTGTTTTGAGTCGCTTTATGAATCCAGCATGAGATTAAATTAGTTTAGGCCTCCCTAATCTGAACAACCCTAAGTCTACAAACACTGTTTACAGTATTAGCAATAGTCTATCTCTGATACACTCCTTCAAAAAAATTTTCTGAAACAATTCAGTGAAATACAGATTGATTTTCTATCAAAAAATATCAGGCCTACGACATGTTTCTAATATTTTTTATGATAATTAATCTGTATTTCACTTGATTATTCAAGTATTATTATTATTTGAATGAGTGTATCGCAGATTCGACACATCTGTGTCATAGTGCTCGTTGAACGTGACGTAAGAAAATCCTAATGCAAGAATCTAGGAAAGTTGAGTATCAGATTACTCGTACAATTCAAAGCGCGTGTGACTCGAGATCGTATAGTAAGAAAATCCCAATGCGAGAATCTAGGAAAATTCAGTATCAGACCTACTCGCACAATGCAAAGAGCGTGCGACTCGACTTGTGGATCATATCCCCATTTGAGGAGGGGGGAAAATTGATACCCCCGCCTGTCCCTCTAATTGGGGACCAGCACCATTAGTTAGAGAGGAGTTAATGGCCCTCTTCCTCCCCAATCCCTGGTCTCCCAAGTAGGCCAAAATTTTCTGGCCAAAATTCCTGACCAAAAAAATTTAACCGCAAATGGCCAAAATTGGCAAACTTGGCTTCTTCTAAACCGAATAACTCAGCATTTCTCAAACCTGCTGATAACCAAATGCTCAATGATTTTTATGGACAATTTTATCGAGAAGGTTGAATTCAGTAATTTTTGGCACGAAAAAGGGCCAATTTTCTCAACCTTGCCTATCCTCCTGATTACTGGGGGGTTTCGGGGGGAGAAGACGAAGAGGGAGAAGAAGTGCTGGGAAGGAGAAAGGGAGGGGGAGAAGGGGATAAAACCGGCGTCATCCTTCATTAAGTTGCAACACACCCCTCCTGCTTTTGTTGGTCTTGAAATCAGCGTGTTTGTGTTTGTTTAGAGAGGATCCGTCATCAATTTGACCACCACATTAAGCTTACGCAGGACAGCGCTCTTTGGCTCTTCTATTCGGTACAGTTTGTTGAAAGTTTTAGCATTAGCAGGTTGACTGCGACGTGAGCCATATTTCGACAATGAGAGAGTTTTCATCATGCTGCAAACCAACCAATAGTACCGAAATGAATTTTAAAAATTACTATATTTAAAATTTAATGAAAACGAGATCCAGTACATGTGTGGTATTTTCAACATTGCTTACTACAATTTACTTCAAATTTGAAATGAATCTTAAATTTTGGTCTAACCTGCCGCAATCAAAGTTTTAATTTAGTGTGTACGCATGTATGAACTATACTGTAGCACGAATATTGTTGTACGGATGGTACCAGCGAAGTAACATGTTAATGTAAGGAATACTGCTCTACTAATACTATATTATAGATTGTTAATGCAAGGCGATTCTTCATAGCGTCTCGAACCAACGCAAACAACGGAAGATTCTTTGCGAGTTCTGTTGTCAGCGATATCAAAATACGTTTACTTTAGCTGATTGATAATTTTTGCGTTTACTTTCCAAACGGCAAACCAAAAAATATTCAATGATTTCACAAACATCACCAAAAAACGGAAACACCAACAGCGCCACAAACACCAACAGCGCCACAAACACCAACAGCGCCACAAACACCAACAGCGCCACAAACACCAACAGCGCCACAAACACCAACAGCGCCACAAACACCAACAGCGCCACAAACACCAACAGCGCCACAAACACCAACAGCGCCACAAACACCAACAGCGCCACAAACACCAACAGCGACGCAAACACCAACAGCGCCACAAACACCAGCAGCGACACACGAAGCAGCTGTAGAGCAGCGTAATTTTCTGCAGCTGAACTCGGAAGAGTTTACAGCTGTTGCACCTTTGGATAAGCCCACACAGAAAATTTTTCAGCTTCTGCTGTTGCACAAACAACACCGTAATCGATGATTTAATCTTTCTTTGTGGATGAAAAATCTTCGACTACAAACAGAAAGCCTCGGTCATTCCATCAGAATACCATTTCAGTAGCCTTCAAAACGCCACCTCCTGCGAGTGAAGTGTTTCCACACATTCTAGCAAAGAAAGCTTTGTGAGCAACAGGTAGAGTTTCCAATAGACTGAGCAACCTAGTGTGTTGGTGCGAACTTTTTCCAATTGAGGAGAGAAATGAGATGGCTACTGGAGAATGAGATCAAAAAAGACCATTGGAAAGTCAGCAACCTCCCGCTTGGCCTTTCAAAAACAAGGGGCGATCATTGCATCACTTAAGAGTCGTAGCTCCTGACGTTTTTTCATTACAGTTAGATGAACTTATTCGACCTTTCTCAAGCCTATTTGAGTTTTCACCTATTTCCAAAAATTTAAAATTTCATTGCAGTTGGACGAACTTATACGACCTATCTCAAACCTCATCGAGCTTTTCCCGTATTTCCAAAAACTGAAAAAATTTCCATGAGGTTTCATCACTTATTTCTATTTAGGATCGGTAAACCCGAGCTATTCATTCAAATGTCGAGAACTTAAAAGGAATTTATTTATACCAATTTCTTTCGATCAGGCAGATTGATTTCGAACTTACTGATTTTAGAATTTTCGATTTCTTTTAAAGTAAGCGGTTATGGATCAAATAGTGCTTAAATCATAGAGGAAGTGTGCAACTTACAGGATGTTTTACAGTTGCTGCAACAATGGAATATTTTAAATCACTTCACTTATTATTTTTTGTTGGCAGGGAAAAAATATCATTTTTCTTGCCGAGTTTTCCGTTTAAGATTGGTAACGTCAGCATCGACTTTTTTTATTATACTTGATTTTAGAAGAGGGTGACCCGTCGTAAGAAAAAGATGAAAAACTTCAAAAACCTTTATTCATCTGAAATGAATTTTGCAGATCTATTCACATTTTCATTCAAGAGTTCCGAAAAGGTGTCGTCTATTGCGGCCGATGTTTCACCTTCGATATAGCTATTACAGAGAATTCATGTGTTTCCGTTGAAGATTAGATTGAATTCCAGTCTTAGGCTCCCTAACTGCACCAAAGGCGTTACAAAGAGAGGAAGGAAGACCCCATTTAGTATGGAGATAAATAAATACAGAATTTCTGCACAAGGTGCATAAAAAAATTGCGAAAAAAGTTTATGAAGCAAGATGAAAGTTGAAAAAAGTAGTTGGTTCTGAAAAACATGACAGCAGTGAACAAAAAAGATGGTCTTTAACACACCAAATATTCTTGCAGCAAAACGAGGGCCTACCTAACCCTCAGCCCGGAACCTCACATTTTTCCTCTCGGAATGCCAAATCCCATAATTACGACAGTTGTATCCCTCTGAAGGTGAAAATGAACCAACCTTCTGCATTTCTCAACAGTACAATATTGAATGCTTAAGTGCCTTCGACTGAAGAACAGACATCTGAAGCAGGTTTTCCAGAGCGCTTCCCTATTTTTTTTATTGTGTGATACATTAATGATCACATGAGTGGAGTGTTGTATATCATTTCAGCTGCCAAATGATGCAAACATTCCAACGACATTCATAGCCTGCCCGTGATTTATTAATGATCATTTTATGCTAAAATCTGGTAGCTGTTTCCATCCTATGGACATACATCGAACTGTATTTACATTGGATGATTAATCTGAACACACTGACTGCAACGAGAGCTATATTTTGTCTCTAAGGGAGTTTTCATTGTGCTGCTAACCTACGAATAATCACAAACTTAAGTTTAAAAAAACTGAACCAAAACTAAATGGAAACACAATCCAGGTAATGTTTCGTATTTTCAACATTGCTTACTACAATTAACTTTAAATTTTAATATTTAACTTCAGTTTTACCTGCCGCAGTCAAAGCGTCAACAACGGAGGGAAAGAGATCAGTTGGAATAGCTGCATGAACCAATCATTCAAAAGAGCCAGTCGGGTGGACTGCTATTGTTTTAAGCAATGACAAACGAGTTCAAAACAGGCGTTGGTCGCGATGCAGAGGGAGGCATATTTTCCTGCGAGTGCGGACGCAAACAAAAGGGCGTGAGTACGAACAAGTACAAGGCCTCTGAGGACTAACTGTTGCTTGGGAACTCGAGGAAAGCCGAGTGCAACAACACGGTCAGTGGGGTTTTAGCAATGATGTGATTCATAACTTGAATTAGAGTCCTCACTTCCCACGGTCAATGGCTTATTATATCCAATGTTTCTTACTCCATGTACAAGTTAGTATGAAATCTCAAAATTACGAGTACGGTGAAGTGAAAAATACAGTGAAAAATGTACGAGCTTACAGTATTGTATTCTCAGAACTCGCTTCATTTCTGCTTGAGGTGAAAAGCTGCTCGAAAAAAAAAGAAGACATGTAGATGAACCAACCTCCTCTTTTCTGTATGGCAACGTTCCTTCATAATGCGGACACCAGAAATCATCTCGATAACATGCAGCACTTTAAAAGGGAAAATTTAGCCAAAACACAAAAAGTAGGGAATTGCAAAAATATTTAGCAGAGTAATTGAAAACGGAGAGGTTTTTGCAAGCAACAAAACGAGCTTCCTGCAAACACCGCTGGGTTAGAGCTGCGTTATCTTATGTGGCAAAGTCGTTGGAAATAAACGGTTTTTCTTTATTTCTAGAACACGGAGATAGGTCACCACGCATGACAGTAGGCATGAGTCTTGCTGAGGTCATGATGCTACTAGAGATGCCCGACTTAGTATTTTGTACTATTTCGACTTTGAACTCTTACGTTTTCCCGAGCGAAAAGCACGGGAAATGTACTAAGAGTCACTACTCGAGGCAGAGATACTAAACAAGGAGAATCTATTTAAATTATTTGCGCCAGAGGCATGTGACTCAAGAAGGAGGCTTTGCGAAAGGCGCTGGACTAACGCCAGGAGGCTCTACTACGCGGGAGACGAAGAACCTGAAAAAATTGGCTCTATTCGAGGGTTTAAGCCGAGAACCTTCTGTAAGAGGCGTTATCCGAGGTGGGAAAAGACGAAAAACCTGCTGAGAGGAAACAGAGAACTTGTACCAAAAAGCGCTATTCGAGGTAGGATGCGGAGAACTTGCACTTGGAGGCCCTACATGAGGCGATAAAGGAGCTTCAAGAACCAAAAGGCGCTCTCTGAAGCGATAAACATAGAACCTACACCAGAAAGTACCCCCCAAAGTAGGAGCGATAAGAACCACGTCACTCTCCGAGGCAAGAAACGTAGAGCCTGCACCAAAAGACGCTATCCGATGCAGAAGCTACAAGAACCAAGATTAGAGACTCGAGACGATTCTTGGATACTATATGTATTATACTATACTATATTGTATTGTATACACTATATTCTACTATCACTATATTGTAGCTCCCCCGAAGCGAGAGCTTTGGTGCTAAAAAAACTAAGAGTCACTATCCGAGGCAGGAGCTACAAGAACTAAGGGTCACTATCCGAGGCGGGAGCTACGAGAACTAAGAATCACTATCCGAGGCGGGTGCTGCAAGAACTAAGAGTCACTATCCGAGGCGGGTGCTGCAAGAACTAAGAGTCACTATCCGAGGCGGGTGCTACAAGAACTAAGAATCACTATCCAGGCGGGTGCTACAAGAACTAAGAGTCACAATCCGAGGCGGGTGCTACAAGAACTAAGAGTCACAATCCGAGGCGGGTGCTACAAGAACTAAGAGTCACTATCTGTGGCTGGTGCTACAAGAACTAAGAGTCACTATCCGAGGCGGGTGCTGCAAGAACTAAGAGTCACTATCCGAGGCGGGCGCTAAAAGAACTAAGAGTCACCATCTGAGGTGGGTGCTACAAACAAGAACTAAGAGTAACTATCCGAGACGAGGAACATAGAACCTACACCAAAAGGCACTATCCGAGGCGAGAGCTACAAGAACCAAGAGATTAGCTACTCGAGGCAGGAGACTGAGGGAGGCTGCGAGTGGATAAGGCCGAGCGACCGACGGTGAGCGGGAGGCATTGACCGCCACCGCCGGAACTGACGATTTATCATCTCATGAACTTCTATTGTACTATTACTTTTACGCGCGGCGCGAAGGCTTAATTGTTGAGGTTTTCAAGTACACGCAATTAAACAAGCATCGTTAAAGAGACACGCAAGTGAATTTGCTTCTTCAATGCACGCAATTAAACACGCATCTTGAAATACACGCAATGAACTTGGTTTATGGAATTTGGAATACGTTATTGAACTTGGTTATTAAAAGATAAGCAATTGAACTTGGTACTTAAAAGATACGCAATTGAACTTGGTTCTTAAAAGATACGGAATTGAACTTGGTTCTTAAAAGATACGGAATTGAACTTGGTTCTTAGAAAATACGCAATTGAACTTGGTTCTTAAAAGATACGCAATTGAATTTGGTTCTTAAAAGATACGCAATTGAACTTGGTTCTTAAAAGATACGCAATTGAACTTGGTTCTTAAAAGATACGCAATTGAACTTGGTTCTTAAAAGATACGCAATTGAACTTGGTTCTTAAAAGATACGCAATTGAACTTGGTTCTTAAAAGATACGCGATTGAGCTTTTTTGTTAAAACACTCAAACATGCTTCTCTAAAGATACAAAATTAATCATGATTCTAAAAATACGTAATTAAACATGCATTGGAACATAGTTACATTTCATTACATTTTAACTAAGGTTGACCACGTATCTACTAGTTGAATAAAGTATTCCATGAAATGAACAGTTTCAGCATCACTTTTGCATCTTGTAAAGAGCCTCCTTGCTTAGATGCAATAGCTAAACCGTTCTCAATTCGAGATTGTGCACCGAAACCGCTTCATATAATTAATAATAATGCATAAAATGTGGGGCAATACAAAACCTATTCCTGAGCTTTATAACGACGCAATACCTTTTTCAAACTCGAAATTGGTAAAATAACTGTTCCGAAGCCCATAAAAGTGTAGAAGCAGTATAAATAATTATGACAGTAGAAAGCAGTTGCGTAATCATAATAGTAAAGAAGCCATTTCAAAACCTATACCAACTCAAAAGCCATTTCAAACCTTCTAACAATTCATTAGCTGCTTCAAAACCTATTACACTACAAATTTAATTTCAATTCCCACATCGGTAGAAAAATTTTGGTAAAATCTACAACAGTATCAAAACCTGTTTCAATTCCTAGAATAGTGGGCGAGCAGCAGGAGACGAAATAAAGGTGTAAAAGTTGTAGCAAATCCAGAAAAACATCAAAACTGTTGCAAAACTTATAAGAGTATACAAAAACTTATATTAGTACAAAAGCTTTCGCCGAAAGTACGTCAATGCGATAGCTGTTTCATCACCCGTACTAGTACGAAGCAGTTGCGAAACATATAACAGTGCATAGCTGTTGCAAAACCAGTAGCACTCTTGGAACAAAAGCTGTTCCGAAACTAAATTCTACAAAAGCTCTTCCAAAACTATCACGGTAAAAAGCTATTGCAAAATCAAGAACAGCCCATAAGCTGTTTTGGAAGCATCTCCGCGCAGAATCTAGCAGATAGCAACAGGATCAGTAACTTCGAATATTACAATTGAAAATAAAATTATATTCCACGCTCTCCACGTGTGTTTTCACAGACAAATCTTTCGACAATATGAAGCTTCAGTTTCTTCTGTCGAGCGAATAAAAACAGCTCTCGAGTAGCAAATTTTGCGTGTGGAGCTTCAAGTCTGCCAATCATGGACATCATTATACCAGGGCTGAATTTTTTAACTAATTCGATCATCGTATGGTACAGCTAGCACGGCATAAGCTCTGCTAGGTGGACGCTAATACTCTACTTCCTACAGAACATTGCGCAGCAGCCAAGTTCATTCAAACGAGCGTGCGCTTTTCGCTGTACCGACGCGAATTGTTCGAAAATCCGGCACCAGTTCCAGGACGCAGCAACGGAACCGAAAGAAATACTCGAGGCGTTCAGGCAGAGTACAGTTGTGGAGTAGAGCTGAACAGAGTTCGACATGCGGCCACGCCCGCAGAGCTGCAGGGCCTGCACGCAGCTGTAGTTATGGCTGCACTTCTAAGTTGCTACAGCTTGGTAAAGGCGAAAGAGCCTGGATGCTAGTGTGGCTTAGTTACGAGCAAATGTGCTATGGCTGTGCGAAAGGCTGGGGCGAAGGATGGTACAGAAGAGCTTTGGCTTCCTTACGAACCTATGCTACTGAGCTAATGGGTTGATACTGTTGTGCTTATCAGTTGCTACGGCTAAACATGCGAGTTGCTACAGCTTAGCAAAGGCAAAGGAGCTTTGGTGCTTACTTACAATCTACTGCAATGCACTTTTGAGTTGCTACAGCTTAGCAAAAGGCTGTCACAGAAGAGATTTGGTGCCAGTTTGGGTTACTTACGAGCCACTGCAACTAGCTGTGCATACGGGGTGCTACAGCTTAGTGTTGGGCTGGTACAGCTGAGCATTGATGCTAGTTTGACTTGTGGACCACAGCTGTTGTGTTTGAGGGCTGCTACGGCAGTGTATATCAACTGCTATGGCTGTGCATTTCAGTTGATACGGCTGTGCTTATTAGTAGCTATGGCTGTGCTCATCAATTGCTACGACTGTGCGAAAGGCTGATGCAGCCAAGCTTTGGTGCTACTTTGAGTTACTTCCAGGCCCCAGTGGTTGAGATCACATGCTGCCACAGCTGTGCTTATGAGTTGCTAAGGCTGAACTAATGGACTAATGGTCGTATTTCGACGGTAATTATGGGTTTCAGAAGTCGTGCGTACGACCAATGTACACACAGTGTTTACAGGCTGTGATTTAGGCGAATATTAGGCAACACAACACATTTTGGATCAGCTGACCCCTATCAAGGAAGCCGTTCTGATATACGCAGGTCCGGAATTATTGACTATATTCCGCATGCGCAAGGTGACGCGGAAGGAGTCCGGAAAGGTGGATAATGAAGCACTGCACAACGAGTACCAATCACATGCAAGGGCGGCCTGATTTATGATGAGGCTCACAAAATTTAAAGGGAATGTAACTAGAGTTTTTGTTGTAGTTTCAGAGAGCGTATTTAAGCCGTCAATGCACCTAAACTCTTAAGCTCGCTTGCTGAACGTATAAAACCCGTGGAAAAGAACATTTCAAACGTCCGAACACATCTGAAATAGATACGCATGATCAAAAAAGATGATCAAAATAATATTCGATGCTCAAAACATCCGTGTTCATCATTAAAATAGTCTTTAGACTTGAAGTACATTTGTCAGCAGCACGTAGAAGACGCAAAAGTTTTCAAATCACAATGCAAAAAAGTTTCTTTCCCATGATTGGTCACAGGTAACTAACACCACTGATGCTCGGAATGACTAGACTGTAATAAAAAATTTGTTCCAACCGACTAATGGGAAACACAAATTATGTGCGAAAAAGGTGTGAAAAACGTACATCAATACAATTAGAAGAAAACTCAACTTCATTATGAAATTATTCCACCAGTAAATAAATAACGGGTTCAAAGCACTGGAAGCATCGTCGGTTGATTAAATTCGATATTCAAGGTTATCAATAACGAACTGTTCACGACTGCAAGCTTAAAAAAAGAACTGTCACAATTTGCCGCATCAACGGTTTTAGCAACCAGCGCGTCGCACTTCCACCCTCGACTGCGGCCGGCGATGCACTGAGAGCACAACCGCAAGACACAGCGGCCGAGAGAGCGTGACTGTGCCGGCAGCGTTGCGTCCGCACCTACAGGCGCCACTGAAGTGCGTCATACACAGTGCACATCACTCAGCACTTAATGTTTCAGCGCGTCGTGTTTCATATTTTACTCGCACGGTGAGATAGCTATTGAAAGGGGATGGAATCTCGTCCAATAGAGAAAATTACAAGCTCAATGTCAGATTTCTACTCCTTGTGTCTAGTGGAAGTGATTCGATTTGAAATTACATTTCAACAACGGTGAAACTGTTCAGGTTACAATAAATTATGAAGCGTGTTATGCAATTATTCTCGCATTACTAGTGTATCGATCATTTAATTAATATTAGGAGGCAGCTAGAAGTTCAGGCTTTTAATGGTAGCTAGAGTAAGAAATTGCAGAGTACAATAAAGAAATAGGATAAATTCTGCTTCTATTTTTAGTAGTCAAACCTTCGTGCAGTACAAATGGTAAATGATACTGAAAGATAATCAGTCTCTCGTACATAGGCACGCAATTCGTTAATGAGAAATAAAAATTCAAGAAAGCGTTGAGAAAATGTGGTTAAATATGTACTCTCATCTGAATACAAGAAATAAAATCAAACCTAAAACTGGAAAGTACATGGTCTGGCATTGCGTTGGCATAGATAAAGAATATCGAACGCAAAAAAAGTCCACCGCAAAAAAATGTATAAACGAAGACTTGGGCAGAACCATTGATTTGTGATACGCGCATACTAAATCAGTTGATGATGCGTTTGCTCTTTCCGTGCAAGAAAGAATGAAAAGAAAGAATTAACATCATGGCAGAAACGGAACAAAGCTAGAATATTAGCGGCAGAGTTCTTTTTTACTTGATAATTTTCAAGGAAGTCGCACTATTTAGAGCCTTAGCATTACCACAACGGCATGTTAGGTCATTTATGGAGTTTTCATATCGCTAGGAAAAGCGAAGTTATTCTATGCGAGCGAAGTGTAACAATACAAATATTAACATTTCCCATCTCAAAATTTCACAAGAGAAGTGGGACTCATTCAAAAGTTGGAAAAAATAATAATGCAGATTTAGGGGAAATGTTTTTTTTGAGCAGGGTGCAAACAAACGTTACAGATCATTTCAGAGAAACACTTCAAATACTTCAATAGAACATTAAGTGGTAAATACCGCTGTGCTTTGTTGAAAACGTTGAAGAGCAGGGACTACCAAACGAAGGAAAAGGGGGAAAGCAGTGGGATGGGGAAGTGGCTACGCCTATGGAAGGTGATGCAAATTTGCCAGAAAGTTTTCCCGGGCTAGCACTCTCAAATTTGGCTCAAAAAAATCCATCAACAGTATTCAGCACCTGGCCACTCAAATGAAAAATGGCTGATACGGTTACAAAACGTCAAGTTTGAGAAACTAAGCCAGATCAAAGGACAACTTGGCAAACCATGCACAAGGAACCCATCAGCTCTCACTGGAGTCAGATCGAGGCGGAGTCGGACGCGCTTCATCGATCCTGCGGCGGCGGTGATGGATTCTTCCACCCAGTTCTTCTTTCTAAGCTTTCTCCGTGCAATTGCTGCTGACTCCTTTAATTGAAGAGACATCAAAATACCTTCTGCAGGGTTGGGATTACCTTCAGTACTCGACGAGGCTCGCTGACAGGGCAAAGCTTGTTAGCGCGAGAGACGTATCGATTTGAAATTTAAGGCCCTTCACTATATTGCCATGTTACAACGGTATATTTTCCTTCATTAAAATGGGAAATAAAAATCGAAATGACATTTTTAACAGTGAAATGTACGCGTAAGATCGTTATTATTATTATTATTTATTGATTTAAGTTATATTTTATTAGTATGGTAAGCCAGAGTTCTTTTAGAGCGACACAGAAATTGTCTGTGATTGTCATTTCATTGTAAAGAACTTTCCCAGTCAGTAGCTAGACCGAATTTAGCAGCGGATATCATATTTAACCAACTGCACGTTATGTTGCAAGGAGTGTCAAAACATTTCATGTTACGTCTAGTGATCTACGTTGACATTATTTAATACGATACTTGACATCTTTAGCCATCTTGCCAGCATACGACCAGAAGATACAAAACATTGTAAAATCCCATAAAGCATGTGTAAAGATATCAATAATGAATTAAGCAGAACATTTAGGATTGTAAAACACCACTATTTGCATCAAAATGAAAAATAAGCCAACATCTCTCAGACGATGAGATCGCAGTGCCTTGTTGAGGCTACACACTTAGGATCGCTACTTGTTTTTCGTTGAAGTCTCCTTAAATATCTGTTGAATTGGTTGATGCCGAGCGTACGTTCAGAAGTATTATCAACCAAAGCCTTTTTTAACGATATATTTTTGACTAGCAGGGTCTGAATGAACGCATGGAAATTATTTAATTCCCATGAAATTGTAAAAAATCGACATGGGTTCTTTTCAGATTTTTGCGCTTTCTTCTTCTCATTCTTTTTTTACACTCGTTGAACTTAAAAATAGAATACTTTAGTGTAACGGAGGAATGTATTATTGTGTTCTTATTTATTGTTATTGAGGAATGTATTATTATTCATTGTGAATTTAAGGAAGCAATAAAAAAGTCTCCGAGAAAAGTATTTCCGGATAATCACCAAACACTACACGGGCTGCAATAGCAAGGCCGCGAGTCACACAGAGAAACGCTCGCTTGCCTGTCGATCTCGCTCGTGACAGTTACGAAAGTGAAATTTAAAAGGCCACAGAAATTCATCACGTTTAGCCAGTTTGCGCAATGTTGATCTTCAGAACAAAACGGCAGATTACACGAACGACAATTTTCCATGAGGAGCAAAAACTGAAGAGGTCTATTGGATGCGTGACCAACATTGATTGCTGGCCAATAGCCTGGATAATGTCGCTTCAGTAGATCAATTCTCATTGCCATTTAGAAAAGCTTTTCACTATTAGAAATGCATTTGTACATCGCAAAAACGTTAATTAATTGCTTCCCCCGCTTAGTGATTCAGCATCGCAGTAAAATTTTTGGGGCGATATTTTGCATTTCAGTAATCATAGAAGTAAATAAAGCTTTGTTGACGATCCATGCTAATTTCAAGCCGAACTTATCAGGATATTAGTATTGTAAGGCCTGTTGTTGCTGCTTCGGCCATTGAGTTCCGTTTTTTTTTGAAGTGGGAACTTTTTTTTAATTAAATTTACATTAGGACATATTACGATTACTGAACATTAAATGGCCTAGAATTGATATTTGAGGGCTAACTAAGGTAGGGCACTACAGTATTATTCTGTATTGTTCTTTTTCTTTTTTGTTTCATATAGCCTAGAATTTCTTACTGATCGCGCTTTTATGCTTGGGTTGAATTGATCACACTTTGTATTTTACAGAACTGACGATGGAGCCGGTCTCCGAACCGTTTTCAATTTATTTGTCTTCTGGAATAAAATAACTAACTTCACTAATATTTTTTCGCTTTCCATATTTTTTGGTTCGGAAAAGTTAGGCATGAATGGGCGATGTCCGATGGAAGTCGGTTGAGCTGAGAGAGACATGTGCAGTTTACGCCAACAGCTCAAGAGCAACGCGAGAGATTGAGAGCGATGCGGAGGGCGTGCCTGCGAAAGAATAGCAACGAGTCTCGATTGTCAGGTGACATCTCTTCAAGCTGCGCAAAAATAACTTTCACCACACGCGAGAAATCACGATGAGACGCAAGTTGAACGTAAATGCAACGATTTGTCATGGAAATATTAGAGGTTATAAAGGTAATCAAGTAATCTTGAACCTCATAACCGGAGCGGCAAATGGCATTGAATTGCAGGAAAAATGCGAGCAAGATTATAACGAGTATTGTAATTGAAGATTATTGGTCGTATTCCTTCATGCTGAGTTTAACATTGCCCGGAGATTTCTCAACCAGTTATTCGAATGATGGAAGTATAAAGTTGACAAATAAGTATTGAAGACGATCATACAGAATGTAGGTTACATAGAAGAGGGCTTTCTTTTTCTCCAGAAAGAGAAGCAGATCGAGGAAAGGCACTGCATACCCAACTACGAAACAACGCATAACTACCAGCAGCAAAATATTCCTTTGATTGAACGGTAATCTTACGCAGTCCACTATTTATGCATAAGTCTTCCAAAAAGTAAATTGGGTGGCACAACCAAAATGAGTACTATACTATAGAAGAGATGAGAAGTAAAGAATACGCGTTATAATAAAATATCGCAACAGAAACGAACCGATGGATGCGAGTTGTTATCAAAGAGACATACCTTCAGACATTTATCACAAACAGGAGCTAGAGTAGGAGTAAAAGATAAGAAACAATTTTCACACTGAAAATCGTCGATCATCAAACTTTCGTGTAAGTACCATTTTATTTTTCAAGTTTACGAAAGAAGCCGCTCGAGTCTTAACAGAACAGCAGGTAAGACCTACTTCTCGTTACCTTGTCCGAACGTCCGTTGAGTCATAAATGGCCCGCTTCGACGAATTCGAATGGCTCTCTTCGTTTAATTATACATTTCCAATCAGAGCTCAACTTTCACACTCGCTTCACAGCGAAGCAATAATTTCCTCAGAAATGCACGGTAGTACGCATTAATGATCCCATTTTCGTACGTTTACCGAAAGACGTATTTATTGATGCATTTTACGACAACTTTCATCACTTCATATTTCATGGCAAAATTTCCTCGAAAAACAGTGGAAAAATAATCTAGTTAATTTCACAAAAACTTCTAGCGGGATTCAAAGTTTCATCTGACGTGAGTTGTAAAATAAACAGAAAGAACTTTAAAGCCACACGTAAACCTCAATCACAGATCAAAACTAACATAAGCGAACCCTGTCGTCACGGCTAACGGCGCAAATTAGAAGTGCTATGCATGTGTGAAATAAATTTGATCATGGCAACCAATATCAACAGCTCGAGGGACACGAAAGCGAATCTATACTGTTATTACTGACCTCCTCCACGAAATCGAAGGTTTCTCATTGAATTAACCGAACGCACCTGAGCTACGAAAGAGAGATTTTAGCAATCGGACTTCGATTAAAGTGGTTTCGATCCGCATCGGGAATATAAAGGCTACTCAAACATCCACAAAATGACCTCAAGCTCATTAGTTCTGAAGGCCCGACGCGAGCAGTGCTGGGTTGTGCGTGCAAGACCAGTTCTCAGGAGCGTTAGCGCGATTGCGCAACAAATGATGGCATGCTCTGCAAAGTACAAGCATATGGAGGCCGTGACGGCTCGACTGTCGGACCGGAACACACGTTACTGTCGTTCCTGTGTACTTGGAGCCGGATTTCTTTTTACTTTATGCTGTCGTGACAGGACAGCCGGTCCTGAAAGTTTACTGATTGACATTTTAGATCGAGGGTCAGAAATCGTTGGGTTTGAGGCGTTTTTGAAGATCATTTGAAAAAAATTATGTGAACTGTTGTTCACTTTTACCTTTTATTAGAGCTGTTGATCAAAGTTGAGATTTTGGTCCTGAAAGAAAAAAACTACACGTGTTTAAGCCAACTCAGCTGGGGAACTTTCGCTGGCCTCTGTACCTCTTTGACTACGTAAAACACTTGAAAATCTCACTTCCGATCCCGACGTACGATTAAGTCACCGATACAGGTTTCAATTATCTGAAAAAATGAGAGTTTTGCTTTTCATGAAGACGACTGCTTCACAATGGTGCATGGTCTGACACGCAATTTTACCTACACTCGGCACATGCTGCACTGACAACGGACCGTGTATTCAGAGATATCTAACTTACATCCACTGGTTAATTTGGTACACATGACCAAAAACTCAGGTTTCTGTATCGCGTTGAAGAGAAAACTAGAAATTTTGAGCATTCAATGGATGAAAATTTAATAATATTAAAAATGTTAACGATGAGCTCAAAACATGAACGGCGTCTGTTGGTTCCAAAGTAGAAGATGCTTCATCTATTTGAAGAAAAAATTCTACTGCGTACGTAAGTAGAAGTGTATTCAATACTTGCATTGAAAAATCGCATTCGAAATGCTCGCATTCGTAGGAAGTGAACTAGAACGTTCGTTTTAGAAATAAATCGTACTAAAAATCTTTCGAAGAAATGGCTCACCCGAACACATGGCTAGTTCGATAAAAAAAATGGCTCCTTCGGTTAAAAAATGGCTCGCTCGATAAAAAATAGGTCGCCCGATAAAAAATAGTACGCTCGATTAAAAATAGCCCGCTCGATTAAAAATAGCCCGCTCGATAAAAAAATAGCCCGCCCGATAAAAAATAGCCCGCTCGATAAAAAATAGCCCGCTCGATAAAAAATAGCCCGCTCGATAAAAAATAGCCCGCTCGATAAAAAATAGCCCGCTCGATAAAAAATAGCCCGCTCGATAAAAAATAGCCCGCTCGATAAAAAATAGCCCGCTCGATAAAAAATAGCCCGCTCGATAAAAAATAGCCCGCTCGATAAAAAATAGCCCGCTCGATAAAAAATAGCCCGCTCGATAAAAAATAGCCCGCTCGATAAAAAATAGCCCGCTCGATAAAAAAATAGCCCGCTCGATAAAAAATAGCCCGCTCGATAAAAAATAGCCCGCTCGATAAAAAATAGCCCGCTCGATAAAAAATAGCCCGCTCGATAAAAAATAGCTCGCTCGATCAAATAGCTCGCTCGATCAAATAGCTCGCTCGATCAAATAGCTCGCTCGATCAAATAGCTCGCTCGATCAAATAGCTCGCTCGATCAAATAGCTCGCTCGATCAAATAGCTCGCTCGATCAAATAGCTCGCTCGATCAGATAGCTCGCTCGATCAAATAGCTCGCTCGATCAAATAGCTCGCTCGATAAACTAACTCGCTCGATAAAATAACTCGCTCGATAGAATAACTCGCTCGATAAAATAACTCGCTCGATAAAATAACTCGCTCGATAAAATAACTCGCTCGATAAAATAACTCGCTCGATAAAATAACTCGCTCGATAAAATAACTCGCTCGATAAAATAACTCGCTCGATAAAATAACTCGCTCGATAAAATAACTCGCTCGATAAAATAACTCGCTCGATAAAATAACTCGCTCGATAAAATAACTCGCTCGATAAAATAACTCGCTCGATAAAATAACTCGCTCGATAAAATAACTCGCTCGATAAAATAACTCGCTCGATAAAATAACTCGCTCGATAAAATAACTCGCTCGATAAAATAACTCGCTCGATAAAATAACTCGCTCGATAAAATAACTCGCTCGATAAAATAACTCGCTCGATAAAATAACTCGCTCGATAAAATAACTCGCTCGATAAAATAACTCGCTCGATAAAATAACTCGCTCGATAAAATAACTCGCTCGATAAAATAAATCGCTCGATAAAATAACTTGCTCGATAAAATAGCTCGATCGATATTATTGCTCATTCGAGGGAATAGCTCGTTCGATGAAATAGCGCATTCGAAAAAGTGCGTCGGAAAAAGCACTTTTAAAAAATCGCGTTCGAATTGAGCGCATTCAAACACAGCGCGTTTGAAATACACGCTTTGCAAAGAAACTGTATTCGAGAAAACGAGTGTGAGACAAGCAACCCGATTGACAGAAACACGCGAAAGGCTTCACACGCATAAGATTACAATTCAGATGCTATGATTAGCGACTCAGATGCGCTTCTGCAAAAAAAAACCTTAGAGACACAACTTTGGCTAATGAGACGGGCATGACGTTATCAGGGATTTTGACTTACCTTGGACTCAGGAGACGATCACGTCATAACAGAACTTACCTTCTGTGTGTCTTTTGCTGGCCTCATAGAGAGGGCGGTGTAACTAAGCTACAAGTTTTGGAGCCTTTAATCGCAAATTCTATGTTTAAGATCCTGCACTCCAAGACCTACGTTCTAAACTGTCAAAAGTCCAAGTTCAAAACTGCAAGTTCTAGGATCTGAAATTATTGATGGCTTAAACTTCAGAATTCAAGGCTTCAACCTTCAAGTTTTCTTATTTATTCGTTGAAAGTGCAGAATTCTATGGTCAAGTTGAAATATGGAGTTATAAAAGTAAATATTTTGAATATTAAGCTCAAAGGTTTTCGTTCTGAACTTCAAATATTCCAAACTTAAGTTGGTAAATCTCTTGCTAGCCATATACGTTGAGGATTATAAGCAGCTCCGAAAATAATGATGCTGCAAACACAACATAAATGTGGCGAGCACATTAGGTGCGAAAATAAAAATGAAAAAAATATGTGCGGGCAAAACATGTATCAGTAAAATCATCATCGCAACGAAAATGGGTACTTTTTATTTTCTCTAATATCCTAATATGTTTTAATTAAGCTTCCGCACCAAATCAGATAAATATCTTTCCGTTGTACCTCATTGAAGAGATTTACGATCCTACGCTCCAACAATCAGCATTGATATCGACACTGAATTCAAATTCGGGAGACGTCTCAAACCGAGTAAAAGCCATAACAGAAGAAACGTCCAACAGCCGAATCAGGTGTT
The DNA here is from genome assembly GCA_030386875.1 of Morinoia aosen. Classification (NCBI taxonomy): domain Eukaryota; kingdom Metazoa; phylum Arthropoda; class Malacostraca; order Amphipoda; family Talitridae; genus Morinoia; species Morinoia aosen. The sequence continues at coordinate 27,440,561 of CM059566.1, forward strand.
CCATCAAGGCACTCCAAATGGCCACCTTAATTATTCGATTGAGGCACTTCAAATAGCCATGCTAATTGTGCAACTAAGGCTGCTCGCATTTAAGACGACTGAATGCATTTCTTACGACCGAACCAAGTGCGAGATCAACAGCCGAATCGGTTCAATTTTTTTTAAACAAATGACAGTGATAAGAAAAGTGAGAAAGAGCTTACGTTCACTGATTTTTCAGAGTGGTTTTTCGGGCAACGGCTAGCGATATTTTTTTCTTAATTTTTTTGAAACATTTAAAGTTTCTATTAATAATTTCCTTACACGATAGAACTCTTTTCTACGTATTTAAGAAAACATAAGATATATATGCTAGAAAGACCAAATATAAAAGATAAATCAAAGGTAATATGATTCATAGGTGAGTTCAACTGGAGATTCCTTGCTATCTAGAAAGCAGTATAAAGTGCACTGCATGATTGTCTCCGAGACCCTCAACTTTTTCAATTTCGAACACAGTTTATTTATCAACTAGTTTTCTGCGTTTCACATCACCATCACAGAAAGCAATGACCAACCCGATCGAAAATTAAGACCAAATCAGAGTACAACCCCCAGAAATCTAAGAAAAACGACGGTAATGATAAAAGAAAAATTAAAATAATTAAAAACAGGACATTAACACTTTGACTGCAACGTGCGCCGCTAGTGACCACGGAGGGGATTTTCATAATGCTGCTGACCGACCAGTGGTCACGATCTCAAGTTTCATAAATACTTAATCAGAGCTAAATGAAGGCCCGATCCACGTAATGTTTTTTTAAGCCTGCTGGCTACATTTGTCTTTAAATTCGAATTTAATTTATAACTTCAGTTGAACATATTGCATGAAACGTGTTAATATTTGGTATTTTTAAAATTGCTCACTACAATTGACTTTAAGTTTGAGTTGAATACCGAACTTTAGTTTAACTTATTGCGGTCAAAGTGTCTATGAAATACTATCTTGCGGCTGCGGTCAAAGTGTCTATGAAATACTATCTTGCGGCTGCGGTCAAAGTGTCTATGAAATACTATCTTGCGGCTGCGGTCAAAGTGTCTATGAAATACTATCTTGCGGCTGCGGTCAAAGTGTCTATGAAATACTATCTTGAGGCTGCAGTCAAAGTGGCATTGAAAAACTCACTTGAGGCTGAGCAGCGGAGGCGAACTGGCCGATCATGGCTGCGAGTGTTCGAGCGCGGGGAGTGTAGAGCACCAGTCGCTCGCTGGCGTGCAGGGCTCCGCTGTAGACTACCACGTGCAGAACGCCGGACCGCGGTGATTCCACCTCCTCGATGTCCTCCAGACTACGTAGACAAGCGCAAATGCAAAGTTAGCAAACCATTTCAGTCATATTTTCCACGGTATGCTGAGAATTTAACCTCATTCATCTGAGGCTCTGAACCTAACTGTCAACCCATCCAAACCTGAAGCCCTGAACCTAACCCTTAACCCTACCAGACCTGAGGCCCTGAACCTAACCCTCAACCCTACCAGACCTGAGCCCTGAACTCATCTGTTGAACGTTCAACTCCCCAAAGTCACTTAAAACACATGGAAGCCTACATTTACAACGGCTAATACTGAGGTTTGACCGATTGGTCGGTTAAAAATAAAAGATTGGTCGGTTATTAAAATTAACAGTTTGGTCGGTTATTAAAAATAAAAGATTGGCTATTTGTGATATTTTTTACCTATACTAGGCATAGTAACAAAGATTGGATACAGAGGTGCAGCGGCAGATCTGGTAATTACTGAAAAATCGGAACAGCGATCTGACAGGGTTCAACTGGAATTTTCGCTTATTAATTACACAGCATTCATAGTCATTGCAGCTTAAAATATTTTAATCCGGTAAGAATACATAAACAATTGTTCCTTCCCACATTTATCCTGAAAAAAATTGTACAAAATGCCATTTAATGCCCTCCAGAACACCCCACATAAACGTCTTGATCAAAATCCCCGGTTTTCGCTGCTTCGATTTTACATGCGAACCCAGCTCTCCTGACCTGTACTGGCTGGTGACGGAGAGCGACGTCCCTTCTTTTCGTGCCAGCCTCAAGCCCGAGTGAGAGACAGCAACCAGTTCGCCTTCTGACGCCCGTCTGCTGCCCTGAATGTCAAAAAAATAAAAAAAAATTATAAAAAAATAAAAAATTGGAAAAAATTAAAAAAATAAATAAATCAAGATAAATAAATTAAATAATGAAAAAATAAAATAATAATGATACTTAAGCCACAACTCATGAGCTCTAAAAATGAAAAATAACGAAAATTGACCTTCTGACGCTCAACTACTGAATTGAATGTCAAAAAAACTAATGAATGATTGAAATAAATTAAAAGTAAAAAATTAAATAACAATGATACTTTCCCCACAACTCATGAGCTCTAATAACAAAAATTATTCTGTTTGTAACCCAAAGCGTTACGTTCAGGGTCAGTTGAATTAGTCAAATGTTTATTTTCAGCAAAATCGACGTCGGTTGCAAATCCAACCTGAGAGAAAATTAGAGGAATGCTAACAAAGGCGAAGGGTGCTCAGTGAGATCAACGAAAGATTAATGAACATTTGAACAAATAGTAAATAACAAAAAAAGTATGTCATCCTTTAATTAAAGCACGGAATAAATAAATTTCAATGCAAAATTCTTGTACGGGAAGATTACCGTCCGAAATTTTCAACCAACTGGAATTAAATAATTAAAAAAAAGGCGTAAGGAACTCAACTACCAAAGTTGCGACAGTTATTCAGTTTGAGCACTATAAATTTTAAAAGAACTTTCTAACTTTCTAAGGATTAGATTATTAGCTGGTTTAAGCCTCCCTATCCGCAACCAAGGAGAACTTTCTAAGGATTCTGATGCATACCTAATTGACAATGTTCTTCCAATTTAAAAAAAATAATGTTCCAGAGAATTGCTTCATCTTTACAGCGCCATCCCTTTGGTAGAGCTTCGAAATCATTTTAAATTTTGACGTCGACACTCCACGCGTAAATAATAAGGCGACAGAACCTTACGCTGGCTTCTCAAGAACGCATAATACACATTTAGCTCACATACACAATTAATACTGCATTGGGTTACAAACAAACGAACTTTCGTTAAAAAAATAAAAAAATTCCATTCTAACAAAGACCTCGTTCACTTAAGAGATAACAATGATATTTTTCGAGATAACAATGCACTCTCATTCAACTTTATTCTAGTGCACATTAATCATGTGAAAAATGCTTGGAAGTAATTAGAAAACTGACTTTTTATTTAAAAGTTCACACATCTTGAATGGTTATGTTGACAAAGCGCTCATTCAATTTAGTCTTAAAATTCAAATAATACTTTCGTTTCATAATGCTTGTCATTTTTCATGCTCCCTTCGCAATGGAACCCGCCGGTGGTCAGTGATGGGATTTTCATAATGCTGCCGACCGACCTGCAGTCACTAACTCATTTTTATAAATCCTTAATGACAGCCAAATTAAGCCAGGGTCCAGTTCATGTTCGCCATTTTCAAAATATCTTACTAAAATTTGCTTCAAACTTGAATTGAACTTCAGTTTAGCCCACCGGAGGAAACGAGAAGTGTGGTAGATGTAGACTAAGGGAAGATCAAGATAGTGTGGTAGAAATAGACTCAGGGAAGATCAAGATAGTGTGGTAGAAATAGACTCAGGGAAGATCAAGGTAGCGTGGTAGATATAGACTCAGGGTAGATCAAGGTAGTGTGGTAGATATAGACTCAGGGTAGATCAAGGTAGTGTTGCAGATGTAGACTCGGGGAAGATCAAGATAGTGTGGTAGATATAGACTCAGGGTAGATCAAGGTAGTGTGGTAGATATAGACTCAGGGTAGATCAAGGTAGTGTGGTAGATATAGACCCAGGGTAGATCAAGGTAGTGTGGTATATGTAGACTCAGGGTAGATCAAGGTAGTGTGGTAGATATAGACTCAAGGTAGATCAAGATAGTGTGGTAGAAATAGACTCAGGGTAGATCAAGGTAGTGTGGTAGATATAGACTCAGGGTAGATCAAGGTAGTGTGGTAGATATAGACTCAGGGTAGATCAAGGTAGTGTGGTATATGTAGACTCAGGGAAGATAAAGGCAGAGTGGAGATGTAAACTCGAGGAATATCAAAGTACATAGTGTGGTAGATGTCGACTCACGGAGACGGGGTAGAGAGCTGAGAAGTAGAGTGGCCAAGACTTGGCCATCGCTAGCACTTCGTTGCGGACGGAGAGTGAGTGTTGGCCGGAGAGGCAATTGTTGGGGGTGATGCCGTGTGTGTCCAGGAGCTGAAAGAAAAGATGTTTTATTCCAATCAAGCCTGATACACATAACCTTGTACATTGGTTCTCCAAAGGCCTTATAGCTAACACCAGAACACAATGACGGTTACCCCCGGTCTAGCGGGTACCCATTTCCGACACTTGGGGAGACTGGAAGTTAACTTACTGGCTAGTGAAACAAATGATGCTTATGAAGAAATAGAGGGAAATAGGGGATATTAACGACACTAAGACTCTAACGATAAATACGAATCTAGGCGTACTAACGATTTTAACGAAAATAAGGGAAGCTTATGATATTTATGAATATAGAACAATAACAATGTTGAAAAAATAGGCTACTTACGAAATTTAGGAAAGTAGGGCACTGACGATATTAACAAAAGTATGAAACACAACCGATATTAACACAAATAGAGGCCACAAGCGATGTAAAGACAAAAATAGAGGATACCATCAATGTAAGGAAAAATGGACAAAACTATCGATGTAAATGAAATGAAATGTTACTTGAAATACGGAATAAATAAAAAAAGGCACGCTTAAAATCCCACTCATCCCTAACAGTTCCTCAACTCGCCCTCTCCATTTCTCACTCAGCCTCTCCATTTTCGCCTGCTTCATTTCTCACTCTCTCTCAACAGATCTTCCCTTCACCCTTTTCATTTCCCGTCACTCGCTCATCTCATTTCCAACCACCATCTTTATTTCCCACTCACTCGCCTCATTTCCCAATCACCCGTCCCATTTTCATCATCATCAGGTTTATTTCTAACTCACATTTCTTCTACTCACAGTCTTCATTGCCCGCCCACCCTCCTTATTTCCCCCTCACCCGCTTCATTTCCCCCTCACCCGCTTCATTTCCCCCTCACCCGCTTCATTTCCCCCCTCACCCGCTTCATTTCCCCCCTCACCCTCTTCATTTCCCCCCTCACCCTCTTCATTTCCCACTCACCCTCTTCATTTCCCACTCACCCTCTTCATTTCCCACTCACCCTCTTCATTTCCCACTCACCCTCTTCATTTCCCACTCACCCTCTTCATTTCCCACTCACCCTCTTCATTTCCCACTCACCCTCTTCATTTCCCACTCACCCTCTTCATTTCCCACTCACCCTCTCCATTTCCCACTCTCCCTCTCCATTTCCCACCCTCCCTCTTCGTTCCCCACTCACACTTTTCGTTCCCCACTCACACTCTTCGTTCCCCACTCACACTCTTCGTTCCCCACTCACTCTCTTCATTTCCCACTCACTCTCTTCATTTCCCACTCACTTGCTTCATTTCCCAATCACCCTTCGCATTTCCCCCTCACACTCTTCATTTCCCCTCACCCTCTACATTTTCCACTCACCCTCTTCATTTCCCACTCACCCTCTTCATTTCCCCCTCACACTCTTCATTTCCCCCTCACCCGCTTCATCTCAGCCCTGTGTGCAGGCAGCAGCCGGCAGGTGGAGCCACTGTAGGCGTCCACAACCACTTGGCAGAACACCAGCTGCAGCGCGTCGCCGGTGATCGTCTCGCCAGGGAAGAAAACCTGGAAAACACCAAAATTTTAACGCGTTGGTCGCGATGTGACCCGCCGGTGTACACGGAGGGAATTTTTATAATGCTGCTGACGGACCAGTAGTCACATACTCAATTTTTATGAATACTTTATTGAAACTAAATGGTGGCACGATCCAGTTCATGTGTGCTTTTTCCAAAATGGTTTACGGTAATCAGCTTTAAATTTGAGTTGAATCTTGAACTTCAGTTTAACGGAATTGGCGAAACGAAGTGGAGCGTATGAAAGGGAGTATGGAAAATAAAATTCTGTATACGAAATGAAACAAAAAGGGGCTGACGAAATAGAAGCAATTGTTAACAAAACAATAGATTGTCTTCAAAGTAAAAAGAACCTAAACCCATTGTAATATTAAAACCAACTCATTTGAAAAAACAACATTACTAGTCGCTCAAATCCCGTCATTGACTCCAGAAGAGAATCGATGGCTCACCTCCTTCCTGATATTGAGACGCCACGGTAGTTTGGAGTAGGTCAAGTGATGCCCAGGTGGTGGAGGCAGCAGCTGGCTCGTGGTCTCCCTGACCAGGTGTTGGCTGCCAGGTGGCTGGGGAGCGCCGCGGTCCACCGACGGCAGAAACTCCGCCGACTCCTCCACTGTGGAGGAAATGGAAATGGATAGGTGGCTTAACATGACGGCGGGAGCATTGGTCTGTGGGGCCGGAGGCTAGACGTGACTGTGGTAGCATTGATACCCAGGGGTGTAAGACGTGACTGTGGTAGGATTGGTACGCATCGGTGTTAGATGTGACTTTGGTAGGATTGGTACGCATCGGTGTTAGATGTGACTTTGGTAGGATTGGTACGCATCGGTGTTAGATGTGACTTTGGTAGGATTGGTACGCATCGGTGTTAGATGTGACTTTGGTAGGATTGGTACGCATCGGTATTAAATGTGACTGTGGTAGGATTGGTACGCATCGGTGTTAGATGTGACTGTGGTAGGATTGGTACACACCGGTGTTAGATGTGACTGTGGTAGGATTGGTGCGCATCGGTGTTAGATTTGACTGTGGTAGGATTGGTACGCATCGGTGTTAGATGTGACTGTGGTTGGATTGGTACGCAGAGGTATTAGATATGACTGTGGTATGTAGCATTGGTATGCATGGCAGGCGGGTAGTAAGATATGCTTTAGGGAGCATTGGTACGCAGGGCTAATGGGTGACTAAATATGACTTTGGTACTTAGCATTGGTACACAGAGCTGATGGGTGACTAAATATGACTGTGGTACTTAGCATTGGTACACAGGGCTGATAGAGAGCTAGACATGACTGAAGTAGGATTGGAATCTAGGGGTGGCGGGCAGCTAGATGTGATTTTGGTATGACTGGAGTAAATGTGCGAAGCTCTACAACAACGCACATTCACTCCAGAAGTAATACATTTTGCTCATTTTTCTCCGCTCACCAAATTGGACAAGTTTGAGATATCAGAAAATTATTTGCTACTTTTCTAAAATAACATGAATATTTTCGTAATGAAAACATTCGGCTACTTATACATGAAAACAAGCACATTTTCTTAAGCAAAACTTTGCATATCTTTTCATGGAAAAGAAGAGAGAGTTTTCTCATAAAAAACTTTTAGATATGCAGGGCAAAAAAAGTCAATCCACAGCGTCAAAACTCGACGTTAATTGAGAGAACGAGGAATCTCTGCATTTAATGTGCCATCCCCGACTTTGCACATAGAAAGTAAGATTGAAAAACGTTTGACACTGTAAACCAAAGTTCAACCCAGCAGATTATAATGCAACGGTCGAGCTTTACTCTAGTCGACACTCTAGTTACTCTCAATTGGAGAGCAAATATGCACAGTGTCCTAACCCGCAAAACACAGAATTCCAGGACACTCAAGTTAGAGGCGTGATGTTCATCGCAGGGTTGCCATACTGGTTTTCCTAGCCAAGTTAATAACTAGGAACTGAATTAGGAACTAGGCCACTCTGCCTGAGAGACATCTACGCCGCTATGAGGTGAAATTATCACTTAGTCCACTCTGTTAGTTTTGACCTCTGATTTGTGGGTTAGGACACTCAGCATATTTGCCCTCCAATTCAACATAGCAAGTAAGATCGACTTACGTTCGAACTGCTGCGGTTTATCCGTGCGCAGTGTGGAGAAAGAGCTGTGGCGGTCAGGCGGCCTGTAATTGGCTGCCTTGTGAGGGGACCTGAAGCCTCCCATTGGCTGGATGGATGGGGGCGGGGACCGGGGCTGTGGGATCGCTGCTGAACTTCCTGGAATGAAAAATAATTGTTCGATGATCACATAATCTTCATTACTACAACCGAAATTCCCAAAGTCTTTGGTTTTACCTGGTACTATAAAAATGTCAAAGGCTGAGCTACGAGGAATAAAAACAGTCTTCGGGATTTAGATAATTTTCATTGATACTTCGAAATTTCCTAGTCTCTGGAATTCTGATGATGTTGTAACTCTGCTGTCGACTAAACATAACTCTGTTATCCATTGGTGACGGCATAACTTTGCTATCGATTGAACGTAACATTTGATCCCGAGGTAGTATAGTAAAACATGGTTCAGTCGATTAGTCTCCTGAACCATGCGTAATTGGTTTAACGTGATCCATCCGGTTGAGGTTGGACCAAGTCTCCCAAGTCATTTTCTAAAAATGCATTTGAACCTCAATCGAATGCCCTGGAACATCAATTGAATGCACTGGAACATCAATTGAATGCCCTGGAACATCAATTGAATGCACTGGAACATCAATGAATGCCCTGGAACATCAATGAATGCCCTGGAACATCAATGAATGCCCTGGAACATCAATGAATGCCCTGGAACATCAATGAATGCCCTGGAACATCAATGAATGCCCTGGAACATCAATGAATGCCCTGGAACATCAATGAATGCCCTGGAACATCAATGAATGCCCTGGAACATCAATGAATGCCCTGGAACATCAATGAATGCCCTGGAACATCAATGAACGCCCTGGATCTTCAACTGAATGCACTGGAACCTCAATTGATTTTAAAAAACTCACCAACAGAGGAAGCGGATAGAAATGCATTGGAAACTCGATCAAAATGAAATAAGCACTCACCAAGTGAGGAAGAGAATTAGAACCTCAATCTTAAAGAAAAAAATCACTCAACAGCAAAGAAAGCGAATTAAAAACTCGATCGAAATGAAAAGAAGCCCTCACCAACGGAGGAAGTGGAAAGGGCAGGGGATGCAGGGCGGCGATTACCACCAAGCCCGGCCATGTTGGGCGGCGCTACCGGCGGTGGCGGGGCCTGGGCCGTGACCCGCTTCACAGAGTCCAGCGTGTCCCACTTGTCTCCCGCCAGCTGCTGCTGGAGCATGAGGCGGCGGTGGTCCTCCAGCTTCTTGGGCCCGCGCTTCAGCTCGCCGTTGGGGCCCGTCTTCATACCGGACTTTTGGCCTCTACACGACGTGAGAATGGATCAGTTTAAAATTATAAATTCGCTGAAAAAAGGAATCGGGGATCATGAATTTCAGCTCTACATGCTATTTACCGCACGATGTGAGTTTCGATTGGTTGAAAAAATTGAAAAAAATAGCCGAAGAAATGAATGCTATTCAGCTCTCCGTTGGGGCCCGTCTTCATGCCGGACTTTTGGCCTCTGGACGGTACGAGTTTGGATTGGTTAAAAATTTGCACAAATATCATTGTCGAAAAAATTAGTCTTATTTAGCTCTCCAGGCTACTTGAAAAGTAGCCGAAGAAATGAATTGGGGAACTTAAACTTCAGCTCTTTATGCTATTTGCTAAGCGGTGTGAGTTTGATGTTAAAAATTAAAAAAATAGCTTCAAAATGGATTGTGGAGCATGCATTTCAGCCCTCCATGCTATAAGGAAAAAATTATTGAACTAGTATCAAAATTTACAGAAAATTACAAGTAACCAATTCATAATTCAACACGTTGACTGTGACTGCAATGAATTAAACTGAAGTATTCAACTCAAATTTAAAGTTAAAAGTTGTTAGCAATTATATAAATACTAAACATTAACTGGGTCCATTAAATACAGTTAATTATGAAAGATTGTTAAAAATATTCCAACGACCCATCACTGGGTCGTATCACGAGGAGCGTGTTAAAAAAAATTAACAGAAAAAATGTTTTAAAACGGAAATTTCAGCTCCCCATGCTATTTAAGAAAAATATCTGAAAAAAGAATTAGGGACCATGAATTTTACCCCTATCCTTGTTATCCAGAGAAAATCATTGAACACTTCTCATAATTCACAGAAAATTTCACACCAACCCATTCATATTTAGACAAAATGAAGACCATGCCAACGCCACTGAGGCAGCACATCCCAAACTATCAAAACTACAGTCCTTCAACACTTTGACCGCAACGTGCGCCACCGGTAGCCACAGTGGCAATTTTCACACTGCTGCCGACCGACCGACCGGTAGTCAACAATTCAATTTTAATGAACAGTTAATCAAAGATAAACGAAGGCATGATTCAGTTGCTGTTTGCCATTTCCCACATGGCTTACTGCAGCTGACTTCAAATTTGAATTGACTATAGAGCTCCAGTTTAACTCATTGCGTTCAACGTGTTAAAAACCATGCTAACGCCCTTGAGGTAACACATCCAAAGCTACCGAAACAACTTCATAACAAACCTGTTAGGGTGCGTCGAAGTCAAAGCCTCAAGTTTAGCCTTCATTTCCCTGGAGATTTTCAACTTCCCGATTCCAGACCCCGACTTTTCCTCATCATTCGGTGACGAGTCCCACATATCGTGGCCGTTGGTGGCCGGATCCTCGATGACAGGATTGTCCCAAGAGTCCCGCCTTCTGCGTGGGGCCAATTCTTTGTTTGATGGGCCCGAATCAGAGGCCCGGGCCCGCATTTGCTGGGATCGGGAGTAGTTTATGCTGCTGCGGGAGATGCTCTTGAGAGGAGCGTCGAAGGCTCTCTCCACGCTCTCCGACTCGTCTATGTTTCCCTTCTTGTTCGAGTAGGACGCACGGAGGTGGGGCGCGTTGTTCCCTGCGCGAGAAACGTAGTAAAATATTATTTCCTGAATGAGTAACGCAGTAAAACATAGTTATTCTCCGCACGAATAACGCTATGAATTATCGCTATTTCCCACATGAGTGACGCAATAAAATATCGCCTCTTCATTAATTGGGCAGGAATCATTTCAAGAGTTCGGGGTCGAATATTCAACCTATACCTTGTGATAACGCCTCGGTTACTACGTGAAAATAATTATCTCAGTTTAATTAATGCAGCAAACTAGTGCACTGCTGATGTTAAATAAAATACCATCATGGCAAATAGCACCGTACTTAGATCAGCATAACAACATAATTTACAAGAGCTTGGGAGAAGCACCGCGTTTCAAGAGATCAGTCTGTGATGATAACACAGTTTTCATTCTCATAGGCGTCACTTGCTCCGCACACGTTCCGATCAGTCGCAGAGATTTCTAATTCAAAGCGTAACCATCTAGTCTTGCATCACGAATTAAACTGATATCAAAACTAATATGGTTTTAAGGATGTTTTATCAAGACTGATTAAAATCTTGGACATTGGCTTTTCAAATGCCTTATTACTAATACTAAAATGCAATGACGGTTACCCGGTTTAATCCGGTACTCATTTCCGGCACCTGGATGATGTGGGGAATTGTGGTTGAGTTCTTTCTTTTCCCAACGGGGAGAATCACCGGGCGGCACTGCCGGGATTCGAAATGGTTAATATCGCCGATTTTCAGTCTGCTCTTAAATCGTTTATCGAATATACTGTTGAATATAGTCCATATGACCTATATTGTAAAACAAAGCATCTAATTTCAAGTTCGTTATCTCATTGATCAGTCTAATGCAAAACTAGGTTAAGTGATTTAGGTTAAACATTATTGTACACCTTAGAATAACGTTGATGGTAGGATGCTCTAGAAGTCGCTGAACTTATTCGGGCCCACATGTAGCTATACTCAAATTTGACCATAGTACTAGACTTAAGAAGCATTCTACCTTGTATCACCTGTGGTAAACAAATTCTTCAAATTGTTTAAATTGAACTGCTGACCCTTCCCGTGAAGGGTGAGTGCTCTAAACCTCTCAGCCAGTGGGACTACGGATAGGTGCTTAGCTACTGTATGAAAAACTATAGAAGCTGGTACCCAAGCTATAAATATTTATTTCTCACATAGACAGAGCAAACAATTATGTTGAGTGACTAGGCTCAGCTGTTTATTTGGAAAGAGGCCATACGACACTGTAATAACAACATGGAGGAGGAAATTAAACTCCACAAGACACACTAGTAAATAGAAAACATATCAATGCTCCTCACGACACAGACACCATTCTATGTTGCTGTATCGTGTGAATATCCCGGCTTAGGAGAACGATACTACCCATGAACTGAGTAGACTTGATGGGGCATCCATTCTTTCTCAGGTCACGCAGCTTATCGGTAGTACATAGCAGGTTTAACAGGGCCTTCCTCCTTCCTTTACCCCTCAACTTACCTTACCGTTAGTGGCAGGCTTGGTGGGGCCTCCCCCCTTCCTCCACCACGCAACTTACCGTTAGTGGCAGGCTTGGTGGGGCCTCCCCCTTTCCTCCACCACGCAACTTATCGTTAGTGGCAGGCTTGGTGGGGCCTCCCCCCTTCCTCCACCACGCAACTTACCGTTAGTGGCAGGCTAGGTGGGGCCTCCCCCTTTCCTCCACCACGCAACTTATCGTTAGTGGCAGGCTTGGTGGGGCCTTCCCCTTCCTCCCCCACGCAACTTACCGTTAGTAGCAGGCTTGTTGGGGCCTCCCTCCTTCCTGGGGGACATCTCAGCGCTGTTGGGACCCGCCACTTCGAACTCCTCCCACTCGATGAGGCCGCTCTCGTCGTGACTGCGCTGAGCCTCACCCTGCGTGACGGGGGCCATCAAAGACTCGAAACCAACACTGAGCATCAAAAATTGTTGATGAACATCGAGGACCATCAACAGGAATTGAGAGCCACCAACAGGAATTGGGAATTGAAAGCCACCAACAGGAATTGAGAGCCACCAACAGGAATTGAGAACCACCAACAATAATTGAGAGCCGCCAACAATAATTGAGAGCCACCAACAATAATTGAGAACCAAGATTAAGCATAAAAAATAATTGATAAACATCAAAAATCATTGGTGAATATAAAAAATACTTGAAGAACGTCCAGATACATTGATGAACGTCAAATCTATTATAGGCAACAAGATTGATCAATGAGCATCAATAACCATAGCCCCATATTTTAAAATATGTTATTGAGAACATTTTATCTTCTATTTCAAGTGCCATTCTATTCTCCATGTATATTTTATACACTGTTCTATTCTCTATTTTATTCTGTATTTTACCCTAATCTATATTCTGATGAAAAAGATAGATCAGAACTGTCAATTATCTATTCTAGCCCTCAATTTTCCCTTTTCAATTCCAATTAAAAGATTAAGAAAGGACATTCTATTCTCTATCCAAAAATAGAGAATTGAATGGTTTATTCAATTTTTCCTAATTCTACGATGAAATCTGTTCAGTCCTATTCGTCTTCATTCTGAGGAAAGAACTGAATGAAACATTCTGTTTTCTAACCGAGCCCACTTTAACCCATTCTTGCATATTCTAAGGAAAACAGGCGGTAAAACGTTTATACTCTATTATACTTTGCTCTATTATATAATTTCGACACTGTAAGGTGCTGAGTAGTCCATTTTTTAGGCTGCTGTTCAAGTTCTTTGCAATCAAAAACACCAATCGCACACATTCATCAGAGTACTATCATAGATTCCACCAACCCTGCCATCGCTGTTCTTCTTGCTCTTCATTTTGAAGTGCATAAAAGAGGCGTCGACTTCCTCTTTAGGCGGCGGCCATCTCCACTTGCCAATCCTGACGGTTTTGGCGCGCTGGTATGGGTCCATGAATCCTGGTGACATGTCCTGAGCGCAAAATAATGTTAAACTTTGACCACGATTGGTAAAACTGAAGTTCAATATTCAACTCAAATTTTAAATCAGTTGTAATTAGCAATTCTGAAGATAGTAATTATTAACTGGATCATGCCCTTATTTACCTTTCATTAAATATTCATGATAATTGAGTTTGTGACTTGTAGGGTCGGTCAGCAGCATTATGAAAATCCCCTCCGTGGGCACCGGTGGCGAACAATGCGGTCAAAGTTTCAACATCCCCCCAACAAGTTTCAACATCCGGTCACTAAAAATATAGTTTTAATATCCTGGATACGAACACGAAAAATATGGTGTTCATGTTTTGGGTACGGACACAAAAAATTTTATAAAATGATTCAGACAAAAATGAGATTGAAATTCGAAAGCATTCAATTTTGCCAATGAAGGTTCTACTTTTCCTGCTCAACACTTTGATGTGAGCAGCCGGTGTACACGGAGGAAATTTTAATATTGCTGCAGACCAACCAGTAGTCACAAACTTAATTTTCCCAAATAATTAATCCCAACTAAATAAAGGCATGAACCAGTTAATGTTTGCTATTATCAAAATTGCTTATAAAAGTTGACTTTAAATTTGATTTGAATATTGAATTTCAGTTCAACCCATCACAGTCAACGTGTTGATGAACCTATCAAGATGAAAATAAACAGTTCAAAGAAGTCTAAACCTATTAATAAATAGAAGAAACAAAGCTTTAGTAACGATAGAATAGAATATATTAATAACTCTGACAAGCGAAGACTTGTTACACTAATAAGAGAGCTTTTCTCAATACTGTGTAGAAAAGATAAAAGCTCATACTGATACGGCCGATCAAAATTTGACTGATTTTTTACAAAAATTTGGGATTCTACAGGTTTTGAGGCGCTGAATATTATGAAATGTGTAATTTTTTCCATTAACAAGTTAACTGAACCATGTTCACGTAGTTCTAGATAAATCTTGTATGTAATAGAAATGAGAAATCTGTCAGTTAATTAAAATACATTCGGTTTTAGATAACATTCCAAGCATTAGGTAACATTTAGACCATTAAATATATCATTATCCAAGTGTTCTCATACGTTATACTGGAAACATAAAATTCTACTCATTATAATAATTGGTATGATCTGGTTTAAAACAAATACCAAACCGCCACCAAGCGTTCATGATTGTACTCTTTGCAGTTTGCGCAGTATGATTCGGGCTTTTGACGGTAGACGTAGGTAAAAATTAATGAACTAACGACTAGGACAGACACAAGAGTTCAGCCTACGATAGAACAGTCTTTTCAAGTCGTCCTTGTCGCAATAGTGACGTCATGGTATCAAATCAAAGCAGCGCACAGGTTACATCTTACAACACTGTAGCTCTAAATCTGGCTTCGCTATTGGTTTAACGACATGTCGCAAGGATGACTTCATCCAGGGATTTTGAAATGAAGCCTTCCAACTGGGTAGCCGAACAAAAGGTGCATTTTCTCCCAAAAGAAATAACTTTACCCTGTTCCCTCTACCATGGTCACGGTATAGAAAACAAGGTAGAGTCATTCAATGGGGGGAAATATACCTCTTTTTGTTCGGGTGGCCAATAGAACGGCCTCATTACAAACAAACTTTATGACGTCACCATTACGACATGTCGTTAGGCCAATAGTGGAGCCAGATTTGGGGCTCGCAGTGTTTCCAGATGCAATATGAGCGCTGCTGTTGGTTCGTTGCCCTGACGTAAGCACTGCCACACGGTCGACGAAAAAAAGACTGGTTTGACCTTACGCAGTTTCCTCTACCATAGTTAAAATGTATCTTACTCCTTGGTTGAGGTGTGTGGGCATGGGGGGCGGAGGGGGCACGTGCCCAGCCTGGTAGGACGGGGCATCCCTGCCGTTGTGGGCCCCTGGGGAGGCCAGGGTAGGTGGGGACCCTGGGGAGTGCGTGTCGTATGGGACCTGGAGAAGCGGGTAAGAAAAGTGAAATAAAGCAAAATTTTCACACGGAACTGAGAAGCACATAAAAACGTAATTAATCGAAATGTTCACTCGGAACTGAAAATCACGTGGAAATGTAATGAAGGAAACTTGATTAATTTTTATTGATCGTTTCAATTTTCATTCCCAGGAGGAAGTTATTGTACCGGGTTTCCAGTGTGTAGCCATAGAGGGAGGGTGCTCGCTCATTAAGCACGAGGCAATTGTTTCCTTGGGTAATTATGGTACTGGGACTTTGTTACATCGTGGTAGAATTGTACTGGGGAATTGCTACATTGAGGTGCTATTTAACTGGGAAATAATTACATTGGCAATCATTGTGGAGAGAAATCATCACATTAAGCAATTATTTCATTAGGAAATTGTAACATTGGGAAATTGTAACATTAGGAAATTGAAACATTAGGAAATTGTAATATTAGGAAAATGTAAGGTAAGGAAATTATCATACTGGGAAATTGTAACAGTGAAAAATTGTTACGCGGAGCAATTATGGTATGGGAGAATACGATAAATGGTCATATTACGGTATTAGTAGTGTGAGGAAGAGGGTATATGATTATGCTGGGGAATGAACTACCCGCCCAATATAGTTAGGAATGGTTGCATCGGGGTGATTATTATGATGGGGAATTGTCCCATGGGGGAATGCAGCACCACCCGGTATAGTGAGGAATGATTGAATGAGGTGTGTGACTCTGTTGAGGAATTGTTCCACTGGGAAATTGCAACACTGGGGAATTGTCCCATTGGGGAACTGCCCAATTGGAGAATGAAGTAACCACTCGATGTAATGAGGAATGGTTATGTTGGGGGCATGGTTATGTTGGGGGCATGGTTGTGTTGGGGGCATGGTTGTGTTGGGGGCATGGTTGTGTTGGGGGCATGGTTGTGTTGGGGGCATGGTTGTGTTGGGAGTATGGTTGTGTTGGGGGCATGGTTGTGTTGGGGGCATGGTTGTGTTGGGGGCATGGTTGTGTTGGGAGTATGGTTGTGTTGGGGGCATGGTTGTGTTGGGGGCATGGTTGTGTTGGGGGCATGGTTGTGTTGGGGGCATGGTTGTGTTGGGGGCATGGTTGTGTTGGGAGTATGGTTGTGTTGGGGGCATGGTTGTGTTGGGGGCATGGTTGTGTTGGGAGTATGGTTGTGTTGGGGGCATGGTTGTGTTGGGGGCATGGTTGTGTTGGGGGCATGGTTGTGTTGGGGGCATGGTTGTGTTGGGGGCATGGTTGTGTTGGGGGCATGGTTATGTTGGGGGCATGGTTGTGTTGGGGGCATGGTTGTGTTGGGGGCATGGTTGTGTTGGGGGCATGGTTGTGTTGGGGGCATGGTTGTGTTGGGGGCATGGTTGTGTTGGGAGTATGGTTGTGTTGGGGGCATGGTTGTGTTGGGAGTATGGTTGTGTTGGGGGCATGGTTGTGTTGGGGGCATGGTTGTGTTGGGGGCATGGTTGTGTTGGGAGTATGGTTGTGTTGG
This sequence comes from Morinoia aosen, assembly GCA_030386875.1. NCBI lineage: Eukaryota > Metazoa > Arthropoda > Malacostraca > Amphipoda > Talitridae > Morinoia > Morinoia aosen. The sequence continues at coordinate 27,457,891 of CM059566.1, forward strand.
GAGTATGGTTGTGTTGGGGGCATGGTTGTGTTGGGGGCATGGTTGTGTTGGGGGCATGGTTGTGTTGGGGGCATGGTTGTGTTGGGGGCATGGTTGTGTTGGGGGCATGGTTGTGTTGGGGGCATGGTTGTGTTGGGGGCATGGTTGTGTTGGGAGTATGGTTGTGTTGGGGGCATGGTTGTGTTGGGGGCATGGTTGTGTTGGGGGCATGGTTGTGTTGGGAGTATGGTTGTGTTGGGAGTATGGTTGTGTTGGGGGCATGGTTGTGTTGGGGGCATGGTTGTGTTGGGAGTATGGTTGTGTTGGGGGCATGGTTGTGTTGGGGGCATGGTTGTGTTGGGGGCATGGTTGTGTTGGGAGTATGGTTGTGTTGGGGGCATGGTTGTGTTGGGGGCATGGTTGTGTTGGGAGTATGGTTGTGTTGGGGGCATGGTTGTGTTGGGGGCATGGTTGTGTTGGGAGTATGGTTGTGTTGGGGGCATGGTTGTGTTGGGGGCATGGTTGTGTTGGGGGCATGGTTGTGTTGGGGGCATGGTTGTGTTGGGGGCATGGTTGTGTTGGGGGCATGGTTGTGTTGGGGGCATGGTTGTGTTGGGGGCATGGTTGTGTTGGGGGCATGGTTGTGTTGGGGGCATGGTTGTGTTGGGGGCATGGTTGTGTTGGGGGCATGGTTGTGTTGGGGGCATGGTTGTGTTGGGGGCATGGTTGTGTTGGGGGCATGGTTGTGTTGGGGGCATGGTTGTGTTGGGGGCATGGTTGTGTTGGGGGCATGGTTGTGTTGGGGGCATGGTTGTGTTGGGGGCATGGTTGTGTTGGGGGCATGGTTGTGTTGGGGGCATGGTTGTGTTGGGGGCATGGTTGTGTTGGGGGCATGGTTGTGTTGGGGGCATGGTTGTGTTGGGGGCATGGTTGTGTTGGGGGCATGGTTGTGTTGGGGGCATGGTTGTGTTGGGGGCATGGTTGTGTTGGGGGCATGGTTGTGTTGGGGGCATGGTTGTGTTGGGGGCATGGTTGTGTTGGGGGCATGGTTGTGTTGGGGGCATGGTTGTGTTGGGGGCATGGTTGTGTTGGGGGCATGGTTGTGTTGGGGGCATGGTTGTGTTGGGGGCATGGTTGTGTTGGGGGCATGGTTGTGTTGGGGGCATGGTTGTGTTGGGGGCATGGTTGTGTTGGGGGCATGGTTGTGTTGGGGGCATGGTTGTGTTGGGGGCATGGTTGTGTTGGGGGCATGGTTGTGTTGGGGGCATGGTTGTGTTGGGGGCATGGTTGTGTTGGGGGCATGGTTGTGTTGGGGGCATGGTTGTGTTGGGGGCATGGTTGTGTTGGGGGCATGGTTGTGTTGGGGGCATGGTTGTGTTGGGGGCATGGTTGTGTTGGGGGCATGGTTGTGTTGGGGGCATGGTTGTGTTGTGGGCATGGTTGTGTTGGGGGCATGGTTGTGTTGGGGGCATGGTTGTGTTGGGGGCATGGTTGTGTTGGGGGCATGGTTGTGTTGGGGGCATGGTTGTGTTGGGGGCATGGTTGTGTTGGGGGCATGGTTGTGTTGGGGGCATGGTTGTGTTGGGGGCATGGTTGTGTTGGGGGCATGGTTGTGTTGGGGGCATGGTTGTGTTGGGGGCATGGTTGTGTTGGGGGCATGGTTGTGTTGGGGGCATGGTTGTGTTGGGGGCATGGTTGTGTTGGGGGCATGGTTGTGTTGGGGGCATGGTTGTGTTGGGGGCATGGTTGTGTTGGGGGCATGGTTGTGTTGGGGGCATGGTTGTGTTGGGGGCATGGTTGTGTTGGGGGCATGGTTGTGTTGGGGGCATGGTTGTGTTGGGGGCATGGTTGTGTTGGGGGCATGGTTGTGTTGGGGGCATGGTTGTGTTGGGGGCATGGTTGTGTTGGAGGCATGGTTGTGTTGGGGGCATGGTTGTGTTGGGGGCATGGTTGTGTTGGGGGTATGGTTGTGTTGGGGGTATGGTTGTGTTGGGGGTATGGTTGTGTTGGGGGTATGGTTGTGTTGGGGGTATGGTTGTGTTGGGGGTATGGTTGTGTTGGGGGTATGGTTGTGTTGGGGGTATGGTTGTGTTGGGGGTATGGTTGTGTTGGGGGTATGGTTGTGTTGGGGGTATGGTTGTGTTGGGGGTATGGTTGTGTTGGGGGTATGGTTGTGTTGGGGGTATGGTTGTGTTGGGGGTACGGTTGTGTTGGGGGTACGGTTGTGTTGGGGGTACGGTTGTGTTGGGGGTACGGTTGTGTTGGGGGTACGGTTGTGTTGGGGGTACGGTTGTGTTGGGGGTACGGTTGTGTTGGGGGTACGGTTGTGTTGGGGGTACGGTTGTGTTGGGGGTACGGTTGTGTTGGGGGTACGGTTGTGTTGGGGGTACGGTTGTGTTGGGGGTACGGTTGTGTTGGGGGTACGGTTGTGTTGGGGGTACGGTTGTGTTGGGGGTACGGTTGTGTTGGGGGTACGGTTGTGTTGGGGGTACGGTTGTGTTGGGGGTACGGTTGTGTTGGGGGTACGGTTGTGTTGGGGGTACGGTTGTGTTGGGGGTACGGTTGTGTTGGGGGTACGGTTGTGTTGGGGGTACGGTTGTGTTGGGGGTATGGTTGTGTTGGGGGTATGGTTGTGTTGGGGGTATGGTTGTGTTGGGGGTATGGTTGTGTTGGGGGTATGGTTGTGTTGGGGGTATGGTTGTGTTGGGGGTATGGTTGTGTTGGGGGTATGGTTGTGTTGGGGGTATGGTTGTGTTGGGGGTATGGTTGTGTTGGGGGTATGGTTGTGTTGGGGGTATGGTTGTGTTGGGGGTATGGTTGTGTTGGGGGTATGGTTGTGTTGGGGGTATGGTTGTGTTGGGGGTATGGTTGTGTTGGGGGTATGGTTGTGTTGGGGGTATGGTTGTGTTGGGGGTATGGTTGTGTTGGGGGTATGGTTGTGTTGGGGGTATGGTTGTGTTGGGGGTATGGTTGTGTTGGGGGTATGGTTGTGTTCGGGGTATGGTTGTGTTGGGGGTATGGTTGTGTTGGGGGTATGGTTGTGTTCGGGGTATGGTTGTGTTCGGGGTATGGTTATGTTGGGGGTATGGTTGTGCTGAGAGCATGCTACATTAGAGAACATTCCCACTGGGGAGCACAACACCCACCCGGGCCCGGGTGCTGGAGGGGTGGGGGTAGCGGGGGTGTCCCTCCAGCTCGAGGTCGTGTAGGGGTGACGATGCTGCTGCTGCTCTCGAGAAGCTCAACCCTGGCAACACAGTATGGCAACTCATTATGGCAATTCATTATAGCAACATAGTATGGCAATTCATTATAGCAACATAGTATGGCAATTCATTATAGCAACATAGTATGGTAACATAGTATGGCAACATAGTATGGCAACATAGTATGGCAACATAGTATGGCAACATAGTATGGCAACATAGTATGGCAACATAGTATGGCAACACAGTATGGCAACACAGTATGGCAACATAGTATGGCAACATAGTATGGCAACATAGTATGGCAACATAGTATGGCAACATAGTATGGCAACATAGTATGACAACATAGTATGGCAACATAGTATGGCAACATAGTATGGCAACATAGTATGGCAACATAGTATGGCAACATAGTATGGCAACACAGTATGGCAACACAGTGTGGCAACACAGTGTGGCAACACAGTGTGGCAACACAGTGTGGCAACACAGTGTGGCAACACAGTGTGGCAACACAGTGTGGCAACACAGTATGGCAACACAGTATGGCAACACAGTATGGCAACACAGTATGGCAACACAGTATGGCAACACAGTATGGCAACACAGTATGGCAACACAGTATGGCAACACAGTGTGGCAACACAGTGTGGCAACACAGTGTGGCAACACAGTGTGGCAACACAGTATGGCAACACAGTATGGCAACACAGTATGGCAACACAGTATGGCAACACAGTATGGCAACACAGTATGGCAACACAGTATGGCAACACAGTATGGCAACACAGTATGGCAACACAGTATGGCAACACAGAATGGCCCCTTCAGTATGACAACATAGTATGGCAACACAATATAGCAACTCATGCACTTTATGGCAACATGTGTGCATTTTGGTAACGCATGCACTTATTTTCGAAAGCATTATGGGGAATCGAAAACCATAATTTTGTTTCCTGTGTTGTACAAAAAAACAAAATATTTTCTAGATCTTTGATTATTTATTTTTTTGTAATTACTCCACGTTTGTTATGTTCAAGAAAATTATTTTCCATTCCCTATACCCACATTCTTCGTCCTCCCGTACTTCCCATATCATCCCGCTCATCCCGCAGCCTCCAGTGGACATCATCCAACTGCCCTCTCAAGACAACCCCTCACTCCACTACCCCCACTAACCCCTCACCCCACTAACATTACCCTATGACCTCCTCAACCCATTGAATTCATCCCACTGATCTCTTCCCCAGCTTCTTCCAAATGCCCTCTTCAACCCACTGCCTCTAAATGATCCCCTCAGTCCATTAACCTCCTGCCCCCTCACCCCTCTACCACCTTGCTTCTTCCACCCCAGATGCCCCGTCACCCCACTGACCGGCGGGGAGAGCAGTGCCCACAGGCAGCAAGGGGGGTGGGGGTGACACAGTAACCCCGCCCCCCGCGAATGCTGAGGATGACGTCACGAGGTTGCCGGCCTTCTCGCTGCTCCACAGCTCCCCGCGCTCCGGCTCCTGGAAGCTCACCTGCAAGCAATAAAAAGTCAAGACCCTTGTGCGGAGTGGTCAGAGAGTTTCCCTACGGAGACGCGGGTTCAAGTCGCGGTGCGCGAATGATTGTTCATGAGGGATCTTCTTAACGCATAGTCAAGAAATTAGTTAGGAAGGAGGTACCTTATGCGGAGTGGTCAGAGAGTTTCCCTATGGAGACGCGGGTTCAATCGCTGTGCGGAAATGATTATTTATGAGGGATCTTTTAAGCGCATTGTCTAGAAATGAGTCAAGACGGGGGCCCTTATGCGGAGTGGTCTGAGAGTTTCCCTATGGAGACGCGGGTTCAAGTCGCGGTGCGAGAATGATTGTTTATGAGGAATCTTCTTAACGCATAGTCTAGAAATGAGTTAGGAAGGAAGTACCTTGTGCGAGGTGGTCTGAGAGTTTCCCCTATAGAAACTCGGGTTCAAGTTACTACGGGAAATGATAGTTTATGTGGGACTAGGGAATGGAGCCCTTGTGTGTAGTGGTTAGAGAACTTGCCGTATGGAGACTTTGATTGATGTTACGGTGCAAGAATGGTAGTTTACGAGAGATCTTAGAGTTACGGAGCAGTTATTGAGGGACAATAGCCAAAAATTAAAGAGTTAGGACGGGGCCCTTCTGCGCAGTGGTCGGAGAGTTTCCCCAATGGAGTTTAAGTTACGGCGAGGAGTAGTACTTAGAGCTTGCATTGCCAAAAAATAAAAAGGATTGAGGGGCCCTTGTGCGTAGTGGTCAAAGAGATTCAACACGGAGATCTGGGTTCAAGTTACGCCGCAAGAATGGTAGTTCAAGGAGGATCTAACTTAGAGCGTGCATGGCGTAAAAATCGTAAGCCCAATGAGAAGAGTGTAGTATGTTGAAGGGAATTACAAAGCCCATTACAACAGTCTGCCTCTATTTTGACCATCGAGTTCAGTCCTGCAGCGAGGCTATTAACTGCAAGAAATGCACCCTGTAACAAGCGTAATTAATTGTTCAACACATGACTAAAGCCAATGACTAGAGGTAAAACTTGAGGACTTGCAAGCTACAGCTAAACAACTTACTGCAGGACACGTGTTCTGCAGCTAGTAATAAAGCTGTCCTGCTGCGGCCTGCAGTTCGGAATTCATGCCAAAAAATCTGGGCTTCTAAATTGGGCAATTAATTCTCAATTATGAAGAATTAACTTCTTTATTAAGTAATTTTCATCAGTTAATGAACATGCAATCATTTTATATTATAATTATATAAAAAAAATTTTAGCCTCCCGCAACCACGACAAAGATGTTCCAAGAGAGGAAGGAGGAAGGCACCATTTAGTATGGAGTTTAGGGAATTCGGAATCTATGCACAAGATGCATAGAAACCATCATTTTATATCAAAAGCAAGTATATACCAATTGGCTGCGGTAGTAACTACGATTTTACGAACACACAAAACGAGAGGGGACACAAACAAAAATGACTTCAGGTTAAATTATTTCTGCATATACTTGCTCAGCGGAAGAAATTTCAAGTTTCTTTTTCAAGGAGTGCGTACAAATATTTAGAAATTTGATTTTTTCTGATATAGAATCTTAGACTTTGACATCTTTGACTACAAGAAATGAGTTTGACAAACAACAAAGGGTCTGGTAAGAGATATTTACGGGTACGTTATGAGGAGATTTCCAGCAGCCAGTGTTTACTAAAATTTCCGACACAAGGCGCAAGCTTGTGAAGTCATGCGCAAAATTTTCATGAAACAATAATATGAAATAAATTAACTCAAACATTTAACTTAATATTTGTTCACGAAGAATACAATGAGACCCAAATAAATAAAAAATCAATTTTGATTTTGAAGAACAAAAAAAAATAAAAAAAAGAGCCAAATACATTTCATTGAAAAAAGCTACATTTTCAGACAAAACATTCTATGATACTTCATAACTTTTGCAAGATACTAAAACGAGTAAAAACACCACAAAAAATGGCCCAATGTAACAATACATTGCTCGAAAAAACGTTGCTGGTTCGAAAAGATACCAACAGATTAATTGCTGAAAAATGCTTCTGGTTCGAAAAGATGAGAAAATCTTACAACAAATACACAAAAAAAGAACAGGGAAGAGGGAAATTCCAACAGCTTCAACCGACACAAAAATTAAAACAAAGTTTGCAATGAAAAAGAGAAGGAATTAGTTAGTCAAAACACCCACTTGGTAATTTATTTTGGTCAAAGGAAAGCGTTTGAAAAGCTAATGGAAAAAATGATTTATGTCTTCATTGGCCAGGCTTGAGAAGAACACGTGCGTGCTGACGTATTGATTGAGCTTTGTGACAATGGCTTTTGATGCCCTTGATGGCCGGTACATTTGATGGTAATCTCATCTGATGCACCAAATGAAGTTCCATGTGATGAACTCGATAGCCACTTGATGGCACTTGATGGTCGCTGCATTCAATGCACTTGATGGTAGCTGCATTCAATGCACTTGATGGTCGTTGCATTTGATGCGCTCTGTGGTCCCCATTTGAAATTCTGAGCCTTTTACAGAGCGTTTTCAGGCAGTTATAGGCCAAGAGATAGTCGTTTTCAAGCAGTAAATTAGCCCTTTTCGGTGCAAATGTCGCTTATTTTAAGCTCTGTTAAACGGGTATTTCTGGGCATCGAAACGGCTAAAGCAACGGCCATTTTGGGCTTCTCTACTACTTGAACGAGGCTAGAGGTTGTCGGAAAAGGCTTGAAAACGACTTTAAACGACCCGAATGAGCCCGAAAACAGTCATTGATTTGACCTATAAAAGGCCATTTGAATGAAGGGCATTTTTCAAGCCCTAATAGGCCAAGTATAGGTAGGAGTCGGTTTGAAGTCGTGATTTTTGGCCCTTTTGTGCCGTTTTGACCTTTCACGACTAATTTACTACCTGAAAAGGGCGATTATTTTCAATTGGGTTGTTTCATTTGTTGACCCCATAATATGAATCTCTCGATGCCTTTTGTATATGATGCCCTCGATGCCTTTTGTATATGATGCCCTCGATGCCTTTTGTATATGATGCCCTCGATGACCATGGCATTTGATGCCCTCGATGACCATGGCATTTGATGCCCTCGATGACCATGGCATTTGATGCCCTCGATGACCATGGCATTTGATGCCCTCGATGACCATGGCATTTGATGCCCTCGATGACCATGGCATTTGATGCCCTCGATGACCATTGCATTTGATGCCCTCGATGACCATGGCATTTGATGCCCTCGATGACCATGGCATTTGATGCCCTCGATGACCATGGCATTTGATGCCCTCGATGACCATGGCATTTTTGATGCCCTCGATGACCATGGCATTTTTGATGCCCTCGATGACCATGGCATTTTTGATGCCCTCGATGACCATGGCATTTGATGCCCTCGATGACCATGGCATTTGATGCCCTCGATGACCATGGCATTTGATGCCCTCGATGACCATGGCATTTGATGCCCTCGATGACCATGGAATTTGATGCCCTCGATGACCATGGCATTTGATGCCCTCGATGACCATGGCATTTGATGCCCTCGATGACCATGGCATTTGATGCCCTCGATGACCATGGCATTTGATGCCCTCGATGACCATTGCATTTGATGCACTCGATGTCCATTGCATTTGATGCCCTCGATGTCCATTGCATTTGATGCCCTCGATGAATAAAATATTTAACCCAATCTTGGAACCCTACAACGAAATTGCCATCCGACGATCAGCTGGATCCCAGACGGTCACGATCCCAGGTGGTCACGATCCCAGGTGGTCACGATCCCAGGTGGTCACGATCCCAGGTGGTCACGATCCCAGGTGGTCACGATCCCAGGTGGTCACGATCCCAGGTGGTCACGATCCCAGACGGTCACGATCCCAGACGGTCACGATCCCAGACGATCGCGATCCCAGACGATCGCGATCCCAGACGATCGCGATCCCAGACGATCGCGATCCCAGACGGTCGCGATCCCAGACGGTCGCGATCCCAGACGGTCGCGATCCCAGACGATCGCGATCCCAGACGGTCGCGATCCCAGACGGTCGCGATCCCAGACGGTCGCGATCCCAGACGGTCGCGATCCCAGACGGTCGCGATCCCAGACGGTCGCGATCCCAGACGGTCGCGATCCCAGACGGTCGCGATCCCAGACGGTCGCGATCCCAGACGGTCGCGATCCCAGACGGTCGCGATCCCAGACGGTCGCGATCCCAGACGGTCGCGATCCCAGACGGTCGCGATCCCAGACGGTCGCGATCCCAGACGGTCGCGATCCCAGACGGTCGCGATCCCAGACGGTCGCGATCCCAGACGGTCGCGATCCCAGACGGTCGCGATCCCAGACGGTCGCGATCCCAGACGGTCGCGATCCCAGACGGTCGCGATCCCAGACGGTCGCGATCCCAGACGGTCGCGATCCCAGACGGTCGCGATCCCAGACGGTCGCGATCCCAGACGGTCGCGATCCCAGACGGTCGCGATCCCAGACGGTCGCGATCCCAGACGGTCGCGATCCCAGACGGTCGCGATCCCAGACGGTCGCGATCCCAGACGGTCGCGATCCCAGACGGTCGCGATCCCAGACGGTCGCGATCCCAGACGGTCGCGATCCCAGACGGTCACGATCCCAGACGGTCACGATCCCAGGTGGTCACGATCCCAGGCGGTCACGATCCCAGGCGGTCACGATCCCAGGCGGTCACGATCCCAGGCGGTCACGATCCCAGGCGGTCACGATCCCAGGCGGTCACGATCCCAGACGGTCACGATCCCAGACGGTCACGATCCCAGACGGTCACGATCCCAGACGGTCACGATCCCAGACGGTCACGATCCCAGACGGTCACGATCCCACACGGTCACGATCCCAGACGGTCACGATCCCAGACGGTCACGATCCCAGACGGTCACGATCCCAGACGGTCACGATCCCAGACGGTCACGATCCCAGACGGTCACGATCCCAGACGGTCACGATCCCAGACGGTCACGATCCCTGACGGTCACGATCCCAGACGGTCACGATCCCAGACGGTCACGATCCCAGACGGTCACGATCCCTGACGGTCACGATCCCAGACGGTCACGATCCCAGACGGTCACGATCCCAGACGGTCACGATCCCAGACGGTCACGATCCCAGACGGTCACGATCCCAGACGGTCACGATTCCAGACGGTCACGATCCCAGACGGTCACGATCCCTGATGGTCACGATCCCAGACGGTCACGATCCCAGAAGGTCACGTTTTCTTCGGTATGGGTTGCCCACAAGCGTAGAGGGATGCTAAGAAAGTTTCGCAGCTGCTCGTTCACTATGTTCAGACTTCCAGTCATTGGATTTTCTTCTATAATAAGTACAATTAAATTGCAATAAATTTTTCACAATAACCATTCAAGGTAACTGTTCTCCAAAAAGAAATCAAAGAGAAAAGCATCACAAGAGACAATATGTTAAATAAACCGAAACAAGGGTGTTCATAAATGATTAGGGCATAGACATCTCGTGTTTGAGCTGTATACGTGGTTAAATAGGCGAGTGAAAAAAAGACCGGAACAAAACATAACTGAAATATGGACGAATGAGAGAACCATGCTACAGAAAGTTTGTAGGATCGAAGAGCAAAATCTGCGTTGGAAGAGCAAGCATTGATATTTTGGTTCAATAGGAAACAAAGGACAGCGACACTCAATGTTAGTAAATTGGCACATCCCAACCCATAAATGTAGTCCTTACTCCTGAAATTACACCGTAGAAAATAATTTTGATTATAACAGCTTTTCCAAAACTCGGAGAAATCAAGCACAAAAATATCCAGAGCCAGTAGCCAGATCACATCACGTGGTCACGCAAAAATAATGGAGTCGATATTTGGCCTTAATTAACGTAGTTCACTGAAAGGTTCAGTGTGGGAAAAAATCCTTGCTTTCGAGAAAAATGAACCTTATGAAACACTGCAAAGTACCCACCATGATATCCATCATTTTGAAAAAATGTCTGTATCTATTTTGTTCACCGGTTCTAAAATGTTCCCTAGATATACAAGTAGATTTACACCAATTGAACGAGGAAACAAGATAGGAAAGACAAATGCCGAAAGGGATCTGCATCGTACACCAAGGAGGTTCTGTACAAGAGAATGAAAGGGCCGTTGAAGGTGTTTTAACTGGTTAGGTCGCACTCCTCATCCCTTATAAGCTGTGTGGCAGGAGTAAGCGCACAACGAAGGGTCCGAGAACAGGGCGATACCTTGCTGGAGTTGCCGCCGGAGTCAGTCGAGGAGTTCGATATTTTCTTGCTTGAGAGCGAGTTGATGTTGACGCGTAGCTGTTTGGTCTGAACTGGGAACTCTTGAGGACGTAAACTGCCGCTGTTGAAGCCTTTGTTAGGGTGATGATGATGATGATTATGATGATTCGAATGCGGCCCATCACTGTCAGATGGGCTCATGAATTGCTGCTCTCTTGGTCCATTTCGAGTAGACCCAGTGCTTGGCTGGCTGCTGCTGGAAGACCTAGTCTTGAGCTTTGTGTTTACATGGATGGGCTTAAAAAGAGCTGCAGGGTCGCTTTGGTTGGGTGTCTCCACGTTTTGCTGAGGAGGAACAGCTTGTGGAACGATTCCACTAAGCGCAGTTGGATCGAGGTTTATGCCAGGACTAAAGCCTCCTCCAAAAGCCCCTCCGAGACCTGGCATCAGGGCTGAGGTTGGGAACCCCGAGGCTTGGGAGCCAATAGGCAGCCCACCTCCAGAAAGCGGTAGGAGTCCTCCAAGCACATTCAGTCCCAGGCTATTTTGCTGTTGCGGGAAAATGGTTTTTGAAACACAAAATATAGACAGCGCTCTTCTCTCACTCGAAAAATGAATTCTTAGGACATTCAAGAGTAATTTGGTCTGGGGGAGCCTTTCATATTTCTTTTTTTATTGAAATGAGAAAATAATCGTGACTCTCTACGCCAGGTTAACTAAAACATTGCGAAGACAGAAATGCTCATCGTCTCACAAGACTCAGGAAGTTTAGCTTTCCGGCTCCATTTTGGCTGGAGGTAAAATAAACAGCAAACTAACTAGGGGAAGTCAAATTCCTGTCAGAGAAAACGTCATCAAGTTCAAAGAGTGCAAACATCTAGAAGAAATGCGTCTTCATCACTGATGGAGTGACAGTACACACCAAGAGCTGCTTAAATTCAAATTTAATTTTCTAGACACCAAGTCATGCTGTGCAAGATCCTCGGAGTCATTCAATGGCCAAAATAATGCATCAACAACTCCGTTAGAGCCTTAGTTCATGCAAACAAGTTACTGATTACCACAAAACATGAAGCAAAACACCAGAAACACGTGCATCATTACGCAGAATTGACTCGACCTGCATGCACTAACACTTCACAATTGTGGCCTAGTGCAATTTGCCGCAGGCTGCTCAATCAAGATATAGAAGGCTCTATACCACCAAATTATGGAATCGTGAAGGGATTCTGATTGTTGGAAACTATCAGAGATCACAGCAACAGGTTTGTAGCAATGTAGATTCTAATTGAGACTTTCATACTGAAAAACACGGAGAAAGGTCAGGAGCTATGTAGGTAGAGACGAAAAAAATAAAAATAAAAAAATAAGTGAAAAAACGAAAACAAAAAACAGAGTGAATCGGTGAGAAATACTTTTTGATAAACTGAGTACGCGGGAAAGTAATGAAATTTACGGGGAAAAGGCCCCCCGCTATTGCTGATGGCCTCATGGAAAGTATATTCAAGAGTGATCTTAAGCAAACAAATTAAGCTACTAATTTTTTAAACGTTCCACCTTCCCATATAACGGTGAGGCGGAACCAGACAATTTCACTCCGCGAGGAGCTCTGAAAGCCTAACTGTTCATGAAGAAAAAAAGTTCCTAAAGAACGACCAATCACCAACTATGAGTCAGAAATGAGACATGAAGGTCAAAGCCAAGGCTGCATGTCTACTTCAGGGGTGAGATGCAGCACAAAAATATAAAATGGTCTCATACTTGAGAATGTCATAGAATTAGATGATGCAAAAGCAAGATTGACGGAAGAACTAGGACTTGAAGACGTATAATGACCACGAATAATCATCATTATTGTGTTATTTGGTTTACGACTCTCTAACCGCAATAAGTGAGCGTCGACAAAAAAGCGAAAAGTAGTGATTATTTATGATTGATCGCAGAAAATGAGGAATCTACAGGCAAGGTTTTCTCCAAGTTAGGAAACTCTACGCTCATAAGCTGCGAGTTATTGAAAAATAAGAAGAAAAAATGACGTAGAAGTAGCGGAGGAGGCATGAATGCTGTGAGAAGTCGATTGGCACGAAAATAGAAGTTCCAAAAGTTTTTTTCTAGCTAAGGTGCTCTAACAGCATCCCCTCAAGGTGCAAGTGCCTATAGCATTGAATAGACATCCCTATATGTTGAAAATAGCTCATGGATCTCAGCAACTGCAGCACACGACTGCACATCAATTAAAGAAGTTGCTGATAGCAAACTATGTAGAGTTCACTTTAAATCAGAGTCATGATAGAGTAGTAAAAAAAGACTGAACATGAGGAATGAGGATTTTTTTAACAACTTTCTTTCAATAATGAACTCATCCATTGTGTGATTTCTTTACTCAAATATCCTTTGCTCAAGGACCCCCTTTGCTCAAAGACCCCTTTGCTCAAAGACCCCTTTGCTCAAAGACCCCTTTGCTCAAAGACCCCTTTGCTCAAAGACCCCTTTGCTCAAAGACCCCTTTGCTCAAAGACCCCTTTGCTCAAAGACCCCTTTGCTCAAAGACCCCTTTGCTCAAAGACCCCTTTGCTCAAAGACCCCTTTGCTCAAAGACCCCTTTGCTCAAAGACCCCTTTATTTAAGGTATGCTTGGTCCTATACACAATTTGCTTGAAGGGATTTTAGTCTAAACACTCCTGAAAATCTTTTTGCTCTATAGTTCCTTAGCTCAAAGATCTCTTTCCTTGAGAATTCTTTGTCTTAGACAATTAACCTTTAGCCTAAACACGCCTGAAAACCTCTTCGCCCTATAGTTCCTGTCGCAGGACCCACTGAAAATGATCCTCCACCCACAGGCAGGTTAGGCGTGAGCAGCTGCTGCAGCGCTTGGTTCTGCGCCATCAGGTGCTGCTGGATTTGGATGTTCTGTGCCACAGCGGACTGGATGTACGCGCGCTGCAGGTTTTGCTGGTAGGCCATCAAGTTGGCGGGGTCTACCGCCGGGGTTTGAGGGGTCAGGCCAGGGAGCACCAAGCCTACGGAAAAATAATGCACGTTAGCACGGTAAATATGGTACATGAACTGTATTTCAACATGAGAGTGCGTCGGAAGAATGGGGCAAAAAATTACTGTCAGTAGTTGTGTAGCTCCCTAAAACTACATCAAAACCACTAAAAATTTGTCTGGTTATTCCATAGTGTCTCCTGAGAAGGAATTTCCAATTCTGTGAAGTATTTGAATAGCAACGAAAATGAGAGATTGCTACAGGAACATGGCATTCATTCGGCTCACCCAGGGCATTTTTCGGTTCAGACCAGGTCTAGAATATAACCAGTTCCACAATGAGAGCCATTTCAGAATCAGTCCTCTAATGGAATGAAAGCATTTCTAAAATAAAATCGGTTCCAGAGAATGGACCCTTCTATTATGAGAACAATTGTTTAATGAGAGTGCTTTTATCATGATCATGACAGTAGCTTAAGAATCGGAGCTGCTTTGGAAACGTAGTAGTGTTATAGACTTTTTCTAGAGAGTATTTCTGAATAAGAAGAGAGAGTCTAAAGATCTGTTCGAGGCGTGCCGTCTAGGAAGTATATAGGGAGAAACGGGTATGAGGCCATATACTGCTAGGAGAATAGAAGAGAGGAGTAGGTATGAGGAGTGACATACCTACATATAAGAGAGCAAAAGTGAGTGGGTTCGAAATCCAACACACCTCCTAGGGAAAAGGAAAGAGCAACATACCTTCATTGGAATGAAAGAGTGGGTATGAGGGGCAACATACCTCCTGGAGAATGGAGGGGAAGAACGGGTATGAGGCAACATATCTCCTGGGGAAAAGGCAGGAGCAACAAGCCTCCAGGGTAATAAAGGGTAAGAACAGGTTTAGAGTGCGACATACCTCGTGGGAATAAAAGAAAGGAGTGGGCATAAGAGTCAATACACCTCGAGGGGAATGAGAAAGAGTAACATACCTCCAAAGGAGTAGAGGGGAAGACTGTTGAGGGGTGACATACCTCCTGGAGGATAGAGGGGAAGAACGGGTATGAAAAACGACATGCCTCCAAGGAAATAGAAGAGATGAGTGGGCATGGGAAATGACATACCCCGTGGGGAATAAGAAAGTAGAATAGGTACGAGGGGTGACATACCTCCATGAGTCAATACACCTCCAAAGGAATAAGAAAGAGCAACATATCTCCAGGGGAGTAGAGGGGGAGAGTGTGAGGAGTGACACCTCCAGGGGAGTAGAGGGGAAGAGTGTGAGGAGTGACACCTCTAGAGGAGTAGAGGGGGAGAGTGTGAGGAGTGACATCTCCAGGGGGGTAGAGGGGGAGAGTGTGAGGAGTGACATATCTCCAGGGGAGTAGAGGGGAAGAGTGTGAGGGGTGACATATCTCCAGGGGAGTAGAGGGGAAGAGTGTGAGGGGTGACAAACCTCTGGGGAGTAGAGGGGAAGAGTGTTAAGGGGTGACATACCTCTAAGGGAGTAGAGGGGAAGAGTGTTGAGGAGTGACATACCTCCAGGGGAGTAGAGGGGAAGAGTGTTGAGGGGCATGAGGGATGGGGAGGCAGGTCCCATGCTGGAGGTCGTTGGGGTTCGCTGCTGATAGAAACCTCCTCCTGCGGCGGTCCCCTGGGTCTCCACCTCGGCTGCCCCAGCGCCTCCCCCTGGGGGTTGCGCGTACATTTAAGCAATGTAAACTATTTAAACAATTTAAACGATTTTAAAAATTTATTTACCTCAAATGATACACAAGTAGACAGTTTCTTAAGTGTAGTACAATGGACACATTTGAGTATAGCTACCTGCGGGCCCGAATAAGTTCAGTGACTTCTAGGGCATCCTACCACTAATGCTATTCTAAGGAATACAATTAAATTATTTTCTCGAGAGAAAAATGATTTTCTCGAGAAAAAAGTTATTTCACCAAAAGAAAAATTATCTCTCCAAAAGAAAAGTCATCTTTCCGAAAGAAAAGATATTTTCCCAAAAATATTTTTCCCGAAGAGAAGTAATTTTTCCCGAAGAAAAAGTATTTTTCCCAGAGAAAAGTTCTTTTTCCTGAAGAAAATTTGTATCTCCGTAAGAAATTTTTTTTCGAAAAAAGTTATTTGTGGAAACAAACTTTATTTGAGCTGAGTACTCAGAACGGACCTTTGATGGCTAGGGAGAGGGTGAGGGGGTCAGCGAGCCCCTGTAGAGACGGTGGCAGCGGCATGGCTGAATCGAGACCTGGCAGCAGGCACTCCGGAGGTGTAGCTCTAGTTTCCCTGGGGCGACAAACATCAAATGTAACGAAAATCAAAACATTAACACTCTGACTTCACTTGGTGAAACTTGAGTTCAGTATTAAACTGAAATTTACAATCAATTGTAGCGAGCAGTTTTGAAATTAACAAATGTTAAGTGGATCGTGCCAGCATTTACCTTCAATTAAGTATTTACGAAAATCAAGTTTATGACTACCGGTCGCTCAGCAGCATAATGAATATCCCCTCCGTGGCCACTGGTGGCTCACGTTGCGGTCAAAGTGTTAACCGCAATTGGTTAAACTAACCCATTGCAGTTAGTTATCGTCTTTTATTGTTGTAACTATCGACCACCGTCTATTTTGCATGACACTAGGTCATCACTCTCGTTGTTCTAATTTTCTGAATGCTTCCCAGAAAAGTTCACTTTTACTCAGTTTCATTTTTGATAATTTAGGAGAATTTAACATAATATTTTGCTCAAGACTGCGAAATTTGGTTGTTTAGGGGTAAAAGTTCAACATTCAACTCAAATTTAAAGTCGATTGAAGTTAATAATTTTGAAAATAGTCAATACTTACTGGATCGTATCTTCATTTAGCTTTGATCTAGTAATTAGGAAAATTGAGTTTATCACAACTGGTCGGTCAGCAGCATTATGAAAATTCGCTCCGTGTACCACCGATGGTTCACACGGAGGTTAACATGTTAACTTGACTCTATAAATAGGTAAAATGTGTCCAGCGATCCGTGAGCCAATGAAAAAATTCTTATCAAATGAATCAAGTGCTTGTTGATCGTAAATTAAATGCAAAATGAAACGCAATGGAGCGCAGGAGCTAGAATGGAATAATTGGTTCAAACTGTAGGTGAGGACCAAAACTGATGAACGCAACGAGGCATAAAAAGCAAGCTTTGACTGGGACTGTATCAACAATTAGTGCTAAATTCTACAATTAAGAAAGGCAAAATATTATCTCCAATAAAGATGACACAAAAAATCACTGTTTTCAAAAATAACTTACCGTAAAGATCCGTAGTTGGAGTATACACTCATGGGTGTCGTAACACTCACGTTAATGTATCGAGAAAAATAATTGAGGGAATAATTTTGGAAATGTATTCCCTTTGTTGCGTGATCTAGGTTTGATGAAAACATTTTCCTACAACTGAAACTAGCATGCACGACTCACCCTACAAGAATCAGGGCATCTAGGAGAGAATTTCTGCTGCTGGCGGGGCCGAGTGAAAAAGCGTCGTCTGAATTACGATGTAGAGATCCGTCATCTGAGAAAGAACGCTCGTGTTTGTCAAAAACAGGTCCGCCGGTACCACGTTGGTATGACCCGGTCTTTGGTTCGCCGGAAGACCTGGAAGAACCGCCTTTGATGGAGGCAGCCAGAGACCTGGCGTCCGAGAGGTCATCGGCGATCTGGTGGTCCAAAACCGGGATGAAAAGGTCGTCCAAGTATTGGTCCACGTCTGAGGCTTGTGATGGTACCCGCACTCGCCGCACGTGTGATGCTGCACGCATGACAGAAAATGCA
Source organism: Morinoia aosen (assembly GCA_030386875.1). Taxonomy (NCBI): domain Eukaryota; kingdom Metazoa; phylum Arthropoda; class Malacostraca; order Amphipoda; family Talitridae; genus Morinoia; species Morinoia aosen. The sequence continues at coordinate 27,475,651 of CM059566.1, forward strand.
TCATTATTCGAACCTGTCTTTGTTCGAAGATATGCTGATCATAACAACACAATTTTATATTACAGGCGAAAAAAACAGACATGCTTGTGATGGTACACGCCCTCGCCGCACGTGTGATGCTACAAGCATGACAGAAAACGCATCATTATACGTCCAAATCTTTACTCGAAGACGTATTGCTATTAAAGTCACAAGTTTAATTCCATTCGAGTTGAAGAGAGGACAATACGCGCAAAAGAACAGGTAAACTTGTGATGGTACACGCACTCACATCACGTGGCAAAAACATATTATGTATTCAGAAATAGCTTAATTCGAAGCTTAATTTTTTTTATTAATATTAATAGCTTAATTCGAAGACCTGGTGATATTAACGTTATATTTTAAATCTATTCATTCGAGTCGAAGAAGCGACAATACAAGCGAAAAAAGACAAGCGTCGCTTCTCAACTGACTAATAAAAACGTCGTACACAAAGTAGCATTTTTGAGGACGCGATTCAGAATACGTCTTAATGAAAAGCATTTTTTTTGAGAGACGAAAACGAGAAATTCCCAATGAGAAGCATTTCTGTAACATTAAGAGAGTTGCGCATTGCTGCTGAACGTGTGTTAAATAGCAAAGTTCTATTGACTAATAAAGCCCTTCGAATTATCGAAGTTAAAAATTCTACACAATGAATGCACCCGTTCCCCCACCGACCTAGAGAAGGAGCTTCGCTGGTGTCCGACATGGCGGAGGACTTCATGTACTCCCCACGCTCCAGGTACGCTCTCGTACCCCCCATTCCCCCGTGGGGACCGCGGCGTCCCATTCCCTGCAACACAAAAAGAAAAAACACATCGCATTAGATTGTCCACAGGCCGGTAATTTTAAGCTACGTAAGGAATGTTATCATTTCGCAGTTTTTATGGGAATCATAAAATGTTAGAATAATGAAAGAAAGGAACTAGAAGGAGAGATAAAATTGTGAATTACGTTGTTGTGACGAATGATGGAAAAAATAAATGAGAGAATTAGTATCACATGAGGCTGGATAAAGTCTAGTCGGATGAACTCTAGTTGGATAAAGTCTAGTCGGATAAAGTCTAGTCGGATAAAGTCTAGTCGGATAAAGTCTAGTCGGATAAAGTCTAGTCGGATAAAGTCTAGTCGGATAAAGTCTAGTCGGATAAAGTCTAGTCGGATAAAGTCTAGTCGGATAAAGTCTAGTCGGATAAAGTCTAGTCGGATAAAGTCTAGTTGGATAAAGTCTAGTCGGATAAAGTCTAGTCGGATAAAGTCTAGTCGGATAAAGTCTAGTCGGATAAAGTCTAGTCGGATAAAGTCTAGTCGGATAAAGTCTAGTCGGATAAAATCTAGTCGGATAAAGTCTAGTTGGATAAAGTCTAGTTGGATAAAGTCTAGTTGGATAAAGTCTAGTCGGATCAAGTCTAGTCGGATCAAGTCTAGTCGGATCAAGTCTAGTCGGATCAAGTCTAGTCGGATCAAGTCTAGTCGGATAAAGTCTAGTCGGATAAAGTCTAGTCGGATAAAGTCTAGTCGGATAAAGTCTAGTCGGATAAAGTCTAGTCGGATAAAGTCTAGTCGGATAAAGTCTAGTCGGATAAAGTCTAGTCGGATAAAGTCTAGTCGGATAAAGTCTAGTCGGATAAAGTCTAGTCGGATAAAGTCTAGTCGGATAAAGTCTAGTCGGATAAAGTCTAGTCGGATAAAGTCTAGTCGGATAAAGTCTAGTCGGATAAAGTCTAGTCGGATAAAGTCTAGTCGGATAAAGTCTAGTCGGATAAAGTCTAGTCGGATAAAGTCTAGTCGGATAAAGTCTAGTCGGATAAAGTCTAGTGGGATAAAGTCTAGTCGGATAAAGTCTAGTCGGATAAAGTCTAGTCGGATAAAGTCTAGTCGGATAAAGTCTAGTCGGATAAAGTCTAGTCGGATAAAGTCTAGTCGGATAAAGTCTAGTCGGATAAAGTCTAGTCGGATAAAGTCTAGTCGGATAAAGTCTAGTCGGATAAAGTCTAGTCGGATAAAGTCTAGTCGGATAAAGTCTAGTCGGATAAAGTCTAGTCGGATAAAGTCTAGTCGGATAAAGTCTAGTCGGATAAAGTCTAGTCGGATAAAGTCTAGTCGGATAAAGTCTAGTCGGATAAAGTCTAGTCGGATAAAGTCTAGTCGGATAAAGTCTAGACTGATCAAGTCTAGACTGATCAAGTCTAGACTGATCAAGTCTAGACTGATCAAGTCTAGACTGATCAAGTCTAGACTGATCAAGTCTAGACTGATCAAGTCTAGACTGATCAAGTCTAGTCTGATCAAGTCTAGTCTGATCAAGTCTAGTCTGATCAAGTCTAGTCTGATCAAGTCTAGTCTGATCAAGTCTAGTCTGATCAAGTCTAGTCTGATCAAGTCTAGTCGGATCAAGTCTAGTCGGATCAAGTCTAGTCGGATCAAGTCTAGTCGGATCAAGTCTAGTCGGATCAAGTCTAGTCGGATCAAGTCTAGTCGGATCAAGTCTAGTCGGATCAAGTCTAGTCGGATCAAGTCTAGTCGGATCAAGTCTAATCGGATCAAGTCTAGTCGGATCAAGTCTAGTCGGATCAAGTCTAGTCGGATCAAGTCTAGTCGGATCAAGTCTAATCGGATCAAGTCTAGTCGGATCAAGTCTAGTCGGATCAAGTCTAGTCGGATCAAGTCTAGTCGGATCAAGTCTAGTCGGATCAAGTCTAGTCGGATCAAGTCTAGTCGGATCAAGTCTAGTCGGATCAAGTCTAGTCGGATCAAGTCTAGTCGGATCAAGTCTAGTCGGATCAAGTCTAGTCGGATCAGGTCTAGTCGGATCAGGTCTTGTCGGATCAGGTCTAGTCGGATCAGGTCTAGTCGGATCAAGTCTAGTCGGATCAGGTCTAGTCGGATCAGGTCTAGTCAGATCAGGTCTAGTCGGATCAGGTCTAGTCGGATCAGGTCTAGTCGGATCAAGTCTAGTCGGATCAGGTCTACTTTAAGTTTAGTCGGATGAAGTTAACTGAAGTCTAGCCTGATGAAGTTACTTTAAGTTTAGCCTGATGAAGTTACTTTAAGTTTAGCCTGATGAAGTTACTTGAAGTCTGGTCGGATGAAATAAAGAGGGATTAAATTTAGGGGATGAAATTTAAGTGCATGAAATCCACCTGGATGAGGTGACCGTGAATAAAGCACAGCTGGATCACTCACCTGAGGAGCTTTGATGTACCGAGAAGACGTGGATGAGGGAGCCCGTGGATACTCAGCCTTGAGATCTTCATTCCTGCGAGCACAGGCAGCGTCAAGCAGAAGTACAGACTACGTTAGGCTCGCAATATACTCAAACAACGTTGATAAGCCCAGTAACGGCCAAATCGTTTTGGCATCGAACGGAACATTACTGTAATTTCCCTTCAAACTATGATTCATGAATTCCTGTCCACTGTAAATTTTTCATCGAAACATTTAGAATGTGAGAACGAAGTGAGTGATTTTTCAATGACGTTCTGTGAGTACGTTGGTGCATAAAGGGGTAAATCCGAAGCATTTACAAAACGCTACAATGAACAACCTAGGTCTATAGGTGTACTTTCTGAAAATATCTAGATTTCGGATGGAGACCTATGTCCACAGAACGGAAGTCGTAATTCTTTCAGTATAATGCTATTCGCTTCAGCAATGTTGTTGCTGTTGTCAATCAGTTATGCTGAGTTGAATAACTGATGGACACCTGCAAAAAAATTGAATATGGCAGCATCATAATGAAGGAATGAAAATGTCCCTCCTAAGAGCATAAGTATTACCGATATTCATTTATACGCCAGAGTTGAGTGGGTAATTTCTAATCAACTTCCTCCCACCTACTATAAAGAACACCGTTCACAAAGAGAGAACACGCCAAAGGCTCGAAATCATCTCCATGAAGCAAGAACGTGAAATGAGAATAAGGAAAGAAATGAAAGAAGGAGTTTGGTTGGGCGGTACACCAGCCTTCTCCAAATGAGAGACGATGAAGTAAAGCGTGACAAAGATGTCGACACACGACAGAAGATGTTGACACAAAAGAAATATCTTGAAGCGGACAGCCTGTAACAACTCTTGCAGAGTTATCCCTACCTAAAAAATTGCCCCTTAAAGGGCAATGTTGATGAAAAGGCCCGGATATGGAGGCAACTTTCACTATGAAGATTTCAGCTAACTTATTTTGGCCAGCGGTAAATTTTAACTCGATAATAAGTCGTAGGTCACTGAAGCAAAATTTGTTCTCGGATACAACATTCATTTTTGCAGCATGAGTAGAATAATGCATGGCGTCAAGTGAGAGCCAAGTCTCCTATTCTCTTGTTACAACCATAGCTTCTCATCATCATACCTAAATAGGATGCGCCCAAACATCTATTTTCAAAGCTACAAATATATCACAAAAGTATTTAAACGTACGAACATATGAATTTTGACTATCGATTGTCAAAATTCTTCCCCATATTATACAGAAATTTAACATTACAGATGAACAAGAACTGATCATTACAGCTGAGCAGGAATTGAGCATTGCAGCTGAGCAGGAATTGAGCATTGCAGCTGAGCAGGAATTTAAACCATCATAAAACGAGGAACAATAATCTCCCTTAGGAGGAATAAAAAAGGAGATGCTTATTTTTTTCGCCACGCAGGTGACTTACTTGGCCCAGGCCTTCGCACTGATGAGGCCGCTGTTCTTTTCTTTGCCCTCGTGAGGCCCTTTGCCCCCAGAGGGAGGCTGAGGCCCCATAGGGCCCTCCGTCAGCTTCTCTACGCTATGGTAGCGGTCGTTAAGACGACTTGTGGAGAGGCCCAAGTCCTGCGAGAGAAAGAGCGAGTGTTTTACATTTGTTGTTGACTGAATTCCTTTAGACCTGAGTGAGAATCTCAAATTTGGTCGTGACTGAATTCTCCGCGAACTGAGTGAGAATTTCCCATCTGGTCGTGACTGAATATTCCTTGACCTGAGGGTAAATTTTAAATCAATTCATTCATTACACCGGACAAAGGAACATAGAAAACTGAATTAGTAGAAAACGGAGTAATAGAGAACGGGGAAATCGGAAACAAAGAAAGAGGTAACATGTAATTGAAACTAGAGTAATGGAAAGCAATCAATCACATTGGATTACAAATGATCTGTGTGGGGTCAATCATATAGGTATCTTCTGAAATACATATCTCACCACCATATCTCCCCCTGCTCCATCACAGCAGTGTCAGTCAGAAATGATAACTCGAAATGATACGACGGCGAGCACTTCGTTCATCACAGCGGTATAGAGAAGAGTGACTTGCTTAACACTTTGACTGCAACGTGAGCCATATATGGTCACTGAGGGAATTTTCATTACGCTGCTAATCAACCAGTAGAAACAAACTTAATTTTATAAATACTTAATCAAAACTAAATGAAAATACGATCCAGTTTATGTTTGATATTTTCAACATTGCTTACTACAATTGATTTTAAATTTGAATTGGATAATAAACTTCAGTTTTACCAGCCTCAGTCACAGTGTTAACCCTTCAATTAACGTCCGCATTTTGTACTCATTTGTACTCATACATATTACCGTCATCCCAACCACCATCACTAAACTGGCAACGTACGAACATCACTAAACTGGCAACGTACGGCATCATGTAGTCACCGACATCACAACGAGGAAGTGACTGCCACTCGCCAGTGAACTCGGAAGAACACATGAGGGCACAAATTTTACAAAGAATGAAATATATTAGAGCTGTTTGTGAGAGTGGATTTCGAAATCCACTTTGACGGTATAAAGGGTTAAAGGGTTGTATTCACCTGTCTAGAGGCATGGGTGGGTTCAGGAGCGATGGGTTCGAGCAGGTTGTCCAGAGAGCGACTCTTGCTCTTGTCGTCAAAATATCGCGAGTTGAGAGCTGAAGAACGGGACAGCGCGGCACCTGGTGAAAACACAGGCGAATGTTATTTCACAAGATTAAATAGGTTAAATAGCTATGTAGCTTACATAAATAGCTAAATTTCTAGGTTAATAGGATAAATAAATAGGTAAATTTCTAGGTTAATAGGGTAAATAAATTTGTAAATTTGTAGGTTAATAGGATAAATAAATAGGTAAATTGCTTGGCCAATACATAGATAAATCATCGGTTCATTGGTCAAGTAAATTGGTAAATTACTTAGCTAATATTCTAAATACATACATCAAATTACTTCAGTAGGTTAAATAAATTGTTAAATTACTAAGTTGATTAGATTAGACTATAAGTTAACAGGTTAAGCACATAGATCAAATCATATCAATGGGCTTGCTTCAATAGGTTAAATAATGATACAAGTTAGACAGTAAGCAGTGTTTCCAAGCCACAAAATAAAGACAGTTTGAGAAATGGCTTTGAGCAGGAGCAAAGATGACACGAAGGGCCATGGACTCCCTAAGAATACCTAACGAAGGCCCTTCATTGGTCATTCGACAAGTACTTAACATAAAATCATCATGGGTAACCTATAGAAAATAAAGCATACCTTGAATAAACTTAGAAATATTCCTATGTCATCCCAGCTATTGGTATGGCAGTAGAACTCCAGTGTTTTTTCAACCTGAATAGTCCTAGATGATCGCAGTCTATTTTTTTTGATGTGGGAAATCAAATCGGATTGGGAGGCCATCGAGACTGTACTAGAGGCTATACCGTTGGGAAGAGAATAATTTCCTGGGAGTTTCTCGGCAACGTGTTTGTGAATTACGGTTACTCTGTGAGGAAAGTCTTCTCTACCCTCTAGGGAAAGGGTTGTTGCTGCTCTGCTTACAGACTATTGCTGTGTACTTCGTATTTTTTGAAGCTGGTTTTTAAACATCAAAAAATGAGTTAAAATTACTCGGTCAGCGTAAGAGTGTTTTCAAGATTGCCTCACCCGATGGACACTCGTCATTGGTTGCCTCACCTGATGGAGCCTCGTCATCGGCTGCCTCAGGTGCTGACGTCATGACTTTGTCGTGAGCCTCCAGCGCCTCACGCGACAACTTGCGCGTCAGAGCAGGTGGTGACCGCGCCCTGGGGTTGTAGAAACGTACTATGATGAACACACGTACAACTTTAGTCATTTAATGGACGAGGCTAACTATTATGTACTAAAAGTATTAAAAACCAAATTTCATCATTTTTACATTTGCTGCCTGTAATTTTTAGTGCGTTTTACGTTTAATTTCCACTGATGCTTGAAGTTAACACTTTGACTGCAACATGCGCTACCGAAGGCCACGGAGGAGATTTTAATAATGTTGCTGACCGACTAGAAACTTCTAACTCAATTTTCATTAATTTCAAATACATATTAATACATGATGAAGTTAGAGTTTGTAATTTCCAAAATAACGTAATACTAATAGTTTGAGTTTAGGTTAAATAATGATTTTAAGGTTCACCAATTGCGGTCAAAGCGTTAAAATGAGAATTAGATTACGTTTACGAGAGCTGTCGTGCAGTACGCGGATCAACTCAACGTGGGGCAACAAAACACAAATTAATAGAAAACGGAGTAATGGAAAACGGGGAACAGAAAACAGAAGGAAAAATGGTGAAGTAGGAAACGAATAAATAGCATATTGAGTAATAGATAACAGACTAGAAAACGACGCAATGGAAATCAGAGTAATGGGAAGTAATGGGAAAATCAGAGCAATGTTAGAATTGTGGTAGTTTCGAGTACGCATTTGTGAGGTACATTTTCTGGTGAATAGAAAGCAGCTTCTCTGGTGAATAGAAAATCATCAAAACGAGCTGGCGAGTTTTTTTCGATCTTATTTTAGTCAGTTTTTCGTTGCCTATTCCCCAGAGAAAACTCTCCCACTCACTGAGCTGTTATTTTTATACTTTTGGGTCGATAATTGTAGTAGAACACTTCTTGCAGATAAATGAAATTTTGTTGTGGTCGATGAATAGAAAAACCACTAAGTACAAATAAATTTAACTTTACTGTGGAGAGATCAGTGAAGACAGAATTTTTATCCATGGTCTCACCTTCTGGCGACGACCGGAGACTCGGTGAAGCCGTTGCGCGTTTCGACGCCGCTGGTGCTACCGTAGGCGATGTCAGGCGATGGTCCTGTCGAAACCAGACAAATAACTCCACTCCGCATAGTCGGCTCAGCCTCGTGGAATATTCAGGATTTGATGTAATTAGGGTTTGGTCTTTAGAATACTCGGCATTCGAGCTTTGAAATTATACATGGGATTTGACTTGAGGCTTACGAAAAATTAATTAGGCTGAGTTTAAAAACACTCGGGATTTAGGCATTGAGGTACTTGTACAGTTCTTTTTAAACACAGAACCCGAAAAAATCTTCAACAAATTTTGATAAAATCAACGGATTTTTGAAAACAAAAAGGCAGTAGAATCTTGAGACTAATATCTTCTATTTGGTGCTGACGTATTTATGATACGACAGACAAATAAGAATCAGAGGACATAATAAAATTCATTCTCCTTTGAAACTGCTGCCAAAATGACAAAATGGACAAAGGAACAATTACCTTTCGTACGAAAAAGCATTGCATACTTCTACACACATATTCAGATTAGATAATTTTTTCCAATTCACATTCAGATCAAATCATAATTTTCGTATAAAGGACAAGTGCTGAAGAACGGTATCAGAGTACCTCTCAGATTTTAAAGGGTGTTAAGGATGGAGGTTGGCACAGATAAGACCCAGCACATTTTTCATGTCGGCTCATATTTTTCAAATCCTATTTTTCGCGCAAAAAAACGAGAAACACCGTCACGTACCACTATAAAGGGAAAAAGAAAGCTAAAGGTAACTCTCTATCACAGATAAGGTCCAGCACATTTACCAATCAGTTCATATTTTTAACGCAGAGAACCGAGAAACGCTGTTAAGTACCACTGTAAAGTGCAGAAGACTGGGAAAGACTCGAGGTAACTCTTTGGTGTTGATAAGGTCTAGCACAAGTACAAATCAGATCACATTTTTCGTGCAAAAGACCGGCAAACACCGTCACGTACCACTGTAAAGTGCAGAAGATGCCCTGACCGGGAAGGCGGGAGGCAGCTCTCTGGCACAGATAAGGTCGAGCACATACTCCTCGCCCGGCAGCTCGTGCAGGGTGTCGTGTTCCGAGAGCGCAACGCTCCATCCGCTGCTGTTCGTCTCGATACCGCGGGCGTGCAAAACCTGCGCCGCAAACTCCGATCCTGTTGTCCACGAGTCCACCTCCACCATGGTTGACTTGCCTGAAATATTTTCAAATAAAAGTTTTTGCCAGAAACCGGTGATTGTTCTCGTATCTAACATATTAATGACTCTTTTCATCGACAATTCTACTTCCGCCATGTTCAACTAGCTTGGAATGTTTTCAAACGAAGGCTTTTTGTCGGAAAATTATGAGTGTTGCTGTATCATACATGCACGATTATTCACGCGAGCACAGTGGTCGACTCGCCTGAATTATTTTCAAATGAGGGTCTTACCGTCAGGACAGAAGCCCTCCAGCGCCATCTTGGCTCGCCTCCTGTTCGCTCTCCACTCCAGACTCGAAGGAGGGCACGTCCTCGCGACTCCTTCACTGCGCGCCTGCGCAGACAGCAGCTTGCCTTGACAGAGGGCGGCGTACCCTTCTGGAGCGTTGTCCGTCACATATCTGTAGTATGAGCAGAGACGGGTTAGCATTTAGCCTTAGTGGGACAATTTAGCATTAAAGCGGGGTTAACATTTAGCCCTAATGTGTGGTTAACATTTGGCCTTAATGTGGGGTTAACATTTAGCTCTATTGTGGGATTAACATTTAACCCTATAGTGGGGTTAACATTTCGCCCTATTGTGGGGTTAAAATTTAGCTCGTAATGATCAGCATCCGAAAATCGGCAAGCTATAACACTTTTGATACTTCTGAAAAAGTCCCAAATGATTGCCAGCAATTACCTAATATGTATTACAATTGGATAAACATCAACTGTTCTCCACAGTTTGCATTGCCAAAATTATTGAGCAATATTTTTCATGACGGGATTAAAAAGCACAATCGGTTGAATATGAAGTACAGCAAGATGTGGCTAAATTTCTACTGATCGAAGATACAAAAACACACATTTATGCTTGCCAATTCAATTGATTCTACGAAGACAATACTGTAGAGCTTAACAATGTCTTGGATGGGACGCTTCGCTGTAATTATATCTAAAATTCAAACTTGGAATTAGCGAAACAAACAGTCTAGCACAATCAATATTAGTGACTTCTAAGTCAATTGACAGAATGTTCAATACATTAACTACTTGATGAGACACCGATAGTCAATGAAGAGATCTCCATAATGTAGGTTACCAATCTTCCCTTTTCCCCGCCCCTCTGGTGGTTACAAAGCGCATTTTGATTGAAATTTAACTAAGCGAAGTGATGACATTTTTTTGAAAAGCCATATGATGACCTTTTTCAATGAATTCTTAGTTCATTTGTGAATAGATAGTCGGAAGTGAGTTGAAGCTTAACCTTCAGTTTAACCCATTGCCGTTAACGTTCTAAACATTTATACACAAGAAGAAAAAATGCAAATCAGTTGGCAAGAGACGTTGACACGTTTACGGAGGCGGGGTAAACTAAAATTCAATGTTCAACTCAAATTTGAGTTAATTTTAGAGATATATTTTGAAAATAACAAGCACCCAATAGATCGTGTCTGCAATTAATTTTTATTGGGTATTTATGAATTTTGGGTTTGTGACTGCTGGTCGGTCAGCTAAATTATGAAAATCCCTCAGTGACCACCGGTGGGTTCCTTCGCATGAGACGTAAGCTGACATGCACTTGAGAAGGAACGAACTGCATCGGATAGAGGGAAAATTCACGGGTTCTCCTATTTTCAAACTAGAAGAAAGAGACAGGTTGGTTTGGAGGCAACGTTAAGCAGACACGTACTTGAGGAGGTAGTTGTAGAGTGTGTCGGAGGGCGGGAACACGGAGAGGCAGTTCGCGAGGAGCAGCCAGCCACGTTCGGCGTTGACAGGATTGTCATTGCGCCACGTCTGGTTGCAGAGCTGGCACAGGATCTCATCGCGAAGTTGTTCGTTGGTGATGCCCTGGTAGAAAAAAGTTCAAAGCGTCACTACACAATCCAACAATAATTAATCGGCAGCGAGAATTTCAAAGGATCACTTCACAATCCTAGAATGATTGGTTGGTGAATACAGTTTAAAACGACATTTCACACCCCAAGAATTATTATTCGGTAACAAAAAATAAATCGAAAAAGTTATTTCACAAGTCAACATGTTTGGTCGGCAAAGGAGAGTTCAAAATCTCACACCTCAATTTAAAAATGAATAATCGGTAAAGAGGCGATCGAAGCGTTACCTCAAAATTCAAGACAAAGACAATCACAACATATCGGAAAAAAACTATATTTACATGCGTGAAATGAAAGAAAAATAAAGATTGAGGTACAATTCTTGCACAGTTGCATTCTAAGAAATAAATAAAAAAGTTAAACGCTTAATTCAAACCCAAAAGAATACAGCTGGTGAACAGCTGCCCACCATAGATAAGTACCTATTACGCATTGAAGTTTCCTGGTCGATAACAGAGAAATCTTTTCATATCGATCCGAACAATAGCTCTTTTTTGAACTTCAAGAGAAGCATGCATCTAAAATTAAAAAGGGAGAACCAAGTGAGAGTTATGAATGGTTATTAAAATGTGCAGCTATCAACAATTTATTAATTTGCACGTATGTGCAACATATAAATGAATTTCAGGAAGAGTCAAATAAATGAAGACACTCTAGACAAATAAATGGGGGTGTAAACATGTTTGCATACTCTTAATATCATAATAAATTTCAGGCATTTCTCAATAAGCACACCAAGGATAGTCAACTGACTTGAATTCTCTTGAGTGTTGTTCAGATTTGATTAGATGTTAGTTTAAGCCTCCCGAACTGCCAAGCAATAGCGTTCTGAAGACAAGAAGGAGGAAGGCACCCTCTAATATGGAGAGAAGGGAACGCGCAATCAATGCAGATGGAGCATAGAAACATTAAGTTGAGAAAGAAGTTTATGGAAGAAGATAAAAATTGAAGAAGAAAGAAGTAGGTGCTGAAAAACAGGATAACAGTGAACCGAAAAAAGGTTGTCCTAAGCATGACAACACACATTTTATTTCAACAAAATGAAGGCCTACATAACCCTCAGTTCTTGCTCTCACACATTTTCCCCCTGGGAGTGCTAATTCTCATAGATACAATGGTTGTATCCCCCTGAGGGGTCTGAGTGCTGTTTGCCAAGAGCAAGAAGGGAAGTACAGCTCGAATAATATAGATATAACTGACATAGATATTATACAGTAGGTACCGCAATAATTTGTTTTTCGTACTATTTCACTGTACAATTAGAAAATAAGTATCTTTTGCAGCACACATTGGACAATCTAATGCAAGTCTGCCCAACAAGTACGGTAAACTCCCTCAGACGATCCAATTTGCAAAATGTTGAACACTGCAAAATGATTTTGGGAAATGAAATTAATCTTAATGAACATTCGAGGAATTTTATATAACCTATTAAGGTCTGATAGTTAATGTAATAAATATTGAATAACGAGGAAAATGACTTAAATTAAAAGGACCCTGAATTTCAAATATTCCGTGTCAGTTCATTTAGCAACGCAGTCCCACAGCATCGTATCTCGCAAGAAAACTCTTTCCGTTGGTTCACGAAAAATCTCAACAGCGACTCAAAAGGAAGAAAAAAAGATGGGAAAGAAAAAGAAAGGAGAAAATAAAACAAAAATATCCAACCGATCAAATAAGAAGTTATCTGGTTACAACCAAACGGTTAATATTTTATAAATAAAAAACATCATATGTCATCCAAGCACGAAAGCTCAGCGTCGAAATACTTTAAACGTCAGCCAACAAAAATCTAATGCAAGTCAGAGTTTTCAATTTGGTAAAAATGTAGTTGCCGAGATATATTGTTGCCTACTACCTAGTCAAGGAAGTCATCTTGGAACACAACCGTGAAATATATCTCGATACTAAAAATTGCATGAAACTAAATAATGAAATCAGCGGAAAATCTTGCTCATGTCAAAAACATGTCAAATCAAAAAAATTATGTGACATGCTGATAAAAATTACCTTAAACTCTTTCTGTTTACGATGTGAGGGAGAAATACCGCTTACGAAGCATGAGTTTGAAAAACTTCGATGGAAAAAATTGCAAGCTAATATTGTAGTTGGCGAGAAATCAAGCTCACGCAACACAAGTCTGAAAAACCTTGATAGAGAAATCCATAGACCCACCTTGTTGGGATGTAGTCGGCAAGAAATCTTGCGCATGAAGCACAAATTTTATGTTTCTTAATAAGAAAACTTGCATCAAACTCGCCTTGTTAACATTATAGTAGGCGAAAAAATCTCCCTCACGAACCACAAGTCTGAAATACCTCGATGGAAAAAATTGCATGAAACTCGCCTTGTTAACGATGTAGTCGGCGAGGACGGTCTCTTTAGTGCCGGCCAGGGAAGTGTCGTTCATGAAGCGCAGGATCAGCTTGAAGATGGCCAGGGAGTCGCTGTAGTCAGAGTCTCGAGCCTTCGACAGGAACGGTGTCCGGATGGGCTCTCTCTTCATGCCCCACAGATGCGACTGTGTAGGGAGAGATATATTTACTATTCAGAATCTTTGTATTCCAAAGCTAAAGCTGTGTGGGGGGAGAGCTATATTTATCTGTAGAATATGTGCGTCCCAATGATAATATTGTTTGTTTGGGGAGAGTTAGCTTAGTTTTGTAATCTATGGGTCCCACATGTGAGACTAAGTGTGGTGAGAGTTACACTTATTTTTAGAATCTTGAGTTCCACTTGTGAGACTGCGCACAGAGAGTTATACTTAATTTTAAAGTGTCTTACAGGTTTATTTTAACAGCGACTTCGTGTGGGAAGAGTTAGCTAATATTTAGAATCTTAGCATTCCACAGGCGAATCTGTGTTGGGCGAGAGTTATATTTTTTTACAGTGCCCCACACGTGACACTGTGTTTGTGGGGAGAGTTATACTTATTTTTAGAATCCCTGCAGTTTCTAAAAAGAGACAGTGCCGTGAAGTAGTTTATGAGTCAACCAAGAAAGCAACATCAAGAAGTCTGCATGAGAGTTACTTATCAGACTAGGTTTTAGCTCTCGTTCATGGGTAAGCAGAGAGCGCTAATAAGGGTTATCATATCGTGTGGACAGTCGTAGTTGTTAGTGACGTACTAAGGACTCGATAAGAAATTAGGCAGAAGCTAGGACGGTGATTGAATACGTTGGAGATGCAGAAGAAGGAAGAATGCAATGTTGATTGCATTATGGAAGTAGTAAAGTGTTGCGTGATGACAGCTGAGGGAGAAATTGAAAATCTTTAAAATTTAAAAATGCATCTGCAGATTGCGAGAAATAGTTGATGTTAAGGTTTAGGGAGCTGGGTGATACTGATAACAATGAATGAAAAGAGAACATAAATGGAATGATAAACCGGTGACCATGAGCTGTTTAAAACTTTAAATTTCCAATTAAATTTGTTGTTACACAACAAAAGAAACATTAACACATCAGGTGCTTCCGCTTTTGGAAAATTTTTAGATAATACACAAATATCAGGCTCATAACTACACCCGGGGCTGTCGATAGGGGGAATCAAAATACAGGAGAAATATGAGTAACACAGCGATACAAAGCCTCTTTACAATTTTAACCGGCATATTAAACTTCTTCTAATCTTTCAGATAACGATTAAGACAGCATCGCTGTAACTATGGCTAGTATGTTTCGAGAAAAGAAGGTACCCATGCCGATAGAAAAAGGCCTACTATCCAGCTAAAGTATATGACTTTGGAGTAGTAGTTGGTTAACTTGATGAACGGTAGCACATTTATGACAACGCATGTGTGATTACGACAAAGTGAATTCTAGAAAAAAAGGCACTGATGCCAAAAGACTAACTCTGCGGTGAAAGGTTCTATCCTTGAAGTAGAGGTTGGTGATAGCTCATTTTTGAATACTCATTTCTAATAATGAAAGAGTAGATTTGAGAACAAATAAATATGAAGGAAAATACAGGCCTACTCTTCAGCAACAGTTCCGGATCTTGAAGTAAACGTCGGTGAACTTAATAAATGATAGTTCACTTTTGACAACGCATATCTGAAAGTGAAAGAGAGAAAACTTTCACCAGAGTTTGTGTGATAACAGTGAAGGGTGTATTCGAATAAAAATAACCCAGAAAAGAAAAGTTCACCACCCATGCACTTTTGACAACGCGTATGTAATAATAGTGACAGGGGGATTCGAAAAAAAAATAATAACAATGCCAGAGAAAAGTAATAACTGTGAAAGGGTGGATTCAAAGTGAAAAAATGCCCGGAGAAAAAAATAAAAAATTTTCAGCAACAGTTTCTGACCTTGAAGTAGAGTTGGTGATGGCTCATTTTTGAATGCGCATTTCAAATAAAGGAAGAGTAGATTTGATAGAAAAAAATGCAGGAGAAGAAAGGCCTATCCTTCAGCAACAGCTCCTGACCTTGAAGTAGACGTTGGTGAACTTTGTGAAGGGGTAGAAGTCGAGGTCGTAGGGCAGCGTGTAGCGCATGAGCTGCGGCCGCACGGACCCCGGCACCTTGGTCACGTGCCGCTCTGTGTGGGGACCCTGCCAGTCTGGTGGGGAGGGACGGGAAGTTAGAATAATGGAAGGATTCATGAGAGTCAAACGATTTAACTCGTTAATTACGTGTTGGGAAAATTTACCACTTGGTAAATTGATCGTTGATCGTTAAAATTGATTGATTTACCACTAGGTAAATTGATCGTTGATCGTTAAAATTGATTGATTTACCACTAGGTAAATTGATCGTTGGGACTCTGCCAGTGTGGTGGGAAGGGAGGGAAGTTAGAATATTTGAAATATTCCAGAGACCAAAGTTCAACTCGGTAACTCCGTATTGGGACATACGAGTATGTCTATCATTGGTTTAATTGCTCATTTACGTACGGGAATATTTGAATGTCATTTAATCTATTTAACGAATTTTTTGAAAAATCAATGTTATCATTCAGGGTAGAATAAGGTCATGTAATTATATTTTTTTCATATTTCTTAGAAACGATGAATTGTGTTCCCGCAGTAAATTCAACTTCCCAATTCTGCTACTTATGACCTAACCTATACTAAACCGACCGTACCAACCTCAAAAACACCGCCAACGAGTCAACACTTTCACGTTTTCGCAGTTGCTACGGTCGGTTTGGTTAGTTTCAAAGAATCAGAATTGAAAAGCCATCTTTACTGCTTAATTACATTCTTATCCTTTCTAACCATTGGGAAAAATGCAATTGTAGCATAAAATTTTAACTTGTTTACGGAGGAAGGGGAAGTTAAACATTTTGAAAGATAAGAGAGACTCAAACGATTTATCACGTTAACTACGTATTCAGACACTTGTTTCCCTGTAAGTAAATTGATCATTTACGTGCCGGCATAATTGAATGGCGTTTCTACCATTTTGCCACATTTTTAAAATATAAATGTTATCGCAAGAGGTAAAGTGTTTTATTGCAACTATATTTTTCATATTTCTAAGAGAAGATAGAAATTTATTCGAATTGTAAAGTCGATTTGCTAATTCTGCTACTTACATCCTAACCAAACCAACCGTTACCGTTTAGTTTATTAGTTAGTTTAAGCCTCCCTATCCTCAACAATGAGATGTAAAGAGAGGAAGGAAGAAGGCACCATTTAGTATGGAGTTAAGGGAACGTGGAATCTATGCAGAAAGGGCACAGAAACAGAAAGCTAAGAAAGAAGTTCATGAAACAAGAAAAAGTTGAAGAAGAAAGTGGTAGGCGGTGAAAAACAGGACAGCAGTGAACCGAAAAAAAGATGGTCCGTAACACAACAAAACCTATTCTATTTCAACAAAAGAAAGCCTACCTAACCTTTAGCTCGGGCCCTCACATTGTCCCCCTGGGAGCGCTAGTTCCCATAGATACAATAATTGTATCCCCCTGAGGGGACCAACCGTTACCTTAAATTAACCTCACCTCTAAACTACATAATCATGCCAGTATACAAATAGTTTTATTCGTACAGAGTCAGTTACAGGGAAAGATCTGGGACTGCTGTGTCGGTGTAGAAGTGCTGTGATCTACATTGATACATTCAGTTAATCAAACATGGTACCCAAACACAACATGGACAATTTAAACCGCTTGGACAAATAATAATTTTAAAATATTCCTGTTAGAAAAATAATTTGTTTAGTTGTAATTATCGGACCCTTCATTTGCAAGAGGAGAGAAGTGCGCATTTGTAAGTCAAATTCAGAGATGAAAATGAAACGCTTATCATCCAACTTTTTCATGAGCTCAAAGATGCAATCTAATTACGAGTATTTTTTGTTTGTTTTTTCAGCTAAAATGTCCAAATGAACAACTTATATTTTTCTTTGAGCTTAGAGGCCTGAATGAACAACTCCCTGTCTAATTTTAAATGAAGTCAAAACAACAACGCAAATAAACAACTGTCACATGTGCATTTTACGACAGAGACGAACACGTTTTACTGGCTCGTGTTCTTATATTTTACGACGCTCAATATCTCAGTATATGACGCTCAATATCTCAGTAAACGACGCTCAATATTTCAGAATACGACGCTAAATATCTCAGTATATGACGCTCAATATTTCAGTATACGACGCTCAATATCTCAGTATGTGACGCTCAATATCTCAGTATACGACGCTCAATATCTCAGTATATGACGCTCAATATCTCAGTATATGACGCTCAATATCTCAGTTTATGACGCTCAATATTTCAGTATACGACGCTCAATATCTCAGTATACGACGCTCAATATCTCAGTATATGACGCTCAATATCTCAGTATATGACGCTCAATATCCCATGAACGATAGAGAAGAAAGTGTGCATCAACAGAAATGCAAATGCTGAGCTCTCGTTGTTTTCCACCTCTAATAACTCTTTCTCATGTTCGATCTTATCCCCGCGCATTCCCCTCATCATTTTCCCCACCGCCGCCTCCAGAAGACGCACATCTTTACAATTAAAAAACTTAACCAGACCTAAAAAAGCAGGTTTTAATAGACACCAAGCGCTTGGTTACTAGAGCATCGCCGTCCATTCAGGCCTCGTGTAAAACTGCAGACTTTCCTTGGCCGGCGGCGGCGGTGGCGGATGTTTCCATGAATGAAAATTTACTCCCGCGACAAGAAAAGAAGCAGTTCAGGCAACCAAAAAATAAATAACTTGGGAAGCAGAAACAGCAATAGAATTATCACAACAGTAACAATATTAGGAGCAGCAATAAAAGTGTCACAAAAGTAACAATAATATCGGAAGCAGCAATAGAAGTGTCACAAAAGTAACAATAATATCGGAAGCAGCAATAGAAGTGTCACAAAAGTAACAATAATATCGGTAACAGCAGTAAAAACAGCAAAATTGAGGGAATGACGAAAGTATTTCAGTGAAGACATTGCTAACAATTGATGAGAAGTCTTGATCTGCTCGCATAAAGGCTAGTTATACTTGTATTAATTCCAAATCTACCGGCATAGAAAGTAAATCTACCTCCAGCACTATCATAATTAACATCATTATGATAATGCTGCAATTACAATAATTTTTAGCATCATCATAGCTTCATTTCGGTATCCTCATAATTTCCATTCAGTAGTATCAAAATTTCCATTCAGTAATATCAAAATTTCCATTCAGTAATTTCAAAATTTCCATTCAGTAATTTCAAAATTTCCATTCAGTAATTTCAAAATTTCCATTCAGTAATTTAAAAATTTCCATTCATTAATATCATAATTTCCATTCAGTAATATCAAAATTTCCATTCAGTAATTTCAAAATTTCCATTCAGTAATTTCAAAATTTCCATTCAGTAATTTCAAAATTTCCATTCAGTAATTTAAAAATTTCCATTCAGTAATTTAAAAATTTCCATTCATTAATATCATAATTTCCATTCAGTAATATCATAATTTCCATTCAGCAATATCATAATTTTCATTCAGTCATATCATAATTTCCATTCAGTAGTATCAAAATTTCCATTCAGTAATTTCAAAATTTCCATTCAGTAATTTCAAAATTTCCATTCAGTAATTTAAAAATTTCCATTCATTAATATCATAATTTCCATTCAGTAATATCATAATTTCCATACAGCAATATCATAATTTTCATTCAGTCATATCATAATTTCCATTCCGCAAAATCATAATTTTCATTCAGTAATATTATTCCAGTTCAGTAATAGTATTTCAGTTCAGAAGTATCATAATTTAATTTCAGTATTATCATAATTTCATTTCAGTTTCATAATTTCATTTCAGTATTATAATTTCATTTCAGTTTTATCACAATTTCATTTCAGTTACATTTCATTCTATAGTATCATCATTATTTCATTTCAGTATTATAATTTTACTTCGGTATTGCAATCGAGTTCCAGAAATACATCATTTAATATTAACATGATTTCATTTCTAGATTACAATAATCGCATTCCAGTATTATAATTGACATCATGTACTTAGTAATAACCAAATGTCAGGCTTAAAATGCCCTCACGCTGTGTTATTGAAACGGTCTGTCACAAATATTCATTTTATGTAGCACATTTTTCAAAACTATTGTTACCGTGCGCACTTTAATATAGGTTAAACCTCAACCTATCTGTGGAGTACCTTGCTCGTGACGTGTCATTTGGTGGCTACTTGTTGACTCGTGAGGATGTGACGCTGGGACACCTGCTTTTGAACGTGTATTTAACCCTATTTTTTTGTTCTTTCCAGTAATGATTATTCCTAAAATCACCAAGTGACCAACTAAAAGTGAATAATCTAAATCGAATAAATAAACTTAAATAAATTAAACCGGACTAAATTACCCGAATAAATTTCGGTATGTAGGAACTGTGGCTGAGGTAAGTGGATTATGTACATATGTGTGCTCAGCCAAGTTCCGTTTGTACAGTAGATATAGGATTCTGTTCTTTTGTACGTGACTTGCTTGGTTAGTTAGTAAATAAACTTCGGTGAAATTCTGCGAATAAACTTCATTCATAGGTATTCAGTTGTTAAACTAAATTCTCATTTTCATTAATCTATTTGAACGTGCCTTGCTTTTGAAGTGGAAACGTTCATAATATTCTTAGTTACTTGTTTATCAAAACCCGTGTGTATCGATCAATATGCGAAATTCAACCAAATTATTTACTTCAATTATTTTACTTCCTATTTGAATATTATTTCCATTATTCCATTTTCTATTTCGTTGTATACTTTGCCTTATCCCTCAATTGTTATTTCTGTTAATTAGTGTTCTTCTTGCGTTATTTCGGCCTTAGGAAGCAGACTGTCATTATTTTTAGTTTACCTGTGTTGTCTTTTGCTTTCAGCTGATGTGTAAAAACCCCCTGTGTTTCCCGCCCACGCTCCATTTCTGGGGCTCTCCTAACTATTATCGTTGCGTTTCCTGATTTTCCTTATGTTCTGTTTACCACTAGGTTTCATTCTGTCTTCCCCCCTGTGTAATTTACGCCGTTTATGTTTCTGTTATAAATATGCCTGAACGCTTTTGGTTATTCTCCTGCATTTTTCTTCAAGTCCTCTGGTAATTGAGAGAGCATTATTCTTTTCCCTAATTCGGCACCCGCTAACACTATCTATACAATCAGACTAGACTCGATCATTAGTTAGCTTAAGCCTTCCTAACCCCAAAAAAGATGTCCCAAAGAGAGGAAGAAAGGAGACCCCATTTATAGACACGGGATTCTATGCACAGGTTGTGTTCTCGTACAAGGTCTCGTGCTCAAAGAAACAGTGCGTTAGGAAATAAGTTCACTAAACAAGTTGAAGAAGAAAGTAGCAAGTGCTGAAAAACAAGTCGGTAGTGAACCCAAAAACGATGGCCCGTAACATATCAAAAAACATATTCTTATTTAACTAAAGTAAACCCTACTTGACCAGTAGGTCAAGACCTCACATCTTCCCCATGGGAGGGCCAGTTCCCGTAGAAACAATAGTTGTGTTCCCCTGATGGGACAAAAGCCGGAAGGGATGACGAATAATTAATTCGTGGTCAAGCGATGTAAAAACGAGCTTGTTTTTTAGCTTCCAAGCACGAGAGCAGGAGAAATCATGGCAGACATATGCTGTGGGTACCGAGAATAATTGGAGTCTGCTCGAATTAGAATAATAATAAATGCAATAATATGCGAAGTTAGTCCAAATTCAAATAATAAATGGAATAATAAATGAAGTCAGTTCAAATTCAAACGACAAAAAAATGGAATAATGAATGAAGTCAGTTCGAATTGCAGGGACAAAAAACGGAATAATAAACGCAGTCAGTTCATATTAAAATAATAATTAGAGGCCATTCTGGCCAGTGAAGAAGCCATTATACCCTAAATTTAGAGAATGTCGCCAGCCATGTTTGTAACACTCATAAAAGGCTTACATTCTTTGCAGTTCGCAGCTTCTTCAACAGTCACCGAGATATGATGTACCCTTGCCCTCGTTAATTGCTATGTTCTATTTCAGAACGCCTGCTGTCCAACACTTTTGTTTAGGACATCCTGTGTTACTAAACTTGTATGCCCAATTTACCAAGTTCATAAAAATGCAAAATTCCTCTTTGATTTTCAGTGGTCAAAATTCTCCTCGACCCATCTCTTCCGCATTGACCGCTTATGCTTCCAACATTCCTTTTCATGAAGATTTACTAACCACATTATTCGGAGTGGCCCCAGAAATACCTACTCATTATTCTCTTACACAACAAGCCCCTTTCACACACACTTACGTATCCTAGATATACATATTTCATCCATTCTAATCATACAACCCTCACCACACCCAAAACACACAGATTGGATTATTTGTTAGTTTAAGCCTTCCTTACCGCAACAAAGGCGTTCCAAAGAGAGGAAGGAAGAAGAGAAAATTACGTATAGAGTTAGGGAACGCGGAATCTATGCACAAGGTGCTTCGAAACAGTTAGTTGACGAAGAAGTTCATGAAACAAGACCAAAGTTGAAGAAGAAAGTTGTAGGTGTTGAAAAACAAGGCAGCAGAGAACTGAAAAAAGGTGGTCCTTGACTTAACAAAAACATTTCATTTCTACAAAATGAAGGCCTACTTAAATCTCAGCTCGGGACCTCACATTTTCCCAAACCACACAAGCACTTCCTCAACATCCAAATACACAAACACGTGTGCCGCAACCACAGCCTTTGTGCGCGAGGCATAGTTAATTGGTCTTCGCTGAGAAATGCAACAACGTCACTGGTACAACATTGATCGTTACGCGCGTTGTGGTATCCGGCACCAGAGGACCTCACAGCTGCAGCATTGCCCGCTTCCGGTGTGAGTTGCCGGACAATGTACAGAGTGTCCACGAAAAATGTTTCGACTGAATAAGAATTTACGACTCGATTTTTTCACTTTTATTGAGCTACGCTTAAAAAGGTTACAAGTTCAATAAATATATCTGAATTAAAACTGTTCTACAGTATCATAGATACACATCATTAAAATTTAAAATCGGTGGATGCATTTTTCGTGGACGTAGTTGCTTCAGGTCCGTCCGTTTGTATCATAGATGTGACGTGTCCGGTAACAAAAAGCATCAGCTCTTCATGGGCCACGGTAGAGGAAACAAGGTAGAGTCATTTCTATGGGAGAAAACACACATCCTCTTGTTCGGCTATCCAATAGAAAGGCGTTAGTTGAAATAAAATTTATGACGTCACCAAAACGCCATGTCGTTAGGCCAATAGTGGAGCCAGATTTGGGGGTAGCAGTGGTACCAGATGCAATATGAGCGCTGTTATTGGTTCGTTGCCGTGACGTCAGCAAAACCACGCCGTCAAGGAAAAAAGACTGGTTTGACCCTACCTTGTTTCCTCTACCGTGTCATGGGCACAGTATCATTTGTACTAATTCGGACAAAAATTAATGATCTCATTCAGGTGAGGAATTATTTGTATCCATACCTAGAAAAAACACGAATAATCATAAAAAGATGTATGGTAATGTTATTAAAAATAAATAAATACAAAACACAATAATTTCAGTTGTTCGAATTCGGGCAAAAATGAATGATCTGAAGCTGGTGAGGAATTTCTAATTTCCACACTTCAGGAAAATTACGAATAAAAATAAAAAAAATCGAACGATGCAATTAAAATTGAAGAAAGCTGAATTGCAACACGAAAGGCGAGCGATAGATGAATTAAAATATATGAACCTACAATTTTAGAAATTACAATTCAGCGCTGATACATTTTTTAGGTTAGATCAAATGTTAGTTTAAGCCTCTCTAACCGCAACAAAGGCGTTTCAAAGAGGGGAAGGAGGAAGGGACCATTTAGTATGAACTTGAGAGAATGCAGAATCTATGTGCAAGGTGCATGGAAACTAAGTTGAGTATAGAGTTCATGAAACAAAAAAAATAAATAATTAAAGAAGAAACTAGTAGGTGCTGAAAAACACTGCACCAGTGAACCGAAAAAATTGTCCATAACAAAATAAAAAAACGATTCCATTTCAACAAAAGGGAGACCTACCTAACCTTCAGCTAGGGACCTCACAGATTCCCCTTTGGAGCCTATACCTGAAGAGCGGCAGGTCCCATCGACGGAGTAACAGCATGCTGTCCGCATTAGCATCTAAACATGACGGAGCAAATTTTGTGTATCCACGAGCAAATTTTGTGTATCCACGATCAAATTTTCTGTATCCACTTCACGAGCAAATTTTATTTTATCTACGAGCGAATTTTTTTGTATCCACGAAAGAATTTTTTGTATCCACGAAAGAATTTTTTGTATCGACGAAAGAATTTTTTGTATCCACGAAAGAATTTTTTTCATCTACGAGCGAATTTTTTGTATCCACGAAAGAATTTTTTGTATCCACGAAAGAATTTTTTGTATCCACGAAAGAATTTTTTTCATCTACGAGCGAATTTTTTTTGTATCCACGAAAGAATTTTTTGTATCCACGAGAAAATTTTTGTCTGTACGAGAAATTTTTTGTATTCGCGAGAAAATATTTTTGTTTTCACGAGAAAATTTTTTGTTTTCACGTGAAAATTTTCTGTATTTAACAGCAGATTCCCAGTATCTGTTTTGTCGGCTGCATCCACGTTGGTAGGACTTGGTGGTTCTCTACTGCTTAGTAGGACTTGTTGGTTCTCTACTGCTTAGTAGGACTTGAGGACTTGGTGGTTCTCTACTGCTTAGTAGGACTTGGTGGTTCTCTACTGCTTAGTAGGACTTGGTGGTTCTCTACTGCTTAGTAGGACTTGGTGGTTCTCTACTGCTTAGTAGGACTTGGTGGTTCTCTACTGCTTTGTAGGACTTGGTGGTTCTCTACTGCTTTGTAGGACTTGTTGGTTCTCTACTGCTTTGTAGGACTTGGTGGTTCTCTACTGCTTTGTAGGACTTGTTGGTTCTCTACTGCTTTGTAGGACTTGTTGGTTCTCTACTGCTTTGTAGGACTTGTTGGTTCTCTACTGCTTTGTAGGACTTGTTGGTTCTCTACTGCTTTGTAGGACTTGTTGGTTCTCTACTGCTTTGTAGGACTTGTTGGTTCTCTACTGCTTTGTAGGACTTGTTGGTTCTCTACTGCTTTGTAGGACTTGGTGGTTCTCTACTGCTTTGTAGGACTCGGTGGTTCTCTACTGCTTAGTAGGACTTGGTGGTTCTCTACTGCTTTGTAGGACTTGGTGGTTCTCTACTGCTTTGTAGGACTTGTTGGTTCTCTACTGCTTTGTAGGACTTGGTGGTTCTCTACTGCTTAGTAGGACTTGGTGGTTCTCTACTGCTTAGTAGGACTTGGTGGTTCTCTACTGCTTTGTAGGACTTGGTGGTTCTCTACTGCTTTGTAGGACTTGTTGGTTCTCTACTGCTTTGTAGGACTTGTTGGTTCTCTACTGCTTTGTAGGACTTGTTGGTTCTCTACTGCTTTGTAGGACTTGTTGGTTCTCTACTGCTTTGTAGGACTTGTTGGTTCTCTACTGCTTTGTAGGACTCGGTGGTTCTCTACTGTTTTGTAGAAGGGACTTTCCTGTGCCCAACTGAAGTTCTTGCTTCAGTACAGGTTACTAACTCTTTATATTTTCTCTTCAGTATCTGAATTTAGAGGCTCATTTGAAGTCAGTAAACCTTGATACTTATATTCTGATGATCAATGTGCGTGTCTTGTTCTTATATATCCAGTAGCAATTAGTGCCTTTATCTTCAAAACGTCTATTTTTTTCTCGGCTGGCGAAGTTTTTATCTTCGTATATATTGATATTTTTCGACTGGCCACGCTTAAAAAAATACAGAATTTTTTCCCGCATCGGGGCTTCGGTTGATTAATTTTTCCTTGAAGGCTTCAACACATTCACACGTTTGATCAATACGACAGTTATTAGTTCATCGATGCCCAAATTTCGATCAGTGATAAAATCATTTGACGTCCGTTTTTTGTGTCTGAAAGCCTACATGTTTACACTAAGACATTTTTCACACCACTCCGAACACTTCTCATATTTTATATCTTACAACACAAAAAGACCATTTCCTTCAGATTTGAAAACCAAAACAGAGAAAACATTTGACCCACTAACAACACGACAAAGATGACTCCGTGTTGAACATATTCTATGAGTACATTCTACTTTAACGTTAGCTTTTCCCTGTACATAAATTCCACAAACAAAAACATCATACTTAGTAGGATTTGGTGGTTATTCCATCGCTACTAAATTGATATTACTAAAAAACGATTCATTATGTTTTCAATAAAAAACAATTTATTAACTAAAATAAACATTTTCATGTTGTTTCTTCACATTCTTCACATTTTCAAGCAAAACAGATCTATTTACCAAAAGACATGGTGTATATCAGTTCAAATCAAACAATTTATTTACTGAAATACACCATCTTTTTTGAATTGGAATTTCCTCCACATTTCGAACAAAACAAAGATATAATTACTCAGCTACACCATTTCTTAAGGATTCCTTTGATACCCTTGCACACGTATCCAAGCTACGCGATTTTTATGCAAATCGGAGGAACTGTGGCTCGTTTCTCAGGCCATGTCCTATTCCAATTGAGGTCTGGAATGTGGGGGGAGCAAGACGGCACACGTCCTCACACACTCACGTCACGCGACACACTGCAGGTGTGAGGTAAGTCACCGTAAGTGCAGTCTTCATACAACACGTGGTGGGGACCAGAGGGGAGAGAAAGGATAAAATGGGGGAGAGGAAAGGATAAAATGGGGGAGAGGAAAGGATAAAATGGGGGAGAGGAAAGGATAAAATAGGGGAGAGGAAAGGATAAAATGGGGGAAAGGAAAGGATAAAATGGGGGAGAGGAAAGGATAAAATGGGGGAGAGGAAAGGATAAAATGGGGGAGAGGAAAGGACAAAATGGGGGAGAGGAAAGGACAAAATGGGGGAGAGGAAAGGGTTGAAATGGGGAAAGGGTTAAAATGGGGAAAGGAAAGGGTAAAAAGGGGGGGAAGAAAGGGTAAAAAGGGGGGGAAGAAAGGGTAAAAAGGGGGGGAAGAAAGGGTAAAAAGGGGGGAAGAAAGGGTAAAAAGGGGGGAAGAAAGGGTTAAAAGGGGGGAGAAGAAAGGGTTAAAAGGGGGGAGAAGAAAGGGTTAAAAGGGGAGAGGAAAAGGTTTAAATGGGGGGAGAGGAAAAGGTTTAAATGGGGGGAGAGGAAAAGGTTTAAATGGGGGGAGAGGAAAGGGTTAAAATGGGGAGAGGAAAGGGTTAACATGGGGGAGAGGAAAGGGTTAACATGGGGAGAGGAAAGGGTTAACATGGGGGAGAGGAAAGGGTTAACATGAGGGGAAAGGAAAGGGTTAAAAGGGGAGAGGAAAGGGTTAAAAGGGGAGAGGAAAAGGTTTAAATGGGGGGAGAGGAAAGGGTTAAAATGGGGAGAGGAAAGGGTTAAAATGGAGAGAGGAAAGGGTTAAAATGGAGAGAGGAAAGGGTTAAAATGGGGGAGAGGAAAGGGTTAAAATGGAGAGAGGAAAGGGTTAAAATGGGGAGAGGAAAGGGTTAAAATGGGGGAGAGGAAAGGGTTAAAATGGGGAAAGGAAAGGGTTAAAATGGGGAGAGGAAAGGGTTAAAATGGGGGAGAGGAAAGGGTTAAAATGGAGAGAGGAAAGGGTTAAAAGGGGAGAGGAAAAGGTTTAAATGGGGGGAGAGGAAAGGGTTAAAATGGAGAGAGGAAAGGGTTAAAATGGGGAGAGGAAAGGGTTAAAATGGAGAGAGGAAAGGGTTAAAATGGGGAGAGGAAAGGGATCGAAATGAAATTGGACAGGGAAAGGAATGGGGAGAGAAAGTGGAAGAGCTTAGTTAGGAGCGGGAAAGGGATAATGAAAGAGAGATTGGGAGAGGGATCGGAAAAGAAAACGGGGGGAGAGAAAGAGAAACGAATTATTTGGCTGAGGGAAAGGAAAAGGAATAAAAGATGGGAAGGAAATAGATGAAAAATGGGAGAGAAATAGATGAAAAATGGGAGAGAAATGGATGAAAAATGGGATGGAATGGATGAAAAATGGGAGGGCATGGATGATAAATGGGAGGGCATGGATGATAAATGGGAGAGAAATGGATAAAAAATGGGAGAGAAATGGATAAAAAATGGGAGGGAATGGATAAAAAATGGGAGGGAATGGATAAAAAATGGGAGGGAATGGATAAAAAATGGGAGGGAATGGATGAAAAATGGGAGAGAAATGGATGAAAAATGGGAGAGAAATGGATGAAAAATGGGAGAGAAATGGATGAAAAATGGGAGGGAATGGATAAAAAATGGGAGGGAATGGATAAAAAATGGGAGAGAAATGGATGAAAAATGGGAGAGAAATGGATGAAAAATGGGAGGGAATGGATAAAAAATGGGAGGGAATGGATAAAAAATGGGAGGGAATGGATAAAAAATGGGAGGGAATGGATAAAAAATGAGAGGGAATGGATAAAAAATGAGAGGGAATGGATAGAAAATGAGAGGGAATGGATAAAAAATGGGAGGGAATGGATAGAAAATGAGAGGGAATGGATAAAAAATGAGAGGGAATGGATAGAAAATGAGAGGGAATGGATAAAAAATGAGAGGGAATGGATAGAAAATGAGAGGGAATGGATAAAAAATGGGAGGGAATGGATAGAAAATGAGAGGGAATGGATAAAAAATGGGAGGGAATGGATAAAAAATGGGAGGGAATGGATAAAAAATGGGAAGGGAATGGATAAAAAATGGGAGGGAATGGATAAAAAATGGGAGGGAATGGATAAAAAATGGGAGGGAATTGGGACCGAGAAAGGATTCGGGAGGGAAAAAGGATCGCGGATGGTTGGTAGAAGGAAAAGAGTTTCGCGGCGTGGAAGAAAGTAGAAAGGATAATAGTGGGATAAAAAAAGGAGTGAAATAGAAAAGAAAGACTGATACAAGTAACGTTTTAGTTAACCTAATTTGTTCACGAATTTCGCTAAAATTATTTCCCATCAGAAACGCACGATGACTCAGACAACAATAACTCAGTTGAAAGCGATGGAAGAGATGAACCGCAGCAGCAAAAGAACTTTGTTGTGGTAGAGAATAATTGCTGCATTAGCAACAGCAGCAGCATTAGCAACAGCAGCAGCAGCATTAGCAACAGCAGCAGCAGCATTAGCAACAGCAGCAGCAGCATTAGGAACAGCAGCAGCATTAGCAACAGCAGCAGCATTAGCAACAGCAGCAGCATTAGCAACAGCAGCAGCATTAGCAACAGTAGCAGCATTAGCAACAGCAGCAGCATTAGCAACAGCAGCAGCATTAGCAACAGCAGCAGTATTAGCAACAGCAGCAGCATTAGCAACAGTAGCAGTATTAGCAACAGTAGCAGCATTAGCAACAGTAGCAGCATTAGCAACTGCAGCAGCATTAGCAACAGCAGCAGCATTAGCAACAGCAGCAGTATTAGCAACAGTAGCAGCATTAGCAACAGTAACAGCATTAGCAACAGTAGCAGCATTAGCAACAGTAGCAGTATTAGCAACAGTAGCAGTATTAGCAACAGTAGCAGCATTAGCAACAGTAGCAGCATTAGCAACAGTAGCAGTATTAGCAACAGTAGCAGCATTAGCAACAGTAGCAGCATTAGCAACAGCAGCAGCATTAGCAACAGCAGCAGCATTAGCAACAGCAGCAGTATTAGCAACAGTAGCAGCATTAGCAACAGTAGCAGCATTAGCAACAGCAGCAGTATTAGCAACAGTAGCAGCATTAGCAACAGCAGCAGCATTAGCAACAGCAGCAGCATTAGCAACAGTAGCAGCATTAGCAACAGTAGCAGCATTAGCAACAGCAGCAGCATTAGCAACAGTAGCAGCATTAGCAACAGTAGCAGCATTAGCAACAGCAGCAGTATTAGCAACAGTAGCAGCATTAGCAACAGTAGCAGCATTAGCAACAGTAGCAGCATTAGCAACAGCAGCAGCATTAGCAACAGCAGCAGCATTAGCAACAGCAGCAGCATTAGCAACAGCAGCAGCATTAGCAACAGCAGCAGTATTAGCAACAGTAGCAGCATTAGCAACAGCAGCAGCATTAGCAACAGTAGCAGCATTAGCAACAGTAGCAGCATTAGCAACAGTAGCAGTATTAGCAACAGTAGCAGTATTAGCAACAGTAGCAGCATTAGCAACAGCAGCAGCATTAGCAACAGTAGCAGCATTAGCAACAGTAGCAGCATTAGCAACAGTAGCAGCATTAGCAACAGTAGCAGCATTAGCAACAGTAGCAGCATTAGCAACAGCAGCAGCATTAGCAACAGCAGCAGCATTAGCAACAGTAGCAGCATTAGCAACAGTAGCAGCATTAGCAACAGCAGCAGCATTAGCAACAGCAGCAGCATTAGCAACAGCAGCAGTATTAGCAACAGCAGCAGCAACAGTAGCAGCATTAGCAACAGTAGCAGCATTAGCAACAGCAGCAGCATTAGCAACAGCAGCAGCATTAGCAACAGTAGCAGCATTAGCAACAGCAGCAGCATTAGCAACAGTAGCAGCATTAGCAACAGCAGCAGCATTAGCAACAGCAGCAGCATTAGCAACAGCAGCAGCATTAGCAACAGCAGCAGCATTAGCAACAGCAGCAGCATTAGCAACAGTAGCAGCATTAGCAACAGCAGCAGCATTACCAACACCAACAGCATTACCAACACCAACAGCATTAACAACAGCACGATACGACACAAACAAGAAAGCCCCACCACAGCATCTCTAACCCACCAATAGCGATAAAAAGAAAATCTCAGCTACGACTTCCTCATCAAAAAGAGACTTCATTCCGCCGCACCTCTTCTTTTTGGCGACTCTTTTGACACGACGCAATGATGCGTCGCACGAGACACACATACAATGATAACAATAAGCAAGGAAGTGAGTAGATTAGCACTTTGACCGCAATTGGCTCAGTTGACATTAAATATTGGACTGAAATTTAAATTCAAAAGTGAGCCATTTTGAATATAGCAAACTTCAACTGTATCCTACCTTCATTTTATTTTTATTAAGTAACTACGATGATTGAGTTAGTGACTACTTGTAGGTCAGCAGCATTATGAAAATCCCCCCGTGAACACCGTTGGTGCACGTTGATGTCAAAGTGGTAAATTTGACAATAAGTTAATTCAAGCCTCCCTAACCACGGCAATGGTGTTCCAAAGAGAGGAAAGCCAAATTATAAGCATGGATTTAGGAAACGAGGAATCCATGCACAAGGTGTTCTTCGTCATAAGATACCTGACACATAGAAATGGTAAGGTCAGAAAGAAGTTTGTAAAACAAGATAAAAGTTAGGAAGTAGTAGGTGCTAAAACAATGCGAAAGTAGTGATCCACCCAAAATTGATTTTTATCAAAACAAAAACCTTATATTCAGATAATAATATATTTTCCTATTCTATTTTAATATGAAGAAAGCCTGCCAAATTACAATCGGGACCTCACATTTCCCCCTGTGAGTGCTTCTTCTCATAGATACAATAATTGTGTCCTTGTGAGAGGACACGGAAATAAAGCAACTAAAAAAACCGCTGTTGGAGTCACATACTACAGCGTCATATACTCGTATGACGTCATATATACGTCATACTAGAGCGTCATACTAGATACTATATATGACGTCATACTAGATACTATATATGACGTCATACTAGATACTATATATGACGTCATACTAGAGTGTCATATATACTGCAGTAAATATGATTGTGATAGAAAAAATTTTTACTGGACCAGAAAATACAACGATTATTGAACAGTGGATTTGGTAGTAATGACATAGTAATTATAATTTAGTATATAGGATTATGATGTCAGTAATATCACATAAGAAACTTCAGCGATATTTACCCCTCGTTACCTACGAGAGCGCGTCACAATTGAGAATCAGAAGAAAAATCGTGTGAGAAATGAAAAAATACCGAATGAGTCTATTTTCGGATTACATAGAAAATGACGTAAAAAATGATACGGCAGGAAATGTTCGTCCCTTTCAAATTAACTCAGATTAATATTCGTTTCACAACAATATCCGAGCAGTCATTACGTGGACGGAGTTTTGTGACGGAGTTTTGTGACCGAGTTTTGTGACCGAGTTTTGTGACCGAGTTTTGTGACCGAGTTTTGTGACCGAGTTTTGTGACCGAGTTTTGTGACCGAGTTTTGTGACCGAGTTTTGTGACCGAGTTTTGTGACCGAGTTTTGTGACCGAGTTTTGTGACCGAGTTTTGTGACCGAGTTTTGTGACCGAGTTTTGTGACCGAGTTTTGTGACCGAGTTTTGTGACCGAGTTTTGTGACCGAGTTTTGTGACCGAGTTTTGTGACCGAGTTTTGTGACCGAGTTTTGTGACCGAGTTTTGTGACCGAGTTTTGTGACCGAGTTTTGTGACCGAGTTTTGTGACCGAGTTTTGTGACCGAGTTTTGTGACCGAGTTTTGTGACCGAGTTTTGTGACCGAGTTTTGTGACCGAGTTTTGTGACCGAGTTTTGTGACCGAGTTTTGTGACCGAGTTTTGTGACCGAGTTTTGTGACCGAGTTTTGTGACCGAGTTTTGTGACCGAGTTTTGTGACCGAGTTTTGTGACCGAGTTTTGTGACCGAGTTTTGTGACCGAGTTTTGTGACCGATTTTTGTGACCGATTTTTGTGACCGATTTTTGTGACCGATTTTTGTGACCGATTTTTGTGACGGATTTTTGTGACGGATTTTTGTGACGGATTTTTGTGACGGAGTTTCGTGACGGAGTTTCGTGACGGAGTTTCGTGACGGAGTTTCGTGACGGAGTTTCGTGACGGAGTTTCGTGACGGAGTTTCGTGACGGAGTTTCGTGACGGAGTTTCGTGACGGAATTTCGTGACGGAGTTTCGTGACGGAGTTTCGTGACGGAGTTTCGTGACGGAGTTTCGTGACGGAGTTTCGTGACGGAGTTTCGTGACGGAGTTTCGTGACGGAGTTTCGTGACGGAGTTTCGTGACGGAGTTTCGTGACGGAGTTTCGTGACGGAGTTTCGTGACGGAGTTTCGTGACGGAGTTTCGTGACGGAGTTTCGTGACGGAGTTTCGTGACGGAGTTTCGTGACGGAGTTTCGTGACGGAGTTTCGTGACGGAGTTTCGTGACGGAGTTTCGTGACGGAGTTTCGTGACGGAGTTTCGTGACGGAGTTTCGTGACGGAGTTTCGTGACGGAGTTTCGTGACGGAGTTTCGTGACGGAGTTTCGTGACGGAGTTTCGTGACGGAGTTTCGTGACGGAGTTTCGTGACGGAGTTTCGTGACGGAGTTTCGTGACGGAGTTTCGTGACGGAGTTTCGTGACGGAGTTTCGTGACGGAGTTTCGTGACGGAGTTTCGTGACGGAGTTTCGTGACGGAGTTTCGTGACGGAGTTTCGTGACGGAGTTTCGTGACGGAGTTTCGTGACGGAGTTTCGTGACGGAGTTTCGTGACGGAGTTTCGTGACGGAGTTTCGTGACGGAGTTTCGTGACGGAGTTTCGTGACGGAGTTTCGTGACGGAGTTTCGTGACGGAGTTTCGTGACGGAGTTTCGTGACGGAGTTTCGTGACGGAGTTTCGTGACGGAGTTTCGTGACGGAGTTTCGTGACGGAGTTTCGTGACGAAGTTTCGTGACGGAGTTTCGTGACGAAGTTTCGTGACGGAGTTTCGTGACGGAGTTTCGTGACGGAGTTTCGTGACGGAGTTTGTGACGGAGTTTTGTGACGGAGTTTTGTGACGGAGTTTTGTGACGAAGTTACAACTGTTTCATTGCCTCAACACAATCCCCCACTCATGATATTTCAACACCTTAACTGCGATCGGTTAAATTGAAGATCAACATTCAAATCGAATTAAAATAATGATAATGTTGAAGGATGTTGATAAAATCAGCTTTAAAGCACGGATACGAGTCCTTTACTGCTCCCCTCTACGCGTACCGTCTGCGACCGAAAGATTAACTTAACCATTTATTTATAAAGGACCAAATTTAAAGTCAATAGTTCCGAGCAATTTTGAAAATAGCTAACATCAACTCGATGGTGCCTTCATTTAGCTTTCAATTAAGTACTTATAAAAATTGAGTTGGTGACTCCGGCTCGGTCAGCATCGTTATGAAAATCCCCTCGGTGACCACCGGTGGCGCGTGAAGCGGTCACAGTGTTAAAGCTTTAACGCAACTTACTACAACGATGTACAAGGTTCGAGATTTTCACAATGACGCTGACCGACCAGCAGTCACAAACTCAATCCTTATAAATATTTAATGAAAGCTTAATGAGGGCGCGATCCAGTTGTTATTTACCACTCTCTAAATTGCTTACCTAAATTGGCTTTAAATTCGAATTGAATATTGAATCTCAATTTAACCCACCCTAGTTGACGTAATAAGATTTTTAGCGGCGTATCTTTGCTGAATCAGTTATTTGATGCGCAACAGAATCATGAAATGAGTTGAATTTTTGTCATTTTGAACAGCGAATGCGCATAATTTTACACCCATAGATCAATTTGAGCTTTGAACGATCCTGGAAAGCAGTTACCTGACAAATTGAAAGCGTGTATTTTCATCTTGGTCTTCAGATATCTCTAGCACTAGAATTTTTCTACGACTTTTATCAAGTTGAAATACGAGCATCGTATGATGGAACGGTCTTGACACGTTCACAGCGTTACCGTAGTTGTTAATAGCTAGTTTGGTCAGGTTGTACGTAGCAGAATAGGGAAATCGACTCTACTGCTCGAATACAGTTTTATCCTTCCTAAGAAATGTAAAAATGCAATTGCACGATAACATACAACTTCGTATGATAACGGTTGTTCTCTAGAATAATCTTGAAACTTAAAATGTCCTTCATTCATACCGGTACGTGAACAAGCAATTTATCGAGTTGGTATACGAGCGAGATATTGTGGAACGCGAAGACGATCTTGAAGACCTTATGCAAATGCCATACATCTGAGTTGTTCTACTGGCAAGTCATTGATGGCTTTTTACTTCTATGATGTTGGGTACATCACTCAACTCACATCAATTGATCAGGTTCAATTATATACCTACGACATCATCTTACTGCTACCATAAGACCAATACGCGTACAGCTTCGTACTACCATCTTGAGACAAATACTAGAACCATCTTGAGACAAATACTAGAACCATCTTGAAACCAGTACTAGAACCACCTGGAGACCAGCACCAAAACTATCTGGAGACCAATGCTAGAACAATCTCGATACCAGTATTTTTCCAGCCTTGTACAGTACTCCCAGACCATTTCCAGATCATTTTTAGGCCATTTTTAGAAGAATTAAACACCAATTTAAAACCAATTTTACGCCGATTTTAGGCCAATTTCAGACCAATTTCAGACCAAATTCAGACCAAATTCAGACCAATCTCAGCCCAGCACTCACCCTTGACCAAATTCAGACCAATCTCAGCCCAGCACTCACCCTTGGTCTTGCTGAAGACGAAGGCGAGCTCAGCGGGCACCTCCAGGTGGTTGACAGCGGCCACGGCCCGCTGCTGCACGCGCTGCTGGTCCTCAGCTGCTGCACCGCTCGCCGCAGCTGCTGCAGCTGCACGGGCAGCGTTCGCTGCAGCTGCGCGCTTGCGCCGGTTCATCTCCTCCTGGGCAGCAGCGGTAAGTTTGCGTTGTAGGTTAAAGTCGTCTTGTAAATGAAATAAATTAATCAATGAATTTGAACATTCAAATGAGTGATAAATAAATTTAAGTAAAATAGGTTTACAAATAGACAAATAAATGAATAAATAAAATAAGTGAAAACGTAAATTTAAATGAAATAAGCAAGCAAATAAATATATACATAAAGCGATAAATTGTTGTTGTATAAGGAGCATAGGTTAAAGTGGTGTTATACTCAAAGTAAATAAATAAAAAAATAAATCTGATTGAATAAGAAGTAATGAATTTGAATAGATGAATAAATGAAAAATAAATGAACTCATTTGAACAAATAAATAAGCAAATCCATAAAGAAATATAAATAACGAATTCGAACAAACAGATGAAAAAATAAGTCACTACATTTGAATACATAAATGAACAAATAAAAATAAAAAATGGAAAAAAATAAAACTTAAAAACACAAATAAGAAAAAAAACATTTGGAAACATAAATAAGTAAGTAAATAACTGCAGGCCAATACCTTGAGCTTGCGGTAGCGCTGCCTGGCCTGCCTGCCCTTGACGAGGGCCTGCGCTTTGACGACACCGGCCCTCAGCGTGCGGTAGCGGCGGCGCGCCTGGCGCATGCGCACCGCGGCCTGGATGGTGACGGCGGCTGCACGGGCTGTGTGGAGCCTGGGGGGATGGGGATAAATGGGAAGGAGTTTGTGAAAAACAGGTTATTAATAACAAAAAGAGGGAAAGAGCTGATAAAAATGTGGAAAAAACTGACGGTAGGAGAAAGGACTGATAAAAAGAAAAACTGATTAAAATGCAGGAAAAAATGATAACAAGAGGAAAAGGAAGGTAAAATGGGGAAAAAGATGGTAAGAAGGATGAAGAGATGGTATAAACGGGGAAATGATGGTAAAAAGGGTGAAGAGATGGTAAAAGGGGGAAGAGATGGTAAAAAGGGGGAAGAGATGGTAAAAAGGGGGAAGAGATGGTAAAAAGGGGGAAGAGGTGGTAAAAACGGAGAAATGATAGTAAAAAGAGGGAAATAGATGTTAAAAAGGGGGGAAAAGATGGTAAAAAGAGGGAAATGGCGGTAAAAAGAGGGGAAAAGATCAGGTAAAATGAGAGGAAAAGATCAGGTAAAACGAGGGGAGAGAATCATGCAAAAAGAGGGGAAATGATCATGCAAAAAGAGGGGAAAGGATCACGTAAAAAAAGGGGAAAGGATCATGCAAAAAGAGGGGAAAGGATCACGTAAAAAAAGGGGAAAGGATCATGCAAAAAGAGGGGAAAGGATCATGCAAAAAGAGGGGAAAGGATCACGTAAAAAGAGAGGACAAGGTCAGGTATAGAGAACGGAAAAGATCGAGTAAAGCGATTGGAAGAACTAGGTAGAAAAGGATGGAAGGGCTAGGTTAGATGACGGAAAGAGGAGAAGAAGTAGGGAAGTTCGAGGTTAAAATAAAAAAAGTAGGAAAAAATTTCAAGACGCCAAATTGAGAGAAAAACAGGAAAGTATAAAGGGAAAAGGGCTAAAAAAAAAAAAAAGTCGAAGTAGGAGCAAAGGACAAAAGGAAGACCGAGAGCACTAGATAAAAAACGATTCGATCGGTATATCGACATGTTTGATTAAAATTGGCATTTCGGTGGACATTTAATCAAAATCAAGCGATTAAAAATAGAAATGGATGAAGATCAGCACATTGTCGTGTTCAATGCATTCGACGACCGCATAAACAATTTAAACAATTTGAATAGGGCGTATTTGAATAAATATATCTTTACGGAACATGTCTTAGTGAACTTCTTATTTTCGAGTTGCGTGAGACGGCGCATCATCGTGTTGAAGAACACTGCTAGTCTTCATTAATAGAGTCGTTCTCGAACACCATTGCTCTCCGAAGTGTTAAATTGTTTAAAACATCGATTTTTTTAAAAGAGATCAAGGTTGAAGTTAACAAAAATCATATATGGACTAACGTCAAATAGCACGTATTAGACGACTGGTTATTTTTTCCTTCAAGGGTGATTCCTATGACATGAAGAACGAGATTTATAAATATTGTGTCTAGAAGGCATCAAAATTTTTTTGGTCATGTCAAAAATAACACTATATAAAAGGTTCAGTGTTAAATTAGTTCCTTCCTAGCGTATTACTTTCACACCTAACGAAACATTCTATTCACTTCCAGAGCAAGTACCCAAACCCTTGATTTCATCAGTACCACAATTCACCTCCTAACCAAAAACCTTTACTCATAACTCCCAGCAGTACCATTTCTCACTTGCTACCAACCAAGTCCCTCAGCACTAAACTTCATAAGTACCACCACTTCTCTCCTCCCAGCCGAGTACCCCAGTAATCCACCAGTACCACCACTCACCTCCTAGCCAAGCACCCCAGTACTACACCAGTACCCCACTAATCGCCTCCTAGCCAAGTACCCCAGTACTCCACCAGTACCCCACTCACCTCCTCCTAGCCAAGTACCCCCGGACGTATTTCTGTACCACCACCACAGAAGTGCTCAGCTTCTTGTAGCGTTCTTGCTCCAGCGTCTTCTCCAGGGCTTCTTTCATGAACACCTAAAACATCGAACATTTATCCGTTAGTAAATAAATTGTCTAAAGAAGAAACGTCTGAAAAACAAGTATTTGTTTGTCAATAAAGTAGGCCAAAAAAACACCTAAAAAATCAAGTTTTTGTTCAATAATAAAAATGTCTGAAGAAGAAACACTTAAAACGCCAAACATTCATCTGTTAATAAATAAAGCAAGTCTGAAAAAGAAACACCTAAAATATCAAGGATTTTTTTAGTAGATGAAGTATGTCTGATGAAGAAACATCTAAAACATTAAGTATTTATGTATTAGCTGATATAAAGAAGAAGAAACACCCATGCATCAATTTCAACTATGTCAATTCCGAAATTGAACATAAAACTTTATTTTCACGTTAGCTTATCGATTGATTTTAAACTCACTCTTGAACAATTCGATAGGCAGCTTCTATTTAAATTTCGTGCTTCACCAATGAAATACCATCATTTTTAATACATTTACTAGGAAACCAAAGGAAAACCACAAATTTTAGCTACACAATTCAAATGAAAACAAGTTGCTTTGGTTTATACCACACTATTTCCAAATGAAGCAGAAATCATAAATTTCAACAGCATCATTTTCCGATCAAACAAGAAGCATCAATTTCGAATAGAATATTAAAAAAAAGGAAACATCAAAGAAATTCTCCCTACCCCAAGAAACATCTAAAGTTTATTCCAGTTGACACAAGAACGAAACTCACCGTAGTGGCACCGACGTGAAATACCCAGTATACTCACCAACCTCACCCAGTAAGTCCTATCGCAAGACACATTTCAAGGTTATTCCAGTTGATACGAAACTCACCTTGGTGGCACCGAGCTGATGAGCACCAGGGCTGTAGACCGACTTTTGCAGCACCACCTGACAAATTTCGTGTGCTGGAGCGCCCTGGAAAAGTAGACAATAACTTTACAGCAGACTATAATGACGGTGGAAACTTGAAGAAACGGAAGGAAAGTGTTGGAATAGGACATAAACAAGGGCGTGGGGAATAGGACACACGAAGGGGCGTGGGGAATGGGACAAATAAAAAGGAGTGGGGAATGGGACAAATAAAAAGGAGTGGGGAATGGGACAAATAAAAAGGAGTGGGGAATAGGACACACGGAAGGGCGTGAGGAATAGGATACAGGAAAAAGCGTGGAAAACATTGCGGAAGAGAATAAGGTGAAGCGCTGGAAACAGAAGGGAAGCAGAGGGGTGGGTAAAAGATAATCTAAATGACAAAGGTGTGAGTAAAACAGAAAGCCGAAGGATGTTTAAAGAGTTTTCCATAAGTCACAGCAAGAGTAAAACATGGTCGGCAGTAGCGCTGCCTTATTAATGCATGATTATGAACACAACTGAATTTCAGGGAAGTGTGTTTAGAAGAGGGGCCCAATTTTCGGCTTGGTCTCTGTAGGTTATATAAACGTCTACTATAAAGTTCTGTAAATAATATGCATAGAATTTTCGTGCTAATTTAAGAATAACAGGTCTATCATATTCCACGGAAGAATTACTGATCCTATCAAGATGATTGCGGCTTAAAATGATTTAAAAAAGGAAAATCAATTCTGCTAGAAGCCAGAAAAACAATGGAATGCTTGATTCAAAGTGAACCTAACACCTACATTTTAAAAGATCACCTTCTGCAGTACATACACTTCGGAAATTTTAATGGATACTATTTAAACGACCTCTCGTGATATCCTGTGGAAATTCACCTTCGAAATCCAGACCATGAAATATCCACTGCATGTTCTCGACTGAATTACCGATTGACGTATCTTCACCTTCTTGATCACCTATTCCTTATTTGATTAATGTACGAGTATCCTCTGGAACACTTATACCTTCATGGGGTGAAAAGACTCCCGCTTTGAAAAAATTGTGCACAATGAACTATGATTCAGATTAACCCTTTAACGCCCAAGTGGACTGTACGGTCCTCTTTCAAAAATAACAATAATATATTTTATTTCTTATTCAATTTGTTCACTAATGTGTCCTTTGAACTTCACTGCCTAGTTGCAGTTCCTTCCCCATCTTGATAACAGTGTCTACCTAATGCCAGTGTCGGTTTAGTGATAGTGGTTTATTAACGGTAATATGAGTATAAAAATGTGGGCGTTAAAGGGTTAACACTCCGAAAGGAAAACACCTCGGAGCATCAACAAGATAAATCCTATGGAGCAATCATAACTCCTTGTTTCGAGACACGCACAATTCTAAAGGTCAAACTCTCTTGAGCGCTACGACTCGAAATATCACTAGGACACTGTTATACTTATGTGTAAAAATTTAAACGGGTTTAAAGTGCAAATAAAAATAATCATTTCACTAAAAAAAACCTAAAACCCTTCAGAGACCAGCTCCACCATGTGCAAATTATCATAAAACTATTAATTTTATCAACATTTTCTTTGCATTTAAATATTTTCAAAATCTGCGATTTACCACGTTCCCCGCGTATTGGCCCATAGGTGTACCCTATTCGGTAAATTGCTCATTCACTTACTGATATAAATAAATGATATTTTATCTTTTTTGTGATCTTTTTAAAACGTAACTAAAATCATATGAGGTGAAATATCGTGCAAATTGCACTTTCATATTTCTTAGGAAGGATAAAAACATTTTCGAGCAATACATAAAGTCGATTTCTTAATTTTGCTACTTACAACCTAACCAAACCAACCGTTAACAATTGCGGAAACGCAGTGAACGAGTTAAGCAAACCGAAAAAGCTGTACAATTTTTTGATGAATCTGCGATTTACGTGAAGCGAACATCTGTTTACCTATCAGTAAATACCATCAAGATACTCACCCTTGGAACCTGACCAGGCACAAGGCAGCGGTAGCGGTAGGCGAAGAGACTGAATGGAAGTCGGACTGGAAAGCCCTGCTGTCGGATCTGGATGGTCTGAAGCATGCCAGAGTACCGGAGCTGTTCCAGCACGCACGGCATGTCGAGCTTCAGAGGCGCCTTCTCTGTGTTGGGCTTGATGCAGCGTATGAACCACGGGTTGCACCTGAGGATTTGACCATCAAAATATGTTAATTTTTTTTAATAATAACAAGAAACGAGTGCCCCTAAGGGGATAGACGTCAAAATATGTCGCATTAATTTTAAATAATTATAAGAAACGATTGCCCCTGGGGGTGTAGACCATCAAAAAATGTTATTTTTTAATAGTTAAAGAAACGGTTGCTATTGTTTGAAATGGTTGCTGTTTTTAGAGACGGATGCTATTTTATAGAACGATTGCTGTTTTCATGGAATAAATGCCGTTTTAAGTAATGATTGCTATTATTTATATCGATTGCTGTTATTTACCTCGGTTGCTGTCATTTGAAACAAATCCGTGAAACTGACTATGTTTTTCAGACCGATGACGATTACTTTCCAATGAAATATTACAAAAGACGATGAAATTACTAAAGCAACCATATTAACTCACATTACAATTACCGGGCCACCGACTCGGTGAGGCTGTTGTCTTAATATTCTAATGACAAGATGATTCCATGAAACGGGTTACGAATTTGAGACCGACGATGATGACTTGGTGACGAAATGGTCTAATAAAACCGATAATGGATTTGAGGTCGACGTTGATTACCTTGAGATTTAACAGTCCAGAAGACGATAAACATGCAAAAAGAACACATTTACACTCACCTGGCCATAGACTCGGTGAGACTGGACAGAGAGTCATGGAAGCGAGCTGCGACGGTAGGCGTGCGAGGCTTCATGGTAATGAAGCGACCGTTCGCTTTGTTGAGGGTCTGCTTCTCGGCGCCTGCCACTCGCACGTCCAGGAACATGTCAGAGACGAGCTGAACGAAATAAGGCTAGTTTAGATGTTAGTTTAAGCCACCTTGACCACAACAATGGCGTTCCAAAGAGAGGAAGGAAGCACGGAGTTGAGGAAATCTATGCACGTATCAGATTAGATGTTAGTTTAAGCCGTCCTAACCGCAACAAAGGCGTTTCAAAGAAAGGAAGGAACGAAGAAGGTACCATTAAGTAAGGAGTTAAGGGAAAGCGGAATCTATGCACAAGGTGCATAGAAACAGTAAGTTGAGAAAGAAGTTTATGAAACAAGATATAAGTTGAAGGAAGAAGAAAGTAGCAGGTGCAGAAAAAGAGGACAGCAGTGAACTGAAAAAAAGATGGTACTAAACAGTACAAAAAACATTTTATTTAACCGAAAAGAAGGCTTACTCAACTCTCAGCTCGGGGTTATGTCTCTCAAGTTACTTAGCAAGTGAATAATACATTGATTTATAAGCCAGCGGTATAGAATAGCGATATAATTCATCAGCATGGTACAACACATAAAAAAAATTAAATAGTGCAATTTTGCCATTTTTCACAAAGTTACATATGATAATTTATGCGGTGATCGATTGAAATGAGGAATCTATTACTTCAAAAAAGAGGAACTTCTCAGTCATCTCGCTTCAAGTGTTTTTCGTTGTTAGGTAACTGCCCAAACCTAATACTCGACCTAAACACTATAATCTACTCGATGAAAAATTAACAAATTAATGACGGAACAGTTTTGATCTGTCTTATTCGTTCAAATACAGACGGAGAGGCAGTGATTGCTTGTATCCACTATTTATGCACTGGTAGTTACTTCCTAGCTATTATTAGGTTGGTAAATTATATTAATTGAATAGATGGTTATTCCGAACGTGGTTTCGACTGCTGTTATTTAAAACAATTGCTGTTGCTTGAAACCATTGCTATTGTTTGAAACGATTGCTGGGGTGGACATTTGTAGGCTCTTACATCGTTCACGCACATGCACGACGCACCTTTAGTTTCGATGAGATGAGGAGCTCTACGACATCATTCCTGAGCGTGTCCCTGTTCTTGTCGAGGAAGCCATCAACGCTGTACCACACCTGGCCCGCGTAGTGCTGGATGCCGAACTCCATCGACGACATCCTGGGTCTGGTAAAGGTCAAGGTGACGTTATTGCATTATCTTATGTGTCTTATTAAAGGCGATTAAGGGTCTGGCGAAGGTCACGGTGACGTCATTGCATTAGCTTATGGCTCTTATTAATTAAAGGCGATCAAGGGTCTGGTAAAGGCCGGGGTGACATCATTGCATTAGCTTATGGATCTTATTAAAGGCGATTAAGGGTCTGGTAAAGGCAAGGGTGACATCATTGCATTAGCTTATGGCTCTTATTAAAGGCGATTAAGGGTCTGGTAAAGGCCAGGGGGACGTCATTGCATTAGCTTACGGCTCTTTTTAAAGGCGACTTTACAATATAAACGTACGCAAGACAAGATTATAAGAACCCTCAAGACATGACATACTTCACATAATCAAAACGTCTTGTATTCTTTTAAGTCCATAACGGCATTCACACCTCGGGAGAACGCTCTGATGTAGCACAGGAGATAAGATGACAAAGAAAATACCAGCCATGGGATTGACCTCCGATTCGCTAACTTGTTTTATATAGACTAAGGTTTAGCATACAGACCACTACTGTACACGAAAGGCAAATATAACACATAAGCATACTCTCCATCCAATGTGAAGAGCCAACTGAGTGTATGAGCTAATTTTGTATGGAGTTCTACACAAAATGAAAAAGTGATGGACCACACAATTCGGAACTTTTTGTTTGAAGCCAGTAGACTTTTTCAAAAACGTTATTAGAAGCCTACGAACGATCAGATACAAATTGAAACATCTTGAACCCTAAAATTCCATGCACA
The DNA here is from genome assembly GCA_030386875.1 of Morinoia aosen. Taxonomy (NCBI): domain Eukaryota; kingdom Metazoa; phylum Arthropoda; class Malacostraca; order Amphipoda; family Talitridae; genus Morinoia; species Morinoia aosen. The sequence continues at coordinate 27,519,300 of CM059566.1, forward strand.
ATGTTCTTGAACAACACTTTGAAAAATTTGAAATGTAAGTCAATATAGAGACATAAATCCAACATTTCCTTCTAACAGACAAAATTCTAAACACCAGTACTAACATGTATGCTTACTCTTCACCAAAATTCGTTCTCCTACTATGGTGCCTGAGCGTGACAGATATTTCATGCCAATGGCCTTAGATAGCAAGTCGGAAATTGGTCCCACGGCGCGTACTATATCAATCTGTTATCGTATCCTACTTCTATCCTTCTTCTATCCTCCTTCTATCCTCCTTCTATCCTCCTTCTATCCTCCTTCTATCCTCCTTCTATCCTCCTTCTATCCTCCTTCTATCCTCCTTCTATCCTCCTTCTATCCTCCTTCTATCCTCCTTCTATCCTCCTTCTATCCTCCTTCTATCCTCCTTCTATCCTCCTTCTATCCTCCTTCTATCCTCCTTCTATCCTCCTTCTATCCTCCTTCTATCCTCCTTCTATCCTCCTTCTATCCTCCTTCTATCCTCCTTCTATCCTCCTTCTATCCTCCTTCTATCCTCCTTCTATCCTCCTTCTATCCTCCTTCTATCCTCCTTCTATCCTCCTTCTATCCTCCTTCTATCCTCCTTCTATCCTCCTTCTATCCTCCTTCTATCCTCCTTCTATCCTCCTTCTATCCTCCTTCTATCCTCCTTCTATCCTCCTTCTATCCTCCTTCTATCCTCCTTCTATCCTCCTTCTATCCTCCTTCTATCCTCCTTCTATCCTCCTTCTATCCTCCTTCTATCCTCCTTCTATCCTCCTTCTATCCTCCTTCTATCCTCCTTCTATCCTCCTTCTATCCTCCTTCTATCCTCCTTCTATCCTCCTTCTATCCTCCTTCTATCCTCCTTCTATCCTCCTTCTATCCTCCTTCTATCCTCCTTCTATCCTCCTTCTATCCTCCTTCTATCCTCCTTCTATCCTCCTTCTATCCTCCTTCTATCCTTCTTCTATCCTTCTTCTATCCTTCTTCTATCCTTCTTCTATCCTACTTCTATCCTACTTCTATCCTACTTCTATCCTACTTCTATCCTACTTCTATCCTACTTCTATCCTACTTCTATCCTACTTCTATCCTACTTCTATCCTACTTCTATCCTACTTCTATCCTACTTCTATCCTACTTCTATCCTACTTCTATCCTACTTCTATCCTACTTCTATCCTACTTCTATCCTACTTCTATCCTACTTCTATCCTACTTCTATCCTACTTCTATCCTACTTCTATCCTACTTCTATCCTACTTCTATCCTACTTCTATCCTACTTCCATCCTACTTCCATCCTACTTCCATCCTACTTCCATCCTACTTCCATCCTACTTCCATCCTACTTCCATCCTACTTCCATCCTACTTCCATCCTACTTCCATCCTACTTCCATCCTACTTCCATCCTACTTCCATCCTACTTCCATCCTACTTCTATCCTACTTCCATACTACTTCCATCCTACTTCCATACTACTTCCATCCTACTTCCATCCTACTTCCATCCTACTTCCATCCTACTTCCATCCTACTTCCATCCTACTTCCATCCTACTTCCATCCTACTTCCATCCTACTTCTATCCTACTTCTATCCTACTTCTATCCTACTTCTATCCTACTTCTATCCTACTTCTATCCTACTTCTCTCCTACTTCTATCCTACTTCTATCCTACTTCTCTCCTACTTTTATCCTACTTCTATCCTACTTCTATCCTTCTTCTATCCTTCTTCTATCCTTCTTCTATCCTACTTCTATCCTACTTCTATCCTACTTCTATCCTACTTCTATCCTACTTCTATCCTACTTCTATTCTACTTCTATTCTACTTCTGTTCTACTTCTATCCTACTTCTATCCTACTTCTATTCTACTTCTATTCTACTTCTGTTCTACTTCTATCCTACTTCTATCCTACTTCTATTCTACTTCTATTCTACTTCTATTCTACTTCTATTCTATTCGTAATCTTAACCATTCTTGATTCTACTCGCATGATAATGACGAGCCAAAAACAGGCAGTGAAATTTGTGACACTTGTAAAGCACCTGGAATAAAGATCGTTGAGCGCGTGGTTGTAGTGGCATTTCTCCAGGAAAGACACGTCGGTGGCCTTAGGGAAGTTGCTCTCATCGTCCAGCAAGTGGAGGATACCGACAGGTTTGCGGGAGAGCAGCTCGATCACAGGTTGGTTGTCCTGCGTGAACACCACGGCATTAAAGCAGCGTCTCCAGCAACAGTTGAAAGCCGCAGAAATACAAGTCTAAATACGCCTAAGCATCTCATTAAGGAAGATGGCTACCTTTACATTAGATCAGATGAGTAGATTAGCCTGGTTAACATTTTCGTGAGACACGTGTGTGGATGATTTAACGTCGGGAATATTTTGGACATCAAATATATCTACCGTTGCTTTTTGAAAGCCTATCGAACATCGAAAATACAACTATATACGTGCAAATTCACAAACCTCCGCTACAGACTAACGGTGAGTTACAAGGGGATCTAAGGCTACCATTGTTCACTCTGCAAAGTTTTTTTTTCTTAGTTTGTGAATGCGAAAAGAGCATAACTATTTAAATTTAGTAAACACAGCCAGTAATTGGTAAACATAGTTTGAGGAATCAGAACTACACAAACTTTTGCCAGTAACTCCTGACACACATTCTCGATCAACTGTATTCACGCAGTCAATGTTTTTACGAGGCCTGTCGAAAAAGTATCCGACCTTTGGCCAGAAAAAATACTTCAACAACCTGACGGGGTTGGGACCCTAATCCCCTTCAAAGTAGGCTCCTTGTGCTTCCACACACTTAGCCCACCGATCCTTCCACTGCCGGAAACACCTCTGGAAGTCTTCTTTTGGAATGGTGTTCAGCTCTGTCGTCGCGTTCCGCATTATCTCTTCTCTACTCTCAAAACGGGATCCTTTCAGTGGTGTCTTCAATTTTGGAAACAACCAGAAGTCGCAAGGAGCCAGGTCTGGAGAGTAGGGAGGTTGGCGAACGGTCGTAATTCCATGTTTGGCCAAGAAATTGCGGATCAAATGGGATGAATTTGCGGGCGCGTTGTCGTGATGCAAGTGCCAGTTGTTCGCAGTCCACATGTCTGGTCTTTTGCGCCGAACTGCATCATGAAGTCGCCGGAGAACATCCTGATAGTACTCCTTTGTCACTGTTTGTCCTTCCGGTGCGTATTCGTGATGCACAATTCCACGGACATCAAAGAAAACAGTCAGCATCGAAGGAGTCAAACAGGCAATGCGACGATGGAGCTGAACACCATTCTAAAAAAAAACTACCAGAGGTGTTTCCAGCAGTGGAAGGATCGGTGGGCTAAGTGTGTGCAAGCACAAGGGGCATACTTTGAAGGGGATTAGGGTCCCAACTCCGACAGGTATTCGAAATATTTTTTCTGGCCAAAGGTCGGATACTTTTTAGACAGGCCTCGTATATTATTCTCACGTTATTGGAATCTTCCACTCAGCATCCACAGGTAGGTAGGAATTATTCTTCGATAATTCATTTGTCATACACCATTTTTACTCACGGTTTTCCTCTAAAAATTGTTCTTACGCATGGGAACCCGGACAACGTAAACGCAAGTTTAAAATGACATCTGTCCAAAGAATTCTACTATGTAGAAGTCGAACGTCATTTGAGGGGGCATGATAGCTAGAAAAGAAACTTTGTCTTGCAACTCAGGTCCACGAATCTCACAGCGAAAATTTCTAGAACTCATCGACATGACTGGATCCCAGCCCTCCCCTTCATGGCTCAGATCAGTCGTGTCATTCATTACAAGTTAGATCAACATATGTGATGGGTGCAGCAGTCAATTCAGCAATTTCAAAAAGGAGAACTTCTGCATTTCCCGAAATGGAGAAATTTTTCGTTTCCGAAAAGGAGATATTCTACATTTTCGGCAGTCAATCCTGCAATTTTGATAAGAAAGAATTCGGAATTTTTGGCAGGATCGACTGCCGCACCGTATATTTAAAACTTACCTGGTATTCGACGTTGAGCCAGTCTATTTTCTCCTTGGCATACTCCTGCTGCTCGAGCTTGAAGATGTGCTTATTGAAGTGGAACTGCAGCTTCTCGTTGGCGTAGTTGATGCAAAGTTGCTCGAAGCTGTTTTCCTGCAAGGAAATATGGTTTATGAATCATGAAGAAAATCTAGCAGCTAGAAATATAAAGGTTGAGGCATTTTAAAAAACCCATGTTTATGAACCCTAAAGAAAAGCTACCAGAATCTGTCGGTTGAGCTTCTTAAAGACCTAAGTTGCTTATGAGTCCTAAAGAAAAGCTCCCAGAATATAAGGGTGTAAGCACTTTAAAAACCTAAATTCATCCTTTTAGATTATAAGTTAGTTTAAGCCTCCCTAACCGCTGCAAAAATAGAGCGTATCAAAGAGAGGAAGGAGGAAGGCACCATTTAGTATGGAGATAAGAAAATGAGGAATCTATGCAGAAAGGGCATAAAAACAGTAAGATGGGAAAGAAGTTCATGAAATAAAATTAAAGTTGAAGAAGAAAGTCAGAGGTGCTGAAAAACAGGACAGTAGTGAACCGAAAAAAGGTGGTCCTTAACGTAACAAAAAAACATTTTATTTCAACAAAATGAAGGCCTACCTAACTCTCAGCTCGGGCCCTCACATTTTTCCCCTGGGAGCGCTAATTCCCATAGATACAATAGTTGTATCCCCCTGAGGGGAAATTCATCCTTTCATGTATTGCCTTTGTCAGTGATAAACTTTTTTTAGTTTTGATGTAAACTTTTTGCAAACTTGTTAGTTTCGCCGAATATTAAGAGATCGTGCAAATGTAAATCGTAAACTTTACAGGTAACAAGTATAAAAAAAATATTACAGAGCATTTAGGCACTTGGTAATATTCTCCAATCACACTCTATCAAAGATATAGTAATTTATATGGCTTCATTCGAAACTATTTGGCAACCTAACAAACAGGATGACATAGAATTTCAACTCTCGTCATTGTATTAGTTTAATGCACAGAAATTCAACGTACAACAGGATGCTAATCCCATTTCTTTAGCAAGTAATGACGATAAAAAAATGAATTAAATATGAATTCCCACAAGAATGGCCGATTAAAGAATTAACAGAATTAAGAATTAAAAGAATTAAGAGCTAACAGAATAAAGAATTAACAGAATATAAAGAATTATAAAAAATAATAACAAAATTATGAAGAATTATGAAGAAATAACAGAATTTAATAGTCGATTCTTCTCACAACTAAAATTAGTGAACAACGAACGAATTCTTCGCAAGATTGGTTAACAAACAACTAGCTCCTCACAAACAAGAGGTACAAAACTCACCATACAAATTCCGTTAACAGTTGACATCCCGATTCCAAATCAAAGTGCGTCATTTTCAATACCTAGCAGCTCAAATAGAGCAAACCGGGTGCTCTGTTCTCTTAACTTCCCGGTGCCATTTCAAAACCCTGTCTCGTTTTTTTTGTAAACCAATAGCACCATTGGAATAATATAAATCGGAATTTTCGTAATCTAAAGTGGCTTTCGCCACCCAATTTTAGCCATTCAACAACCCATTAATGGAAATTCAATAACCCAGTACCAGCAATTCAATAACCCAGTACCGGCAATTCAATGAGCCAGTACCGGCAATTCAATAACCCAGTACCGGCAATTCAATAACCCAGTACCGGCAATTCAATAACCCAGTACCGGCAATTCAATAACCCAGATTAAGATTAAGATTATAAGTTAGTTTAAGCCTCCCTAACCAAAAATAGAGCGTATCGAAGAGAGGAAGGAGGAAGGCAACATTTAGTATGGAGATAAGAAAATGAGGAATCTATGCAGAAAGGGCATAGAAACATAAGATGGGAAAGAAGTTCATGAAATAAGATAAAAGTTGAAGAAGAAATTCAGAGGTGCTGAAAAACAGGACAGTAGTGAACCGAGAAAAGTTGGTCCTTAACATAACAAAAAACATTTTATTTCAACAAAAAGAAGGCCTACCTAACTCTCAGCTCGGGCCCTCACATTTTTCCCCTGGGAGCGCTAATTCCCATAGATACAATGGTTGTATCCCCCTGAGGGGATTCAATAACCCAGTACCGGCAATTCAATAACCCAGTACCGGCAATTCAATAACCCAGTACCGGCAATTCAATAACCCAGTACAGGCAATTCAATAACCCAGTACCGGCAATTCAATAACCCAGTACCGGCAATTCAATAACCCAGTACCGGCAATTCAATAACCCAGTACCGGCAATTCAATAACCCAGTACCGGCAATTAAATAACCCAGTACCGGCAATTAAATAACCCAGTACCGGCAATTAAATAACCCAGTACCGGCAATTAAATAACCCAGTACCGGCAATTAAATAACCCAGTACCGGCAATTAAATAACCCAGTACCGGCAATTAAATAACCCAGTACCGGCAATTAAATAACCCAGTACCGGCAATTCAATAACCCAGTACCGGCAATTCAATAACCCAGTACCGGCAATTCAATAACCCAGTACCGGCAATTCAATAACAAAGTACCGGCAATTCAATAACCCAGTACCGGCGATTCAATAACCCAGTACCGGCGATTCAATAACCCAGTACCAGCAATTCAATAACCCAGTACCGGCAATTCAATAACCCAGTACCGGCAATTCAATAACCCAGCACCGGCAATTCATTAACCCAGCACCGGCAATTCAATAACCCAGCACCGGCAATTCAATAACCCAGCACCGGCAATTCAATAACCCAGTACCGGCAATTCAATAACCCAGTACCGGCGATTCAATAACCCAGTACCGGCAATTCAATAGCCCAGTACCGGCAATTCAATAGCCCAGTACCGGCAATTCAATAGCCCAGTACCGGCAATTCAATAGCCCAGTACCGGCAATTCAATAGCCCAGTACCGGCAATTCAATAACCCAGTACCGGCAATTCAATAACCCAGTACCGGCAATTCGATAACCCAGTACCGGCAATTCAATAACCCAGTACCGGCAATTCAATAACCCAGTACCGGCAATTCAATAACCCAGTACAGGCAATTCAATAGCCCAGTACCGGCAATTCAATAGCCCAGTACCGGCAATTCAATAGCCCAGTACCGGCAATTCAATAGCCCAGTACCGGCAATTCAATAACCCAGTACCGGCGATTCAATAACCCAGTACCGGCGATTCAATAACCCAGTACCGGCGATTCAATAACCCAGTACCGGCGATTCAATAACCCAGTACCGGCGATTCAATAACCCAGTACCGGCGATTCAATAACCCAGTACCGGCAATTCAATAACCCAGTACCGACAATTCAATAGCCCAGTACCGGCAATTCAATAACCCAGTACCGGCAATTCAATAACCCAGTACCGGCAATTCAATAACCCAGTACCGGCAATTCAATAACCCAGTACCGACTATTCAATAACCCAGTACCGACAATTCAATAACCCAGTACCGGTATTTCAACAACCCAGCTGTTGAAGTACCCGGTATTTCAACAGCTCAGTACCGTCATTTCAACAACCCATTCGCCCCGATCTCCCACCACAACGCTTTCACTTCAAGCCAAGACACGCACTTTGAAGGACTCGAAGCCAAAGATGTCGAGCACAGAGATGCAGGAGGAAGACGAGGGCTTCGAGCTGCAGATGATCTGGTTGATGCGCCGCACCAGCCAGCTGAACAACGCGCTGTAGAGCGCTTTGGCCACCGCGTCTCTTGCGTCCAGCGCCTGGTCGATGTTGAGGGTGGTGAGCAGCCGCTCGTTGCGCGCCTCCTGAGTGTGGTAATGGATTCGTTAGTTTACTGTTCATAGGCAATATATGTTGTGCCAGTTAATAAGTGTTGGCATCCTGAATGAAGTTGTGAATTCGTTAGGTTACTGTTTATAGGCAAGGTATGTTGTGCCAGTTAGTAATTGTGGGCAATCTGAATAAAGTAATGAATTCGTTAGGTTACTGTTTATAGGCAAGGTATGTTGTGCCAGTTAATAATTGTAGGCATCCTGAATAAAGTAATGAATTCGTTAGGTTACTGTTTATAGGCAAGGTATGTTGTGCCAGTTAATAATTGTGGGCAATCTGAATAAAGTAATGAATTCGTTAGGTTACTGTTCATAAGCAATGCGTATTGTACTAGTTAACTTTTGTGGCATCCTGAATGTGGTAATAAATTGTTGTATTCCTTGTTCATTGACACGGTTTATTGTAACAGTTAATCATTTAGTGTATCCTGAATGTGGTAATCAGTTCGTTAGATTTCTGTTCGTTGGCTCGGTGTATTGTACCAGTTTCTCATTGCGTGGCTAATGAATGTAATCCATAGCCCCACTCAAGGTACAACCCATGGCAACACCCATGGCAACATCCATGGCAACACCCATGGCAACACCCATGGCACCACCCATGGTACTCCCCATGGTACACCCATGGTACCACCCATGGCACCACCCATGGCACCACCCATGGCACCACCCATGGCACCACCCATGGCACCACCCTGGCACCACCCATGGCACCACCCATGGCACCACCCATGGCACCACCCATGGCACCACCCATGGCACCACCCATGGCACCACCCATGGCACCACCCATGGCACCACCCATGGCACCACCTATGGCACCACCCATGGTACCACCCATGGTACCACCCATGGCACCACCAATGGCACCACCCATGGCACCAATCAAGGCATAACTCACCGTACTCTTAGTTGTGAGGGCTCTAACGATGCCGTCAGAATCGATCTGCAGCAGATGAGCGGCCCACTTGATTTCTTTCTTGCTACCGATCTCGACGGCCTCTTGGCCGTGCTTCAGCTGCTTGCGGTGGAAGTAGACGTTGCCGAGGTGGAGCACTGGGGTTAATTGCAACGTAAACGTCGTGTTTATGGTGAAATATTTAAGTAATTTACGATGACCATGAACACACACTTTTGCAGAAAATGGCATCGCTCACCAGTAGTCAGGATACAGAACATGAAATTTTTTCCCAGTAGAAATATAACTTTAATCACCAGAAGGAACAAGACATTACTCACCAGTAGCCAGGATACGGAACATGACATTAATCTCCAGTAGAAACATAACCTTAATCAATAGAAGGAACATGACATTACTCACCAGTAGCCAGAATACGAAACATGACGTCCTGCTCTTGGTTGCTAAATCCGAGCACTTGGATGGCGGACAGGAGGGCGTTGAAATCTTCTCCGTCCATCTTGCTGCTTAGGCCAGTCGCACCACCCTGCAAGTACGACCAAAAATTAACCATTTCTTGCAAAAAATTAGCTAGCAGCCATGTATACTGTAGTAAACATACGATCAAAAATTAAATATTTTTTTGGTAAAGAAAAATTTATTTACAACTACAGGTACAGCAGCAAAAATTGGTTAGCAGCTCTGGATACAGTAGCAAAATTGGTCCACCAAGAGGCAAAAATATACCAAAATGTCATAAGTATACGGAAGCAAAAATTGATTTGGCTACAGTAGAAAAAATTGGTTGAAAACTATGGATATGGTGGCAAGAATTTGGCAAATAACTGTGTATACTGTTGCAAAAATTGGTTAACAACTATGGGGACAATAGCAAAAATTGGTTAGCTACTAAAAGGCAAAAATATATACCAGAGTGGCAAAGTATACAGAAGCAAAAATTGGTTGTCAACTATGGATACAGTAGCAAAACTTATTTTGTTAGAAAACTATAGGTCCATAAAAACAGTCGATATATTAATTCACTAAGATAAAAGTAAGAGCTCTTAGCACAAAAATGTACAGTTTGAAACTTTACCCAAATGTGGAAATAACACATACCTGAAAATTTTGCAAAGTCAACCTTGAATAAATGTAGTTTCAAGAGCACGAGCAGTAAACAGATGAAAACCATTAAAAACATCGCAGAAGAACGGGAAAAATACAAGTTGTACTTCTGACTTCCTGGATATGAATTGACAACCGTGCTGTTAGCATCAAATGAATCACTACAGCATATGATTCATAAATGATGATTCGTTTTACCTGAAGTAAATACAATAAATAAATTACCCGTAACAGGAATTTTAATAGCTAAAGGATAGGCATGACATGGAATTTATGCTGAGCTGAGTTTATCTATACTAACCTGGTTGAGGTAGAAGTACATAGTGGTGATGAGGCCACTAACCTGGTTGAGGTAGAAGTACATAGTGGTGATGAGGCCACTAACCTGGTTGAGGTAGAAGTACATAGTGGTGATGAGGCCACTAACTTGGTTGAGGTAGAAGTACATAGAGGTGATGAGGCCACTAACTTGGTTGAGGTAGAAGTACATGAGGTAGAAGTACATAAGGTAGAAGTACATAGAGGTGATGAGGACACTAACCTGGTTGAGTTAGAAGTACATGGAGGTGATGAGGCCACTAACATGGTTGAGATAGAAGTACATGGAGGTGATGAGGTCACTAACCTGGTTGAGGTAGAAGTACATAGAGGTGATGAGGCCACTAACTTGGTTGAGGTAGAAGTACATAGAGGTGATGAGGCCACTAACTTGGTTGAGGTAGAAGTACATAGAGGTGATGAGGCCACTAACCTGGTTGAGGTAGAAGTACTTGTCAGCAGTGGTGAGGCCATACTTGGCTTTGGCCTCAGAAGACAGGCCTGCCAGGAGCTCGTAGAAGACATGGTAGTTGCGCTCGCCGGCCGCTTGCGTGACAATGCGTGACTTCTCTAGGAGGTATTCCGTCACCCTCGCTCCCGTTATCACGCCCCTGGGTGTGGAAGATGGCAACGTTAGGGAATATTCAAGAATCCCAACATACCGTCATAGAAAATTGTTTCGTGTTTGCTTGCTTGCATGTATGCTTGTTTGCCTGCTTGCTTGCTTGCTTGCTTGCTTCTTTGCATGTTTGGTGTCTCCGTGCATGTACATAAAAACTGGATCGAATTCAAATATTTTAATCACACTTATAAGGATTTTCATTCTTTGTGATGTTTGCTACTTTACTCATACTTATAATGATTTTAAATTTTTTTTACTTCAGCTAAACACTAAAACAGAGGAATAGGAAAATTAACGCGCATGCAAACAATTCATGAAAACACAGTCTTCAGAAATTGATGTTGTGGCACAAACTTGAAAAAAACGTGACAGTGACAAGTAACAGTAACTAATGCAGTGACAAGTAACTAGCGCAGTAACAAGTAACTAGCGAAAGAACAAGTAACTAGCATAGTAACAGAACCAGTAACTGACCCTCTGAAGAAGACTTCGAGGTATTTGCCGAAGCGAGACGAGTTGTCATTCTTGACGGTCCTGGCGTTGCCGAAGCTCTCGAGCAGCGGCGACGCCTCTAGAATTTGCTCGGTCACCAAATTCGAAGCTGACTTGTTGACTGCCGCCAGGTACTGGAACAAGAGGATGAAATAGCAATACTACATAATAAAACGCCAGGTGTCTCCATAAATAAATAAATAAATAAATAATTCAATAAATTTGGATATTTTTGGCGTAATTTCTACAATGTTATTACAATGGAAATCTTATTGAACACAATTAAATTTGTGGAAAATTTTATGCACTGAGTAATAAATAATTATGTACAGTTACTGCTTGGTTACGAGTTTCACCAGTGCACATATACGAAAGATTTTAATTGCGAGTGCTATTAGGATGAATGTATTTGTTTGTCATCCACATCTTGAGACTTGTTTCAGGAAACTATCGAATCCCGTCTTTTTTGACGGGTCATGTACACTAGTGTTAAATAAAAACGCAGCGATTTGAGTCAACTTGATACTTTAGATATCGACAAGACATAAATGCAACTAGCATACTAAACATGGCTCCGCTTACCACTACGATGAATTACCGTAGAAAAAACTATAAGATTCGATTTTGATTTCTTTTTCAAAAGGAACAATCGCAAAAATTATAGCGGAAAATGGCTTAGCACTCGCCCTCACCTGCATGATGAGTTTGGTGGCCTCCGTCTTGCCAGAGCCAGACTCGCCGGAAATAACGACACACTGCGGCCGCTGTTCCTTGCCTAGGCGGGCGTAGCAGGCTGAGGCTATCGCGAAGATGTGCCTGGCCGGCAAAAAAGACGCAAGTTTACGAAAAGAAGAAAGTAACCCACGGAACAACCGGGCAAAGGGCTGCTTAGACTCTTAAGCTTTGCCGTAGTTATGGAAATTCTTCAACTTACATGGAGGCAATAGTTTGCTTCGGATTGGCCAGGCCAAAACAGATGATGGAATTCAAAGGAGTATTGTTATTACTATACAGGGTGTTGTGCAATTCGAACCAAATATTTTACTCATTTACAAAAAAAAACAAAATAAACCGTTTTCACGGGCGACAAAAACCTCAAAACACCTTCGTTTTCGGGAAATGATGACCTGGAATGATTTTAGATTCCAGTAGGCATAGGCTTGCCACGCAGCTAACGAGTAAAAGCTAACTTCTTGGGCTGGCAGTTGACGATTGCTTTAGGCTATTCCTACGGCAATTTAAAATTATCTCATGTCATCATTTCTCGAAAATGGAGTTTTGAGGTTTTTGTCACTCCTGAAAATCGTTTCATTTCACGTTTTTCTGTACATAGGGAAAATATGTGCATCGAATTACACAACACCTTGTAAAGCTTTACGGAAACTCAGAACTGGCACTCAGAACATGTTCCCTCTTAATGTCTGAATAGCTTTATAGTTCATGCAAAGTAAACAAAAAGCGAATAGCTTTTCAGCTTGAAAATTTCAATTGCACTCTAAAAATACAGTCAATTTACTAGCGAACGAATGAAGTTACTTCAAGTTTCCCGCATCATCCTCACACGTTTTTCTAACTCATTCCTCTCACAGATCCTTCTCCCACATCATCCTCACACATTTTCCTCACACATCCCCCTCCCACACTCCTCTCCCACATCACCACCCACAAAACAAAGAGGACCACAATACTGACGGCGGGAGGGTGCCCAGGATCTGCCCCTCGTATCGCTTCACGGCGTCCAGGCCGTAGATGTCGAACATCTTGTACGGGTTCACAGAAACGAGGATGCTGCCCGTGTACGTGTAGATCTGCTCCCGGTCGTAACGGATCTTGAGGTTCCATAGCAGCGATGCTTCGTTTAGGTCTCTGGAGGAGAGAGATGTAGCATAAAGGGCTTGGAAATGTAAGGAATAATCGATTTGTTTCTGGAGGAGAGAGATGTTGCACATTAATGGCATGGAAATGTAAGGAATAATCGATTTGTTTCTGGAGGAGAGAGATGTTGCACATTAATGGCTTGGAAGAAGGCAAAAGAATTGCTGGCTATAAAGGAGTGAGATCTCAATAACAACTTAGAATTAAACTTTAAAATGACTTGTTTCTGAAGGAGTGAAATGTTACAAATTAATGGTTTGTAAACGAATAAAAATAATTGACTTTATTCTGAAGGATTGAGATGTGACACATTAATGGATTGGAAAGAAAAGAAACTATCGAATCGTCTCTGGAGGAGTTAGAAATTATATTATAACGACTTGGAAAGGAACAAAAGAATAATTTGTCCCTTGACGAGTGAAATATTTCACTAAAACCCCATAAAAATAAATATAAAAATTAACATGTTTCTGTAGGAGTAAGATAAAACACTCTACTTTCTTTTTCAACTTTTATCTTCTTTTACGAACTTTTCTCTAAGTTACTGTGTGCATAGATTCCGCATTCCAGTATCCCTCTTTTTCCTAACTTCCCTTATCCCCCCTTTGGAACGCCATTGTTGCGGTTTCCTCTACCTCGTTTCCACGGTAGAGGAAACAAGGTAAGTCATTTCTACGGGGGAAAAATACACTTCCTTCTGTTCTACAAGCCAATTGAAAGGCTTCATTTCAAACAAACTTTATGACGTCACCATTGTGCCAGTTCGTTGGGCCAATAGTGGTGCCAGATTTGAGGCTAGCATTGTTACCAGATACAATATGAGCGCTGCTATTGGCTCGATGTCATGACGTCACCATTGTGACGCGGTCGATTAAATAAGACTGGTTTGACGCTACCTTGTTTCTTCTACCGTGGCTCAATCAATCAATCATATCTCAATAAAATCAATCATGAATTCAGGACACTCACGTGAGGGTGATCATGTCATCAACTCCTTCTGCTCCGAGGTCTTGCCGCCGGCGCACGGACGACAGGTTTGCCAACGTGAAAACTTGCGACTGTAAGAGACAAAATCAATTAGAATCCAAGCGAAACATTCAAATGATACCCTTGTGTAATAATAATGATAAAAATTTATCCTTTTGATAAAACACCGGGTGTCTTCTTTCGGTCACTTTCAAATAAAATCAGGTTTATTCAATTACTTTTTTGGTGAACCATGAATGCAAGTATTCGTTTCGTGGTCGCGGCTGAAAGATAAATATAAAATATATATAAGTGTGAGAGTTAAATATAAATAAAAGCTCGAGGGATAGTGAAGCCTACATAACAAACCTGCTGACGATGAAGTTTCAGGTGTTCAGGAGGCAATGAAACAACTCAAGCTTTCTGCGGCGGGTTGAACAGAACTTCTACACTCGACTCAAATTCTACATTCTACTTCTACATTCGACTCAAATTAGAGTTAATTTAGCGACCAATTAAAAAAATAACGAATATAAAAGAGATCGTGCCTTCATTTAGTTTTCATTGAGTGTTTTCATGAAAATTGAGTTAGTGACTGCTGGTAGGTCAGCAGCATTCTGAAAATCCCCTCAGTGACCACCGGTGGGTCCCTTTGCAGGAAATGTGTTTACTAATCGATTAAATCGCTTACGTTCGAATAAATTAAATGAGACTCGAGTACGCAAAACTTACTGTTTTTAACGGACATCCCATAACTTAGTGATTTAAATTTTCGACGTTATTTTTATTTACATCAGGGAAAATTTTGACCAGAAATGGGGTAGCACATGCATAAAATGCTCTAAAAAGAGTTCAATAAAGAAAACTGCCGCAAAATGGTTACGCCGACGGCTTAAAAAAGACCATAAACATCTAAGAAAATCATTTCAGCAATCAAAGAGTCGTGTATAGGCCACTGAAAAAGAGCTATTTAAGCTCAAAAAATAATAATGCTAAAGACACAAATCCTTAATTATACACTCCCCTCAAGTTAACAATTTAAACAACACAACGTCCACCAATCAATACATATATATATATGTATATATTTATATTTATATATATATATACATGAAGCTACAAATGATGACGTCACACAGAAATACTAAAAAACTCTCAACCGACCTTCAGTCTTTTGATATGAGCGTGACAGTGAGATTGGGCAATTAAAAACTGGGCGAAACACCTTAAAATGATTAGATTCTATGCGAAGTGTAATGCATTTTTAAAACTGTATTCTTGAATATCAGAAGTGTGATTACCCTCCTTTCCCTTGAATCACTTTGAGCCGGCAATTAAAAAAATTATTTCATGCTATTACATCCAAACCACAACCTGAAAATTATTTATAACTCCCAACACCTCACTTTGCCCTCGACAATGGCCTACTTCCCTCATCACTTCACCTGACCTGACCCACTTGCCCCATCACCTCACCTTGCCCCCGATGACGGCCTGCACGGTGATGACCTACTTGCCCCATCACCTCACCTTGCCCCCGATGACGGCTTGCACGGTGATGACCTACTTGCCCCATCACCTCACCTTGCCCCCGATGATGACCTGCACGGTGATGACCTACTTGCCCCATCACCTCACCTTGCCCCCGATGACTGCCTGCACGGTGATGACCTGCCCGGCGCGGTGGAACTCTATCACCTCCCCCGGCAGGACGTAGCCCAGGCCGGGGTCAAACCACACCAGGTCGCCCTGGGGACAACAAAAATAGGATCACCACATTGACTACGCATTGGTGCATATGTGTACCACTAGGTGAAATGCTCGTTTACGTATTGGTATCAATGAATAGTATTTCACTACTTTCAGTTAAAATACATAATAGAGTACAAGTTAAAAATATTATAGTGTAACTATATTTATCACGCTTTTAAGAACGGATTCGAATGTAATCGAGCAATAAAGACGGGTTTTCAATCCTGCTGCTTCCGACCTAACCAAATCAATCGTGAAAACGTAGTCAACTTGTTAAGTCTGAATTAAAACGGTAGGGGACAAATAAATCGACCAAACAAGCAACCACCACAGTTTGTCATCATTATTATATAGTAGTATCATTTTACCGGGGGATGTTCCGAATGTTTCGTTTGGATTCTGAATGACTTTTTTGCACCTTGCATCAGAGGTGCGTTTCGGTGAATTAAAATCACTCTACCCAGTAAGAAATGAACAGAAAAAATTAAATAACCGTAGCGAATGTTCTAGCATAATACCGAGAAGATTTCAAAACTGGACTTCGAATTTACCATGGAAGTTGGAAATCGTGACGTCACTGATACCAACTCACGTCACCGTGACAGTCTGGAATGCAGTTATCTAAAAAAACATTAAACAATTATAATTGCTCAAGATTTTTCATTGTATAAATTTTTAATATACTAATAATAATATTATATGTGTAGTATATTATACCTGTTTTAACAAATAATTGTTGCTTGAAGAACAGTATGTTTGGAACGTATTCATTCGGTGAAATATTTTAAGGGTCCAAGCAATTTATAATACTTTCAAAAAATGTATAACCTTTGGAGTTCCTCTGTATTTTCTTCTCAACTAGGATGCAGGGTCAACGATTTGTACACAGACGTCCATTACGCATGCGCTTCGATGTAGAGTTAATAGTCAAGAAGTCCATGTAGAGTTAGTAAGTCCAGGATGTAGTCAATTAGACCAGAGTCAAGGACGTAGCCCATTAGATACACAGCCTTGGATTTTGGCGGTCATAAAGTATCCTGAAGAGTTCTTACCATCAAATTTCATTTTAAGTTGCATTTAGCCTCTATGACCACGACAAAGGCATTCCAAAGAGGAATGATGACGGGACCTTTTAATATGGACTCCAGGAAATGCGGAATTTATGTACAAGGTGTACAGAAGCAGTAAGTTGAAAAAAATTTATGAAACGAGTAAACGTTTAAAAATAAAATAATAATAAAAAACAGGAAAACAGTGCTGAAAAACAGGACAACAGTGAACCGTAGGAAGACGATTTCCTCAATGAAACTAAAACTGTTCAATTTAAACAAAAAAGAAGGCCTACCTAACTCTTGGCTAAAGACTTTTCGATATTCCACTGGTCCAAGACAATTTGGTTCTTGACAGAATAGCTTGAAAAAAAGAACTCCTTGAGCTAGTTCACAGGGGCTAAGTACGATACGAACCTCGTGAGTGAGAGAACCGAAAGCAAAAACCCCGACAGTCCGAGACTAAACAAGTATAATAGGAAGTGACTAGGGCAAAGAAAGTCCATCAAATCATGGGCCGTGTGAAATAGCGTTTTTTACGTCAACACGTTGACTACGTACCGGGACATACTGCATGTGTACCCCTAGGTAAATTACTCATTTGCATACCGGCATAAGTGATTAGCATTTCAATTACTTCACTACCTTTTTCAAAATTGATTTTAGCATACGAGGTAAAATATTATCGTATAATTATATTTTTCACTCGTTTTGAATAGGATAAGAATAGATTTGAGCAGTACATTCCGTTTTTTTTAATTCTACTACTAACTACCTAACCGAGCCAACCGTAGCAATTAACCGCACAAACGTAGTCAACGTGTTAAAACGAACGTACTCTAGTAATAGAGAGTGGAAATTATTAATAAGAGGATTACCAACTAATTTTTCCCAGTCACTCTAAGCTGAAGACGTTAAGTGTCAAGGGTTAAACTGAAGTTCAATATTCAACTGAAATTAAAATCCAATTGTTGTTAGCAATTTTCAAAATAGCAAACATCAAGTGGATCGTGTCTGCATTTGACTTTTATTCAGAGTTAATGAAAATCGAGTTTGTGACTATTAAGTGGTCAGTAGCATTGTAAAAATTCCTTCCGTGACCACCGGTGGTGCACGTTGCGGTCAAAGTGTTAAAACGAACTTGCTCTAGTGATAGAGAGTAACACTTACAATCTGAAGGGCCAGCTATTCATTCTTCCTACAAATTAGTGATTGGTTACTGAAGGCAATTGACTTGGGTATCAACTTAAGATTTGGCTCTGAGATGTTACCACACGGTTCTACTCTATTCCGGGTTGTGTTAGATTAGATAATCTAGTTTTCGCCTTCCGAACCGCACAAGATGTTTTAAAAAGAAGAAAGAGGATGGAACTTGACGGAGTAAGGAGTATAGGAAACGGGGAATATACTCACAAAGTAGGTTCTTATGAAAGATTCCTTGTAGGTAGAAACATAAAGTTAAGACAGAAGTTCGAAATTACGATTGATAGTAGGAAAAGAGAGTCAAGTGTTGAAAAAAACATCAGTGAACAGAAAAAATTGTTCATCAGAAAACAAAAAACTATATCCTAACAAAAGAAAGGCCAATCTAACCTTAAGCTCGAAACCTCACATCTTCCTCTGGGGTATTAATTCCATCAATAAATTTGTTGCATTCCATATGGAGCGTTCGCGTTCTTCTTATGAATTTATTTCATAATTATTTTTGAGAGAAGAGCTTTGAGAAAATAGGAATGAAGCCGAAATCCAATAAGTAATTCGATAAAATCCAAAATAAAAACTTAAAAGTAGCCACGGCTCTACTCTGTGAAGCCTGTGCAGTTGAGATGAACAGTAACCTTTCAAAATGAGCTTGAAAATAATATTGAAGTCGAAAGTAAAATTGAAGAGTTTTCTGTTTCTTTTCATTGATTTTGAACTTGAAATTTCAAGCCATCAATTCAGCGGCGGGAGAAAATTTAGTCTTGAGGATAAATTGTCACGATGTGCGGGAACTGTTATGTAGGCAAACTTATACATGTCTTCGAATATTGGGTTCTGGAACATGTCTTCGAATATTGAGTGCTGGAACACGTCTTCGAATATTCAGTACTGGAACACGTCTTCGAATATTGAGTACTGGAACATGACTTCGAATTTTGAGTACTGGAACATGTCTTCGAATATTGAGTACTGGAGCATGTCTTCGAATATTGAGTACTGGAGCATGTCTTCGAATATTGAGTACTGGAGCATGTCTTCGAATATTGAGTACTGGAACATGTCTTCGAATATTGAGTACTGGAACACGTCTTCGAATATTCAGTACTGGAACACGTCTTCGAATATTGAGTACTGGAACACGTCTTCGAATATTGAGTACTGGAACATGACTTCGAATTTTGAGTACTGGAACATGACTTCGAATATTGAGTACTGGAGCATGTCTTCGAATATTGAGTACTGGAGCATGTCTTCGAATATTGAGTACTGGAGCATGTCTTCGAATATTGAGTACTGGAACATGTCTTCGAATATTGAGTACTAGAACACGTCTTCGAATATTGAGCACTGGAGCATGTCTTCGAATATCAGGGTACTGGAACATGTCTTCGAGTGTTAGGATACTGGAACATGTCTTCGAATGTTAGGGTACTGGAACATGTCTTCGAGTGTTAGGATACTGGAACATGTCTTCGAATGTTAGGGTACTGGAATTCAACCACAAACATCAGTCCAGCCATAGAAAACGGTGATTGTGTTATAGAAAGTTGCGGGAAATAAAGGGTTCATTGAGAGCTGTTGTCGCACAGGTTCAGTCACATGTTGCGCACCATTCATGTCACAGTGTTGCACTCAGTCTGGTCGCAGTTTTGAGCACCAGTTTGGTCAGAGCAACAAAGAGATCGCTAATGAAGTCTTCCAGCTGCACCGTCTTGCCTGGATCCCATCAGTAGAAGACGGTCACTATTTTTTGCAGATTCTCATGGCGGGAGGGAGCTGCTGCCGCAGGTACTGCTGTGTCATCGACGGTTGAGAAAAAATCGTGCTCTTAAATTGAGAGGTCTATTTAGGTAAATTTGGATCATCATGAAGCCATGGGGGAATCAAAATGTTTCAAAAAGTGCAGCGGTTTTATAATGTATTATACTGTGCAACTAGATTGTATTGTATTGTGTGTAACGGGATAATGGTGCATTGTGATGTCTAGCGGGATTTTCGAGTATTGTGAAGTCCAACGGGTCTATAATTGTAATACGTTAAGGGATTACAGTGTATTGTGATGTTTGATTTCATTCTTCAATATCCTCGAGTCAAAGTAAAACGCCGAAATTCAAACTGACATTCTTTTCTAGTCTGAAAAGTCTTCACTGATTGATTGATTATAAGAAAGTTTTAGCCTCTCTTTACCACGACAAATATGTTCAAAGAGAGGAAAGATGAAGGCACTATTAAGTATAGAGTTAAGGGAACGCAGAATCTGCGCACAAGGTGGATATAAACAGTAAACTAAGAAAGAAATTCATGAAACAAAAACAAAATCGAAGAAGAAAGTAATAAGTGGTGAAAAACAGTACAGCAGTGAACCGAAAAAATATGGTTCGTAACAAAACAAAACACCTATTCAATTTCAATTGAGTGTGCGACTACTGGTCGGTCAGCAGCATTATAAAAATTACCTCCGTGCACCACCGGTGGCGCACGTCGCAGTCAACGTGTTAAAACGAAACAAATATGAAATTCGGATCCACACAGGTTAGGTCAAGAAGACCGAAAATATTGTGCAATTACTTCTAAAATCTATCCAACAAATTGTTCATGCATCTATTTATGAGACCAAAATTTTATTTGCTACCTACCTAGCGCACACCTTATATCTTATTACTTAAATCACCAAAACATCCACAAGCTACTCATGAAATGCGAGTAAGGAATATGTTCCATCACAATAGTTCAAAATTAAACATGCTAAGATTATTGTAATCTTGTATCTCTGTGGTAGATATCCCTTATGAGGAACGTCAAGTTTAGTAGCTGTAGGAATAACAAATATGGAAATGTACACACTTCATCAACTACGAAACTTAAAAAATTGTACAGCTGTAAGCTGGACTTAAAGTTTTACTCTGATTCAATTCATAACTGGCTAGTATCTTACACAGCAAAGAGGAATTTGGCGAAGAATGTGCTTCTTTCTTGATGGAGGCCGGATTTGCTGAGGTTCGACTTCTGCTTGTGGTTCACTTTTGGCTAGTCTACCGAGGCTCTTGGCCCGAGCTACGGCGCCGTCGTTATTATTTTGTCTGCTGCGCCTCATGGAACTGCGTGATCGCCTAGCACTTGGACTGTCATCATTATGTGTGGAGGAAGAAGGGCTGTCTAAGTTAACGATGACCGAGCACGTGCTGGCGGGCAGATCACAGCGTAAGGACTTGCTTCCTGATGATGCCAAAAGAACACCAGAGCTTCCAGTTAAATTATGGCAACCATGGACTTTCTCAAGTTTCTTCTTGTTCTTCCTCCTCGATAGACGATGAGTGGTGAAAGAAGATCCCTCTCCATTTGACGGCAAACTTGAAGGTTCTTTGGCAGAAGGAAAATTTGTAGTTTGGAGATTAAGCATTGGATCTGCCGATTTACCGCGCAAATGGACATTGTTCAACACGTTCTTTGATAAACATGGTGACCTCCTAGTAACACTTGGGGTGCCAGGTTGTTTGGAAGCGCTTGGTGACCGGCGCCGTGGTATTGGGGTGCCAGGGCTTCTTCGGCGTTTGAAATTGGTGGGGTCCTCCGAAGAGCATTTCCGACCAGGTGCTGAATTTGGTCTCGATCCTCTAGACGAGCTGGACGACCGAGACTGGAAAAGAGTCTCCTGCCAAGATCCTACCCCTGAAGACGCTGTACTGGAGGAATACGACGAGGCATCGAATTGGTTTAGAGAACTGCCTGCAGTTGCTTCCAAAAAGCAAGAATACAACTCTGGAGGGACGGAAGAAAATGCCATCGACGAAGATGGTTCGTAAGCGGAAGAGGGACTCAAAGACGAATTATTCACTAACAACGAAGAAGGAACAGAACTTTTTTGCCCTCCCTCCAGCTCTTTCCAGCGCGTCTTGAAGGATGTGCTGAAGAATGATGATGGTTGAAGGGTTCTATGAAGATTTGTGGCTGTGTTGGGGCTAAAGTAAGCTGTCCTGGGTCGCAAAGCCTCCCGTGTCCACACCGAGCCTTCTTCTCCATCTTGGGCTTCTTCTTGGTCACCGCACAGACACTGCATTGTGGGCACTGGAACTTATTGCTTTTAAATTTTTCTCAACTAGAATCCATTGTGGGCTCTAGAACAAAATGCTTTCAAACTTTCTTAACTAGAAGTGGTTGAGACATAGCGAAATAAGTATGTTCGAAGCTTCATATAAACACCAAACATATTTCTGAAACATTATCACTGCACTTACTGAGTTAGTTCTTTATTCAGTCAATTCTGATCGATCACAACTCTAAGAGAAAATCAATTGTATTATGTGAGGTGGTTTCAAACACAGAGCCTATTTTGAATAGTTTTATAAATATTGGTGCAGGTCTTCGGTTTCACACTTAACTGATTTAGGATCAGGTAATAAGCCGTCTCTCAAGGGTGTAGGTAGTTGACATGGACGTAAACGTCTATTAGGAGTTCGTTGATCATGCAGATCCACGACGATTTATATTAACTCGTTGACTGAGTAGTGAGACATATGTGTGCCGCGAGGTTAATTTCTCATTTACGAAGCGATATAGATGAAAGCCCTTTCAATCATTTTACACTCATTCAATCGAATAAATTTTAACATAAAAGATGAAATAGTATCATACAATTAAGGTCTCACTTTTCGGAACGATGAAAATGTATTCAAGCAGCAGAATCTATTTTCAACTCGGTTATTTCCAACACAGACCGTCACAACCACGCAAAGGTTGGCCAGGCACGCGCGATTGCCACTATTTACCAGCTAGATCTCCCGCCAACGTTCAACTGATGGTTGTAAACACAATTAAAAACTAAATAAAAATTGGCGTCCTTAACATGTTCATTGCGTTTCCGCGGTTGTTATTGGTTGCTTTAGTTGGGTTGTAACTGGGCTGGGTAATCGACTTTACTATTCGAATACATTTTTACCCTCCAAAATAACACGAAAAATACAATCGCGCGATAACATTTCACCTCTAGTAATATTTATTTTTTAAAAAGGTTGCAAAACCGATTAAATGTCATTCATTTATACAGATGCATTAATGAGCAATTTACCTAGTGCTACACATATGGCCCAATACGCGGAGACCGTGTTAACACAACCAAGTCAACAGATGAATCTTCGCTGCCAGCTGTACTGCAATAACGACGTATTTTATAGGCGTCTTTTGGCATCAATGCTTCAAGCCTGGCTACATAGTTGCGCTCTGCTGCTGGTGTGGCGATGCAAGAAGCTCAAAAATTTCCCCTGGGCTGGTTAATTCTGCTGATTTACACGAATTACTAAGCGAAAGAATAATCCGAAGTTATTCTCACCTACATCGTGCACGTATTTCTGTTAGCAGATGTGGAAGAACTTAATGAAGTACTGTTTTTTTGGCAAAAATTCTCAAGTTTGAGATTTTTCCAGAAAAAAATTTCAGCTGCCAGTATCTGGGAACCCCTACTAGGTCACCAGATGCTCAACATTTTAATTTGTCTCTCAAATCATGTTTAAATTCAGAAATTTTCACCGTAAAAAAAGTAATTTTGATTCATCCTCTCAATGCCAACTTAAAACGTCAGATAATCCGGCCCTTCAACGACGACGTCCAACAGATAATCCCTTCACTTCACGACAACACAAAGGAGATAATTTGTCCCTCTACTACAGCGTAGAACGTTAGACAACCTGGTAGTTCTACGACAGCGTAAAACGTTACATAATCCGGCCCCTGGAAAGCTCATCCAAGTTCTTCGCTCGGGTCAGAGGCGCGCTTTGAGTAACGGACGATCGAGCAACGAAGCTTCTGCCCCTCCCCACCACACCCACTCGCACACCCCTTGTAGTTCACGGGTCGGATTTTAACAGGTTAACCGCCAAAAATTAACCTAAAGTTGATTATTCGACTGAAATTTAAAGTCGAATATAGTGAGCATCTTTGATAATTAGTGAACATTAATTCGAGTTTAACCGAAGTTCAGTGATCGACTCAAATTTGAAGTTAATTTTACTCTAGAAAGCAATTGTGAAAGCAGCAAACACTAGCACGTTTCCTGCGATGGGTTAAACTGAAGTTCAATATTCAACTCAAATTTAAAGTCAAATTGTGCTAAGCAATTTTGAAAATGGTAGGTATTAACCAAGTTTTGCTTTGATCAAGTATTTAAGAAAACTAAGTTCGTAGATACTAGTTGGTCACGAGCATTATGAAAATTTTATTCGTGTACCACCGCTGGTTCACGTCGCGACCAACTATATAACATCGTATGATGGCACTTAGAATAAGGGCTAGTCGAGTGACTTTGAACCGATTCTGTTCCAAATATGGAACAGAACTACCGTCACATATGCAACACTCAAAGTATTAGATACGCGATATTTTCGTTAGCAAACGTACGATTGCAATATGGTGGTGTAACACAGCAATACGGTGGTGAAACACAGCAATACGGTGGTGTAACACTATAATAAGATGTTGTAGCACTGTAATACGACACTGTAGCACTGTAATAGTGTAATACGGTGCTACACCACTACAATTTAGTGCTGTAACCCAGCAATACGATGCTATACCACTACAATTTAGTGCTGTAACGCAGTAATACGGTGCTACACCACTACAAGTTAGTGCTGTAACCCAGCAATACGATGCTATACCACTACAATTTAGTGCTGTAACGCAGTAATACGGTACTACACCACTACAAGTTAGTGCTGTAACACAGCAATACGGTGCTATACCACAGCAATACGGTGCAGTGAAACATAAATACGGTGCGTGTCACGTCGCCTTTTGACCCGATCATTTACACCACCGCAGGCAGGCATAGGCCCCGTTACGCACTGAGGAAACCGTAAGCCTTACGTCCGTGCGTTTTTGAGGATCAGTTTCATTATTATCTTCCTAATTTACACTTAATTGTCAGTTAAATTATCAAGAAGTCCTCAATTTTATTTGCGATATTGCAGATTATTATATAGATTATTAATTAGTTTAAGCCTCCCTATCCTCAACAAATGAGATCCAAAGAGAGGAAGGAAGCAGGCACCATTTGGTATGGAGTTAAGGGAACGCGGAATCTATGCAGAAAGGGCATAGAAACAGTAAGATGAGAAAGAAGTTCAT
The DNA here is from genome assembly GCA_030386875.1 of Morinoia aosen. NCBI lineage: Eukaryota > Metazoa > Arthropoda > Malacostraca > Amphipoda > Talitridae > Morinoia > Morinoia aosen. The sequence continues at coordinate 27,544,558 of CM059566.1, forward strand.
AAAACAAGATCAAAGTTGAAGAAAAAAGTAGCTGGTGCTGAAAAAACAGGACAGAAGTGAACCGAAAAAAGGTGGTCCGTAACAAAATAAAAACCTGTGTTATTTTAACAAAAAGAAAGCCCACCTAACCTTTAGCTCAGGCCCTCTCATAGTCCCCCTGGGAGCGCTAATTCCCATAGATACAATAGTTGTATCCCCCTGAGGGACTTGCGATATTGCAATTTAATTAAAAATAAATTTTATTATCGTTATTTTAACACGCTCTCGGCGTATTGGGTCTTGTGTACACCATTAAAACAGTCAACCGAGGGAGGTGCCTACAATGTTCTGACTTTTTTAAGTCTGAAGGACCTAATTCTTTTTTCAGAAATTAAGTTCTAGAAATTGTTTCAGAAGCTCGCTATGGAATAACTCCAAAAAATTGTCCCAAAAGCTCGCAATGGAATAATTTCCCGTGATGTTTTCATGTCTGTAGAAATCAATCAATGGAACAACTTATTCAACGCACCCTCGTAAGGACCATGTTAATCGTAAAATTTGTTAGCAGTGTTCCTATCATTAACACTATTATTCTGCCTTTCATGAAAAAAGCTAAGTCTAATAGAAAAAAATGAGAAACATTACATTCTCCGAAGACCCCGTGGCGCAAAGCTAAAAAAATTCCGATCATCCACCTACTCCTCAGCCCATCAAAGAGGTTACAATTATTTTGTGTACTAGCGCTGTGTATTCGACAGTTGCTCAAAAATGAAACGCATCTTAAAGTGCACGGTAAATTTCACCACTATCTTGCATTTACCCGAGGACAATAACCCCTTTCGAATAGCTCCAAGCTGTGCGTCTAATTTCAATGCTCACAAGAACGATCACCCCTTCATAGGCAGATCAGCAAGCACGTTCCCAAAGCTCCCTCCCACTCGGTGCCTTATCAGTCACGTAATACACAGGGTCATGAAATTCGCACAGGGTCACACCGGGCCAAGTTACGGTAACATGGCCTTTGTTGCCACCTGATCGAAGGGACAATGATGGCTGGCAAGTCATAGCTACTAATGTTTGGTCCCGTGAACTTGTGATCGGTGGCAGGGCAGAGGAAACTAGGTCTTAGTATATTTGTGTGAACAGCGTGAGCACCAGGAAACGTACTTGTGATCGGTGGCAGGGCATAGGAAACTAGGTTTTGGTATATTTGTGTGAACAGCGTGAGCACCAGGAAACGTACTTGTGATATCGGTGGCAGTGCAGAGGAAACTAGGTCTTAGTATATTTGTGTGAACAGCGTGAGCACCAGGAAACGTACTTGTGATCAATGGCTGGGTAGTGGAAACTAGGTTTTAGTACTTCTGTTTGAGGTACCGTGAGTACCAGGAATAACGGTGTGGCATGTCAGATTAGATGAGTTAGTAGAAGTTTCCTTTAACCACAACAAAGGCGTTCCAAAAAGCGAAAGGATGACGGCACCACTAAGTAGATATAAGAAAACTTAGAATCTATGCACTAGGTATGTTCCACCCAAGAAATCGCTATAGGACAGAAATCATTTTCATTATCAAAAGAACATCATTTTCAAGCCCCTATGTGATGATTAGACAGCTTAGATTTTAGAGGTAACCAAATTGGGAATATGATTTTTGCTTTCATTGGGAAGCTGTAAAATTTGCGTAAAAGCATTCGTATATGTACGATAATGCAGCATTAAGTGTGACAGAACTCTACTATGTACTAGTTATAATTCCGTGAACCTACAACTCTTCGTTCAAAAATTTACGATTATATATTTTTCAAGATCGTGTCGAAATTCAATTTGTCACTCGTAAATATGCCTTCATTTCAAGTGGAAATACCATATGCAAGTGAAAATCCTCAAGTGGAAAAATCCCAGAGTAAGTGCATTTGAAAATACAGGAGTCCGTGTACACCGGGTGCAACAGTCAATACTGCATTTTTAGGATACCACAGCCTTCTCGAAATAGCAAGATTGACTGCCATACTCAGTATAATCTGTATTTGGGATCGGGATGATGATGAAAGACAACAACATAGAAGACCAAAGGTAAATGGACCTTTGGATTCGCACCGACTACTCGATCAGGCAAGAGAAGACACGCAATTGATTTTGTCTTTAACGCCTTGCGCACACGTGAATACCAGGGCGAGGCTTGAGTAATCTTGAGTTAGTGGGGCAAAGATTGAGCAATCGAGAAAAATGGGACTTGGATTGAGTAACCGTAATTGAACCAGGATTAAGCAATCCCAATTTGGCCACGAACTCGTAATCTCGTTAGGCTGGGCAAAAATGAGCATCTGTAAGTAATAGGAGCGGATTGACTTATCGCGAGTGATCAAAATAGACTAGATGTTGATTTAAGCCTTCCTAACCACAGCAAAGATGTTCCAAAGAGAAGAAGAATGAAGGCACCATTCAGTATGGAGTTAGGCTACCATAGAAACAATGAATTGGGAAAGAAGTTCATGAAACAAGATGAAAGTTGAAGAAGAAAGTAGTATAGGTGCTGAAAACAGGACAGCAGTGTACCGAAGAAAGATGGTCCTTAATAAAACAAAAAACTTTCAATTTCAACATTAAGATGGTCTACCTAACTTTCAGCTCGAGACCATACATTTCTCCCCCTGAGAGTGCTAATTCCGTAGATACAATTGTTGCATTCCCCTGAGGGGCCGCAAGTGATCGAAGATGACCCAAGATTTCCCGTTTCCTGATGCATTCCATCAGAAGATATCACCAACGCAGTGTGTACGAGTGACCTCCTTGGAAACGAAAAGCATCCGAATGGCCAAAAGCATCCTCGCTGATCCAAGACTCTTATCGCTCAGAAAAGAAAGCCAAAGCGCCGAACGAGCGAATGTGGATGTTCGCATCACGAGGTTATCGGCAGACACCTATACGCAGCGTCGTTGCTTGTTTGAACCAACCGTTCCAACCGGAAGAAATTTCTCGTCACTGTAGCAACTCCACTCTTCACCTTTAATAATTCTCTCGAACGTACGTGTGTTCCAATTACTCTGATTTCCAAGTACGCCTTTCTATTTATTATTATTAAAATTATTTACTCCAACGGCATTGCCTGAACTGAACACGTTTTAGTGTGTTGAGGTTATGAACTTGACACTTGACTGTAATTGGTTAAGTTCAATTTTGATTTCCAACTAAAATTAGAAATAATTTGTAGGAAGCAATGTTAAAAAAGCAATAATCAACAGGATCATGCTCCCATTTATCTATAATTACGTATTTATGATAATTGAGAATGTGATTACAGGTCGGTCAGCAGCATTATAAAAATTCCCTTCGTGGCCACCGGTGGCGCACGTTGTGGTCAAAGTGTTGACTGCGTATTGGTACATAAACTGTGTGCACCACAAAGTAAACTTCTCATATGCGTACCGACATAAACGAACAGCATTTCAATTATTTTACTACTTTTATTCTGATAGATTTTAGCTTACGATGTTAAGTATCATCGGGCTATCAAACTTCTCACAATTTTTAGAAAATACAGAAATGCATTCGAGCAATAAAGGTGATTTATCAACATTGCTAATTACAACCTACCTTAACCCTTTAACGTCCGAATTTTTGTACTCATATTACCGTTAACACAACCACCGTCACTAAACTGGCGCTGGCATCAGGAGGTCACCAATATCAGGATGGGATAGGAACTGCCACCCGGCAGAGAACTTCAAAGAACACATTAGGGAACTAATTGAACAAGAAATACAATATATTGAAGGTATTTTTGAAAGAGCACACTGGTGTCCTCTGGGGAGTTAAAGGGTTAACCAGCCATAACAACCGCGCAAACTTGTGGGCCGTTTACACTAGGGACATTTCGGCCGTGAGGCGCGACACGTGTATACGAGGCTCACCACTGAGACTCATATTTGTGTGCGTTTATACAAATTTCCCTCTTCGCCACGTTAGTTAGGAGGCTCTTGAGTGTCGCGCATTACGAATTCGATCAGAGCAAATAGGAAACTTCGTATAAACACACACAAATATGAGCCTCAATGATGAGCCTCGTACACACGTGTCGCGCCTCACGGCCGAAATGTCCCCTAGTGTAAACAGCCCTTTAGTCAACGTGTTAGCAGCTCTCTCGAAATCACGTGTGTTCCAAATATTCTTATTTTCATGTTCACTTACGCCATTCATTATTTACTGAAACGGCGTCGTCTGAATTGAACGTTTTTATGTAAGTGTTGGGGCTCTGAAATTGACACTTAGACTGCGGCAGGTAAAACTAAAATTTAATATTCAATTCAAATTGAAAGTCAATCGTTGTAAGCAACGTTGAGAATATCTAACATTAACTGCTTCTTGTATTTAGTTTTGATTGAGTATTTTTTAAATTGAGTTCGGACTATTAGTTGATCAGCAGGACAATGAAAACTTCCTCAGCGACCAAATATGGCTCACGTCGCAGTCAAAATGTCAAACATGCAATGAAAAATTTCGTTTAAATGGTGGACAAGTATGCCTGTGCAATGCGACGAAAGATCCGCGTACATCGAATAATAATAAGCAGTTCATCACGGAAGAGGACCAAAAACGACAACTCTCTACCGCGTGCTTCCTGGTCGATGAAGACATCGTTATGATAATTTTCAGAAAGCATCGCGCTGGAAGCGAGTGCGCTTGTATGGCCGAATGCGTTGCCAAGGAAGAGCTTCTGAAAGACAGTTCCTAATTTATTCCGTGTAATTTAACGCGTCGACGGCGTATTGGGACATATATGTACCACTAGGTAAATTGCTCATTTAAGTGCCGGTATAAATGAGCTGCATTTCAAATATTTTACGGCCATTTTTTTCAAAAGCATTTTAGAAAATATGATAAATCATTATCGTGTAGTTTTCTTAAAATTTTTAAAAAGAATAGAAATTTATAAGAGCTCTTGAGTTTGTTTTTCAATTCTGCTACTCGAAACTCAATTTATTTAACCGTAGCAACCACCAAAACGTCGTCAACGTGCTGAAAAAATCCCAATCATCTCCGCTCCGAACCGTGCTGAACTCGGGTAGAACTTCGAAATTCTCTTAGGGCTTCCCGTGCTTGTACGGCATTGTATTCTGTTGTGTAACGCATGACTGAGGTTCACAGAAGTTGCACCAGATTTCCCTCAGGGACCGGACAACCACTCCGGCGTCTAAGCGAAGATGAGCAACATTCATTAGGCAACAAAGCGCTGGCTGCTCTGCTGACCTCGTAATTGCAGTTAAACTTTCCTTCTTTGCGCAGTTCGCCGAAGACCGCAGGCCGCAGCTGTAGGTGTAGCACACAGCGGCCGTTAGTTCACGACGCCGCCAACGGCTAGTCAAGAACGGCACAGAAGCTCGCTCGAGCTTCGGAGTGCAGCGTAAATCGAAGTACGCCACTTTGAAAATTTTGAGCTGTGAAGCCATTAACCGTATGTTTGTTTACGAACTTCCGCGTCGCGTAATTATGGATGAAAGCGCCCAACGAACGACCTCAAAGATTCGCACAGGATGATTGGACCTGTATTGCAGTATATTGGCTGAAAGCAGCTCAATATATTGGCAGGACATTCAGGCGACTGTGAAACTGTAGCAGCAGGCAGAAATCTGTTTTTTCGTTAGCAAAATAACCGAAGTCTCTTTTTCCAAATAAAATTGGATCACAAAGAGCACTCAATCCACGATTTAGGATCGCCATCAGATTACCCCGGGCATCCGGCAACTACATAGAATTCCCATATGCTGAGGGAATTCAATAAATGAATTCTTCCTTCACACTTCAATGAATTTTGACTTTGTTCAAGCGCTATATGAGCTCAAATGGGGATAGGCCGCTAAATTCCCGAATACTTTTCCTAACAAATTTGATCTCAGAGGAGCGCAAATTCGACGGTTTTGTTCATGAAAGGCAACTCGGGCAGAGTTATGTAATTGTGAAAAGAATGGCCACATACGCCGGAGATGAAAATTAAATTCCGTATATTAGACAAGGCGACGATTGCACTACGGTTGCTTCATTTCGTTTTTACCATTCTATTTTTGTATTTCTATTCTAAAACCAAGGAATAAAAATGGAAGATCATTCATTGAATGGGGAGGGTTCTCTCTGCATCTTCATCGACCCGATTTCTAACTCACCAAAGGAGCCGCTCGCTCCGGCAAAAATACCGACCAGAAACGGGATCGAACTACAAAAACAGCTGGTGAAAAATTGTACGTAAGCGATAGTCTTTGCTGCAGTAGTATACGCTGGACGCTGCTAGGTACTGACATTTGATGTGCTGCATTCGCATTCGTTACACTTTCATTAATTCGAGCACTACATGTAGCACAATATTATTTATACAATAATGATTTCGTACAAAAACATATGTGCAAATCCGAAATTTCAATTGTTTTCAAATTATACAGAGCGATGCTGATCGATATCTAGCAGCATTACGCACCGTCCAGCAGCACTACGCACCGTCCAGCACCACTACGCACCGTCCAGCACCACTACGCACCGTCCAGCACCACTACGCACCGTCCAGCACCACTACGCACCGTCCAGCACCACTATGCACCGTCGAGCACTACTATGCACCGTCCAGCACCACTATGCACCGTCCAGCACCCTACGCACCGTCCAGCACCACTACGCACCGTCCAGCACCACTACACACCGTCCAGCACCACTGCGCACCGTCAGGACCACTACGCACCGTCCAGCACCACTACGCACCGTCCAGCACCACTACGCACCGTCCAGCACCACTACGCACCGTCCAGCACCACTACGCACCGTCCAGCACCACTACGCACCGTCCAGCACCACTACGCACCGTCCAGCACTACTACGCACCGTCCAGCACCACTACGCACCGTCCAGCACCACTACGCACCGTCCAGCACCACTACGCACCGTCCAGCACTACTACGCACCGTCCAGCACCACTACGCACCGTCCAGCACCACTACGCACCGTCCAGCACCACTACGCACCGTCCAGCACCACTACGCACCGTCCAGCACCACTACGCACCGTCCAGTAACATTACGACCAGAAATCAAACAAGGAGTCCAGGGAAAAGCTCACACAACCTCTGCTTGCGTTGCGGTACAAGTAAACTGACCAAGCCTCTTTAGCAGACCCGCTTACTGTTTGGCATGAAGACGCAAATTTTAGCTTTAGCAGACCTGTTCACTGTCTGCCATGAAAACGAAATATTATGCAAAGTTTTACATTCACTGGTATTTATATTTCATTTTTAAAGTAAATATTTGCTTCTCAAGCTCGTGTCAAAAGGGTCATGTTATTGATTGCGAGATGTTATTTGTTAAGGTCATGGGCCAACAACTTAGAAGATTTCTGAAATTGTTACTAATTTTGGTTTCAGAAGTTTCATATCTTAAAAACCGAACCAGATTGTAACATGAGTATTTCTTTTTAGTATACCTACCTCGTTCTGCAACACTAAGTGGTGCAAAACGACACTATGCATATTTCACAGTGTACCACCAGTGCCACTACGCACCACCAGTGCCACCACGCACCACCAGTGCCACCACGCACCACCAGTGCCACCACGCACCACCAGTGCCACTACGCACCACCAGTGCCACCATACACAACCACCTCCTGCAAATTCTCGTCTCTAACTAAAACGTCGGGTCCGGTCGGGAGCAACGCTATAGCAGCGGTAGCAATGTGTGGGGAGCCTGCTTTGCGTTGTTTGGTGTGGTGTGGTGTGGTAGTGTCTTGTTTGGTGTATTACTGTGATGTTGTGTTTGGTGTGGTGCTGTGGTGTTGTGTTTGGTGTGGTGCTGTGGTGTTGTGTTTGGTGTGGTAGTGTCTTGTTTGGTGTGGTGTGGTAGTGTCTTGTTTGGTGTGGTGTGGTAGTGTCTTGTTTGGTGTAGTACTGTGGTGTTGTGTTTGGTGTGGTACTGTGGTGTTGTGTTTGGTGTGGTACTGTGGTGTTGTGTTTGGTGTGGTACTGTGGTGTTGTGTTTGGTGTGGTACTGTGGTGTTGTGTTTGGTGTGGTACTGTGGTGCTGTGTTTGGTGTGGTAATGTGGTGTTGTGTTTGGTGTGGTACTGTGGTGTTGTGTTTGGTGTGGTACTGTGGTGTTGTGTTTGGTGTAGTACTGTGATGTTGTGTTTGGTGTGGTACTGTGGTTTTGTGTTTGGTGTGGTGCTGTGGTGTTGTGTTTGGTGTGGTGCTGTGGTGTTGTGTTTGGTGTGGTACTGTGGTGTTGTGTTTGGTGTGGTACTGTGGTGTTGTGCTTGGTGTGGTACTGTGGTGTTGTGTTTGGTGTAGTACTGTGGTGTTGTGTTTGGTGTGGTACTGTGGTATTGTGTTTGGTGTGGTACTGTGGTGTTGTGTTTGGTGTGGTACTGTGGTGTTGTGTTTGGTGTGGTACTGTGGTGTTGTGTTTGGTGTAGTGTGGTTGTGTTGTGTTTGGTGTGGTACTCTGGTGTTGTGTTTGATGTGGTGCAGTGGTGTTGTGTTTGTGTGGTGCTGTGGTGTTGTGTTTGGTGTGGTGCTGTGGTGTTGTGTTTGGTGTGGTGCTGTGGTGTTGTGTTTGGTGTGGCGCTGTGGTGTTGTTTGGCGTGGTGCTGTGGTGTTGTGTTTGGCGTGGTGCTGTGGTGTTGTGTTTGGTGTGGTGCTGTGGTGTTGTGTTTGGTGTGGTGCTGTGGTGTTGGGTTTGTTATGGTGCTGTTTGGCGTGGTGCTTTGGTGCTGTGTTTGGTGTATGCTGTGGTGTTGTGTTTGGTGTGGTGCTGTGGTGTTGTGTTTGGTGTGGTGCTGTGGTGTTGTGTTTGGTGTGGTGCTGTGGTGTTGTGTTTGGTATGGTGCTGTGGTGTTGGGTTTGTTGTGGTGCTGTGGTGTTGTGTTTTGTGCGGTACCTTGCTCTTGTTTGGTGTGGTGCTGTGTTTGGTGTGGTGCTGTGGTGTTGTGTTTGGTGTGGTGCTGTGGTGTTGTGATTGGTGTGGTGCTGTGGTGTTGTTTTTCGCGTGGTGCTGTGGTACTGTGTTTGGTGTGGTGCTGTGGTGTTGTTTTTGGTGTGGAACTGTGTTGTTGTGTTTGGTGGGGTGCTGGTCTGCTGCATTAGGTGTTGTGCGGTTGTGTTGCATTTGGTATGGAGCTGAAATTTCAATTTCACTTACTCTATTTTTGCTATATTACTGAAGATCAAGAACTTCAATTTCAAACAATGCACACAATGGTAAGTAGTTATTCAGCGTTTTCATCCATTCCGTTTTATTCAAACATGCCATGCAATCACTTATCACACGATTAAAATTATAGTAATAAAAAATGATTATTCATTGTGTATCCAAAGTTCGTCCTTCTGTTGAAAGTATAAAAATAAAAACAATTGTCCATTTCCAAAAAGTCGATTTGGACCTGGGTTGTTGGAAAACCTGTGCTGCTTTGGCGTTGTCATGACATTGTAGGCGATGGTCACAGCAAAACTGCGACGTCAAGATTCAAGGGTCGCTACTTGCAACAAGTCAGATTGTCAAGTGCAAGATTCCAGTGTCTGCAATACATTAGCAAGCACAGATCGTTGCTTCTACGCCCAAGGTTGCGATTCGTCTGTCAGCCAACCGGAAAACACACAACGCAAGTCTCTCGATAAAAAAAAGGGAATTAAGAGATGGTCCAAGTAAAAAGAAACAAGGAGTAACAATGGAAAAAATTAAAGGATGAGAAGTAACGGAAGACAAAGAAACGGAAGGAAAGAAGAAAATCGAAAAAAAACGTAGAAACTACAGCAAAGATTCGAAAAGAAATAGGTAATAACGAGGGAAAACAACGTAGAAGCTACAGCAAAGATTCGAAAAGAAATAGGTAATTACGAGGAAAAACAACGTAGAAGCTACAACAAAGAGTCGAAAAGAAATAGACAAAAATGAGAGAAAACAACGATGAAGCTACGGCGTTGAAATGATAAGCTGAACAACGCAAAGAGACGCACTTAAAGCAAGCTCGGTGTGTACTATGTTGTACAACGAAAGCTAGTAGAGCAAGTTGAACAGCGGTGCCAGCTGCAGCGTGAACACATTGACTGCGCATTGGGAGACATGTCTACCAAATTTTTCATTTACGTCCTGGGGTAAATGAACAGTATTTTACTAATTCCTAGAGCTATTTTACAAATTATTAAATTCACATACGAGGTTAAGTAATATCGTTCTAGAGCAGTAAACTCGGTTTTTAATTAAACTCTACTACTTAAAACCTAACTAAACCCCGTGTACCAAAGTCGTAATCGTTTTCAACGTGTTGAAACAACTTGAGTTGTCTGAAAATGCTGCTTGTGTCCATAGGACAACAGTTTTGAATGAAACCATTCGTAGCATCTAGGACGAACTGGAATTTTTGGGACGTTCTTCGTATCAGATCACATTCAATCCTTCCTATAATACTTCCGCGTTGAAATATACTTTCAATGACAACCTGAATCGACGGGCAATGGTTCATCAAACACATGTATGGAATTTCCCTCAACAAATTCATTTTCCCTCAAAAGCCAACCCTTTCGTTCTCCGTGAAGGGGGGTAAACATTTTGCGTAAGCACTGGGTGAGTTTAGGTAAGCTTAATTTTAAGCAGAAATCAATCCTTCCGTTCTCCGTGAAGGGGTAAGCACGAGAGGGGGCAAACATTGGGGGTAAACATGGGAGCGCCTAGAGGGGGGAAAACAGGTCAGCGGAAGTACAGGTGTAGCGGTGCCGGTACTGAGGAGTAGCGGTACAGATGAAACATTGCGCTTTGTCGTGCATGGAATTTTTAGAACTACACTCTTCTTATTTCGATATCTATTCTTCCTATACCCTTATTCTTCTCCTTATTCCTAATTGGATCTCTTGTTTTCCTAAGATATAATATTTTTGAAGATTATAAAATAAATATCAAATGTTCAGATTCCTTTATAAGTTAGTTTGAGCGTCCCTAAACAAAATAAAAGTGTTCTTAAGAGATGGAGGAAAAGGGCATTTTTTCTCATGATGTTGAGGAAACGGGGAATCAACGTTCAAGAGGCCTTCTCTCATGAGACCCCCTCGATCTGAGCATAGAAAAAGTAAGTTGAGAAAAAAGTTCGAGAAACAACATAATAGTTAAAGGAGAAAGCCCTAGGTGCTGACAAACAAGGCACAAGTAAATCGAACAAAATAGACCACTTTCAAAACGAAAAAAACTATTTCATTTTCCCAATCGGAGGGTCCACCCCAACCTTCAGCTCGTGACCTCAGATTTTCCCAAAGGACTTTGAATTCTCATAGGGACAAGTGTTTTATCTACCTGATAGGAGACGTCTCGAGTTCAAGATATGTAAAATTCATTGGCGAGTTCACATCGTCTCCTGTGATGGTCAAGTAATCCGGATATTCCATTTTGTTGGCTCACAGGATTGCTCAACCATGGGAAGTATTCCACACCATGATAGACTCTGCCCTCGGAAACCCGTATTGTCTGAGCTATGAATGCAAGATCCAAACCTTCACGGGCTTCCCGTTACACTCTACATCTGCCACTTTTTTCTGCAAATAGATTAGATTAAATGTCAGCCTCCCTAACCGTAATAAGGCGCTCTAAAGAGAGGAAAGATGAAAGCACCATTTAGTATGGATATAAGGGAACCCAAAATCTATGCACAAAGTGCAGAGAAACAGTAAGTTGAGAAAGAAGTTTATGAAACACAACAGTTTAAGAAGAAAGTATAAGGTGCTGAAAACATGACAGCCGTGAACCCCAAAAAAAAACGTGGTCCTCAACATAAAAAAGACATTTCATTTCAACAAAAAGAAGTCCTAACTCTCAGCTCAGATTTTGCAAAAGGATGAAACTCAACTCATCTAACCATAAAACGTGTTACCATTGATCCGCAGACCAGTCTTTGTGTTTTTTTACAAATTGTATTCGTTTCGTTTGATTAGCTGTACCGAACAATGGTTCTCAGGTGGCAGACAAGTACTATACATTGAATTTCTTCACTCTTCAGCGCACAGTGAGAGCTGAAATTTTCTTAAAACCTTCGTTTAACATCTCAGTCAACCGCTGAACACTCTACCACCAGTTCACTTTCACCAATCCCTTCAGAGAACGCCTGCCGCGAGTATTCATAATTTTTGCTCCCCCACTGTAAGCAATGAAAGGCTGCACTTCACCCATTTTTGCACTGAACGTTGGTTCTTTGCACAACCCTAAATCGTTTCCTGTGAAAAGATCCACTGCTGATTACCGAGGGAATTTCCACAATGCTGCTGACCGAACTGCCCTCACTAACTCAATTTTTATAAATACCTAATGAAAGCTAAATGAAGACATGATTCACTTCAACACTTTATGTGCGACATGACCTCCGGTGGTCATTGAGGGGATTTTCATAATGCTGCGGACACACCAGCAGTCTCTAACTCAATTTCGATACATGCTAAATTGAAACTAAATGAAGTCGCGATCTTAATGTTCGTCATTCACAAAGTTGATCGTTAAAATGAACTAATTTGAATTTAATGTTGAAATTCAGTTCAACCCATCGCAGGAAATGTATTAATTCCTATGGCCGACATACGAGGCCTGTCGAAAAAGTATCCGACCTTTGGCCAGAAAAAATACTTCAACAACCTGACGGGGTTGGGACCCTAATCCCCTTCAAAGTAGGCTCCTTGTGCTTCCACACACTTAGCCCACCGATCCTTCCACTGCCGGAAACACCTCTGGAAGTCTTCTTTTGGAATGGTGTTCAGCTCTGTCGTCGCGTTCCGCATTATCTCTTCTCTACTCTCAAAACGGGATCCTTTCAGTGGTGTCTTCAATTTTGGAAACAACCAGAAGTCGCAAGGAGCCAGGTCTGGAGAGTAGGGAGGTTGGCGAACGGTCGTAATTCCATGTTTGGCCAAGAAATTGCGGATCAAATGGAATGAATGTGCGGGCGCGTTGTCGTGATGCAAGTGCCAGTTGTTCGCAGTCCACATGTCTGGTCTTTTGCGCCGAACTGCATCACGAAGTCGCCGGAGAACATCCTGATAGTACTCCTTTGTCACTGTTTGTCCTTCCGGTGCGTATTCGTGATGCACAATTCCACGGACATCAAAGAAAACAGTCAGCATCGAAGGAGTCAAACAGGCAATGCGACGATGGAGCTGAACACCATTCTAAAAAAAAACTACCAGAGGTGTTTCCAGCAGTGGAAGGATCGGTGGGCTAAGTGTGTGCAAGCACAAGGGGCATACTTTGAAGGGGATTAGGGTCCCAACTCCGACAGGTATTCGAAATATTTTTTCTGGCCAAAGGTCGGATACTTTTTAGACAGGCCTCGTATGCGAAATTTGTCTCGTAGGTTTCCCAGCTTGGTAAAAATCTACAACTCGTCCTTCATAAATCGAGGGACAAAGGTCTGATGTGAAGGCTTAAAGTTGAGGTAAATTATTTTGTGGTTATTGTTGCAGAGAAAGCAAGGGCAGTACTGATTACGATAACTGTTGTTTCCTCCATCATATTTCGTAAAATTTGTTGTAAGGGAAACGGAGAAAAGTGATTTGATTTTCTGCATTTTTTTTTTTGGTTGTGAAGAACTTTTTTACCGGAATTTGTGTTTACATCCATATTAAACACGCTGACTGCTGGGTGACCAACCGTTGGGTACGAAAAGGATGTCCGCATTGAGTGTGACTCACCGGTGGTCACAAACTGCAGTTATGTTTGCACCTTACCCAAAGCAGATGATTGCACTTTTCAATTAATTTCAATGCATTCAAAATTTGAATAATAAATGAGTTGATCTGAAACTGATTAAGTTCCAGTTCAAACTAACGCAGTTAACGTATTAAGACGTTACTTGTGATACGATCCATCGGTAGATTGTTTGAAAAGTTTTAACAGTCTTCTAAAATTAATAGCTTTTAAAAAACCAAGTTACTATTCGGTATTTATAAAATCGCTAACAACTTTCAACTTTTACACGTCGACCGCGTTTTCGCGGTTGTTAACAGCTTGTTTGGTTAAGTTGTAGGCAGCAAAATAAGGAAATCAACTTGAATGCACGAATGCATTTTCGTTCTTCCTAAGAAAAATGAAAGATACACTTGCACGGTAAATTTGAGTTCGTATGATAAACAGTTTTTTTTAAAAGGTTGAGAAAGGGACGAAATGTCAGTCATTCATACCGATACATGAATGAGTAGTTTACCTACTGGTACACAAATGCCCCAAAACGCGGGGACCGTGTAAAATTGAGTTGAATATTGAACTTCAGTTCAACCCATCGCTGTTAACGTGAAAAAAAGGAAGGAAAGGTGTCGTCACGCTGCAGACTGCGCTGTGCAGTGAGGCAGACACTCGCTGGCAAGCACAAACAATGAAGAGGCACACAATGAATCTCGCTTTGTGCCGAAATTATTTTATTTTGTCTGTTTTTGCTTTTTATTTTTGTTCAGACCATAAATACCTTGTTCATGACTTTAAAAGCATTTATTTCTTCTTGTACTAAAGATGGAACAATATTTCGAATCCAAGCACCAATAAATGTTTTCTATAACATTGGTTCATTTTTTATTGTGAAAGTAAGTCATGAAATAATCAGTGAAGCGTTTCCAAAGTAATGCATCGGATATACTTTCCAATATTGATATTGATAACAATTGATATACTTTCCTTCAATTCTCAAATTTGTTGTTCTAAGTCTTTCTCAACTTGGTCACATTTTGCCATAAATTGTCGGGAAATTTCGGATTTCCCATAGATTCGATGGAATCATCAGTGCAAAACTGAAAAACTACGTAACTTTTTGTTAAACTTTTGTACAATTTACGGTTTAATTTGAGGTACTTCGAGCATCGATGATATCCGATCATTGAGGTATAGGCTATTCGAGATTTGACATGAGTATTACGATACCCATGTAAAAATCAATTACGGATCTTAATGTTGAGATATGTCAAAAGCCAATGATACAAATTTCATATTTTTCTTTATACTTTTTTGCTTTCTTCATCGTGAGTTCTACGAAAAATTTTAAAATAGTGTGAAATTGTTCGGACTACCTCTAAGAAAATTGTGTTTATAGTAAATTGGGATCTTTCATTTTTAGAAAAACGAATGAATAACTGTAAAGGTTAAAAAATCAAATTCTATCACCTGGTTATTTACCTTATATATATAGATATATATCTTCTGAGTCAGCACTCCAGATTTCAATTTCATAATACCACAGTCTTACCTAAGAAACTTTTTAATAACCTCCGTAAAAAATGGTGTAAGGGGGAAACTAAAGAGAAATGTAAATTGTTCATTTCTAATGAACGCAAGTCAGTTGCAATTTTTTTCCGGAAATTAAATAAAACCATACAAGTTTGAAAATATAACTTTACTCCAGCGTAAAAACAACATAAAATTTAAAAACGCAATTTCACTCTTTCACATCAATTTGACGCATAGATTGAACCTTTTAAAAATAACTTCACTATTCCGTTCAGAACTTCGTGAGTAATATAATGAAAACAATTATTTTATTTACTTCAAGTGATACCGAAGTAGAATGTTTCTTAGGTCTAGTAAAATGGTCATTTTTTTTTAGTATAGCTACCCTTGGACCCGAATAAGTTCAACGACTTCTAGGGCATCTCACCATCATCACCGGCAGGACCTTCTCGCTATTCTAAGGTGTACAATAATGTTTAACCTTATTCACTCAACCTAGTTACGAGTTAGATTGATCTATTAATTATTTCAGTCGAAATTCGATGCTTAATTTAAAAAAAATGGGTTTATAGGGGCTAGATGTTACCAGTATATCCTAGAAACGACTTGAGAACTGACTGAAAATCAATGACAACAATGAAAAAATTGCTCTATCATGATGAATCATTTAGGAGAAAAGATTTGACTTGGTTATCTTACATGCTTAATATTTTGATGGAAAAATGAGTGTGTACGATAAAAATTATATTCATTTACAGCTGCAAATAAGCATGAAGGTAATGCTTAGTTTTCAGGTAGATATGCCAGACGGACGTGCAAGTATATTATCATCGTAAATAACTTTTTCAAAAATCAAAAATAACAAAAAACTGATTGCAAACCTACCTCAGCGTCATACTCGACTTTTTTCTGATTTTCACACCTTTTCTAATAAAAAATACACTGTATTTCTAAACACAATAAATGTCGAAAAGAGATCGAAAAACTGTTTATTTCGAAGTCTGAAAATTTGCTAAAAGTCGATTGCAGCGGTCACATACAGGAATTGTTTACTTTATTTCAAAGAACCCTGGATTGATCACGCTACAATATAACACAATTTTAATTTTGTGATCTTATTGAAAACATTACAAACAAAAGGCATCATTTCGAATTTAATGTAACACTTGATGTAGATACCATGTGGCACACTGAGTTTGGTAAAACTTGGTTCGCGTCCTGCACGCGGGAAGTTTTTTTCTCAGAGCAAGCAGCTCTTTTGGTGATGTCGTGATCGAAAAAGATAGTTGAGAGGGAATAATACTCTTCCTGCCTAAATGATATGAATTTCTCTCTATATGGGTTTAGAGCTGAAAATCATCCTAATCTCAGAAATAAATTACAACTGATGGAGAGTTTACAGATTCAATAAAAATATTGAAACATACATTCTAATCTTGAAATTAACCCATCCTTCACGTCCCCCAAAACAATCCCGTGCTGCATTAATTTTTCTCTCTTGTTGAGAAAAGTTTGGCTCCAAAAAGTCCGTCCGATATCTACATCGGAGTAATAAGCAACGGATTTGCATGATAAAACAAGCAACTAATTTATAAGACATAAAAATCTACTGGGAACCAAAATAGCGATCTTATAAAAACTCAAAGACTAATGTAGATTAATGGGGGAATGCCCGATGATTGGCAACGACACCCTTTGATTTACAGCAGCTACCGATTCTAACCCAAAAGATGTGCCCAATAGTGAGAGTTTGTGGGGGCTTCAAATTAGTTTTTGGGTAATTTTCATAGAGGCGAGGAAACTGAAAAGAAGTTACACGAAATTTATTAAAAATCATTCAAGTTCAGTCGTTCGCCGACGACTACACGCGACTTTAAAGTTAAGCTATGAGTTTCATGCGGACCCATTTGACGTTTCTTGCAGAATTGGATTAATTGTAACCGAATGTCGTCTATCATATACTGTAGTGCACAAGTACAATTCAATAAGGAAAACTTTTCAACAGTTAGATTCGTCCAGGTATTCACAAAAACCGAGTCGTTAATAACGCTCTCGTCTATTGTGCAAAGATGATGGCTTGAGAGCCCGCAGTGCTAGCTCGGTGTTTATTCCGTTTTAGAAGATAAAGGAGTGTGTCACTATTGAGTAACACAAGTTTATCAACTCTGGAAAATGATTCTACAGAGGCTCGACCGAGGGTGGCTGTTATTGTGTTCTGGTGTTAATATTGAAAATTAAAAAAAAAACGAATGAGACGGCTCTTGAGAAATGTTTTATTCTAATCAAGCCTGATGCACATCACCTTGTGCACTGGTTTTTCAAACGCCTTATAAATAACATCAGAACGCAGTGACGGTTACCCCCCGGTCAAGCCGGTACCCATTTCCGACACCTGGGTGGAGTGGGTTATTGGGGCTGAGTTCTCCCTTTCCCAACGGGGAGAAACACCGGGCGGCACTGAGGAAGCAACTTGATTGGAATAAAACAGTTAGCTCGTCATAGATTTCATTTACTACAAAACAAGTCGAGGGCCAACACTGTAAAAATAAATACTATCAACGAACAATGCTCACCTTTTCGTACTCCATGTTGTGGTGCACGGGTTAACCGCTCATCTTACGACGATCACAGCACTGGCGGCACGGGAATCTTCGACGCGCCCTGGAAAACAAATGACAGAAATTAATTGCATTCCATTATTCATGACAAAGAAAAATCACTCATTCTAAAATCTCCTTGATGACATCATGGTTACGACATCAGCCGCCAGTGCACACGGAGGGGATTTCCACAATGCTGTTGACCGACCAGTATGCACACACTCAATTTTCTCAAATACTCAAGGAAAACTAAATTAAGGCACGTTGATGTTTGTTATTTTCAAAATTGATTTCTACAATTGACTTTAAATTTGAGTTGAATATTGGACTTAAGTTTAACGCATTTTAATCAACGAGTTAAGGTTTCTTACAAATATTGCTTTCTTTAATTAACTATAAATGTGAGTTGATTATTGAACTTCAGCTTAACCTATCGCAGAAAACGTGTTAATGTTTGCTATTCCTAAAACTACTTGCTACAATTGACTTCAATTTTGAGTTGAATATTGAAAATTGCTTTCTACAATTGACTTTAATGTTGAGTTGAATATTGAAAATTGCTTTCTACAATTGACTTTAATGTTGAGTTGAATATTGAAAATTGCTTTCTACAACTGACTTTAATTTTGAGTTGAATATTGAACTTCAGTTCAAGTCATCGCGGTCAACGCGTTAGGCCAGCCAGCGTCCACACCGCAACCCGGGGGCGATGGTTCCGGTGAAAGCACAGACAGTCAGTCACGGACTAATTAAAGCGAGCGAGCGTGCGTTGAAGCTATAAGAAATCCACAGCTCATATTGAGCATTGTTTTTGCCTTTCGCATCGTTTAAGTATTGAGACAATTAATCGTCCATGCTGAATTAAGCTCGCCGCTGTAAACAGGAGTCTATAATGAAGTCATTTGATGTTCGTTGATTAGTTAGATGACCAGCGTGTTATAGCGAAATGGTTACAATGATATGCCGTTTTATTTCACTTGTCACGGTTCAGATCTCTTACGGCACGTGCGAAACTGTCTAATATCCTCAACAAAGTTTTGCCTTTCTTAAGTAAGGCGTAATTATACTGCACAGAAAGTCACACCAGTCAATTAGAGATTTGAAATTCTTTCCGCATTCCACACGTTCCCAAAAAGCTACTTCAGAGAAAACGCAACTCCAGACACGCCTCAATATCAAACCTTCAGCCTTCCTTCCCCATTTAGGTTGGTCACTGGTTTCCAAGCCTTCAGTGGGGTGTGGCCTACTCGTAGATATGGCTTTGAAAGCTAAACTCGTTGAAATTTGTACTGTTTTGGACTCGTGCAAGCTGGGTTTCAAAATTCACACAATTTGAGATTCGTACAAGTGGGGTTTCAAAATTTATGCTAATGAAAATTCGCGTAAGTCGGGTTCCAAAATTTTTGCTATTTGGGATTCATGCAAGTCGGGCTTTGTACAGAGGGTGTGCATATTAAGGGTTTATTAGATCATCGAGAAAAAATAATTAGTGCTTGGAATGCCTTCATGAAGATCTACAAATTTTGAAGCTAATTATAATCAGATTTTAGAAAATTAAAAGAAAATTAGATTAGAAAATTGTAAACAATTGCGCGTTCTTAAGAACTACATATGTCTCCATAAGTCTTTCAGCATCCCCGTCTAGATCAGCACATCCTAAAGCTACCCCTCAGTTGTAAAAAAGTTCGAATTGAACTGCACAAATCCGAATTTTAAAAGACGCATTTTGCAGGGTGTGGCAGTCTACCCTGCATTTTATATTTCCACAGCCTACTCGAAAATGCAACATTGACTGTCGCACCGTGTATTAGACAACTTTTTCGTGCCTTTTAGTAACAAATACGAAATAGATCCATTACAGTACGCAACAATACATATTTTTTCAAACGATCTGATTGTTTAATTCTGCATTTGACTACCGCAGTCTATGTCTTACTGTAGTCCATCTCTGAAATTTACAACAACGATTTAAGATGTATAAAAAAATTTCTGGAACGCTAACAATTTTTTAACAGAATTCGCCTATTTTCTTATGAGAATCGCAAGTGGAAGCCAACTGCAAGGCGCAAACAAACAAAATTTCGACAGTGAAAGAA